>CM060694.1:24064130-25264130 GCA_030686995.1 Artemisia argyi
CAAAACGCCCTAAATAATCCACTAACAAGAAGGGAATAACGATTAATTAGAAAACGTTAATCATTATAATTGAGTGTCAATTAATTAGAAGTAGGCTCGATTTGGATAGAAAAATCATTTAGGGATATGGAAGTTTTTTGATCGCCAAAGGGATAGGGAGGTCTTTTTAGCTTCGTAGAAGTTAAAGTTTATATCTTAAAGATATGAATCGGGTAACAATGGGAACTTGAAATTTATATAAATCAAAGTGGGCTTTTAGTGAATGTAAGATTTGATAAGATAAATTTATTTGATGATTTTAATATGTCTTTAAATTTTTTAAAGTGAACATGAAAAAGTAGTTGAGAATTAATTGAAGAATGAGATGAACTTATAAATTTATTGAAGAATGAGATCAACTTCTATTAAAAAAGAAAAAGAAAAAAAATCCATAGCAATTTCAAGGTTGAAGATGGAAAAAACTCCATAGCAATTTCAAGGTTGAAGATGAATCGACGCAAAATGACCAAACTGCCTTCATGTGACATGCACATGAGGGGTTTAACGGAGAAAACTAACGGCGATCCAGTTAAAGGACTGTTTTGTTAGAAATGGACAACCACATGGACCAATAGCGTAATTATTAAAGTTAAAAGATGAAATGTTAAAAGAATTGTAAACCGATGATATTTGTAATTAACTCTTCTTATCTATAAAAGTGTAATAAGAGTGGGTAGAATCAGAAGTTTAAGCAACTACCCTTCTTTAGAAGTGAACAACAATTTTAATAAAATTATTAATGTTGGACAATTAATATGAGATAACTAAAAGTACAACTTTTGGCGAGAAAAAAAATAACACACTACCAAAACTTTTTAATGTATTCGATATATCAAATGTAAACCACCAACAATGATTGTCAATTTGAACAAGAATGTATAACGGATATATTGGTTTCACATTATTTAGAAGGGTTGAGATCTTTTATATAAAATGACCGGTAACGTTCTTTCTCTATTAAAAAAAAAAAAAAAAGGTATTTAAATAACCTTTACCATTATACTAGTTATAAGTCCCGTGCACGTACGAATTTTACACATAAATCAAATCTATTTTTAAATTTTAGTTTACTATATGAACATATAAGAAGTAACTCATGAAAATTGTAATATAAGTACAACTAATATGCATGAGTTTTTCATTATTTATTATAATCTATCAATATATTTTGAAAATTTTTATTGGATGAAAGATTTGAGTAATTTGTCTATCTGACATAGATGTTGAAGTTGATGTTGATATTGTTATTTAACTTTAACTATTGATATAATGTTGTACAAAATGTCTGAGTTTAGTAGCATATAATGAGTGTTAAGTGTTAACCGTAAAGTTTTTTGCAAATGTTTTTCAATGTATCCGTATATAAATTTTAAATAATAATTACATGAGTCCTCATTTAAGTACAATCGAGTATATTTATTTTCATATCACAGTAATTCATGCTTATCATTAGATATTTATATAGCCGTTAATAATAGTTTATCCGTATTTAATATTTAAACCCGTGTACGCATAAATTATATTTTTAAATAAGATAACATGAGTCCTTATTTAATGTACATAGTATAAAAAAATAGTAGATGAAACAAAATTTTGTAATTTTAATAGATGAAAGTCTCAAACTAATATTAATACTCATGTAATTGTAAACAAAGCCCATATTATAAACTCTAGGGGTATAAAGTATCAAATTTTTTATAAATGTTTTTCAGGGTATCCGTATATAGATTTTAATAATAATTACATGAGTCGTTGTTTAATTACAATCGAGTATATTTATTTTCATATCACAGTAACTCATGCTTACCATTTGATATTTATATTACCGTTGATAATAATTTATCCGTATTTAATATTCAAACCCGTGTGCGCAAAAATTATATTTTAAATAGGATAACATGAGTCCTTATTTAACGTACATAGTAAAAAAGAAATAGTAGATGAAACAAAATTTTGTAATTTTAATGGATGAAAGTCTCAAACTAACACTAATACTCATGTAATTGTAAACAAAATCCATTTTATAAACTCTATTGGTATAAAGTATACGGGGTTATTTGTTTATTACGAAGTTTCTAAAGTTACTAAAAAACATGAAGACTTATAATTTACACTTAACTCTATATAGTATATTTAATATTCAACCACTAAAGTTTTATTAATTACTCATTTTTTTTTTTAAGTTTTTATTTTTATAAATTTGACACCTATATTTTTATGTGTTTTTTTCTCAATCAAATTCTCCACCAAATTTATTAAAGTTTGACCAAAATCAATTCAATTTTGACATTTTATTGGCCAATCATATTGTTTGATTTCGTCTATTTGTCAAAATCGAGCTCTCCTATTGGGCCAATTTTTTTCCCATAAGATTGTTTTGTCAAAAAAACTCTGAAATAATGTAATTGTTTTATTATATAAAAGATTTGTGAATGAATATTACCGGTTATAATGCATTTAGAATATTCTAAATATAATAGAAGTTTTAAAAAAATTGAGACAAAAATAATTCTTGTTATGGAAGAATTTCAAAAATTGATCAATACTTATAAGATTAAAAGTTGCAACCGTCATATTGATTATCAAATAAGTGATTTAATGGGAAATATATGTGTAACGACATAACTCTGGAAAAAAGTTACGAATATACATTAAAATATTAGTTAGAAAATCTTAATAAAAATTAATTCATGGTTTATAAAAGAATAAAAAAAAGCTACAATACACAAACTAATCGTATTTTACACATTATAAATTCAGCCATCCAAGTTTTTCTGGCCTTTGAAACTCACAAAATGTCACATAGAGCAGCTGATTCACCGGATATTCGCTGCCGCATTGCGCGGGTATCATTCTATTATTCATAAGAGAGTTGATACTCCCACCATATTTTTTGATGCAAATGCCACAACTGTGCATTGCAGTGTTGTACGATACAATACTGTAATGCACAAGTTGTGGTCCAAGCATCAAAAAATGTGATGGGAGTATCATCCCTATACATAATAGCTCGAGAAAATCCTTTATTAAAAAAAAAAAAATAGTACTTCCTCCCTCCCAAATTAATTATAGATTTTCTTTTTGAGTTATCACAAATTAATAGTCCACTATTTAAAATAGATTAGGAAATTTGGTCGAGATTACCATATTACCCTTACTTGAATTTGTTATTACAAACATTTAAAAAAATAGCAATTAATTAGTTAAAGGTAAAATTGTCATTCTGTTTATTTTTTTTAAAACTGTGTGTTTATTGTCAGTAGACAATAAACAGATAGAGTACTTCATTACTTCTTCTGTTCCAAATTTAATGTCCACATTTCCTTTTAAGTTATCATAAATTAATTGTACACTACTTAAAGTAGCAAAAGAATTTGGATTAAGTTTACTATATTAACTTCACTTAAGTTTATTATTACAAAGTTCAAAAAAATAATTAGTTAAATAATTGATGGTAAAACTGTAAAAGTACAAGAGAGAAAATAATAATGAATATGCTTTTTTTTTTTTTTTTTTTTTTTTTTTTTTTTTTTTTAAATTGTAGATTTTTTTTTTTATGGACTTTACATTATTTTGACATGGAGGGATCGGAGTACAAATTTGAGAAGATAGATACATACTCTTGAACCTTTATATACAAGTTGTACAAATGACTCTGTCCTTGACCTTGTCTTTGGATTTGGGTTTAGATTTCTTTTCTTTCCTCACAACAACAACTTCAACCCATTTCACTTTCCATACTAATTTCCCATCAAACATTTATTCACTCATTCATTAAACCATTCAATTCTTCCTTCTTTTCTGTTTCTTGCTCTTAACACCCATTTTTATAAAACTGAAAAATCACATCATTTAGATATCTTCTTTTAGCTGGTTCACTACCTCAGATGGTAAGTTCATTTCTTCTTAATCTTTATATTGTTTTATGAGTACTATTTGCCACATTAAATTCTGTTTTTTGGATCTAGTTTTTTTAGTTGATTCATGTTTATTTTGTTTTACTTTTTATAGGCTTGCTAATAATTATAAGAAAGTTTTCATTTTTAAGATTCTTGATGATATAAATTGTTAAATGTACCAAAAACCCATGATTTATTACTAGATTTAAGTTGCCTTTTGTGCCTAAATCATGCTAAAGTTTTGATCTTTATGGTTCTTGGTAGCTCAATTAGTTCAATGTGCTAAAAACCCATTATTGATTTCTTGATTTAAGTTGCCTTTAGTGCCTAATTCATGTAAAAAGGTTCCTGATTTAAGGGTTTTTTAGTATTGTTTTCTTGCTTAAATTTGCAGGATCTGTTATTGTTTTTGTGAGTTTCTTGATTGGTGAAAAGATGGGTAGGGCTAAAAAGGGAAAGAAGTATACTTTGACTAACAACAATGATGATCCAGCTAGTGGTGATGACGAAAAACTCCTCTCTCAGAAACGAAGAGGTCGGCCTCAAAAGCCGTTAACAGATGACATTGATGAAGATGTCGAAAAGACGGAAGAAGATGATGAGGAACATGATCATGAGGACGAAAATGGAAACTCTGATGGAAAGAAAAGGAAACGGGTCAAACAGGTTAAAGAAAAAGGCGATTTAGTGAAACATGAAAGCACAAATGGAACCAAGTCTAACGGTTTTCGTCATATTGGGAGTAGAAGGAAAAACAAGCCTCATCGCGCAGCTGAAGCTGGTGTCGAATGCAGATGAGAAACGACAACTTTGTACCCGTTTGAGGCCGGCCTAGTGTTGGTTCATACTACTTAGTCCTGTTTTGTTAATGTTTGTTTTCGGTTTGATCAATTAGGATGCATTTGACCAAACATCTGAGCCTGGAAATGGTTTCTTGCATCATATTGGTATCGCGGTTGTTGGTTGTTGTTATGTTCTTGGGACCGATAGGAACGTCTCAGTATCTGTTTCGGGTTCATTTTGTACCTTTCTCCTTTAGATCTTTGTGAATGTATGCATGATCTCACTCTGAGTCAAACTTGTTGGACATGAAATCTTATTTGAACAAATTGTTTAGTTGCATTGTTACTTGTGTTTGTGTCTATAGTTATTAAAGTCACTAGCTATAAAATAAGAATTGTAACCTTTTTTTAATGATTTTTAGTGATGGAGGTTGTAACTTGTAAGTTTAGGTAGTGAAATGAGTACCGAGTAGATGATGGTTGGTGTTGTAAAGATTTCTGATTTCATACTCAACTATGGTCTAAACAACTGGGCTAGGCCCACTTGTCTCGTTAGGTTACAGACTTACAGGTGGATCAGTTTCCACTTAATGTGGGCCAGCCCATAATAGCTGTGTTGACTGCTGAGTGTTAACTTCTTATATGACCGTTATCTCAATAGCAATTATAGAATTATAGAAGGGTACCCGCGCAATGCGGCGGCGGGTACCCTATGACAATTTTTATGGCGAAATACACCATTTTTTTTTAACCATTACATAATAATTCAAATACATTTAAAAACATTACAAATAAAACTTGAAATAAAATGACTAAACTACTAATCCATCAACACATTTACCATAACTTTTTGGGACTAAACTACCAGCCCATGTATATTAGGATAAACATAAACCCCGTGGATTTGTTTTTTTATCATAAAAAGAAGGGAGTGTGTGTTTAGTATTGGTGTTCGAGTTTTTAGGTTTGCTTATATACGATTGAGGTTTAGCTGTTACAAGTTTGGTTGAAACGGACAGTATAAATATTTGAAGGCAGTTACAAGTCGACACTTTAATACGTTTAATTTCCAGGATGTTACAAGTCTAAATTTTTAATAGCAAAATTAATACATTTACCTCTTTATATGTAACTTTCTTTTTGTGGAAATGTTTTTGGTCTTATTTTTTTTAAGACTTCTAAATTTAGATGTCCTAAATACATTATAAGGTAGTAAAGATTTATCACCTCTTATGTTTTATGAGAAGTTTATTAGATTTGACGAGACAGCATGGCCCGTGCGATGCACGGGCTTTGTTCACCTTAAAAAATCATTTGTTTTGCAAGGGTTATGCATATTTAGTTATTATATGCTTAGTTTTGATCGAGAGTACTCAACTGAATAAACGAAGTTTGTGTAAGTTAGGGTGTGTTTCTTTTTTTTAGTTAATGGTCTATGTGGGTCCTACTACTATATAAGCCTCTTAATTGGGAGGGGATGATAATTTAAGCCTTATGTATATAGAGGGAACAAGAAAATTTTATGGGCCACATCTAAAAAGTAACAATATTAAATTGTATCTCATAGCTAAAGGAAAAAAAGAAACATCTCCTAAGTTTTTGTAAATAGAATTGTTTCAAAAAAAAGGTATCAAATACATGACTGATTGGGTAAAAACTAAAAAGTGTTCGGATTATGTTGACACGTTGATTTCTTTTGTATACAACATTTAAATGCATCTCATTATAGTCCGTTACATTTTGATAGAAAAAAAAGACCATCAAGATGCTTAGGCATGTACAAAATTGTATATTCCAATCACAAATTAAGCTTAAACCATTCTATACTTAAGTTACTTTTTATTTAGTTATGCTATGTTTTTTCAACTCATGGACATGAATATTATTTTTGTTATTAAAAATTCTGTTACTATTATTGTCATATTTGCATTGTCAAAATAAAATTGGTTATTATCATTGTAAACAACATTATTCGTTCGTTTTAATTGCTTGAAATAATATTGGTTAACTCAAGTTTAGTATATAGATAGTTTACTTTTTACACTTGGTCGTTTTTAAACATGTATCAAATGGTTCTCTTTAAATGATCTGTTTTCTATGTGCATTTTTGTTGCATATAATTGAAAAGTAGGTTAATATAATATGAATTCTTTGTGTTATGAAAGAATCAATAATTCATTACTATTACGTATAACCGTAAGAACATTTGGTTTCGTCACCAGCATTCTTTATCTCTATCATTTCACCATTTTCTTCGTCAACCTCAATCTTTTCGCCACCTTCTTTCATTCTCACCCATTGTTGCTAAAACTTGTCCCTTTTCAACCCTTGCTTTTCTGACCGCGAACTTTTCACATTCTTCCATTTCAATGGGTACTTGGTTTTCCTCGCGAACCTCAAATAGGGTACCTGAAGAGATCAAAACTTTAAAACCACACGATCTGAGGCTCTCTTCTTGCAGTTGTTTCTCCTTTGAAGGAGTAAGGTGAGTAGACCACATACATGCACCTAACTTAGCATAAGTTACGGCATTAATCATGGTACTTATTAAAGCGTCTATTTTGTGTAAAATAAACGACTCAACTTAGCAAGTGATCCGCAAGCATCATATGTGATATGGTTATACCGCTCGCCCTTGAAAGATGAAGTTGCCCAATGTTGAGGTTCAATTTGCATCACTCAGTCATAAGCCTATAATGATATCAGCTTAATCAGTTTCACAGAATGCAATAAAATAAACTATAATTTACATTATGATATGAGTAAATTACATAGATGGTCCCTGTGGTTTGGTCAAAGTTTCACCCACAGTCCCTGAAAGTTAAAAGTTGCACGGATAGTCTCTATCTTTGAAAAGAATAACACTCATGGTCCCTCCACTTAACTGGTGTTAGTGGCTTCCGTTATTTTTTAGAATTTTGAAAAAAATATTTTTTTTTCTAAAAAATCAAAAAATATATATATATATATATATATATATATATATATTTGATTTTTTTTCAATTTTTTCAAAATTTTTTTTCTAAAAAATAAAAAAAAAAAAAATTTTGTTCGAAAATTTTTCTAAAAAAAATTTATAAATTTTTTTTTTTCAAAATTTTTTTGTTCGAAATTTCTAAAAAAAAAAAAAAAAAAATTCAAATTTCAAAAAAAAAAAAAAAAAAAATTTTGTTCGAAATTTTTATTTTCAATTTTTTCTATATATTTTTTTTTTTTTGATTTTTTAGAAAAAAAAATTTGAAAACGTATAAAAACGGATGAAAATGTATAAAAACGGATAAAAACATATGACAATGTAAGAAAAATAAAGGAAAACGTATAAAAACAAGCGAAAACGTATAAAAACGGGTAAAAACGGATGAAAACGTATAAAAACGGATAAAAACGTATGACAATGTAAGAAAAATAAAGGAAAACGTATAAAAACAAGCGAAAACGTATAAAAACGGATGAAAACGTAGGAAAACAAACAATAACGTAAGAAAAACGAGCGAAAACGTATAAAAACGCATGAGAACGGATGAAAACGTAAGAAAAACGGACGAAATCGTATAAAAACGGACGAAAACGGATTAAAACGCATGAAAACGTATAAAAACGGATGAAATTCGAAAAACTTCAAATTATAAACGGCCGTTATCATAAAGGACTAACAATGCAATGATATTTAACAAAAAGGGACTAACGTGTAAAAGATAATGGAAGCCACTAACAGCAGTTAAGTGGAGGGACCATGAGTGTTATTCTTTTCAAAGATAGAGACTATCCGTGCAACTTTTAACTTTCAGGGACTGTGAGTGAAACTTTGAGCAAACCACATGGACCATCTATGTAATTTACTCTTATGATATAATCTCACCACCAATTCATTAAAATATGACTACATTCCCTTCTTGTTGTTTTGCAGACTACAACCATTGTGCAACTTACTTCCTTACACAAAGGCCATAGCCAACACAACAACAGAAGGCCTCATGAATCCATTGCAAACCAACCATGCTTCTAATAACATTGCCAAATTTAAGGTCTTACATACTTTTAGTTAATATATTAAAAGCTTAAATAAATTCAATAATTGTTCCAACTTCCGTTATATAAATTTCTAAACAAAATATGAAAACAATAAGTGCTCAAAAGTAACAATAGTTACTTGTTTCCCCTAAATAGATCAGAGTATGTCAAAGCGAGATAAACTAATATATTTTTTTTTTGAGCAAAGATTAACTAATATATGAATAGTAATAAAAAGACCAACCTGTTAAGGTTCTAGGATTCCAAAGACAGGGTCCATCATGAGGCATGCATATCCTCATTTAGAAGCTTTTAATAGAATAGCAATCACTAAGTTTCTTGTTTAAACTAATTTTTTTCATTATAGATTATTGAACCTCATTGTCTCGATTCTATATACTTTGTAGATGAAGAGCTTGGAAAATCTTATTGCAAGGAAAAAATATTCAAAATTTTAATGTTAATTATCCCCAAAGTGTGCAGGTGTTGATCAAATTCGGTACGACCCAGTAGCCATCTTTGTCGTCCTACACACGAAAATATTTCAATATTAATGAATGACTAAATAACATATCAATAAAATATAAACATAAAGGCAACCACACTATCTTATCTCACCAATAAATAATAATAATTGTTTCTTTCTTTCTGTTCGGTAAACACAAATCACAAAAAACATTTTCTTCCTTTTTCTTAGCCAAACGACAACTCAAGATCATAACCAGTTAAGTACAACCTCCAAGATCTTTAAAAAGATCTATGGTAGGTATTTGTTTTTCGTTTTTGTGTTTGGTTTAAGATCTATGATGGATATTTGTCAAACCTTTAAGATCTTGAAAGATCTTAGCATATGTTTAAATGATTATGAGATCTTGGATATTTAGTTTCTTTTCGAGTCTTGTTTGTGTTTAGAGATGGGATAGGATAGAGTATGTTGGTGTTGACGATGGGCTTTAGGGCGTATTTGTTCTTGTTGTAGTTGACTTGATGTTGTAGTTTGCGGGTATGTTTAGTTGTAAGAATCTGTTATTATTTGTTCTTCTTTTCCGTTCATTTTATTTTGTTTTTTTTTTCTTACTCTTTGACTTTCGATTGATGAGGATTTGTTACAGATATGAGGTCCAATTGATATGAGGTCCAATTAGATCTCAAAAGTTCTTAACCACAACCGGAAGACCCACACTACGGAAGCCACTGAAGCCATCTAAGCAGCCACGACACCACCATTTTTCTTAAAAATCACCAAATAGATCTAAATGAAAAGAATAAACACAATGAAACCACCACCTAGCCAACTAAAACAACCGAGAGAGATGTTGGTTATAGTGGCGGCGATTTTAGTGGCAACAAAGGTCTATGTGTGTGTAATTTTTTAGAAAGAGATATGCTTGTGATGGGGCTGGTGTGTTGCTTTATAGAACTCTAATGTCTCTTCACATTTCCGTAAAGCAGTTACATTCTTTGAAAATAAGATGTCTTTTCATTCTCATTGTTAATTCCAGCTTATTTAGTATAAACCAATTAATGACCAACTTTATTGCTGCTAGTTATGAAATTACTACTCGTACTTGGTTAATGCATTAGGCCTTTTGCAATGCATCATTCACTACATTACCCTTCACTCACAAACAACCAATCCCCTTATGCCACATCACCCTCCCACTTTTCCCTTCACTCACTCACTTTTCACTGGCATCACATCCTTCACCTTTCACTCACTTTTTTTTTTTCTTTTTTCTTTTTTAAATTCTATTAAAATTTATTAAAAACTAAAATTCATTAAAATTAAAATAAACATTACACAATATTATTAAAAAACATAAAATAAACATTACATAGCTAAAATTCACTAAAATCTAATTTTCATCGTCCTCTTCAAGGTATGGTAATTCTTGAGCGTGAATATGCTCCATAAGATCAAATCTGAGACGAAAATGTGTATCCTCATCTCGTATCTCGGCTAAGGCTGTTTCGTCAAACACCGGTTGGATCGGAGGATCTCGAATATGAACCGGCGAGATTGCGTTACCGGCGTCATGTATAATCATGTTATGCAATATGACACACGTATAAACTATTTTACTAATTCTTTCTATTGTGTGTGGCCGTAAGGGTCGATTCAGTATACCCCATTTACCCTTGAGAACACCAAATGCCCGTTCAACATCCTTTCTAGCCGACTCTTGTACTTTCTTGAACTTTTTCTCCTTCGGGTCGGTTGGATATTTGAACGCTTTAACAAAAGTAGACCATGCCGGATATATGCCATCACAAAGATAGTAGCCACGCTTGTACGTATGGCCGTACACAACAAATGGGCACTTAGGTGCCGTACCATTACGCTCGGTGAGGAATAGCGGAGATTGCATCACAACATTCACATCGTTGTTTGAACCCGGCGGTCCAAAGAACGCGTGCCATATCCACAAATCTTGAGACGCCACTGCCTCCATCATAATTGTGGGATATTGATGGTCTCCCCTTTTATATTGACCCCTCAATTCCATAGGACAATTCTTCCAAACAATATGTGTGCAATCTAGACTACCAATCATACCCGGAATGTGATGTCGAGCTTCATGCGCTTCGTACAAACATGCAATATCATGACTTGTTGGCCTACGTAGAAAATCTCGAGCATATAACTGAATAATAGCATCGCAAAAAAATTGAAGGCATTCACGTAAAGTTCTTTGTGCCATTTCTAAATATTCGTCAAACTCATCCGGTGGTGCACCGGTTGCGAGTTGTTTAATGGCAGACGAACATTTTTGTATGGCTGTGAAACTTTTTTTGTTTCTAGCATCATAACCTTCCTGAAAATACTCGAATCTAGCCTCAATAGCTTGCGTTATTTTTAAAAATAAACTTTTAGGCATACGATACCTGTCTTCAAAAAATTCATCGTCGAATTTTGGATCTTCACAAAAATAATCACGATGCAATCTTTGTGCAGCAGAGATCCGATTGCGTTTCACTGATTTTCGTCTCGACCGAGCCGTATCTTCTTCCTCTTCGTCAATCGCGGCAGCAAAAATATCGAGACTACTATCGTTAGACCACTCGAACGGCTCGTCAAAAAATAAAGTCGAACCAATTTTTTTATACTCCATATAATTGCGGTTGAATCGATTTTTTTTTTGATCGGATGCTTTTTTCTTTGGTTGAATCGGACTTGCAATGTTTTTTTTTTTTTTTTTTTTTTTTTTTTTTTTTTTTTTTGTATACAACCGGCTGGGAGAACAAAAGAAAAGAAAAGGATGGTATCTTTTTTTTTTTGTTTGTGTTGTGTGTCAAACACACTATATATATACTACACTTCAAAATATAAACGTTAGTATATGGTCAAACGCTCCACATATTAAATAGCAAACGGCTAGTTTTTGAATAATTTCACACGGTAAGACTTCCCGTGAAAGGAGCCTACCGCACGGTAGGGAGACACCGGCGGCGGTGTTCCCGTGCGGTAGGGCTCCCCTACCGTTCGCTACCGCATACAATGCCAAAGGCCTTAGTTATCTTTTACATAATAGAGTTTCTTGCCTAATGATATTAATGCTCACATTCAATAGGCACCGTAAAGAATCATTAGTTTTCCAAGGGTTATGCGTATTTAGTTATTATGCTTAGTTTCGATTAGGGGTATTCGACTGAATAAAGAAAATTTGTTTAAGTAAGTTTTTGTAAATAGAATTGTTTCAATAAAAATGCATCTTGTGCGCTGCACAGTTTGGGTTTTGTGGATTTTGTTGTAGCATTTTTATTCAGCAATAGGTTGTAGCGAAATGTTTGTTGCGTAAACATGATGTTAATTTTATTGAATTGCTCTATTTATATTTTTTTTGCTAAATTGATGATTCTCCGTTATTATCATTTTTTTACAAATCACGCAGTTATGAAATAATGATCTAACATGAAAATAATGCTATGAATGTCATGTAAAATATTGCTCACATGCAAAAAATGCACCACCTTCTTGTAGCATTCGTGCAATCGGTTTTGCCTTACGTTAAATTCCATTGGATTAATAATCTTTTGCAAATAACTTATACATCTTTTGATTGATAAAAAAATGACTACATGAGGCATATCTTAAGTGAACCTTTATGTCATGAAACTTGCTTAGTATGCATACAGATTCTAATTATTCATGTGCCTTTTTTAATTACCTGTTTGTGCACTTTTCACTTCTTTGACTATTAATAAGTATTAATGTAATACTGATAAAATTGTAAATGGTGAAACTTTTGATTTCTCGCAACTAACAACTCACAAATTCCACTAACAATGTGCAATCAATTTCATAATAAATTCAATTTATTGATTAATAATAAATGTTATTGATTAATAAAAATGTTTTACGTTATTACTATACCATGTAAACTTACATTTTAAAGAATTGTCTTGCAAGAAAAACAGATTATGCCTTATCTTAAATTCATCATTATTAACGCAATAAATGTGTTAAAAAATGGCAATAATGTATACGATAATGGTCAAACATTAAATAAACTAGTCATTCAGACCCGTGCATTGCACACAGGCTCTATCTAAGTGTTTATAGCGTAATGTTCAGCACTAATTTTCGTCATGTTTGAAACTATCATGTTTTGGTGGCGTGCATCGCAATTCTTATCCAAATAGTTTTAAAAAAGTTGAGTTAACCTCGAATCATCGTTAAGTGTTAAGCCCCAGATTGACTATCAATTCACGTAGCGTGATATTCTAAATGTTACCTCAAACCTTTAAATTCATAAATTATAGAATGCTCAAATGGTAATTAAAAAGGTGAAACTTATTGGTATAAGTTATGGATATCTCAACTTTTTGACGTACTTTGTTTGAGCATATGTCTTTGAAATTTTATAAGGAACTTTTAACCCACTCTCATGATTTGTTGTATTTAGAATCTATTAAACTCTTGTTTATGTCTTACAAATAACTTTTTTTTTTTTTTTTTTTTTTTTTTTTTTTTTTTAATTTAAAAATGGGTTCGAGCCCGTTTAGACAATGCCCATTTAAGCATGTGCTTGTTCGGGGCCGATCCCGTTTAGACCGTGGCCCGTGCCTGTCCGGCCCGCTCGTTTTGCCACGTCTATGTGTTGTGTACATGTTTAAATGACGTATAACCATATAAATACACAATATAAAAAAGACTATGTAACGCTGATGTCACGGTCATAACATTGTGAAACATATAGATGCTAATTTAACATATTCAAACATACACAAAACTACATATCTTTTTTACACAATAAGTATCCAAGTTAATATTAATTTACCTGTGAAATGTCACTTCAATTCTAAATAAGCAAATGGTGGAATTACCTCATCAAGTAAACACATAGTATAATACTTTTGTCTCTACCATGTAGAAAAGTAAGTTATTTTACTATAACTATCATGATTTTCACAATATCAAGCAATATTTATTAAACACTTCTTTATTAATATTTATTTTTATTACGATTGTTATAAGTTAGTGATAAAACATTTTTATCGAAAAGTAATTATAACTTTCGCATCGTGAAAATTTGAATAACCCAAATATCACTCATTATGTCACACCCCCAATTTACCTGTTTTACAGCGGAATGGAATACCTGGGGGTGACTGCCATAGCATCACAATTACAGTTATATTGAACGACCTAAAGTGTCGTTAATAAAATACCTCGTTTGATCATTAAAAATATTCAGAGTTTACAAAAACATAGGTCCCAAAAAATGTTGCCAATTTAGGTAAAATAAGTTCAACATGATCAAACGCTTCATAAGTGCAGAAAATATATATAAAGTGAGACGCGTCGACTCCGCGACTCCAGGTATGTCCAAATGCATGCCACATGAGCTACCTTAATAACCTGAAAATACATTGCTAAAACGTCAACACGAATGTTGGTGAATTCCATAGGTTTATATAAATTGATGTATTACGGCAACCACAAGTATAAAAATGATGATGATGAAATACCCCATGATGAATAAAATCGTACATTCTCACTTAAGCTCATGATCCCGAATGGAGGCGTCACCCTCAAATGATACTGATGAAATATATGCCTCTCCAGAGTGTTCTGCCAAAACACTCTAAAATGACAGACATGAGATGCATCCGTTTGACTGTTGGTATAACTACCACGGATGGAGGCGTCACCCTCAATAGATCTATCCACTCACTCTCACTTAAAGACAAATTAACGGTCCATGATAATAATAGGGGACTTTAACAAGGCATCTAACTTAAGCAATGTACATAATTTAATACTTTGGCCCGTATAAAAATGATGATACATTGTATTCTCCCCCGTGGGATTTGAAATCAAAATATTGAATTGAAAACGGGGCTATGAAAACTCACCTTGAAATGATGATACAACGATGTGAAATGATAGGGACAACAAGGAGCGAACACTATCCGCAACCTAATATGAATGATAATGATCTACTTTAGATCATGAAATGATGTAATGAATGTACATGCACATGATGCCTATACCACTCGTAGCTTGGAAATACTAGTTATCGTTAAAGTAAAATATTTTCCATAACTTGAGAAAAATATACGTCTAACTAGACTTGCAAAACTAGTCGTAATATATCGTACTCAAAATGTTAGTGTTTAACTCATCACTTTGAAAACCTTGAAATGACGTCTAATAGTCGTGTAAATAAACTTTGGGTAATACGTGCTTCAATGGGTAAGAATATGACTCTTCAACGTTATTTCGAGAAAATATAGTTTTTAGTATGATAGAATATTATTTCTAATAGTGGCTGTCAAAATAATAGAGTTTTGTCGATTTTGAAACGTGTATATCTTTGTCGTTATAAGTTCATTTTCCTCGTTCTTTATATCAATGGTTTCGTGTTAACATGTACTAACAAATTTTTGATAGTTCGGCTCCTCTAGGTTACGTCTAACATCTCGTTTTGTCCGTCGAAAGTCGTCCAACAGCATGTATATTTTCAGAAAATAGTTTTCGTCGTTAAACTTGTAAAAATCGTATCTCCTTCGTTATAAGCTTGTTTTTATCCGTTCTTTCGCCAAAAGCTTCGTTTTTGAAAGTATTTACTAAATCTTTGGTCAAAAATTACCCCTGAGTCCCTGAGTTTTCTGGGTTTGGCGTTTTGGGACAGTAGGTTTATATATATATATATATATATATATATATATATATATATATATATATATATATATATATATATGTTTTAAACTCATTTCTAGTGTTCCAAACTTGTTTCAAATCCAACCAAATCACTTTCAATCACCACCAAACTAATTTATTCCTACCATATACCTTCCTAGGGTATCATGGGTTCCTAAACATCATCCACCAAGTTAATCTACCAAGGGTTTCCATATTATCCATTTCTAGGGTTTAAAAGATATAAATGTATAAAAAGGAGTGGTATAAACTAGCATATGCATGTAATCTTGTATAAAAATCATATGATCATGATAATAACTTGGTAAAATTATGAAAATGAGTTTGACATACTTACTTTGAAAGATTAGTGAGCTTTGATGATGAAAACCTAATAAACCTTGAGTTTCTATTTCAAAACCCTATCAAGGATTACTAAATGAGCTTGATTATATCTTGATCTTGGAAAATTAATGGATTTTGCTTGTGATTTGATCCATGGCCGAGCACAACAAGAGAGAAAGGAAGAAAAAATGAGTTTTGCTTGTAAAGTGATAAGTCTTGATGTTTTTGATAAATATCTTTGATCTTGGTGGCATAATGGTAAATATTTGATCAATTTGAAGTAACCATGTATATTAGTAGCTAGGGGGGGGGGGGGGGGGGGGGGGGCTGGCACATGTAATTAAAGAAGAGTGTATGGGAAGCTTGGGGTTAAAATGTAGATATTATGTGTTTTAGTTTTAGATATTTTGTTATCGGGTACCGAGTTAATTAAAAATAAATCGTGACGAGTTGAAATAAAATATGACGAAGTTAATCGGGACATAATGAAGTCATAAAAATGATAAAAATATGTTGGGTACAAGTATTGAGTGTTTGGATGATTATTGTTTAGTTTCCATAAAAACCGTCGTAATTATATTAAACTTACGATATAAATTAAATAAATTTCCAAAATACCGGGTGAATGAATTTTAAAATTTTTGTGATGTTGTAAGGGGTGTAAAAATATATCGGGACCATTGTGGGGAGTGTCGGATGTGTTAATCACATTTATTGATCGCGTGTTAAAGTTTATTTAAAAATAAACATACGTAAAACGTTAAATATACCAAAAATATTAATTTAAATATCCTACGAGTGGAATAGTATGCACATGTAATTAAAGAAGAATGTATGGGAAGCTTGAGGTTAAAATGTAGATATTATGTGTTTTAGTTTTAGATATTTTGTTATCGGGTACCGAGTTAACTAAAAATAAATCGTGACGAGTTGAAATAAAATTTGACGAAGTTAATCGGGACATAATGAAGTCATAAAAATGATAAAAATATGTTGGGTACAAGTATTGAGTGTTTGGATGATTATTGTTTAGTTTCCATGAAAACCGTCGTAATTATATTAAACTTACGATATAAATTAAATAAATTTCCAAAATACCGGGTGAATGAATTTTAAAATCTTTGTGACGTTGTAAGGGGTGTAAAAATATATCGGAACCATTGTGGGGAGTGTCGGATGTGTTAATCACATTTATTGATCGCGTGTTAAAGTTTATTTAAAAATAAACATACGTAAAACGTCAAATATACCAAAAATATTAATTTAAATATCCTACGAGTGAAATAATATGCAAATGCTATTGTGATGATATGCAGACTATTTCTAGTCCGTATGAAATGTCCATACTGATAATGCATGAATTCGCATCTAAACCAATCCGGTTACGCGAATTTAAATACCCTTAAACTAAATTTATGATGAAATGAGTGATGCACGTGAATAGTGTTTTTCCTCCGAAAATGAATAGTATTTTGTGAATAGTGAAATTTTTGAACGCTTCTCGGAATCTCAAATGGACTCCAAAAATGATGAATAGTAAAATGATGAATAGTGACTAATGAATAGTAACTTTCCAAGGTGAATGATGAAATCTCGATGTCTGAAAAAGGACCTGAAATTACGAATTGTGACAGTCTTCCCCTCTAAAAGAAACTTCGTCCCGAAGTTCAGTTTGTGTTGGTCTCTGAAGTTTACTTGGTGAAAAGACGATAATATTTGAGCCGCATCTGGTCCTCTCGTACCCTAAGTAAACTCGGGTCCTCTTTGAGAATTCCAGCGAACTTTCACGATAGGAATTCGACTTTGCTTCAACTGTTTGACCTCACGGTCCCTGATTTCCATTGGTTCTCCTTCAAGGTTTACGTTTGTCTGTGGGTTGGATTCCTTCCAAGGGAGTCATGAGTGACTCATCTGAAAGATATTCCCTTGAGATTTGAAAAACGTGAAATATATTTGTGTAACCTACTGCTCTCTAACAAGGCTCAAGTCTGACGGCCACTATGCCTTCTCTGTCAGAAATATTAAATGGTCCAGTGTATATTGGGTTTAACTTCCCAAATTTTTGGAATGGTATCATGCCTTTCTTAGGCAGAATTTTCAACATGACTCTGCCACCAACTTGAAATTCTAAGGGTTTGCAACTTATCGAACTTGTAACTGATTCTTGATTTGTAGGAAATTTCTGGTTATTCCATGAATGTCTATTAGATTAGCAAGTTGAGCTTTTTCCGAGTTTGGTCCGTCAATAGATGGTCGGCGCTTCTTAAGGTTTAAAATGTGATACGGGTAATATATGTTGCTAAACTCCGCCAGAACTCAAGTTTGTATGCCAGCTGGTCGATTCTAAGATGAATCTTAAATGGTCCAAAATACTAAAGGTTCAATTCTCATGTTATCCAATTTGTATCATGCCACTCCAAGGCAAAGCTTTCAACTTAGTTCGTTCTCCCACTTGAATCTAGATGGTTTGTTGTTCAGGGATACCCAATCCGAATGATGTGCGTCATGCACCAACCTAACTTCTACCAGTTTCTCGTTGCTTGTGTGATAACTATTGTTGTAGATGAATTTGATTTATGTTAAGTGATTAGTCCAAACATTTCTAAAGTCAATCCCTCATGCTCTGAGCATAACTTCCTATGTTTGAATGGTCCTTTCGCTTTGACCATTGACCTGAGGATGGTAGGCGGTGTTTACATCTAGATGGGGTTCTGAAGGAAATCTTAAATGATTGCCAGGAGTCTGGGGCGAATCGATTTCCTTTATCAGGAATAATTGAAATGGGTACAATAAATCTTGTGACTAATTCCACAACGTTACGTCTTTCGAACAGAGTGTTATTTGATGGAGATAGAATATAGGTAACAATTTTTGATTCCTTGTGTTTTGTTCTAACGGATGCTAAGACATGTGTCTTTCTTTGCCTATTGTGATTGATATCCATTACTGACGTTTGTAATTGATTTATGGTGTCCCTCCTAATTTTCCTTCATCACATATTCCAATATTCTTTATTGTCAAATCACGAAACCCTAAATGCATAAGCGATGTAATATGGTGATTGGTTTTCAAAGTTTATCTCACGATTGTGAGTTTTGGTCGAAATCTTTTTTTGAATAAACGAATTTAGGAAATTGAGCAAGTGGTTTACTAAGTGATACCTTTCTTGATGATTCAAAATTCAGTAGTTATGAAATGTGAAGCTGTTTTCAAACATGTTGTGAATAGGACTGTTTACCAAAGTTTGTTGTTTATATATTTTTCATTGTACGATGGTTTTGCTAAATATTGACCAAAAAGGATCGTACTTGTTCAAAATAGGAATTTCAGAATTTTTTTTTTTTTTTTTTTTTTTTTTTTTTTTTTTTAACAAGGTATGTGATTCGTATAAACACAATTTTTAAATCAGCTTCATTTAAAAGTGAAAATACTAACAAGGATAAAATGGTAGGATAGGAAATGTTCGCATAAATGCATAGATGTCTAATGTTTAGTTCATGATGTTGGATAATGCTTATTGGTGGGTGTCAGGCAAAACTACAAGCCTAGGTATTCAAACTAACTTAAGTCCTGAAATGGTTTATCGTTGAAATTGTCATCATGTTGACAAAATATATGTTCGGGTCTGATCCCTTTTTTGGTATGAAAGTGAGGTTATCTGAAATTTCTAGAGAACACAATGCCTTAGGGGAATCTATATCGATATCCTTAATTCAATTCAATTATCCTTTGCGAAAACTCACAATAGGGAAGTTTGCGTATGGATGAGGCCATGTTTAATTGAAATGCTCTACAGTCTCGATTAGGGGCTTGGTTTATTTCTATAGTGTTGCTTAGCGTACCTTCACATTGTGTTCGATCCTGTAGCTCAGTCTAGCTAGTACCTTTGAATGATAAAATTTGACAACTAGGTCAGAGATGGGGATTCAGATAGTCTCGTAGTATCTTAGGATTGTTGTTGAGTTATGAATTTTCTTACTATATACTTCTAGTCCTGGTTAGTAGTTTTGTAATCCTTTCATTGCTTTTCTTGTATCGAGGAATCCTATTTGTAATTGATATGGAAAGTCTCTCCTAGAGAAGTCAATGGAAAAATCCAACTTAAAGGCTGAGTGAGTGACAGGTGGGGTAAGTATCCAGGGAGGGTTTGTCAAGAAGAGATGTTTATGAAAGAGTTTCTTTGTTTACAAAGCTTTTAAATGAAGATTGTTATTAACAATACTTTAAAAGGTAATTATTTTATTCATGGCGTAATCCTTCCTGAATTATACATAGGTGATCAGGCTATGTATAATTGAGGACTAATGATGCGATGCTTGATTTAGTCAAAATATCATTACTTTTCTCAAAAGTTTTAGATGGTGTTCAACGCATTGTTATTAAAAATGGTATCCTGATATTTCTTTTCAAGTAACATGAAAATTGTTTTGCATAATAATAGTAAATACTTGGTGTAATGACGGAAAAATCAATTTATAGAGTGGTAACAAAATAGCTTACTTTAGAAATTCTGTAAAACAATTTCCCCATAGGGTAGTAAAATAGCTTGGAATACAATTCGTTGAATGGTTTATTGGATACTGGTGTGTGCTAATTTACACACCTTTTATTTGGCCAAAACCGGACTAAAAAGACAAAAACCAAATCAATAAATGCCAAATATATGTTGTTTTTGTATTTGTGATTGTGCAGGTAAAGGATATCAAAAATGGACAAAATAAAGACAAAAAGGACAAAACCGAGCACGAGATTTGGAAAGAGTGTGAAAAAGCCGAGGCCAAGATGAAGTCAAAAATTATTTTCCGATCATTGGAAAGAGCATGAAATTAAGAGAGCAATGATAATTTTATTTGGAGCATTTTTGCAAAAGACGGGATTATGAAAGACTAAGCTCAGCTCAACACTCCTTATATTTAATAGAAAGACAAGGTCCATAAAAATTAGCCCATAGGAAAGATAAGGCCCAAGAGGAAACGAGTTGAAGCCCATCATGAAGATTAAAATGGAACAAAGATGCAAGTTAGTGGCCACGTTATGCTCCAGTACATGTGACAAAATGGATTTCAAGTGAAAAAACACTATTGGCATTGCAACTGAGGGACCACGGCTGCTTTTTCTTGGGTGTATCGACAAGAAGAAAAGAAGAGTGCAAAGTTGCAATCGTATTGAAGTACACATGGGACTCTCGAAAAATCAAAGATTGAAAATTGATTCACCAAAGGGCACGTGGAAACTTTTGTCTACTCCTTGAGCTCACGCCAAAAATGAAATGATAAATTGCATTTGAAGGGCCTGAGCATGCAACAAATAAAAGAAAGTAATCAAAAGGTTGGCACGTGGTCAGCTCCACATGCAAGTTCACGGCAAAATGAAGAAAGGACAAATCGAAGTGAGTCAAGGTGCTTATTTAAATGAAGACAAACTCCACGTGATATGGCTCACAGCAGAAAAAGAAAAAAAATATGAATATACAAGCGATTTGTATATTTGGTTGCCAGCTAATGCACATGACAAAAATTAAATGAAGATACAAAATGTAAAAGCATGTGGCCAGCGCTTGGGTTACACTTTCCTAAATTAAATCAGCATGGGCGCGTGGTTTGTGTGTCCTCCCACAGCAGCCAATAACTCGCTGCCACATGGTGTTGATGATGCACCTCTAGCCAATTAAGAGCCGCCACGTGTCCTTTATGACAAAGCATTTGATAGCTGACACTGGCAGAAGGATCGAGAAGTAAGGAGACTCATCCAATCATTACTATAAATACATCACCAAATTCCAACGCCAGAATCATTCTCTCCTCACATCATTTTTCTCACACACACTTTTACTTTTATTTTTAGGAGTAGGATAAATAAATTAGATAGTAGATTTATTTCTTTGTAATAGCTAAATAGTTATAGTTTATTTTTTAAAAAAGCTTATTGTACACTTTATTTCAAGTTGAATGAAGATGATATTTTCTTTTTAATGGTTCAATTTAGCTTATTACTCTTCTCATTTATTTCTTTTATTCTCATTTCTTTTATCTAAAAATCTATTTTAGCTTAATAGTTTTTTTTTGAAACTTATAGATTAGCTTATTAAATAAGCACTTTTTATTTCTTAATCTCTTTTCATAACTTCTTTAGTATTATTAGATCTAATAAATTTTAGCTTAATTTCACTTAATCTCTTTTTATTTTAAAAGCTTTTTCTTAAATAAATCAAATTAGCTTAATATTTTTCATCTCCTTAGTTTATCTCTTATTTCTTCTAATCAATCTAGCTTTTTAGCTTTGGTTGATTTATAACTAGTATAGATCTATTAGCTTTATAGCTTTTTGGTTCTATTACTAGTTTTACTAGATTAGATTAGCTTTTCTATAGCTTATTGAATCTAGATCTAGTTCATTCAAGAGTTTAATTGTACTAATGTTGCATAAAGTTGTGATTTTTCTTAATTTCTCATCACATTCAACATAAGGCGAGGAGCTTAAGGGTTTTATAAGCTTACTTATTAATAAAGCTTATAGCTTTTCTAGTTTTTATAAAGCTAATTAGTGATTAAAGTCAAAAACTTTATTTACTATTTGGTGATATTAAAGCTATTAAAGAAATAAACTTTATAATTTGTCAAGTTTATAAAATCGGGTGGTTTATTATTCTCGTCGCGTTAGATCGGGTTCTACTTTCTATTCCTTTTCATTTTTATATAATTAGTTTATTAATCATGTTTGTTGGAATATTTGTTTTTATTAGTTTGATTGGTATGTTTAGCGAGTAGCTTATTAGTGTTTGTTGAGTGATATGGATTTGTGATTTAAGTGTGGATTAATAAAAGGGATTGTGATTAATAATTAGTGAGATTATTTAGATTTGCAATTTTATTATTTGAAGGGCAAAAGCCGGAGAATAATCAAATTACACATCTAGAAATTATCTTCTTTTTAAAGGATTATTTTCAAAATAAACCAACGTTGTGAGAAAATAGTCTTGTCTAAGGAATATAATTCGTCATCAAACCTTAGTCCACACTTAATGAGCTTATTACGTCACTTAGCAAACATATTTCCCATATATCATTTTTAGAATAATCTAGTTGCCTTAATGTGCTTGTTTTTAGATTAGATTGCGTTTTACGATTATTTGAACTTTACATGCTCTATTATGCTTTTCGTTTACGTTTGGTACTCGTAGTTTTAATATCCAAAATCACTATCATATCTCATTTTTATTCCTATTCACTACACGATTTACGAACCGAAATCACGACTCCATTCAACCTTCGTTGGGAGAACGACCCGGGGAAATACTTTCACCGGTATTTCTTCGGAAACACAAACCTATACTAAACGACTGAATCAAATTTTTGGCGCCGCTGCCGGGGAAGGTGGACGTGAGTTTTGAATATTCGTTTTGAAAAATCGTGTTGCGTTAAGTTTTTAACTATCTTGTATATATTTTCTATAAAAATATAAAAATTTGAAAAATCAAAAACCAAAAATAATCTTCTTATCCTCTTATCCGTATAATTCTTCTTCTCTCACCTTCTATCTATCTATCCTCATTTATGTCTTCGGTTTATCATCGTGGAAGATTTCATTATATTCCACCCGTCGTAGATGATGGAACCAAAAGTATGGAAGAATTGTTCTTGGAGGGCCATAGGCAGATTATAAACGCGTTATTTTGTAAACATGGCATCGATTCTTCGAGTGGCAATCCCACTCCGTTTTCTGAATCTATCATCCCTGACTCTTCCCGTCCTTCTCTCACACCGGTTGAGGGAAGCGACCCTGTTTTGGAAGATGTCGATACTTCTCTTAATGATTCTATTTCGACTGAGATTGTTGAAGATAAGCCGTCAGATCCTTTGGAGCCCGAGCTCAAGGATTCTTTACCCGATTTTGTGAAAAATGATTTTGATACGGCCGGGGAGTGTGGATTACCTCCTATTGACAATTCGAATGATCATGATGAGATATTCTCCGATTCTGAAGATGACGATTCTATATCGTGTGGAGAGATCGAATATGTCGATGACGATCCTATGGAGCCCGAGCTTGAAGAATTTTTACCAAACTTTGAGAGTTTTACCTTCGATACGACTGAGGAAATAAGTGGCAATCCCACTTATCGTCATGATTTTTATAATCCGACGTTTGAAGCTTTTCATTTCGATTACTCGGAAGAGACGAGTCGTGGCAGTACCACTTCTCATGCTTTTATCTCTCTTCCGGAGTATGAGTCGTTTCGTTTTGATAAATTTGAATGTGAAATGGAAAAGTTTTCTAAACCGGAATTTGAAAGTTTCAGATTTGATCTTGATGTTGATCATGATCCGGGTGGTGTGTTTAAAAATGAGAATTTGAATGAAAAGTTTTTCCCAACCCTCCCACCCGGAAAAGTTTGTAAAAAGAGCTTAAATGATAAAATTCATAATTCCATAATTATGAAATTTTATTTTGATGAAGATGAGTTTTTCAAGATTGTTATCATGACATTCTTGCCATTTATAACGTTTGGTGTGATTTCTCTTATCCTTCACTCCGTGGGGAGTGAGGATGTTGTTTTTGACCCTGGTATCGTCTTTCAAAGTTTTCAAAATTAACGTACCAGCGGTTATCTATTCGGGATGGAACTTTCAAATACGTCACAAGTTTTTCAAAATATTTTGGATGAAAGCCCGAATGAGATTATTTTTCCACGGTTTCTCCCCAAGGACGAATTAATTCGGGGATCGAGTCAAGCTCATGTGACTCGGTGAACAAAAACAAGCGCTTCGTGGGTGGCAACCCATGCTTATCCAATTTCATCTTCTTATTTTCTTATTTCTAACACCTAACGTGAGGAGGGGGTGCCTCTTCTACTCTTGTGTTTCGTGGTTGTTTGTGATGATTGTTCAGGATTGTCCATGATTTATGATGACTCTTGTGCTCGTTATCTCTTCACTTGGAGTCTCATTTATCGGTGCTATTTGGAAATCCTATATCCGTTAAATCTTATCGACTAACGTTTTCTTTGGCATAATTAATGAACGGCCTAGAATTTTGTTAGGATTGCCTTAACCCATCAAACATTGAGGACAATGTTTCGTTCTAGTCGGGGGGAGGGTGAATCTTCGATTCGATTTTGACCTTGCATGTTTCACAAGTCGTGTACTCTTGCAACTCCGTTTTTCCACCAAAAATAAAAAATTTTGAAAAAATGAGAAAATTTCAAAAATTTTGAAGAAAAAGTCATGAAAAAGTACAAAAAGATGTGAAAAAAAATCGGAAAAGTTGTGCAAAAATATAATAAAGTTTGAATAAGTGTTTTGACACCTTGTTGACTTTCTTGCTGGCGAGAGTAGGAATAAATATTTTGACTTGACCGGGCGTGTTGAGCCCTAGCTTGTTCCCTTAACCAATGATGATCACATAAGCTTGTGCTAGTTTTGTACACTAGGAGCTATAAAATGCGAATTCTTCTTCTAGAATCTGCAAGTTCCCGTACTTGACTTTATACATGCGCAGCTTAAAAGCTTTCGCTAGTCTTTTACATCAGGAGCTAGAAAACGCGAATTCTTCTTCTAGAATTTGCAAGTTTCCGTATCTGACTTTATATATGCGTGGCTGATTATCGGCTAAGTATTCGCTGGTTTCATTATTTGGAATCTTAAAATGCGAAGAGCGAGAAATGATAGAGTTTATTTAGAAGTTAGATGCTAAACGTGGAGTAGTGGTTCTCTTTAGAGCTCATGAGAGGTACTTGTGACTTTTTACTCCCATCAGAAACGTCACTTATATATAAATAGATGTTCTAGGTTAATTAGTGATATTTCGGTTTGAATAATATTTAGTTCTTTGTTTTCTTAAGAGAATTTTTGCTTTAGAAATTGGGTACATATCAAGGAACACCAAAAATAAGAGCAAAAAGTGAAAAAATCAAAAGTCAAAAGTTGATTATCTATGTGGTTTTGGAGCTACCCGATAAGCTTCCATTGATGTTATGAGAAAAAAGTGAAGAAAAGAAAAAAAGTATGAAAAAAGTGAAAAAAGTGAAAAATGAAAAAAAAAAAGTGAAAGTTGTATCGAATAAGAGCTTATGTATGTATCAATAAGTTGTTGGCGCGTGAGGTGCATGTGATAAGTGATTAGTAATCAGTCACATGAGGTGCACGTGATTGTACTCCGCAACTTATATTCTTGATATTGTATGTACCCCTAGTTCCTTGATGTGGACCGAATTTCTATTGCAGTGGTTCTTAAGAGAAAATGAATAACTATTTATCGTTTTAACTTAGGTATCACTATCGGACTTAAAATTATCGAAACGAGAAAATATGAAGCAATTCATTTCTCAACAAAATAAAATATTGAGATACAAACCTAGGAAATGGGAGTAAGAAGTGTCCACAAGTAACTGTTATGAGTAGTGTTAGCATCTAATTTGTAGATAAGCTGTGATCTCGTTTGTACGCTTAGTTTGGGGACTCGTGAAAAATCAAGGATGACGATTTTTAGCTGTATGGTCGCTTCTTAATAGAAGTGTTTTTACTCGTTGACCCTAATAATTATTGCAAAATAATGAAAGTTCAACAAACCGTCACAAGTGTGAAGTATGGAAAAGTACAAAAATAGAAGTGTAAGTGGAATAAAGGAATAAAAGGAAAATTTTGGAAAACGGAGCGTTTTCGGGAATAAATGATTTTACTACTTCTTTCGAACCTCCTTGCTACTTTTCAAAGTTAGTAAAAAGAGTTTTGAAATTATTTATCCCAAAAGCGTGAATTGATCACATTGCGTGAGGACACGACAATACTTTAGTCGGGGGGATTTTGGTGTGTGCTAATTTACACACCTTTTATTTGGCCAAAACCGGACTAAAAAGACAAAAACCAAATCAATAAATGCCAAATATATGTTGTTTTTGTATTTGTGATTGTGCAGGTAAAGGATATCAAAAATGGACAAAATAAAGACAAAAAGGACAAAACCGAGCACGAGATTTGGAAAGAGTGTGAAAAAGCCGAGGCCAAGATGAAGTCAAAAATTATTTTCCGATCATTGGAAAGAGCATGAAATTAAGAGAGCAATGATAATTTTATTTGGAGCATTTTTGCAAAAGACGGGATTATGAAAGACTAAGCTCAGCTCAACACTCCTTATATTTAATAGAAAGACAAGGTCCATAAAAATTAGCCCATAGGAAAGATAAGGCCCAAGAGGAAACGAGTTGAAGCCCATCATGAAGATTAAAATGGAACAAAGATGCAAGTTAGTGGCCACGTTATGCTCCAGTACATGTGACAAAATGGATTTCAAGTGAAAAAACACTATTGGCATTGCAACTGAGGGACCACGGCTGCTTTTTCTTGGGTGTATCGACAAGAAGAAAAGAAGAGTGCAAAGTTGCAATCGTATTGAAGTACACATGGGACTCTCGAAAAATCAAAGATTGAAAATTGATTCACCAAAGGGCACGTGGAAACTTTTGTCTACTCCTTGAGCTCACGCCAAAAATGAAATGATAAATTGCATTTGAAGGGCCTGAGCATGCAACAAATAAAAGAAAGTAATCAAAAGGTTGGCACGTGGTCAGCTCCACATGCAAGTTCACGGCAAAATGAAGAAAGGACAAATCGAAGTGAGTCAAGGTGCTTATTTAAATGAAGACAAACTCCACGTGATATGGCTCACAGCAGAAAAAGAAAAAAAATATGAATATACAAGCGATTTGTATATTTGGTTGCCAGCTAATGCACATGACAAAAATTAAATGAAGATACAAAATGTAAAAGCATGTGGCCAGCGCTTGGGTTACACTTTCCTAAATTAAATCAGCATGGGCGCGTGGTTTGTGTGTCCTCCCACAGCAGCCAATAACTCGCTGCCACATGGTGTTGATGATGCACCTCTAGCCAATTAAGAGCCGCCACGTGTCCTTTATGACAAAGCATTTGATAGCTGACACTGGCAGAAGGATCGAGAAGTAAGGAGACTCATCCAATCATTACTATAAATACATCACCAAATTCCAACGCCAGAATCATTCTCTCCTCACATCATTTTTCTCACACACACTTTTACTTTTATTTTTAGGAGTAGGATAAATAAATTAGATAGTAGATTTATTTCTTTGTAATAGCTAAATAGTTATAGTTTATTTTTTAAAAAAGCTTATTGTACACTTTATTTCAAGTTAAATGAAGATGATATTTTCTTTTTAATGGTTCAATTTAGCTTATTACTCTTCTCATTTATTTCTTTTATTCTCATTTCTTTTATCTAAAAATCTATTTTAGCTTAATAGTTTTTTTTTGAAACTTATAGATTAGCTTATTAAATAAGCACTTTTTATTTCTTAATCTCTTTTCATAACTTCTTTAGTATTATTAGATCTAATAAATTTTAGCTTAATTTCACTTAATCTCTTTTTATTTTAAAAGCTTTTTCTTAAATAAATCAAATTAGCTTAATATTTTTCATCTCCTTAGTTTATCTCTTATTTCTTCTAATCAATCTAGCTTTTTAGCTTTGGTTGATTTATAACTAGTATAGATCTATTAGCTTTATAGCTTTTTGGTTCTATTACTAGTTTTACTAGATTAGATTAGCTTTTCTATAGCTTATTGAATCTAGATCTAGTTCATTCAAGAGTTTAATTGTACTAATGTTGCATAAAGTTGTGATTTTTCTTAATTTCTCATCACATTCAACATAAGGCGAGGAGCTTAAGGGTTTTATAAGCTTACTTATTAATAAAGCTTATAGCTTTTCTAGTTTTTATAAAGCTAATTAGTGATTAAAGTCAAAAACTTTATTTACTATTTGGTGATATTAAAGCTATTAAAGAAATAAACTTTATAATTTGTCAAGTTTATAAAATCGGGTGGTTTATTATTCTCGTCGCGTTAGATCGGGTTCTACTTTCTATTCCTTTTCATTTTTATATAATTAGTTTATTAATCATGTTTGTTGGAATATTTGTTTTTATTAGTTTGATTGGTATGTTTAGCGAGTAGCTTATTAGTGTTTGTTGAGTGATATGGATTTGTGATTTAAGTGTGGATTAATAAAAGGGATTGTGATTAATAATTAGTGAGATTATTTAGATTTGCAATTTTATTATTTGAAGGGCAAAAGCCGGAGAATAATCAAATTACACATCTAGAAATTATCTTCTTTTTAAAGGATTATTTTCAAAATAAACCAACGTTGTGAGAAAATAGTCTTGTCTAAGGAATATAATTCGTCATCAAACCTTAGTCCACACTTAATGAGCTTATTACGTCACTTAGCAAACATATTTCCCATATATCATTTTTAGAATAATCTAGTTGCCTTAATGTGCTTGTTTTTAGATTAGATTGCGTTTTACGATTATTTGAACTTTACATGCTCTATTATGCTTTTCGTTTACGTTTGGTACTCGTAGTTTTAATATCCAAAATCACTATCATATCTCATTTTTATTCCTATTCACTACACGATTTACGAACCGAAATCACGACTCCATTCAACCTTCGTTGGGAGAACGACCCGGGGAAATACTTTCACCGGTATTTCTTCGGAAACACAAACCTATACTAAACGACTGAATCAGATACATGGGTGAATCTTATGGAATGGTAATAGTCTACTAATCCGTCAAAAACAAAATCGGCCTAATCCCTAATAAGACAATGGTATAATGTTGCGAAACGATTGAAGATTGAGCGATTGGAATAGAAAATGGAATAAACGAAGGTTACGATTATCACGGAGATAACAAAAGATTGATATTACATTGGATAAAAGAGTGCTTATTACAACCAGGTTATTTCAACGTACTAACGGAAAATACAAAAGAGAAGTACAACCCTAGAGGGCTCGAACTACGGTTCATATAATAAACTAGGAACTCCTTCTGTTGAAGCATTGTGGCTACCCTTGATTCTTCCCCTTTGGGCAGTTATTCTTGAAGTGTCCAGCTTTTCCACAACTAAAACATGTTGCGGGAGGTTTCTGATTATCCGTCACAAACGGAACTTTGCAATCCCAAGTCGGATGACCGATCTTCCCGTAGTTATTACAAGGTCTCGGGAAATTTCCAAGGTTATGGTGGGTTTGACATTCGTTGCATTTGGGCCATCTTCCCTTGTAACCTCTCTTTTCATTCTGCCCTGCAGCATAGGCCTTAGCAACCTCTTGTCTCTTGTGTGGTCCTTGTGTGGCATTCCCACCTTGATTGTTGTTCCACTTCCTTTTGTTGTCGCTATTGTTTCCTGATGCCTTGGCATGGGCTATGTATTCCTTTGCTTCAATCGCCATTTTGATAGCTTCAGACATAGTATCGGGTTCCAATGAAATGACCACTATACGAATTTCAGGAGAGAGTCCCTTGATGTACCTTTTAAGTTTCTTGCTTTCTGGTTCATCCATTGTAGGGCCTAGTCATGTTAATTCATAAAAACGAGTAGTGTACTTGACAACATCATTTCCTACCATGGTAAAGTCTAGAGTTTCCTGTTCCATTGTTCGTAATTCGCTTCTTACACAAAATGTTAAACTCATCATCCTTTTTAGTTTCTCCCAAAAGTGTGAGTAAGCAGCATCAACCCCCACTATCTGAACATGTTTGGTCCACCATTCCTGGGCATGATCCTGAAAAGTGCATGTAGCGAACTTAACCTTGTCTTCCTTACAGCAGTCGCCACATCGAAATATTGTTTCTATTTCTTCGAACCATTTGAGAAATTTCTTTGTGTCTATAGTTCCGCTAAAGGAGGGGGGATTGCAACCCATAAATTCCACGTGAGTAAGTTCCTTGGTGAGGGCGGTGGCTATGTTCTTGGCAATGAATTGTCTAACAGTGGCTTGCGTCATGCTTTGAGTGGTTTGCTTAAATCTATCTTCATCAAATCATAAGAGACCATGAGAATTTGTAGTTAATAAAAATCATCATATTCACAACACATGAACATAATACATGAAAATTTTGGTCTACGTGGACCGATATCATAGATAGCACAACCATTCCTTACATAGTAGAGTCACACTTGATATCTTTGTTTGTACAACAACCAAAAGACAACAAGTTCTTTAGACTATGTTCCACACTTTCCGTGGCTAGGATAATAGTTAAAGCTAGTAAAGATATAAGTCTAGTCTAGAGACTTCCTGGTGTCCCGCTGAGTGAAACCAGGGTTGTGGCATCATAAGGTCGAGATAGTCCTGAAGTGGTGTCTGGAGTTGTGCATCGATCATATCCTAGATAGTGTAGGTTCCAAACCATTCCTGAGGAATCTGCGGATGTTCCTGTTGAGTCCGTGATCTTGGTATTATCCACAAGATGTTATCTAATTCATGGAAAGTGGGAATGAAAAAGGGAAATGACAATGGTGGTACTCTAGATGACGAGAACAAAATTTATGACGATGAGATCCTAGTGGTGAGTCAGAAGATGATGATGATAATAGTGAATGGAATACTACCCTCTTTCGCGCTATCTCGCGACATCTAAGAGGTAAAACTGAAGTACGCACTATGGGACGACCAATAGTGTAATAAGTAGCTGATGGTGGTGGTAGTACCTGAGTAGTGAGTGCCTTACTAGTGAAGGAAAGAAAACATACTATCTTCCTTGCAATAAGCATCCTAATAGGTCCATTAAGATTAAGTCTGAATACCCTACCAAACGACACTCTATGTATGGGCTAAATGATAGGAAAACCCTATTCCTATGACAAATCAATGGTGCTAATGGTGGTGTAAGTGCAACTGGTGGTACAATGGTAGTGGAAGATGACAAGGCATCTTCGATGTCGGAATCCGGTGAAAGGATGACAGGGTGGGTATCCGAAGACATGTCACTTGTGAACCAGGTCAATATAATTATATATGAGTATAAGTATAAATAACCAGCATAGGGTGTGCATGAAACAACATGTGTATTAAATATGCACTTATGATAAAATGATGAGATGCTATGATGATGTGGTTATAGTCTAGGGTCCATGATACATCCTAGTTCGCTATAACCTTAGCTCTGATGCCAATCTGTCACACCCCCAATTTACCTGTTTTTTAACGGAATGGAATACCTGGGGGTGACTGCCATAGCATCACAGTTACAGTTATATTGAACGACCTAAAGTGTCGTTTATAAAATACCTCGTTTGATCATTAAAAATATTCAGAGTTTACAAAAACATAGGTCCCAAAAGATGTTGCCAATTTAGGTAAAATAAGTTCAACATGATCAAACGCTTCATAAGTGCAGAAAATATATATAAAGTGAGACGCATCGACTCCGCGACTCCAGGTAGGTCCAAATGCATGCCACACGAGCTACCTTAATAACCTGAAAATACATTGCTAAAACGTCAACACGAATGTTGGTGAATTTCATAGGTTTATATAAATTGATTTATTATGGCAACCACAAGTATAAAAATGATGATGATGAAATACCCCATGATGAATAAAATCGTACATTCTCACTTAAGCTCATGACCCCGAAGCTAGACTGATGAAATATATGCCCCTCCAGAGTGTTCTGCCAAAACACTCTAAAATGACAGACATGAGATGCATCCGTTTGACTGTTGGTATAACTACCACGGATGGAGGCGTCACCCTCAATAGATCTATCCACTCACTCTCGCTTAAAGGCAAATTAACGGTCCATGATAATAATAGGGGACTTTAACAAGGCAGCTAACTTAAGCAATGTACATAATTTAATACTTTGGTCTGTATAAAAATGATGATGCAATGTATTCTCCCTCGTGGGATTTGAAATCAAAATATTGAATTGAAAACGGGGCTATGAAAACTCACCTTGAAATGATGATACAACGATGTGAAATGATAGGGACAACAAGGAGCGAACACTATCCGCAACCTAATATGAATGATACTGATCTACTTTAGATCATGAAATGATGTAATGAATGTACATGCACATGATGCCTATACCACTCGTAGCTTGGAAATACTAGTTATCGTTAAAGTAAAATATTTTTCATAACTTGGGAAAAATATACGTCTAACTAGACTTGCAAAACTAGTCGTAATATATCGTACTCAAAATGTTAGTGTTTAACTCATCACTTTGAAAACCTTGAAATGACGTCTAATAGTCGTGTAAATAAACTTTGGGTAATACATGCTTCAATGGGTAAGAATATGACTCTTCAACGTTATTTCGAGAAAATATAGTTTTTAGTACGATAGAATATTATTTCTAATAGTGGCTGTCAAAATAATAGAGTTTTGTCGATTTTGAAACGTGTATATCTTTGTCATTATAAATTCATTTTCCTCGTTCTTTATATCCATTGTAAAACCCACATTTCCATAACGTGTCTAAATTACTAAAATGCCCTTAGAATTTGAAATTTTGAATAAAGGATTAATTAGATACAATCCGAGCATAAATAATTGGATTAAAATTATACAAGCTCCATAATAATTTTGTAAGGACAAAAGTTGGCATTTTAATTAAAAAAAAAAATTGGTTTCATCTATGTGCAAATTACCATTTTGCCCCTACTTTTAAAAATTTAATTAAACGCGTAAAAACAAATACGAATTTAATTCTAAAAATCCGTAAATGATTACATATGATATAAAATTTTTCCGTGGACTTCAAAATAATTAAAGGACATTATAGAATGTTAAAATTACACTTTATATATAAATATGACAATTATATGTATTTATTTAATTGTTTTGTAATTTAAAAATTAAATAAAATTAGTTAATGACCAAAATAATTAAGGAAATGTTATAAATATGAATTTGAATTTTGACTAAGCTAAAATTTCCGTGATTTTAGGTAATCACCACCCTTATACACGTTTTATATATTCCTTGTATTTTTTTTCCTAAAAACGAAACCCTAAACTCACCATAAAACCAAAAACGACGGCTAAAACTTTTCTGGGTGTGAGGCCTTATTTTTCTGGTGATCCTTTAGTTGTATTGAAGCTAAACAAAATAGGCGTTTGAATTATAGAGGCTCGGTTCGCTCGGGTTTGATTTTTGTTCGGGTTTAATTCTAGCCGACAAGGTAAAAATTTGTTCACCTAATCCAATCGTTCTAAAAATCATCTGGTATTTTTATATCACTCCTTATGTCCCATATGATCTGTAAAAAAATTATTGGTTTCGACCCATGCAAGCCATTTTGGTTATTTCGAATTATTTTTGTTTTAAAACCCTAATTACACAAATTAATTCAATCGGCCAAATAAAGGTGTGGAAAATTTTGATTATATTTTTCGGGGTCTCTTTTATATTAAACTAATCTAAATAAAATGGTAATCAAATTTTTGGAGGCCTTGATGAATTATTTTGATTTAATATTAAAACCGGATAAATAAATAAATGAAAATAAATTATGAAGTGGATCGAATAAACCGAGGATCTGAACTAAGGCTTTTATTTTGTGCTTAAATAATCCTAATTGATCAGATATGAGATGGAAAAATTTTGGAGAAATTATTTAGGGCTTGTTTCTCTTAAATAATTAAATCGGCTAGAAGTTGATAAATATGAAAGGGCGTGTTTTGTAATTCTATATAGTGGTGGGTTATTTTTGTAAATCTTATATGACCAGTAAGATCATGGGAAAAATAATTATGAGGACCATATATGCCATTTTGGATATTTAAGGGATTTAATTGATTTATTTATAATTCTAATTATAGTAAATGAAAATTGAGGGGCCGTTTTGTAATTATTAAAAATTGTTGGCCATTTCTGTTAACTGTAGAGAAACAGTAGCCTTTGGGTAAAAATAAGTATGGGGACCATTTATGCATATTTGATAAGTTTTGGTATTTAATTTGTAATCTAATTATGTTTTAAATTCAATTGCTAAATAATTAAAGTTAAGGGACCAAAAGTGTAAAATTCTGGGAGTTAGGTTTCTGGTCATTTCACAATTAATAAGAGGTACTAAAAATGCTAAATTGAGTATTTGATGGGTTAATGTGCTAAATTGGAATTATTAGAAGTTAATAATTAATTTATGATAATTAAGGGGTTAAACTGTAAATATGGGATACTTGGCATGTCTCGACCTGGAAATATATTAGAGGGGCTGTTTATGTCATTTTTGTATTGTTAGATGACTTGTGTGCTCATTTGATTAGTTATATGCTTTAAATGGTTAATTAAGTAATTATATGGTTTAAATTGCAAATTGTAAACTAGAGGGGCTAATTGTGTAAATACAGAAACTTTGGGTTTACTTGCTGTAAATATGAGTTAGGGGCTGCTCTTGACACTCTTGGACAATTATGTGCCTTAAATGTTAAATTTATTAATTAATGGTTTAATTATGATGATTATGTTTAATTAGGGTTTATTTGGTAAATTATGATACTTGAGGGTGTAATGTGTATATATGTGATACTTGAAGTGTATGGGCTGTATATATGTGTATTTGATTGTTTATATTCAGTTTTGACTCTTCACTTTCATTATTGGCACTTTTAACCCTAAATTATGAAGACTTGTCATAAGAATCCATTCTCTTCTAGGTTCGGTGAAGCGGGAGTGATCCATATCTCTTGATTTGTTTGACTTTGCTTGTGTTTGGACTAAGGTACAGATATTTCGTACTCTTTCAGCAAGAGTACAACTATTTCTCTCATGACTATTCTCTCTCTCTCTTTTATATTACTTGATTGAACCTTGACATTGACCCTTGATATTGAACCCTTGATATTGAACCCTTGACATTGAGCCTTTGACTTGAACCTTGTCTTGAACCTTGACATTGAACCTTGACTTGAACCTTTGATTATGACTTGACCACTTGTACTTGATATTGAACCTTGACCCTTGACACTTCAGTATTTTACCCAGGAGCTACTTGTTGTGGAGTAGCCACAACCATAGCATTGATGTAACACCTAAAATCCGAGAACATGTGAAAAGACCAAATTGCCTTTACAAATTTGAAATTTAATTAAAAGCTTATTAACGTACCAAAATAAATCCCAAACTTCTAACAATGCACAAGTTATGTATCCAAATAATTTTAACAACTTCATTTAACATTTATACAAGTTGCAAAATTACCAAAATACCCCCACAAGGGCCGAATGAGATAAAATTGATTTTAAGGAGATTTAATTTAATTTAAATTGTGCAAATATGGAAGATAATCACAAAGGATATTCTCCCAAGCTAAAATCACGAAATTCCTGGCCCAAGCCCTCCCCTCACACGGCATGCTCTTTTTAAAAGCAAAACCATATCTTTTCTTTTAAAAAAACCCTAAAACCGATTTTAATAAAACACAAACAATTTCCCATAGCCTCCATTCGACTCACACAGCACTCCTCAGCAATTTTCTGTGATCTATCATCATCCTAAGAAGCCAAGAAAAATCCCATTCGAATTGTTGAAGCCTTACACGATCGTAGCATTTGTTTTCCTTTGTCGAGCCCTAGAAAAGAGGTAAAATGTTTCTACTTCAATCGACCACTATATAATTCATCTATCATTTTTCTGATGTTCCTTACATGTAATAAGACCCACGAAAATTGGTTTCAAGGTTGCTAGGCCTTTGGTGAAGTCGTGACGATTTTTGGAGTGTTTTGGCCAATCGAGTATACATCTGATCGAACTGCTGATTCCACACGTTCCAAAATTGATTTGGTATTTTTCTCAGACCCTTTATACCTTATAAACATCAAATAAATTGTTGGATTCGACCCATGCATGCTCGACATCCCTTTCGTGATTTAAAACCCTAAAAACGAGTGTAATTGTGTAATATACCTTCCGATCCATAATAATTCCTAATAAAATTTATACACACTTATTATGATGTATATTGATCTGTAAAAATGTTGGAAAAATTATCTTGGCTTAAATCATGGTATTTCGAAATTATTTTTGTTTGTATAAATCGTATATAAAAAGAAAAAGAAAGAAATAAGCCGAGGGCCTAGGGTTTTGGTTTAGGGCTGGAAAAAGGTGATAATTAATGATATGTAATGATGAGTTAATGATTGGGAATTGATTAGAAGGATTAGGGTTTCTAATTCCTTTATTTTTGTATTATACGATTTGGCAAAAAGGTTTTGGGTGAGTTTTGTAAACTTTATAACTTAAGGGTTAATTCTGGAACTTAATTTGGGCTGTATACTATTCGACAAAAATATATGATGAGGGTGCTAAGTGTAAGTTTTACATAAAAATGGATTAAATGATTAATTAGGGTTTGTTTTGAAAATAATTAAAAGAGAGGGACTAAAAATGTAATTTTCAGAAACTTGGAGCTGTTTTGAGTATTTAAAAGTATTCAAGGGATTATGTGCTAATTTGGTAAATTAATGGTTTAATATGTAATTATTAATAATTAAAAGATTGAAATTGTAAATTAAAGGGTTAAATATGTAACTTTGATAACTTGAGGGACTTAATGTGTAAATTATGAATACTTGAGTATCCATTCGTATTATATGATAAAATAAGTGATCATGGTGTAAAATGGATAAGTTAAGGGTTTAATGTGTAACTATGAAGACTAAAAGGTTTAAAGTGTAATTTTGGAATGTAAGGGTGTAAAGTGTAAAGTTGTGAAACCCTAAGGACCAAATGAGTAAAAATGTAAAAGATACTTTATTTCCATTAATAATGATTTATGTAAATCCAACTTTCTAAAAATTGAAACTTTCTAAAAGTGGAAACTTACTAATTATGGAAACCTGCTAAAAGTGGAAAGTTACCTTAAGTGGAAAGACATGTAATTAAAAATGAATTATAATTCCCTTATACTCCTCTAGGTGTGAAGAAGGAGAGATCTTGAGCTATTCCTTATTCTGTGCTTGTTTCTATTTGTGCTTTCGTAATAAGGTACGGATACTCTGCCTTTTTAGTAAAGGCTCCTATATTCTTATTATGATTTGAGCTACGATTCAGTTAAGATTCCCCAAGCCATCGCTATGTTTCCTTCTGTTGTGAACTTCCTCTGATTTCTGTTAAGCTTTGATTTGTTAGCTTCTGATCTGATTTCGTTGCTATGATTTCTGACCCTTGAATATCCGATATCTCTGGTTCATCTTTTATGATAATTTGATATGAAAACCTTTTGAAAATATAACTTGATGTTATGGAAGGAAACTGTTTTGAAATGACACTCTATGATTTTGAAACAAAACCATTTTTAAATGAATGATTAATTGGCTTTTATGAAGAATGTTTAAAAAGGGAGATCTTTGAGATGAAATGGGTAAATGACTATTAAAGTTTTAAATCTATTTTCTCTTAACTCTTTCACATTTTATTTTGAACTTACGAAACTTAATAACGAATCTTTTGAAATGAACCTTTGGGAATGAACCTTGGATATTCTGAACCATTGATATGACTTCTGATATTATGACTTTGAGATGACCTTGAGACATGACTTTGAGATGCACCTTTGCTATATGACCTTTTGTATGACTTTGAGACCTGACTCTTAGTTTGATACCCGAGCCATTTATGTTTCTTCTACCTATGGAGGTACCATAGGCATGTCTGTGATGCACCACTGGCATGACTCATGTGTGGGTGAGTGATTTCTCACGTCGTCCCTTTTATGATATTATTATGGCCATTATGACTTTGAGTATATGACTTTGAGATTGACTTTGAGTAAGGGGCGTATGGGTTGCAATCCTAGATCTGTTCTGTTTAGTGATGACTTTGAGTATGACTTTGAGGTGATTGGTACTGTGTGCTATACATGCCCTTCACATTTCTGGGAGTTAGCTACTCCACTATTATGATACATGAGGACACCCCTCATATTATCTGGTTGCCTGAGAGGTATCCTCTCTGATTGTGTGATTATGACTTTGAGATTTTGATGTTGAGATATGACTTTGAGTTTTGGGCTCGTGGTGGATGACTATCCTATTCTTTCTATTCTATTACTCTTTTATCTATTTCTTATTCTATTTCCCCAATGCACTATATTTCAGTTCTGTTTCATTATCATTGCTTTGTATATGTATCTGTTCACTGGGCTTTTTAAGCTCAGCCGCATTTTCCTTTTCCTGCGGCAGGTTTTTAGTAGGAAGCTGGGTTATGGGAAGAGAGTGTGACTGGACTTAGAAGACTATGCCTTGATGTTTATGCTGGACTAGAGATGATTAGAAGAAGTTTCTCTTTATTAGAATTAGTATTTATTTTGTAACCTTGTAGTTTCAGATTTTCATTTGTAACCCTGAATTTCTTGGTATGTATGAATCATATGCTTGTGTTTGTTCTGATATGTCACTGTAATGTAATATTTCTACCCTTATCGGGTTGGGGTGTTACAATTGATGCACCAATGTTATGTACTCTAGTGTAGTTGGAGAGATGTACTACACCGTCCCTGATACTTGTTATCGACTGCTGCTATGATTATTATTATTGGCCTGCAGGGGCGTATGGATGCATCCTAGTCGTGTCTTGACTTGTTACTTGCTTGGGCTACGGCCATCTTGATTATGAATTGGAATACATTATATACTTGGTGACCGGGTTTGTGTGCATTGCAACCCCTCACATCTTGGGAGCTAGCTACTCCAACTTGGGATACTTGACTTGATATACTTGACTTGATACTTGTTTGTGTCTGGGGGTTAAATACTGAAAGCCTTGACACTTGATACTTGACACCTGAAAGCCTTGATACTTGATACTTGACACTTGAAAGCCTTGACACTTGATACTTGACACTTGACACTTGAAAGCCTTGACACTTGATACTTGATACTTGATAGCCTTAACACTTGATACTTGACACTTGCTAATTCTTGATACTTGACACTTGCTAATTCTTGATACTTGACACTTGTTAATTCTTGATACTTGACCCTTATTAATTCTTGAAAACCTTGAAACTTGTTAACCCTTGATACTATACTTGTTAAACCTTGATATTATACTTAACCCTTGACATTATACTTGACGATCCTTGAAACTTGTTAATCCTTGATATTACACTTGACGACCCTTGATACTTAACTTTGATGACTTTTCATACTTAACCTTGATAATCCTTTGATATACCTTGTGACACCATATGTAAATTCATTTCGTATTCTCTTGATTATCCTATTACTTGATGTGCTTTGTTATCTTCATATCTGTTCACTGAGCTTTTTATGCTCAACCGCATTTCTTTTCTCCAGCGGCAGGTTTAGTAGGAAGCTGGGTTTATGGCTGAAGAGATCTTGTTTTTGGGCTTAGAAGACTTCACCCTGTTAGATACTTGCTGGACTTAGAGATGTTTAAAAGCTTTTATATTGGGCTTAGTATTATTGTTGCCCCTTTTGTACCTCGTACTTTGATTAGTTTTCTTTTATTATCCTTGTAAGTTTTGTATCAGTATTGTATCTCCGTTTCAGTTGTATTCTGATTTGACTCCATAATGTTACACTTTAGCCCTTCTCGGGTTGGGATGTTACAATTTATGGTATCAGAGATATAGGTTTGGATCGGCGGATGCGACATCCGTAGAGCTTAGGCTATGACCTGTGAGTTTTGGACCATTAGGCTTCCACTGTAGGATCAGGAAACCGCTTTGAGAACTCGCTTTAGGAATCCCCTGCAAGAACTTAAGTTTTGACTGGTAAGAAATGGGTAGACCTTAAGGTTTTGCTTGCGTATCTTTGCTTCCGCGTTACTCTGATTCGTGCCTTACGTTTAGCTATGCCTTTTTGGGATCATCCTTTTGGAGTTAGAAATCCTTGCACCACCTAAGTTTACCACTAGTAAGTTTGAAGGCATTTAAGACTGCATGGAAATGCACAACGCTATTTTGATTTTATCTTTGATCCCTGATCTATTTGTTAATCCTTTTGACATCTGTTTGGGCATTCTAAAAATCTACATGGCAATGACGTGCTTGATGCACTATATGTTCGTATCTTGCGATTGGTAAATCCTTTGTAAGTTTTCTGACATTATTTGATTTTGTTTTACTCATCTTTTCCATCTTTGAGAAGTCGGGTGGTGTTTAAACACGAGTATGAGAATGTTTCTTTTCCTTTGGAACGATAAAATCTGCTGTGTTAATCTGCTTTTCTTTGGAAAGTCAACTTCAAATTGATCCTGATATGAGTTTTGATTGCTTAAGCATTCGAGATACTGACAAATGTTCTACTATGTCTCACTCTTGGTGTTTTGAAATATTTTGAACTCCTTACTATGATTACCGATTGTTAAACTTTGATATCACTGTTACTCTGGAGACTCGTATGTTACTTTCACGTTTATGAAGTCCTCTTACACCTATTTTGTACACCGAGGAATGAAACTTATCCTGAGAATTATTTTGGCACCCTGAGTTTTCCCGGATATGATTCCTATTGAACCACCAAATGACAAACAATGGTGACTCCTGAAGAGTTGAAGGCATTCCTCGCAAGACGGAAGATTTGACGTGCAGAACACAAGAACCTGGTCAAGATGGCGAACCCGAAGCCGATGAAGACATGCAGTCTCACTTCCTTATTCATTTTAGTTGTACTAAGATGAATTGAGAGCGGAAGCAGACTGGATGACGAGGAGATTGAAGATCGTACTAGAGATTCATTTTACTCACTCACATTCCAAGAAGAACTACAAAATCAAACTCAAGTTAATGATTTCGTTTCCCTCTCAGATTGGAAGACGGACGAAGAGTGATTATTTGGAGATAAGATTCTGAGAGGATGAATTTCTTAAAGAACCTTATGATGGAAGAATTGATGACTTGGCGACATGTTTCTTTCTGATGATGATTTTTTTTGACTTTGTTACGTCTTTTCGAGCTTCATTTGTTTTGCCGACATCATTTGTTATTGATCTTTGAATAGGACTAACCCAAGAGTTAGTTGGACTGATAGGTGGAATTGTAGATCTGTTTCATTAATTGAGACAAAGTATGACCATCATGAGGGCATATTTATATGATGCTAGTATTATGACGCCTGGCCAACGTGATAATACTTACATCATATAACGTGCACTTATTGTGTTCATAGGATGTCTTGAGAAGTACCTTAGTGGAGACTTAAATTCTGTTTTCGTTTTGACGATCTGTGAATAGTGAGACTTTAGGATTCTTTTGATCTGTACGTTTGATCTACCTTATCGCCATACGTTTTGGTATGTTTGGTTACGCGTCACGCGATTGTTTGACTTCTATGTCTTGATAATTCCTAAGTTCCGTTGTAGAGCTTCCTGCCATTTGATGTTATCGAGCAACTTATTTTCTGCCTAGGTGGGTTTGATTGTTACTATGAAGAGTTACACCTATGCCTTGCTATGTATACACTTCTCACATTCGATGAATTCGCTTCATGATGACCTGTTATGAGTTAAAATATGAAGTTTTGGATTATGAGAATCAAGATATGTCGGTTTACGAAAATACCCTTGGAAGGTTGTATTGAGGACGAAACTGTTTGAAATCTGAAGAGTTAGACTTATATATGTCATCATCGTGATGCTATCATTCGATATATCCTCATCTGATCAGCTCTTTTCTTTGCCACGAATAGAATACCCACCTAATCATACATCTTCCTTTGAATATCTTTTAATGGGATACGATTGTCATCTGTTGTGTTCAGTATGTAATTTTTTTGATGTGAATTCTGTGTGATGTGCCTTCTCTGGAGAAACCAAAACCATCTTTGAATCAAGTTTTGGGAAACAAGATCATCCGGTTTGTTGAAATTCTTAAAGTTTGAATCTGTGCAAGTCAAAACTATCATTTCTCTGTTCATAGTTTGGTGTACCTTCGTGCGGTGTTCGCCACCGTACCTTTTTCAATTTTCGAGGACAAAAATTCTTTTGAGGGGGAGATAGTTGTAAAACCCACATTTCCATAACGTGTCTAAATTACTAAAATGCCCTTAGAATTTGAAATTTTGAATAAAGGATTAATTAGAAACAATCCGAGCATAAATAATTGGATTAAAATTAAACAAGCTCCATAATAATTTTGTAAGGAAAAAAGTTGGCATTTTAATAAAAAAAAATAAAAATAAAAATTGGTTTCATCTATGTGCAAATTACCATTTTGCCCCTACTTTTAAAAATTTAATTAAACGCGTAAAAACTAATACGAATTTAATTCTAAAAATCCGTAAATGATTACATATGATATAAAATTTTTCCATGGACTTCAAAATAATTAAAGGACTTTATAAAATGTTAAAATTACACTTTATATATAAATATGACAATTATATGTATTTATTTAATTGTTTTGTAATTTAAAAATTAAATAAAATTAGTTAATGACCAAAATAATTAAGGAAATGTTATAAATCTGAATTTGACTTTTGACTACGCTAAAATTTCCGTGATTTTAGGTAATCACCACTCCTATACACGTTTTATATATTCCTTGTATTTTTTTTCCTAAAAACGAAACTCTAAACTCACCATAAAACCAAAAACGACGGCTAAAACTTTTCTAGGTGTGAGGCCTTATTTTTCTGGTGATCGTTGAGTTGTATTGAAGCTAAACAAAATAGGGGTTCGAATTATAGAGGCTCGGTTCGCTCGATTTTGATTTTTGTTCGGGTTTAATTCATGCCGACAAGGTAAAAATTTGTTCACCTAATCCAATCGTTCTAAAAATCATCTGGTATTTTTATATCATTCCTTATGTTCCATATGATCTGTAAAAAAATTATTGGTTTTGACCCATGCAAGCCATTTTGGTTATTTCGAATTATTTTTGTTTTAAAACCCTAATTACACAAATTAATTCAATCGGCCAAATAAAGGTGTGGAAAATTTTGATTATATTTTTTTGGGTCTCTTTTATATTAAACTAATCTAAATAAAATGGTAATCGAATTTTTGGAGGCCTTGATGAATTATTTTGATTTAATATTAAAACCGGATAAATAAATAAATGAAAATAAATTATGAAGTGGATCGAATAGACCGAGGATCTGAACTAAGGCTTGTATTTTGTGCTTAAATAATCCTAATTGATCAGTTATGAGATGGAAAAATTTTGGAGAAATTATTTAGGGCTTGTTTCTCTTAAATAATTAAATCGGCTAGAAGTTGATAAATATGAAAGTATGTGTTTTGTAATTCTATATAGTGGTGGGTTATTTTTTAAAATCTTATATGACCAGTAAGATCATGGGAAAAATAATTATGAGGACCATATATGCTATTTTGGATATTTAAGGGATTTTATTGATTTATTTATAATTCTAATTATAGTAAATGAAAATTGAGGGGCTGTTTTGTAATTATTAAAAATTTTTGGCCATTTCTGTTAACTGTAGTAAAACAGTAGCCTTTGGGTAAAAATAAGTATGGGGACCATTTATGCATATTTGATAAGTTTTGGTATTTAATTTGTAATCTAATTATGTTTTAAATTCAATTGCTAAATAATTAAAGTTAAGGGACCAAAAGTGTAAAATTATGGGAGTTAGGTTTCTGGTCATTTCACAATTAATAAGAGGTACTAAAAATGCTAAATTGAGTATTTGATGGGTTAATGTGCTAAATTGGAATTATTAGAAGTTAATAATTAATTTATGATAATTAAGGGGTTAAACTGTAAATATGGGATACTTGGCATGTCTCGACCTGGAAATATATTAGAGGGGCTGTTTATGTCATTTTTGTATTGTTAGATGACTTGTGTTCTCATTTGATTAGTTATATGCTTTAAATGGTTAATTAAGTAATTATATGGTTTAAATTGCAAATTGTAAACTAGAGGGGCTAATTGTGTAAATACAAAAACTTTGGGTTTACTTGCTGTAAATATGAGTTAGGGGCTGCTCTTGACACTCTTGGATAATTATGTGCCTTAAATGTTAAATTTATTAATTAATGGTTTAATTATGATGATTATGTTTAATTAGGGTTTATTTGGTAAATTATGATACTTGAGGGTGTAATGTGTATATATGTGATACTTGAAGTGTATGGGATGTATATATGTGTATTTGATTGTTTATATTCAGTTTTGACCCTTCACTTTCATTATTGGCACTTTTAACCCTAAATTATGAAGACTTGTCATAAGAAACCCTAATCTTGGAAAACATGCATAAAATGAAATCCATAACTTAAAATGATATGAACACTTTATGAAATGATAAACTAACAATATAGAACATAATTATATTGAAAAACTTGCTAAATTTGATAACATGCTACTTATGAAAACTTGCTATTTTTGGAAAGTACTATTTATGGAAGCCTGCTAAAATTGGAAACCTTCTAAATAAGAAAACTTACTAAAAGTAGAAAGTCTTCCAAAATACTTAACCTACTTAAAGTAGAAACTTACTAATTATGGAAAGTTACCTAAAATAGAAAGCTGCTAAATATGGAAAGTTTCTAAAAATGGTAAGATAACTAAAAGAGATAACTTATGTGATTTGAACTCTTCTTAATTCGAATCCATTCTCTTCTAGGTTCGGTGAAGCGGGAGTGATCCATATCTCTTGATTTGTTTGACTTTGCTTGTGTTTGGACTAAGGTACAGATATTTCGTACTCTTTCAGCAAGAGTACAACTATTTCTCTCATGACTATTCTCTCTCTCTTTTATATTACTTGATTGAACCTTGACATTGACCCTTGATATTGAACCCTTGATATTGAACCCTTGACATTGAACCTTTGACTTGAACCTTGTCTTGAACCTTTACATTGAACCTTGACTTGAACCTTTGATTATGACTTGACCACTTGTACTTGATATTGAACCTTGACCCTTGACACTTCAGTATTTTACCCAGGAGCTACTTGTTGTGGAGTAGCCACAACCATAGCATTGATGCACCAATGTTATGTACTCTAGTGTAGTTGGAGAGATGTACTACATCATCCCTGATACTTGTTATCGACTGCTGCTATGATTATTATTATTGGCCTGCAGGGGCGTATGGATGCATCCTAGTCGTGTCTTGACTTGTTACTTGCTTGGGCTACGGCCATCTTGATTATGACTTGGTCTACATTATATACTTGGTGACCGGGTTTATGTGCATTGCAACCCCTCACATCTTGGGAGCTAGCTATTCCAACTTGGGATACTTGACTTGATATACTTGAATTGATATACTTGACTTGATACTTGTTTGTGCCTGGGGGTTAAATACTGAAAGCCTTGACACTTAATACTTGACACCTGAAAGCCTTGATACTTGATACTTGACACTTGAAAGCCTTGACACTTGATACTTGACACTTGAAAGCCTTGACACTTGATACTTGAAAGCCTTGACACTTGATACTTGATACTTGATAGCCTTAACACTTGATACTTGACACTTGATACTTGACACTTGCTAATTCTTGATACTTGACACTTGCTAATTCTTGATACTTGACACTTGTTAATTCTTGATACTTGACCCTTATTAATTCTTGAAAACCTTGAAACTTGTTAACCCTTGATACTATACTTGTTAAACCTTGATATTATACTTAACCCTTGAAATTATACTTGACGATCCTTGAAACTTGTTAATCCTTGATATTACACTTGACGACCCTTGATACTTAACTTTGATGACTTTTCATACTTAACCTTGATAATCCTTTGATATACCTTGTGACACCATATGTAAATTCATTTCATATTCTCTTGATTATCCTATTACTTGATGTGCTTTGTTATCTTCATATCTGTTCACTGAGCTTTTTATGCTCAGCCGCATTTCTTTTCTCCTGCGGCAGGTTTAGTAGGAAGGTGGGTTTATGGCTGAAGAGATCTTGTTTTTGGGCTTAGAAGACTTCACCCTGTTAGATACTTGCTGGACTTAGAGATGTTTAAAAGCTTTTATATTGGGCTTAGTATTATTGTTGCCCCTTTTGTACCTCGTACTTTGATTAGTTTTCTTTTATTATCCTTGTAAGTTTTGTATCAGTATTGTATCTCCGTTTCACTTGTATTCTGATTTGACTCCATAATGTTACACTTTAGCCCTTCTCGGGTTGGGGTGTTACATCCATGGTTTCGTGTTAACATGTACTAACACATTTTTGATAGTTCGGCTCCTCTAGGTTACGTCTAACGCCTCGTTTTGTCCGTCAAAAGTCGTCCAACAACATGTATATTTTCAGAAAATAGCTTTCGTCGTTAGACTTGTAAAAATCGTATCTCCTTCGTTATAAGCTTGTTTTTATCCGTTCTTTCGCCAAAAACTTCATTTTTGAAAGTAATTTCTAAATCTTTGGTCAAAAATTACCCCTGAGTCCCTGAGTTTTCTGGGTTTGGCGTTTTGGGACAGTAGGTTTATATATATGTTTTAAACTCATTTCTAGTTTTCCAAACTTGTTTCAAATCCAACCAAACCACTTTCAATCACCACCATACTAATTTATTCCTACCATACACCTTCCTAGGGTGTCATGGGTTCCTAAACATCATCCACCAAGTTAATCTACCAAGGGTTTCCATATTATCTATTTCTAGGGTTTAAAAGATATAAATGTATAAAAAGGAGTGGTATAAACTAGCATATGCATGTAATCTTGTATAAAAATCATATGATCATGATAATAGCTTGGTAAAATTATGAAAATGAGTTTGACATACTTACTTTGAAAGATTAGTGAGCTTTGATGATGAAAACCTAATAAACCTTGAGTTTCTATTTTGAAACCCTAACAAGGATTACTAAATGAGTTTGATTATATCTTGATCTTGGAAAATTAATGGATTTTGCTTGTGATTTGATCCATGGCTGAGCACAACAAGAGATAAAGGAAGAAAAAATGAGTTTTGCTTGTAAAGTGATAAGTCTTGATGTTTTTGATAAATATCTTTGATCTTGGTGGCATAATGGTAAATATTTGATCAATTTGAAGTAACCATGTGTATTAGTAGCTAGGGGGGGGGGGGGGGGGGGAAGGTTGGCACATGTAATTAAAGAAGAGTGTATGGGAAGCTTGGGGTTAAAATGTAGATATTATGTGTTTTAGTTTTAGATATTTTGTTATCGGGTACCGAGTTAACTAAAAATAAATCGTGACGAGTTGAAATAAAATATGATGAAGTTAATCGGGACATAATGAAGTCATAAAAATGATAAAAATATGTTGGGTACAAGTATTGAGTGTTTGGAGGATTATTGTTTAGTTTCCATGAAAACCGTCGTAATTATATTAAGCTTACGATATAAATTAAATAAATTTCCAAAATACCGGGTAAATGAATTTTAAAATCTTTGTGACGTTGTAAGGGGTGTAAAAATATATTGGGACCATTGTGGGGAGTGTCGGATGTGTTAATCACATTTATTGATCGCGTGTTAAATTTTATTTAAAAATAAACATGCGTAAAACGTCAAATATACCAAAAATATTAATTTAAATATCCTACGAGTGAAATAGTATGCAAATGCTATTGTGATGATATGCAGACTATTTCTAGTCCTTATGAAATGTCCCTACTGATAATGCATGAATTCGCATCTAAACCAATCCGGTTACGTGAATTTAAATACCCGTAAACTAAATTTACGATGAAATGAGTGATGCACGTGAATAGTGTTTTCCCTCCGGAAATGAATAGTGTTTTGTGAATAGTGAAATTTTTGAACGCTTCTCGGAATCTCAAACGGACTCCAAAAATGATGAATAGTAAAATGATAAATAGTGATGAATAGTAACTTTCCAAGGTGAATGATGAAATCTCGATGTCTGAAAAAGGACCTGAAATTACGAATTGTGACACATTATACCAAGAAAATTTGAATAACCAAAATATCACTCATTATACCAAATATTATCAAATTATGTATCCAAAAAATAAATATCGGGTAACAACATTTGGTCCAATTATTGCCACCCCAGCCCATAACATTTTCGGATATAACTTGCAAGTCCAAAAATTTCCAAACAAATATTAACATAGCCATTACAAATTCAATAATAATATCAATAATAGAACAAATACTATTAATTTTTATGCAAAAATATGTACACGTCTCTTGAAAGTTGGTTTCACTATCAATGTTATGTGGTCTTTAAACAGATGCATACTCGTATAGTATCTGTATTATATTTTTTCCTACACCAAAAAGAGAATCCACAACCTCTCTTTACACGTATTATATTTTTTCCGTTCAAAGGAAAAGGGCTCTATCCCATTTTTTTTCTTTTGAAAAATAGTCAAACCATAAATTGCAGTAGGCAATATGCCAATTGAACAAATTAAGTCATAACTTAGAACCCTCAGTAAACTAAAATCAGTGGACAAATGCATGATCTAAAATATAAAATATAAATAGCATTTAAAACAATACAGATGCTTTATAGTAATATTTTCTCAATAGTTTACATATACAATAGTAACATTCACTTGACTTGGTCTAAGTTTCTCATTGAGTCCCAAGCCCAGTCCTAATAAAAATAACTACAATCTTCTACAAAAAATTATGGTATACAAACCATATTCTCATTTGTGTGCAGTCAAGAGTCAAGACACTAACACAACTGCGCCACCTAAACCTAGTTAACAACAAATATGTTGTTCTTAAATCAGACACTACAGACAACACAAAACAAATTCATGTTTGGTTTCTTTCAAACAACATATGTATCTATATTGCTTTGTCGAAAAACTGCCGGCCGCCACCATGTTGCTTTGTCTCCGGTGAAATTTACGTGATTCTAAGGCCGATCCATGTTGCTTTGTCGAAAAACTTTAGGCCGGTGTTTGCCGTCACAAGAATACGCCATCTGTAAACATTTCCCCCCCAAAAGTAGCTTAGTTTTCTTTTCTTGATGAGTTTAATGTTGATATCATTGTACACATGTCTTACCTTTCACTTCTACTTTGATTTCTAATTTTTTTCAATCAACCATAAATCTTGGTTTTAAAAAAGGGATGGTTTGATGGGGTCGTCTTCTTGCCGGCGCCAGGCATATGGAGTCTTGATGTATTTGCAGGCAATCAAATGCTTATTTATAGTTGAATATGTTGTGTAACCTATAAACATTAGACTTTTGAAATTACTTATTGGGCATGTGTTATAATTATATGGTGACATCAATGTTGTAACTCCATGAACTCTTCCTCTTCATGTTCAGTGTTAAAATTAAATGGCGACATCAATTCAGGAACTCTTCATCTTGCCTGCACATTACTTTCAATGCATGAGACATTAATCATGACCACTTTACATTTATAAGGCTACTTAAACTTTTAGTATACTAGTCATTCAGACCCGTGCGTTGCACACGGGCTCTATCTAAGTGTTCATAGTGTAATGTTCAGCACTAATTTTCATCATGTTTGAAACTATCATGTTTTGGTGATGGTCGGATTTTGTTGGGCTTTATATAGATGTTCATAGCGTAATGTTTGTGTAAATGTACAACAATCTATAACTCGTGTTGTCTCGTGACAATTTTGTTGATTGTTGGAAAAATTTTGTTAATGTTTACTCAACAGTAATTATTTTGTTGATTTATAGTTTAGTTCTTTTAGTTGTGCTTCTTCACTGTTTTTTATGTTTTGCGCAACACTAATTTTGGTGCTGCTATAGGTTTTAGGTAAATGCTTGTTGCGCGATGTGTTTTAAAGGTTGTCATTTAAACCGAATTAATTATAATGAGTACAACTTGCATTTAAATTTGTTTTGTAAAGAGTACTATCTATAATACTATAAGATTAGGCCTTCTAATTTAATGTGGAAGCTTCAAGATTGCATAGAGTACAAGTTACCTAATGCTCGAAATTAAATGCAGAAAATAGAGTTTCATTATGCGGAGGCTTCATGCGTAAGTGCCTTGATTTAATGTTCATGCTTAAGTGAGAAGTACATATGAGGTATATTTAGTGTTTCAAATGTAAATGATTGAAACCATACGATGTGTTGCTAGCCTTTATTTTCATTTAATCATTCGCTCATTTCATTTTCCTTCAAATAAATGTACAAACCCTTCAACCACCATCATTGAATACTATAAATAACACCATTTGGTCTTTGTTAATGATGTGTGTGTGTGTGTGAAACTTTAATTTGTGTGTAGTTTGATGATTTTGTATGAATCACATGTTTGCTGTTAGTTTATTATTGTTTGTGTGTAAATTCAGTGCAGCACCAACTAACCAATTTCCTTTTGATCTCTACTTTTTGTTTCTAGGCACATGATGATAATAAAATGGATCGCATGCTAGCAATTGATGGCATTGAACTCATTGGCATCAATAACCGTAACCTTGGTATGTACCCCATCTGTTTTTATGGCTCAAGATCTGTGAATTAACAAGCTTGCTAATTAGATAAATAGTTTTGAAATAGATACTGACATGATCATTTTTTTCAGTCAATAGTTTTTCCATATTTTTTCTTATAGTGTGATAAAGTTCTTTTTGGTGTAGCTTCTCACCTATGGAATTTAATTTAGTTGGTTAATGTAAAATTTCTCTGTCCAATGAAAGTGTACTATGAATATTAATGTTACGTGCAATGGTTCATGTAGAAATATTGACTTGATTAACGCAAGGGGGTATACGTGCAAAGGTAAGCAAATGGTTAACTTTCTTGCATGTCAAGTCGGTTGATAGTCCAGCTTTGAAGTTTATGGAAGACAAATGGATGTATTGTTGCCTGAGAAGGAACCGAGGGTTAGATCTACTAACCTATTTTAAAATTTTGGGTTGGTTAGTAGTTTATTAATGTTATTCTTGCAGGTATTGATAAGTGGTTAGTGATGCTAACGGGGTATATCAAGATATTGATAACAAAACAAAGTGGAAGATGGAGACGGAGTGGATAATATCTCCACATTTATGAAAGAAATGTCAAAAAATTAGGCATGCAAGAAAATGAAAAGCATATGTAAACAAGGTTTATAATTAGTGTGACAAAGCTTTGATGAATATTAATGGTGGCTTGAATCTTGCTTTTATTTTATTTTTTCCTTCTACTTAAGCAGTTTAAGAGGTTGCAATGTATCCACCCCATGACATTAGAAATAATACAAAATCAAAGTTGAATTGATGGAAAGTATAACTAGACAAAATTAATATTTTGAGAATTTATTTTAATCTATGTTTTTTGATAGGGATTTGAGGGTCTCTTTACCAATGGATACTATATGGTATTAATTGAAGTTCACAAATTATTTGTTTTAATTTTGATCTTATAAATATGTATAAAATTTGATGTTGTTATTCATGAAAAAATGAGTTTTGGAATGTTGGTAGGGACATGAAAGTGAGAATGTGTCGTAATTAGTGGGAAGGGGTAATCTTAGGCTCCATTTTTTGTATCGAATTCATTTTAATGTGGAGTAATCAAGATACTCAAGATGGAGTCCCATTGCATATAGTACAAGATAGCTAATGCTCGAAATTCAATGCAGCCTCATAATAACTATACAATCATGAAAGGAGATGAAGTGCAAGGGTTGCCCGAATTGATCACATGGCATTTAGTATAGAATTAAAGTTGGTTAGATGAAGTTCAAGGGTTGTGAAAGGTTGCAAGAATAATTAATGATATAACCTAATTCATGCCTATATAAACCGGGCAAAATCACATTTAGTATGTACAGATTCACACATCTTTTAGATCTTTGATTGTTGGTAGCGGTATATAAATTCTCTTTTGCAACATTTAGGAGATGATTCACATATCTTTTAGATCTTTGTAATTAACTTGGCCTTCTTTTTTTCTTAATTTAGTTATCATACGCAGGTACCATGAAACTCACACAAGATAATGCATGCTCAGATAAATGGAACCAAAGACTGGGATACCAACTATTTTCTTTGTTTCATACATATTTAGGTGATTGTTATAGATAGGCATATATATAGATATATGTATTATGTTAATGCATTTTTAGATACAAGTAATTTATGCGCGTTTTCTATTGATGTAGCTCATATGTACGAATTGATTCAAGAAAATGTACACGAGCATGTATGTGAAGCAACATTTAAATGGTTAAATGATACTTTTTAGCGTGATTAGTTTATGTAAATAGTTGCTTTCGAATGCTCTTTGAGAAACATTAGAATGAATTTATTGTGTGCAATTGAATTATTATTGAAAAGAAGAAGGTCCGCGCATCGCAAAGTGTTTTATTTTTCTATATGTAGAATCATTAGTAAGAAACCAATATTTACGCCCATTAAATGAGTTTGCTATAATAGCAAAATACAACATATTAAAAATATCGCATTGAGTAACGAATAGAAAGGAAAAAAATACATAATTTTGACTTAAAGCCATTTGTAAATTATAATATCAAATAAAAAGGTTGAGTTTTAAACATAAGCAAAAGTTCAAACTTTTATCAAAAAACAAAACCGGTGCATTTAATGTGAAGTATATACAACATCGAGATGGAAGTGCAAGGCTTGCCGGAATTGATCACATGATATTTAGTAATGAGTAGAGAATTAAAAGTTGGTTATTGATTGAGATAAAGTTGAAAAGGTTGCAAGAATAATTGATGATTTAACCTAATGCAATATATATAGATAATAGCTTAGAAAACCCGTTGACACCGGGTACTATTTTAAAGGAATAGAAAAATGAGATGATAAGAAATGTAATAACGTAAATTTGTTCCATTTAAAATATGAAACAAAGATTGAGACAATACGTTCATTATAAGATAAGAAATTGCTTATGTTACAATTACACTAACCAACAAACGTCCAAGCTTGGGGTCTCCAAAATTTATTGTGTTGAATAGCAAAAGACGTGTGTGAGCGCCCATCTATTTACAACCATAGCGTTGGCTAATCTAAAATAGATTGACTCGAAAATAAAATGATGTGTGTGAGCGCCTATCGATTCAAAAGACACCATCGACACCGTTTGCCCGTGGCTTTTATTTATCGTCAGAGCAAGACAGACTCAAACTGAAAACTACATTTGTTAAACTTGAACCGCTTGTTCTTGTCATGTAATCATGAAGAGATGGAGTGGTAAGGTTGATCTAAAGATGGAAGCTTAGAAATACTATTAATTTCCTTTTTTTCTCACAAATAATCTTACTATATCATATAAAAATCACAAGTACTAAAACTAACATGTTAATAAGAACTTGATAAAAATTGACCCATTAACTATTTCCACCCTTGACTTCTTATAAGAACTTGATAATTATAAGTTTATAACATTAGAATGGAACCAAAACATGACTGCTAATAAGAACTTGATAAAAATTGGACCAAAACTTGATGATCACATGACCCTACATGTACTAAAACTAACATGTTCCAATATATTAAGTACAAAATAAGAGAATTAGCTTTCAATATATTGTTTGGGATCATTTATCTCCATTATAAGCTTAATTCCAAGTACAGGCCTACTTTTAGCATGCAGCCTTAAGATGTAATTTATTCCCCTACATTCACAACATTGTTAAATTAAAATGAGAAAAGACATCATTACATTCAACCCGACCTACCAGATCCGTTTTGACACGTTACCCAATCACAATATTTCAATGTGTAAAATTCTTGCCTCAAACCTGGATGGATTTATGTATTATTATAGATTAGTTACATGCCACATATTTAACTGAATGCCTTTAAAGCACATTTTCAAGGAGTAACTTAAAATTATGAAAGTGTGCGTAGAACATACAATTAGATCATTCCCAATCTTCTTATGTGGTTACTTTAACGCCTTTTTTGCCCCACTCCTATGCTTAACAATGTCAAACCGTAACTTTTTGAATTACCAGTAACCTTATCAATATCAGATTGATATTTAACCCGTGAAAAATTGAAAGAGAAATTAAAAAAATAACCATTCATATTGAATTGAAATTCTGAAAATAGATTCACAATACTATTAGTATTCTTACACGAACATGAACTCAGGAACTTTCTCGGGTAGCAATCCATGAACAAAATCTGCAGAGCTTGGGGTATTAGTAAAGTAACACTAAACAAATGAATAGGAGAAGTCAATATATTCACCTTCATATAACAACGATAAAATTGAAGCAAATGGATGGCACCGGTCTTGCATGAGGCACCAAAGCCCTTCTTAGCTGTTTCATAGCTTTCTCTTCTTCCATCTACACATTTATATCGACCACATGTTAAAAAAATCTATTGCGTTGAAGTATCACAACAACAAAAAATTAATGCATAAAGAGTGTAACAATACCATCTTTCCAGACTCTGCCTCATCTCAGTATCTCTTGCACATCATCTCTTTCTCCTTGATTTTTTTGTCGACTTCCCCTCTATCCACGGTTCGAGATTCTACCTGTAGATTAAATTCCTGAACTTCAGTCAGAGGTCTGCGAACTTTCTCATAAACCGGAATAGGATCCCTACAATTTTGATCAATGTCAGCCTCAACATCTTATAGCAGATGTTATTGGTTGGATCTTAAACATTCTAAAGTGCATTACTTACTCCTTCAAAATTGATTGAGCCTTAAAGATTCTCTTCTTTGCTTCTTCCTATTCCAACCTCCTCCTTTCTTCCATTTCTCTTTGTATTTCTTCTTCATGTCTTGTCAAACTCTCGAATTGAAATGGTTGTGGTTTTTTGTACTGTTTTGGCTATGGTTTTCGAGGAACCTATACACGTAAAATGATACATTTATCAGTAAAACCATGTATTTTTGTTATAAGTTAATTTTTAGAAAAATGAAAGGCACGATGTTAAAAAGTTAGCTTACCCCCAGGTAGTCAGTTGTATAAGGATGTGGGGTCGCTTTAGGAATTCTAGTTGCTTGTCTTCTACTCCGTATTTGTTTGTGTATAATTTCCATCACAAACCACTTTTATTTCTCTGCCCCTCTTTCCTCAGTGTTTAGTGAAATCAGTTTCAGGTTGTGGGAAAATGAGCACAATGAAAGCTGTAAAAGAATATAACAAAATTTGTTAGCAGATTTCAATAATTCCAGGAGGTTAGTGGATGGTTGGAATTAGTCATCATGAACCTTATCAAACAACTCAGTAGCACTTGCAGTTGGAGGTGGAATCCTTTCATCAATTGCAAAGTGAAATACTTGTGGTACAGTGACTTGTTGCTTTTTGTTTCAAAACAGCCCCAACTCTCATTTACTTTCAAATATCTATACAAAGTATCAAAAAACAAAGTTAATCTAATGAATCCACAAAGAATGCTTAGGGGGTTTTAAAATTTGTAATACCAAACAGTTTAACAAAAACAGGTTAACATAAACTGTTTATCAAAATAGGGTTTCAATTTCTTATATAATTCTTTTATGCTAAAAGAGAATGTTTGCAAGTAGTTAAGGGATATCATTATACACTTTTTCGGGCCCTTGTTGGAATAGATCAGTGGATTCCAGAGCTTCGCCATTATGCCCCATTAGCGCCCATTATCCTTGTGGGGACTAAGGGCTTGTTTCTTTTTTTTTTGTTAGCAAAGAGGATGTGTGGAGCCCACACCTATATGAACATCTTATTGGGGAGGGGCTTAAATTTTTTGCCTTTGAGATATAGACCCATTAGTGGAAAAAATGGATCCCTTTTAACAAAATAATAATATTAAATTGGTAGGTTCCATTATCTTTCCCCATAAAGTAAAAAAGAAACACCCCCTAAATTAGGTTATTGGTTCTTTCTTTACCTCACTACTTGCAAAGTTATCCCATTTTATAGAATTTATCAGCAAATCAAGATAAATGTGTCTTAGCCAAAGATATAAACGTCATAAGATTGGTTGCATGTTAAATTGTTGTGGTAATAAATTATATGCAGATTTTATTTTAAAGGAAGTTATAGTATCGTTAGAAATATTTTTATGCATTTATCACATGACTGTAAATAAACCATAGTAAACACAACCTCTAGACGAAGTACATTGAGCTGAAGTCCCTAATCTTTTTAAATTAGGTCATGTAAGATGCTATCTAACATGTCAAGTCAACACAAATCATTAGTTTATTTATTCATATACAAGTAATTTATGTGTGTTTTCCATTGATGTTGCTCACATGTGCGAATTGATTCAAGAAAATGTGCACAAGCATATATGTAAAGCAACATTTAAATGGTTAAATGATATTTTTTTTAGCGTGATTAGTATATGTAAGCATGCAACTTGAATAATGAATTTAAAAGGAAAAGTACATAAGTTTTGCTCGAACCCATTTGTAAATTAAAAAAATTAAGTTTAAGACATAATAGTGGAGTCCAAAAGGTTTTAAGAATTATTAATAGTGTGTTAATTAATATTCATTTGGTTAGCTATTTGGAATTGAGTTTTTTGATAAAATTTATTAATATTAGTTAGACTTCAATGTTAATTTTCAATGAAATTAGTTGTACAATAAAATGAGATGAAGCTAACTTTAGTTTATAATCATAAATTTTATAAATAAATACTAATATGTTATAAAAAGATTAAATATAAAAATCACCAAACAACTAATGGCATACTTACAACACATGTAATACAATCACAACTTACGAACCTAATAACAAAAATAATTAACGCAAATTACACTATAACAAATAAGAAAAAGCCAGTGTGCTTCGTATTATCATGCAAAAATCATATAATGCAAAATTATTGTTGGGTTACGTAATAGGCCAAAACAATCAAAGGAAATTACATCAAGCGTATGACAATTTAACAACGACAACCCCATTTAGAAAATATAAAGACCAAAAAACCAAAACAATATCAACCATTTTTATATTTTTAAACAACAAACTAAAAATGTTTCATACAACATACTAAACTAAAAATACAAATCCACTCGACAATACACTAAAACAATACGTGCGATTAACAATTAGATTAAAATCCTGTGCGTAGCACGGGTTCTGCATGTCTCGTCTATAATACTATAAGATTGTCCCCTCTAATTGAATGTGGAGGCGTCAAGATTGCATAGAGTACAACAAGTTAATGCTCGGAATTAAATGCAGAAAATAGAGTTTCATGTGTAATTGGAGCCTTAATTGTTCGACTTGAGTAATTGCGAGCATGCAAAGAGTCATGTCGTTACATTCATGTTTGCTTAATGGAGGAGATAAAAGTGCAAGGGTTGCCGAAATTGATCAAATGGTATTTATTATAGAATTAAAATTCGGTTATGGATTGAGAAGAAGTTGAAAAGGTTGCAAGAATAATTGATGATATATCCTAATCCATGCCTATATAAACCGGCCAAAATCACATGCACAAACACAAAAGTTCGAATCTTCATTCCTCCTACTTTATTTTGTAATTTATTGTTAGAATTGTTTCTTGATTTTCTTTTTTTTTCCGTGTGCAGGTAATACATACAACATGATTCTCTTACTAATGTTACAAGAGAAGAGAAGAGGTGATGTATCTATACTCTTTCTTTTCTCAGTCTCATTTGCAAATTTTATATATATTTTATATAAGAATAATACAAAGAATCTTGAAATCCCAAAGTTCAAAACAACTACAATGTAAATATAATTAATCTCATACACAAAACAAAAGCAGGTTCAGTTTTTAGCATGCATTCTCACGCTACTCATGCTTTGGTTGTTTGTATTATATAATATCTATCTATCTATAATACTATAAGATTCAGTCCTATAATTTATTGTGTAGGCGTCAATATTGCATAGAGTACTAGATAGGTAATGCTCGGAATTCAATGCAGCCTCATAATAACTATACAATCATGAAAGGAGATGAAGTGCAAGGGTTGCCCGAATTGATCACATGGCATTTAGTATAGAATTAAAAGTCGGTTAGATGAAGTGCAAGGGTTGCGAAAGGTTGGAAGAATAATTAATGATTTAACCTAATTCATGCCTATATAAATCGGCCAAAATCACATTTAGTATGTACATTTGAAGATGATTCACACATCTTTTAGATCTTTGATTGTTGGTAGCGGTATGTAAATTCTCTTTTGCAACATTTTGGAGATGATTCACACATCTTTAGATCTTTGTAATCAACTTGGTATTATTTTTCTTCTTCTTAATTTAGTTATCATACGCAGGTACCATGAAAATCACACAAGATCATGCATGCTCAGATAAATGGAACCAAAGATTGGGATACCAACTATTTTCTTTGTTTCTTACATATTTAGGTGATTGTTTTAGATAAGCATATATATAGATATATGTATTATGTTAATGCATTTTCATATACAAGTAATTTATGTGCGGTTTCTATTGATGTAGCTCACATGTGCGAATTGATTCAAGAAAATATGCACGAGCATGTATGTAAAGCAACATTTAAATGGTTAAATGATAATTTTTAGCATGATTAGTTTATGTAAGTAGTTGCTTTGAATGCTCTTTGAGAATTATTAGAATGAATTTATCGTGTTCAATTGAATTATTATTGAAAAGAAGAAGGTCCGCGCATCGCAAAGTATTTTATTTTTCTATATGTAGAATCATTAGTGAAAAACCAATATTTACGCCCATTAAATGAGTTTGCCCTAATAGCAAAATACGACATATTAAAAATATCACATTGAGTAATGAATAGAAAGAAAAAAATAGATAATTTTGAATTAAAGCCGTTTGTAAATTATTATATCAAATAAAAAAGTGAGTTTTAAACATAACCAAAAGTTCAAAATTTTATCGAAAAACAAAATTGGTGCATTTAATGTGAAGTAATACTATAAGATTCAGTCCTATAATTTATTGTGTAGGCGTCAAAATTGCATAGAGTACAAGATAGGCAATGCTCGGAATTCAATGCAGCCTCATAATAACTATACAATCATGAAAGGAGATGAAGTGCAAGGGTTGCCCGAATTGATCACATGGCACTTAGTATATAATTAAAAGTCGGTTAGATGAAGTGCAAGGGTTGCGAAAGGTTGCAAGAATAATTAATGATTTAGCCTAATTCATGCCTATATAAATCGGCCAAAATCACATTCAGTATGTACATTTGAAGATGATTCACACATCTTTTAGATCTTTGATTGTTAGTAGCGGTATGTAAATTCTCTTTTGCAACATTTTGGAGATGATTCACACATCTTTTAGATCTTTGTAATTAACTTGGTTTTCTTTTTTTCTTAATTTAGTTATCATACGCAGGTACCATGAAAATCACACAAGATCATGCATGCTCATATAAATGGAACCAAAGATTGGGATACCAACTATTTTCTTTGTTTCTTACATATTTAGGTGATTGTTATAGATACATATATATATATATATATATATATATATATATATATATATATATATATATATATATATATATATATATATATATATATATATATATATATATATATATGTATTATGTTAATGCATTGTCAGATACAAGTTATTTATGCGCGTTTTGTATTGATGTAGCTCACATGTGCGAATTGATTCAAGAAAATGTGCACGAGCATGTATGTAAAGCAACATTTAAATGGTTAAATGATAATTTTTAGCGTGATTAGTTTATGTAAGTAGTTGCTTTGGAATGCTCTTTGAGAAATATTAGAATGAATTTATCGTGTTCAATTGAATTATTATTGAAAAGAAGAAGTTCCGCGCATCGCAAAGTATTTTATTTTTCTATATGTAGAATCATTAGTAAAAAACTAATATTTACGCCCATTAAATGAGTTTTCCCTAATAGCAAAATACGACATATTAAAGCCGTTTGTAAATTATAATATCAAATAAAAAAGTTGAGTTTTAAACATAACAAAAAGTTCAAACTTTTATCGAAAAACAAAACCGGTGCATTTAATGTGAAGTATATACAACATCGAGATGGAAGTGCAAGGCTTGCCGTAATTTATCACATGTTATTTAGTAGTAATTAGTATAGAATTAAAAGTCGGTTATGGATTGAGATGAAGTTAAAAAGGTTGCAAGAATAATTGATGATTTAACTTAATGCAATATATATAGATATATGTGTTATGTTAATGCATTTTCATATATAAGTAATTTACGTGTGTTTTCTATTGATGTAGCTCACATGTGCGAATTGATTAAAGAAAATGTGCACGAGCATGTATGTAAAGCAGCATTTAAATGGTTAAATGATACTTTTTAGCGTGATTAGTTTATGTAAGCATGAAACTTGAATAATGAATATAAAAGAAAAAGTACACAATTTTTGCTCAAACCCATTTGTAAAAGGCAGACCTTTTAACTGGAACGAACCCCTGCAGTTTGAGCGGGAGGGCAACGAACACTCAAACTGGAATGGAATTCTTCAAACAATGCAAAAGGCAGACCTTTAGTAAATATATCTGCATACTGATAAAGAGAAGGCACATGAAGAACCCGGACATGACCTGCAGCTACTAAGTCTCGAACAAAATGAATGTCAATCTCAATATGCTTGGTCCGCTGATGCTGAACCGGATTGGAGGAGAGATAAACGACACTGACATTGTCACAGTAAACCAGTGTAGCAGTTGTCAAAGGAGTATCCAAATCATATAGAAGATTCCACAACCAACATGTCTCAGCCAAGGCATTAGCAACACCCCTATATTCGGCCTCAGCACTAGACCGAGAAAGCGTCGGTTGACGCTTAGAGGACCATGAGAGCAGATTGTTTCCAAGGAACACACAAAAGCCAGAAGTGGATCTCCGTATAATGGGACAGCCAGCCCAATATGCATCCAAATAAATAACCAAGGAACTAGTAGAGGAAGCGAACAACTTTAGTCCATAATCCAAGGTACCCCGAACATAGCGCAAAATCCGTTTAAGAGCTGAGAAATGAGGCTCCCGTGGATCATGCATGTGAAGGCAAACCTGCTGAACTGCATAGGAAATATCAGGTCTAGTAAAAGTGAGGTACTGAAGGGAACCAGCAAGACTCCTATAAAAAGTCAGGTCAGACACTAAATCACCATCATCACCCAGTTTAGACTCAGTGTCAACTGGAGTCCGACTGGGGTTACAACCAATCATGTGCGCTCGCTCTAGAATATCAGTGGCATATTGTCGCTGAGATAAGAACATCCCTGTAGAGTCACGTGTAACAGATATGCCCAGAAAATAATTCAGAGACCCCAAATCCGTCATAGAAACTCCTTATTTAAAGAAGCAATAACCCGGCGTAACAAACTCTCAGAAGAAGCTGTTAGGACAATATCATCAACATAGAGTAATGAATAAGCAGTTTCATGTCCTTGTCGATAAATAAATAATGATGTGTCACAACGACTATGACTAAATCCAACCCGAAGGATATAGGCAACAAAATGCTGAAACCAAGCCCTAGGAGCCTGCTTGAGACCATAAAGGGATCTCTGTAACAAACAAACATAATCGGGGTGTGCAGGATCCCGAAAACCAGGAGGTTGATGCATGTAAACAGTCTCAGTCAAATCACCATGCAAAAAGGCATTCTTGACATCAAGCTGATGAACCGGCCAATGTCGAGAAAGAGCCAAACTGAGAACTGTCCGAATAGTACCTGGTTTAACAACTGGGCTAAAGGTTTCATCAACATCTATTCCCTCAATCTGGGTACTGCCATTCGCAACTAGTCGAGCCTTGTACCGACTAAGGGTACCATCTGCCAAAAACTTGTGGCGAAATAACCACATACAATGAATAACATTGGCATCCGTGGGTCGAGGTACCATAATCCAAGTGTTGTTCTTAATAAGTGCATTGTGCTCATCTGACATAGCATTTCGCCAATTGGGATCATTAAACGCAGCATTATATGTTTTTGGTATTGGGGAGAGAGTGGACACATGAAGATTTAAACACTGAGTAAGACAATTAGTCCCGACACGAGAACGTGTGACCATGGGATGAACCGAAACCAGGTTTGGGTTAACAGTTGTAGGTGTTGGATCTTGGGAAACGGAAACGGGGGTGGGCTGTTGATGAATTGGACTTGTATCAGTTTCATGAGTTGGAGGTGGGACATGAATATGAGGAGGGGATGTGGGAGTTTGTCTTTGGGATGGTGAACGTGGGTTGTTTGTAGGGGAACTGGGCTCATTATTGGTGTTTGGGTGAGGTAAATCAGTTGATGAAGATGTGGTAGATGTAGGTGACAGCCTGATTATATTGGAGATGACATTTGAGGAGTCATCCAAAAAATCATAGGATGGACTTACATTGGGTGTCATGGAACCAAACGGAAAAACTGTTTCATCAAATGTAACATGGCGTGAAATGATGATTTTATTTGTGTTTAGGTCCAGGCAATGATAACAACGGTGATTAGAGGCATGTCCCAAAAATATGGAAGGTGTAGCTTGAAATAATAATGTCCGAATAATGTTATTAATGGTGCGAATCATCTTTTCAGATTTTTCATTTTGTTGGGAAGTGCGTGGATAGGAAAAACGAAACTGAATTCCATTATCGGCAAATAATCTATGAAATGAGTGGTTGTCAAATTCACCACCATGGTCACACTGAAACAACTTTATATCACACTTGAATTGATTTTTAACAAATGAATGAAACAACATAAATTTGGACAGAACATCAAATTTATTGACTAAAGGATAAACCTAGACAAATTGCGAATAGTGATTTAGAAATAAAACATAGTATCGAAATCCAGAAAGACTCGAAACTGGGGATGTCCACAAGTCTGAGTGAATAATGTCAAAGTGAGATTGAACAAAAGTAGAGGAACTAACAAATGGAAGTCGCACGTGCTTGCCAAGCTGGCAGGCATGACAAAGCACGTGAGACTTCTCTTTATTACATGAAATAGAATTATTGGAAATGAAACTTCATAGCACTTCACTTCCTGGGTGTCCAAGACGTTGATGCCACATGTATTGACTAGTTTGATAGACCTGAGGAATTGGGGAGAGCTTCGTAACCGGGTAAAGAGGTCCAGTGCTATCACAGCGGAGAAGCACCCGACGAGTTTGGAAGTCCTTAACAGAAAAACCAAAATGATCAAATTCAACGGTACAATAATTGTCATAAACAAACTGATGAACGGAAATTAGATTTTTTACGATATTAGGGGTGATTAAAACATTGTGTAAATGAAGAGGTCGAAATGGTGTAGGCAAAACACTATGTCTAGAGTTAGTAACGGGAATTGAATGCCTGTCACCAACTGCAACAGATGAATAAATGCACGAATTAAAAACATCACTTAGATTATGGACAGAATCATTAAGGTGAGATGTCGCACCTGTATCCATATTCCAGTTACCGGGAGCAGGTTCCTGAAGAGTCCCAGTAGTACAGGCATTCGGCGAAAGAGTTTCTTGACCCGGTAGTTGACCCAAATCAATCATAAAAGCTCCAGGAATCTGTTATTGACCAGTTTGTTGACCAGCATTGAGAGGTTGATCAAACGACCCTTGTGGTGGACATGTTATAACAAATGGACCAGCTTAGAACCGGCCTGATACCATGTAAGAGTATATTGTGTATTATGTTTTCTGAAACTTGATTACAAAGGATGGGAGATATATATGCCAACTATACAAGAGTATTTTAGGACACTACTAATCTCCAGCTAATAATACATGAGACCATATCAATTACATTAAACCTCTAACAAATTAGATAAGACTAAATCAAACCGATAAGACCAAATCAAGGGCAATGAATGTACAGCTAACAAATGTGGTCTTCGGGTCTCCTTATTATACCCGGCCTTATCTAGTTATGTGTAGCAATACGTGTTTGCATGTATATACGCATATACATGTATTTATGTACATATACAATAATTCAAAACTTCAAATGAGTTTACACACACATAAAAGTATAGGATATGGATTTATGACACAAAAGATAAAGGTAGGTAGAGCATACATTTACTTAAGTTAGATAGGACATGCATTTCGTTAGTGACATATATAGTCTCACGTTTTCTTGGCTTTCTTCTCGATTATTTACTTTCAATTCGAAAAATTAAAGTTCGACTAAGATAAGTAAATATAAACTTATTGAAAGTCAAGAGAAAATTAGGAATCCAAAATTCATTGATTAAGAATGCCTTTAGAATTTACTATTGCGATTGTAGGGTTTATAACAAGTGTGATTTATGCATTTTCAACAATTAAAGGCTTGGAAGCAATTCCTAATGTTGGTTTACCTCCAAATTGGAGTTTATCTACGATAAACCGGTCTAGTTTTCCTGATGATTTTATCTTTGGTTCGGCATCTTCTTCTTTTCAGGTAATTGATTCATATTTGTAGCAACATCAAAGGTAATAATGTTTAATTGTTTATGGTCGATAAATATTAGTCGATAGTTCTTTCACACTAATGACGTACGTAACTATATGTGCATGTTCTTATACAGAACGAGGGTGGAGCAAATGACGATGGTCGAGCTCCAAGTATATGGGATACCTTTGCAAGAAAACATCCTGGTAAATTTGTGATAAATTTTATTAATTCCTTATAAGTTTATTTTGCAGTATTTTGCATGATATAATATAATCCCTTCTAATGAATCAATTTTCAGATAAAATTGTTGATCATAGTAACGCGATTACAGCAACTGATAGTTATCATCGATACAAGGTTCATATTTCTTATAATTCTCGGAACTTGTCTTGAGTTATACACATTTTACGTACAAAATTTATTTCTTAATTATATCTAAAAGAATAGTAAATAAATTTTAAGGACGATGTGAAGATGTTGAGGAACATGGGAATGGATGCATACAGTTTCTCAATCTCATGGTCTCGAGTTATACCACGTACGTAATCGATATCTTGTTTTCAAATTTCCTTGATTATATACTTTTCGTAGCATACATCTTCTTGATAGTATTTTCTAATGTACTTGGTACTTTTAATATTGTTGCAGTTGGAAAAATAAGCAGTGGAATTAATGAACATGGAGTTGCATACTACAATGATCTCATTAACGAACTTCGATCCAGTGGTTAAAAACACTAACTAATCAATTTTTTTAACAATGTTTTGTGGCATCCGTTGTTTATACAATTAACAAAACTTTGTTTCTGATAGATATTGAACCCTTTGTGACTCTATTTCACTGGGATCTTCCTCAAGCTTTAGAAGATGAGTATGGAGGCTTCTTGAGTTCACGTGTTGTGTAAGTAATTTAACTAATGAAATTCTTTTGCCTGCATTTCGTTATGTAATAAATTGGCCTAATTTGGCAATTAATTAGGATAATTATTTGGCATTTAAACTCGAATGACAATATATCATAATGCGATATTAAACACCTAAGAAGTTAGTACAAAATTTCGATCTAAAATGCTCAAACTAATTGCATGCAGCGATGATTTTCGTGATTTTGCTGAGCTATGTTATAGAAGATTTGGTGATCGGGTCAAGAACTGGATCACTTTAAATGAACCATGGAGCTACAGTGTTGGAGGTTATGAAAAAGGCAATTATGCTCCTGGCCGGTGTTCTAACTTCATCGGTAATTGCACGGCTGGAGATTCAGGAATCGAGCCGTATATTGTTGCACATAATATGCTTCTTTCACATGCTGCAGCTGCTAAGTTGTACCATGATACTTATAAGGTACTAATTTACATGTTTGTGACAGAAAACCAGTCACTAAAGGTATCTTGTGTAAATGACATGTTGAAAATCATTATAGGGACCTCAAAATGGCAGGATCGGAATCTCACTAGTAACACGGTGGATGGTTCCATACTCCGATGTTAAAATACATAAGGACGCTGCACTTCGTGCTCTTGATTTTGACTTTGGCTGGTATGTATGCAAATGATATATGTTTCTAGTATGTCACTAGCCAGTACGAATTACCGGAAGAAATGTGTTGCTAACTTTGAAAACATGTTCAATCACTAGTTGATTGTTATTGGACGTAGCGAGTCCACCTCTGATGCTCATTTTTTCTAGTCACTAAAAGGCAATCATCAGTAGTGAGTTATAGCAGAAATGACTGACCAAAAGATTAGACGCAAAAACTGTCAAATAAAGTAAAAAGGTGTCACTATTAAGCAATTAGCTAGACACAAAATTGTTTAAATGTTTCACTTACTAGTGAAAAGGTGAGAGGATAGGCCCAATTGATGATCCTGTACATAGTGAATCCAATGAGCATAGGGGGTTATATTGTAGATCTTTTACTGATACTACGACTATGTAGCTGTGAGCAGTAATAGTGAGCTGTGAGCGGTAGCTGAGAGCTGTAGCCACAACTCACTGCTCACCACTCACAGCTTCTTAAAGAAGCATTGAAAAAATGAGCTTTCCTAAAAAATAGCAAAGCTCACCGCTCTTTTGCCAAACAAACACTAAAAATCAAAAAGCTCATTGCTCACCGCTCATCGCCCACCGCTCATCGCCCAAAAAGGTCCAAAAAACTCTGCGCCAAACATAACGTACAATTCAGAGTTACAAAAGATTTGGTGATATATTCCAGTGTTACAAAAACATGGCAGGTTTATGAACCCGTTAATATTTGGGGAGTACCCTGAGAACATGCGAATCAATGTCGGGAATAGACTACCTCGATTCACAGCAGAAGAATCATACAATCTGAGGAACTCATTCGATTTTATCGGATTAAACTACTACACAGCATATTATGTGCAACATGTTTCTGAGGCCGTCACTGATAACATGACTCGATCTTCTGACTCTCAAGCTCGTTTAACTTGTACGTTATATTACTCATCGTGAATTATACATGTTATGTTATTCGGTCATCGATCTATTTTAACTTTGATGAAAATTGTTTGATATACAACAGATGAAAGGAATGGAGTAGCAATTGGTTCCAAGGTATAACTTTCAGAGAGTTTTATTTTGGACTTCAAATTTATGAAATGAGAAAGCAACCAAACTTCTGTTAGTAAATTTAGTACACTTGAGGGATCAATTCACACCTGGTAATGGGCTTGGAGGTATGGAGTATACACCCATTTGGTCACTGAATCCCCTGACTCAATAGTGGTTATGTATTGAATCTGCTGATAGCATGATTCTGCTGATTGTTGTTACCACTGCAAGTGTTAACGTTACCACTGCAAGGGTTGTTGTTACCACTGCAAGTGTTAACGTTACCACTGCAAGGGTTGTTGTTACCACTGCAAGGGTAACTGTTTCCACTGATAACCACAGATCCTATAATTATGGAAATTATTATGTTATCATTAATGGGCCGTTAATTATACATAATACCATGGGCTAGGGTTTGAGTATTCTCTATTATAAATAGAGATCACATCATTATGCATGAAAAAAAAGTTATCATACGATTTACTAAACACAAAACCCTAAACACTTCAATACGCATCTGGTTCTTGGTTTGTGCCTAAAGCAAGAACATCACTTGGTCTTATCCCATAGAGATATTCGTGTAACCCAGGCATAGGGTCGAATAGTTTCTATTGGAAAGTGATACCACGATTTCAAGTGAATATCCGGTACCTTCATTGATTATCTTAACCCTAATCTGGAACTGTTTTGCAGCTATACAACCAACAATCAATAGAAACTATTAGTGATAATCAATGGCTGCTGCTATGAGACAAATGGCTGCTAACTTTTCCAAGTTGGAAAAGTTTGAAGGTGTTGATTTCAGAAGATGGCAAAAGAAGATGCACTTCTTGTTGTCAAGTATGAATGTGGTGTATGTTCTCACGACTGAGATTCCAGAAGATCATGGAGATGATGCTACTATGGATCAGATGAGGGCAAGGAGCAAGTGGGAGAATGATGACTACATATGCAGAGGTTTAATTCTCAATGGTATGTCTGATTCTCTTTTTGATATTTATCAGAATGTTGAAACTTCTCAAGAACTATGGGATTCCTTGGAAGCCAAATATATGGCTGAGGAGGCATCAAGTAAGAAGTTCCTTGTAAGTAATTTTAACAATTACAAAATGGTTGATTCTAGACCTGTCATGGAACAATACAATGAACTTCTTAGTATACTTGGTCGATTCACACAACACAAGATGAACATGGATGAGGCTATTTCAGTCTCTTGTATCATCGATAAACTACCTCCTTCTTGGAAAGAATTCAAACATATGCTTAAGCATAAGAAGGAGGAGTTAACTCTTGTTGAGTTGGGCAGTCACTTGCGCATTGAGGATTCACTCAAAGCTCAAGACATTGACAAGCCAAAGAGTAGCACTGCTACTGGTCCATCAGTTGTCAATATGGTGGAGCATAACAACTCCACCAAGTACAATGACAACAAGGGCAAGCGTAAGCATCAAGATAACACCAAATCTGATCTTAACAAGAAACCTAAGGTGACTTGTTGGAAGTGTGGGAAACCTGGACACTTCAGGAAAGATTGCAAGGGTGGTAAAGTTGGAAACAAATCCAATGGATCAGGCACAAGTGGAGGGAATGGTAACACCAATTCTCTGAAAGGTCAGAATGTGTTTAATAAGTCTTTTAAGATTTATTATGTTACATATATATCTGATATTTACTTTGTGCAGGATGATGATGTTGCTTGGTGGGTTGACTCTGGAGCTACAATTCATGTGTGTAAAGATAGAAGCTGGTTCAAGACCTACAAGTCAATGAATGATGGTTCTATTCTTCACATGGGAAACGAATCAACTGCCCTGGTGCATGGAAAAGGATGTGTTGAGTTGAAGTTTAGTTCTGGAAAGAGTGTTTCTTTATTTAATGTTTTACATGTTCCTGATATTAGAAAGAATTTGGTTTCTAGTAGTGTTTTGAATAATTGTGGTTATAAACAGGTTATTGAATCTGATAAGTTTGTTTTATCTAAAAATGGTGTGTTTATTGGTTTTGGTTATTTGTGTAATCAAATGTTCAGACTTAATATTGTTCATGATAATATTGATTCTGCTTTTATATCTACATCAAAACTTTATGATTCAAACCTATGGCATGCAAGACTTGGCCATGTACATTTTAAAAGAATGCAAGATATGTCTAAGGATGGGTTAATTCCAGCCTTTGATGTGAACACTGAAAAGTGTAAAACTTGTATGTTGAACAAGATAACTAAGAAACCTTTTCAAGGAGTAAAACGTGAAACTAAAGTTTTGGAGTTAATTCACAGTGACCTTTGTGATTTACATGCAACTCCCTCTTTGGGGAATAAAAAATACTTTGTAACATTTATTGATGATGCTTCAAGGTTTTGTCATGTTTATTTATTACATTCTAAAAATGAAGCATTAGATAAATTTAAAGTATTTAAAACTGAAGTTGAATTGCAACAAAGTTCCCTGATCAAAAGATTAAGGACTGATAGGGGAGGTGAGTACATTGATACTCTGTATTTTCAGTCTGTTGGTATAATCCATGAAACGACTGCCCCTTATACTCCTCAGCAAAATGGTATTTCTGAAAGGAAAAACAGGGTGCTGAAGGAGATGGTTAATTCCATGTTGTCCTATTCAGGGCTGAGTCAAGGGTTCTGGGGTGAAGCTATGTTAACAGCTTGCTATTTATTAAATAGAGTTCCCAACAAAAGGAACAAAGTTACACCTTATGAACTTTGGACTAAAAAGAAACCTAACCTTAATTATCTTAGGATATGGGGTTGTAGGGCTGTTGTAAGACTCCCTGATCCAAAGCAGAAAACTTTGGGTGAAAGAGGCATTGAATGCATCTTTGTTGGATATGCTGAGCATTCCAAGGCATATAGGTTTTATGTTATAGAACCTAATGAGTCTGTTTCAATTAACTCAATAATTGAATCAAGGGATGCAATCTTTGATGAGAATAGATTCTCATCTATCCCTAGACCAAGTCAAAGGATTCCAAATGGAACCAATGACAATGGTGTTTCAGAGGTTCCTACTGATGAGGTTCCTACTGATGAGGTTCCTGCTGATGAGGTTCCTACTGAGGTTGTGGAACAACAACCTGAACCTGAGCTCAGAAGGAGCAATAGGGTGAGGACTCCAAAGTCATTTGGACCTGAGTTTCAATTATACTTAATTGAAGGTACAAGGAGTGAGGTCTCTGACCAATACTCTTATTGCTTCATTGTGGAGGATGATCCCAAAACATTTGAAGAAGCAATGAAGTCCCAGGATGTTGCTTTCTGGAAAGAAGCAATTAATGATGAGATGGACTCCATCATGGGCAATAACACTTATGTGTTGACTGATCTACCACCTGGTTGCAAACCTTTAGGTAGCAAATGGATTTTCAAAAAGAAAATGAAGGTAGATGGAACTGTTGAAAAGTTCAAGGCAAGATTAGTTATTCAAGGCTTTAAACAAAAGTCAGGAATAGACTACTTTGATACTTATGCTCCAGTGGCACGTATCAGTACCATAAGATTGCTAATTGCTTTGGCATCAATTCACAATCTGATTATTCATCAGATGGATGTGAAGACAGCTTTCTTGAATGGTGATTTAGATGAGGAGGTTTACATGAACCAACCTCAGGGCTTCATCATGCCTGGCAATGAAAACAAGGTGTGTAAACTGATTAAGTCTCTTTATGGACTAAAACAGGCACCTAAGCAATGGCATCAAAAGTTTGATGAAGTGGTTTTGTCTAGTGGTTATTTACTTAATCAAGCTGACAAATGTGTATATAGCAAATTTGATGAATCTGGTAAAGGAGTCATCATTTGTCTATATGTTGATGACATGTTGATCTTTGGAACTGACCAAAATCAAGTTGATCTTACAAAAGAATTTTTGTCATCAAAGTTCTCCATGAAGGATATGGGGGAGGCAGATGTTATCCTTGGCATAAGGATTAAACATGAAAGTAACAAGATTTCTATATCTCAGTCTCATTACATTGAGAAGGTGTTAAAGAAATTTAATTACTTTGATTGTACTCCAGTGAGTACTCCTATGGATACAAGTGAGAAGCTAATGCCTAATACTGGCAAAGCTGTATCTCAACTTGAGTATTCTAGGGTGATTGGCTGCTTGATGTATGCCATGACTTGTACAAGACCTGATATTGCTTTTGCTGTGGGTAAACTGAGCAGGTATACTAGTAATCCTAGTGCTCATCATTGGCAAGCAATTCAGAGGGTCTTTAAGTATTTGAAGAGAACTATGGATTATAGTCTCTCATATACTGGTTATCCTTCAGTATTAGAAGGATATACTGATGCAAGTTGGATCAGTAACACTAAAGACAATTCGTCTACAAGTGGCTGGGTATTCCTACTTGGTGGAGGTGCAATTTCTTGGGCATCCAAGAAACAAACTTGCATTACCAGTTCAACCATGGAATCCGAATTTGTGGCTTTAGCTGCTGCTGGCAAAGAAGCTGAATGGTTGAAAAACTTGCTTCTTGAGATTCCATTGTGGTCTAAACCTATAGCACCTATTTCTATCCGTTGTGATAGTGCTGCTACATTGGCAAAGGCTTATAGCCAGATGTACAATGGGAAGTCTAGACACTTAGGTGTCAGGCATAGCATGATTCGTGAGCTTATCATGAATGGGGTGGTATCTATAGTGTTTGTTAAATCTCAACAAAACTTAGCTGATCACTTGACGAAGGGTTTGGCTAGAGACTTGGTTTTGAAGTCTGCTAAAGGGATGGGTTTAAGTCCAACTTAGTCACTGAATGCAAGGATACCCAACTCCCTTCTAAGGAAACTTGGAAGCTGAGTTCAATGTGGAAAGCTGATCATTTGGCGGACTGAAGCACATGTATCACAAACATCCCAAGGTTGTGCTTGTTACCTGCTGAAAGGAGGATGAAGTCTTCACTTCTTAATGGTTAATTTTCTTTGAAAAAGTGCTAAGCAGGAGCATGAATTAAAGATGAACCACCTATGTAAATGTTGAAGTTTTGCCGCTTCAGGAAGCTTTGGACTTTTAGCTTTTACAACATTTATGAATTGGATATGGACACATGGCTTGTATAGTGTCAGGAGTATTTTAGTGTTTGAAAACTTGTGTGTATTTATCATCAGGTATTCAAATGGGTTGAAGGGTTCAATTCTTAGAACACCCTGATTCTCGAATATTTGAAAGTATATGTACTAATGTGGAAATTCAATCCTCAGGATATTTTCATTTATGCACTTGTTTTGGTTTGTGTTTGAATTTTCATGCAAAGGTAGTGAACTAAATTTGGGGAGGATTGTTAGTAAATTTAGTACACTTGAGGGATCAATTCACACCTGGTAATGGGCTTGGAGGTATGGAGTATACACCCATTTGGTCACTGAATCCCCTGACTCAATAGTGGTTATGTATTGAATCTGCTGATAGCATGATTCTGCTGATTGTTGTTACCACTGCAAGTGTTAACGTTACCACTGCAAGGGTTGTTGTTACCACTGCAAGTGTTAACGTTACCACTGCAAGGGTTGTTGTTACCACTGCAAGGGTAACTGTTTCCACTGATAACCACAGATCCTATAATTATGGAAATTATTATGTTATCATTAATGGGCCGTTAATTATACATAATACCATGGGCTAGGGTTTGAGTATTCTCTATTATAAATAGAGATCACATCATTATGCATGAAAAAAAAGTTATCATACGATTTACTAAACACAAAACCCTAAACACTTCAATACGCATCTGGTTCTTGGTTTGTGCCTAAAGCAAGAACATCACTTGGTCTTATCCCATAGAGATATTCGTGTAACCCAGGCATAGGGTCGAATAGTTTCTATTGGAAAGTGATACCACGATTTCAAGTGAATATCCGGTACCTTCATTGATTATCTTAACCCTAATCTGGAACTGTTTTGCAGCTATACAACCAACAACTTCATTTTACAGGGCGGATCGGAGTCACTTCGATCATACCCTCAAGGGTTGCACGATCTTCTCTTGTACATCAAGACCAATTACAACAACCCCCCGATTTTCATTACAGAAAACGGTACATGTTAGTTACTAAAAAAAGAGACATGAGTGTAACGCATTTTAATTTAACGACACATTTTGTTGATGCTTTGTAGGAGTTGACGAGCCAAACAATTCCTCATTATCACTTCGAATAGTCCTCCAAGACGATTTTAGAGTCCAATACTATGCTGGTCATCTTCAAAAACTTCTACAAGCTATCAAGTAAACTCTTTTTTACCCGAATTATAGAAATTACACCATGAAGTAAGATGTGAAAGGATTGGTTTTAAAATGAAATGACATGAGTTGGTTATATGAATGTAGTGCAGCAGGAGTGAATGTGAAAGGCTACTTTGCGTGGTCATTATTGGACAACTTCGGATGGGATCGTGGCTATGCAGTTCGATTTGGGCTACATTTTGTAGATTATGGCAACGAGTTGAGACGATATCCAAAGTTTTCATCCATTTGGTTCACCAATTTCCTACGTATCCGAGGCTAGGATACACAAATATCGACTATATTCCAAGTCCTAACCCAATTGAAAACTATTCTTCGCTTATCTACTTTTCTTTGAATAAAAAAATGGATATTTGTTGCGATTTACCAAAGAAAATTAACACCAATAATATACTGAGTAGCTTTGTTACATGCATGTAAATGCTACATAGCCATTGATTAGTGATCATGAAGGTTTTTACTATTATCAATTGACACCAAACATTACAATTATTAGAAATGCATAATATTAATAATAATTATGTGAAACTGTAATTAGCTGGAGATGCTATACGGAACACCTTTACCAGTCACCCCGTGTTCAGAAAACGGCTTAAGAAGCTGATACGGAACCAACCCTGCTCCAGTTCGGTTCCTTAGAATGGGATCACGGTTTCTTGAGTCTATGATATTGTCAAGTATCTTTAACCTTCCACTAAAATCTTCAAACGCAGACTTTATAGCCGGTTCTGCTTCCCACGAAGCCTCCATGGAGGTACCAATGTACTCCTCATCTGGTGAATGACTTGATAAAACTTCCAAAATTGCCATTATCTTGGTAGCTTGAATCTGAGTCGGGAAACAATTTAATAACACGTCCTCAGGCATGTTCATAAAGGCTTCCCACTCTTCAGCGGTTGGATCTTCATTTGGCATTTTAGTGCGTGCTATAGTTGGTCTGTTTGGGAAATAACCAGCAAAATCGTATTGACCAAAGTTGACTGCTGAATGATGGCCAGATGATACCCACATTATCGTTGAAACAACTCCAATTAAATCTTGTTGTGTTTTAAGTTGTGGCCACCATGGTTCGTCTTTCTTGTCTCCATGCCCCTGTTGGAAACACGAAGGCCTTTTAGGCTTATATTCGATGAAGAGAGGAATACTTAGAGAGCTTTTATAAAGAAACTTTTATTACTTGAACTTTTTTTCATGGTACATACAAATGCATCACTACACCTATTTATACTTCTCCATGGAAGGTTCTAGAACCCAGATATTTTTCATGGATAATTACTTACATCATCATCCTAATCTTAATTCTAGATGATTCTTGATACATCATTATCCTTATCAACATATCTAGTTTTATATACGTCCTACTAGATAAGTTTAACTAGATATTTCTAGTATCATTCTAGATATTTCACAAAGATATTTTCTATGAGTATTCTACGAGTTTCTAGAAGCTTTCATACCATTCTACGACTTTCTAGAAACTTCCATACCATTCTCGGGCTAAATCAAGTTTATGATCCAACACCCCCCTTTAAACTTGATTTACCGACTCCAAGCATCATTCGTTGTCTTGAGAAATCTTTCTCGTTGAGTGGTTTGGTGAAGATATCTGCAACTTGATCTTCAGACCTCGTATGTATCACTCGGACATCCTTTCTTGCAATGCACTCTCTAATAAAGTGATAACGAGTGTTGATATGCTTACTTCGATCATGGTAGACTGGATTTTTTGCTAAGTCGATTGCTGACTTGTTATCTACGTAGATCTCAGTCGCATCTTCTTGCTCCATGTGTAGCTCCTTTAGCATACTTCTTAGCCAAATTGCGTGACATACACACGATGTTGCAGCTACGTACTCCGCTTCACAACTGGATAAGGTAACAATAGGTTGCTTCTTTGAAGACCATGTAAAGGCATTGTTACCCAGGAAGAACAGGAATCCTGTTGTACTTCTTCCATCGTCTTTATTTCCAGCCCAGTCACTATCACTATATCCAACCAGCTTGAAGTCTTCACTTGTTGAGTAAAACATACCATAATCTACGGTACCTTTCATATAACGGAGGATCCTCTTTGCAATCTCCAAATGTTTTGTTGTAGGCTCTTCCATGAAACGACTAACCAATCCAACCGCAAAGAGGATGTCGGGTCTTGTACATGTCAAATAGCGCAGACTTCCAACTAGACTCTTGAATAGAGTTGAGTCTACTGCTTCTCCTCCGTCATGCTTAGAAGGCTTTGCCTTATGTTCTATAGGGGTGCCAACAGGATTACATTTCTCCATGCCGAATTTCTTTAATATCTCCTTGGCATATCCTTCCTGACTTATGAAAATTCCATCATCCATCTGCTTCACCTCAATGCCAAGATAATAAGACATAAGTCCTATGTATGTCATCTCGAACTCTTTCGTCATTGACTTCTTGAGCTCATCCATCATACTTTGAGAGTTTCCTGTAAAGATCAAATCATCCACGTACAAGCAGACGGGCAGTATACCTCCACTTTCAAATTTCACGTAAAGTGCATATTCACTTAGGCATTTTGTTAAACCATGTTCTTGGAAATACTTGTCAATTCTAGTATTCCAAGCACGTGGTGCCTGCTTTAGACCATATAAGGCCTTTTTCAACCTTAGCACTTTACCTTCATGCCCTTTGGCAACATATCCCTCCGGTTGCTCCACATAAACTTCTTCTTCTAGAAGTCCATTTAGAAATGCAGACTTCACATCCATTTGGTGGATTTTCCACCTATGTTGAGCTGCAATAGCAATAATCATTCTAATAGTTTCTAAACGAGCAACAGGAGCAAATACCTCTTCGTAGTCAATCCCATGCTTCTGCTTGTAACCTTTTGCCACAAGTCTTGCCTTGTACTTCTCCACTTTGCCTTTGGCGTTTTTCTTGGTCTTGTATACCCACTTGACTCCAATAGCCTTTTGGCCTTTCGGAAGGGTCGTCAACTCCCACATATCATTCTTCACTATTGACTTTATCTCCTCATCCATGGCTTGTCTCCATTTCTTACTTTTCATAGCCTCCTCAAAAACTAAAGGTTCACAATCAGCATATAAACAAAGAAGGGGTATCTCGTCAGTTACCTCGTACAACTCCTGCAAACTTCTTGTCTTTGGTTCTCCTTCACTTGAACTTGAAGGTGAGTCTTGGGTTGGAGTTGGACTTTGAGGTTGTTGGACTTCTTCACTTGATTCACCCATCTCTTCTTCAATCATAGGAAGAAAGTCATACATTTCATTTTCTTTAATGCTCCAATCCCATGCTTCTTCTTCATCGAACTCCACGTCTCTACTCACTACCACCTTCCTTGTGATTGGATTATAGAGCTTGTAGCCTTTTGACTGCTTGTCGTAGCCAACGAACACATGCTTCTCACTTCTATCATCAAGCTTGGATCGCCTTTGGCTTGGAACGTGAACATACGCTATGCTTCCGAATACCCTTAGGTGAGAGACGGTAGGCTTCATCCTATTCCATGCTTCTTGTGGAGTCTTGTTATCTAAACTCTTTGACGGACACCGGTTCAATAGATATACCGCACAGTCAACCGCTTCGGCCCAAAACTCCTTTGGCATCTTCTTACTTTTCAACATGCTTCGGACCATATTGAGAATGGTTCTATTCTTTCTCTCCACCACTCCATTTTGTTGTGGGGAGTAAGGAGCCGTTAGAAATCTCCGGATCCCATTATCCTCACAAAATTTGTTAAATTCTTTTGATAAAAATTCTCCACCTCTATCGGATCTCATGGATTTAATTTTTAAACCTTTCTCCTTTTCTACCATAGCTTTAAATGTCTTAAAGGCTTCAAAAGCTTGGGATTTTTCTTTTAGAAAATATACCCAGGTTTTTCTAGAAAAGTCATCAATAAAGAGCATAAAGTAAAGATTCTTACCATGAGAGGGTGGAGTAATGGGACCGCACAAATCCGTGTGAATTAGTTGTAAAGGCTCCTTAGCTCTTGATGTCGCTTCTTTCGGGAACGAACTTCTAGCATGCTTCCCAATAAGACATCCTTCACACACTTGATTGGGATGATCAATTTGATCTAACCCTTTCACCATTCCTTTTGAGGATAATAACTTTAAGTCACCAAAGTTTAAGTGCCCGTACCTCATATGCCAAAGCCACGAATGATCCTTCAAACAACTCTTTAAGCACTTAGCTTCATCATGTTGAATGTTTAGAAGGAACATTCGGTTTTTAGTCATAGGGACTTTAGCTATGAGCTTTCCTTCGGGATTTCTTATTGTAGCACTACGATCTTTGAAATGAATATCGTAGTTTTTCTCTAAAAGTTGTCCCACACTTAAAATGTTACTTTTAAGATTGGGCACATTGTATACGTCCGAAATATATTGGTGACTTCCATCTTTAGCTCGGATAAGTATCTTACCTTTTCCTTTCACCGGTGCCTTTGATTCATCTCCAAAGGTGACGTTACCTTTACTTTCCTCCATATCCACGAACAAGTCTTCTTCACCCGTCATATGGTTACTCGCAGCGGAATCTATATGCCATGGTTCTATCCTCTCTTCTTTTTCGTCACGTCTTGCCATTAGCAAGGTAAGCTCATCTTTGTCTTCTACCTCCACAAGATTAGCTTTTTCTTCCACTTGTCTTGAGCTACTACACTCACTGGCATAATGACCATATTTTCGACAATTATAACATTGTATTTGTGGCTTACCTCCTCTTTGAGATTGAAAGCCTCTCCCACGACCTCTTCGATATGAAAACCATTGGTTTTCATCTTCTTTGTTGACATCTTCTCTTCCTCTTCCTCGTCCTCGGCCTTGGAAACCACCATGACCTCGAAAAGTACTGCGTCCTCGTCCTTGCTCCTTTCCATGTAGAAAGCTCTTTTCTCTTTCTTTGAAAGAGACCTTCGAGTATAAAGCTTGCTCCAAGGGTTCTTTCCCCCTTCTTTTCTTCAATTTTTCTTCATGGGCTTGTAAAGATCCCATGAGTTGATCAGTGGTCATAGAGTCTATGTCTTTTGACTCCTCTATGGCCACGACAATGTAATCAAAGCTTGGTGGCAAAGAGCGAAGAACCTTTTCTATCACCCTTGTGTCACTCAAGCTTTCACCATTTCTCTTCATTTCATTTGAAATGGTCAAGACACGAGTGAAATAATCCGAAATTGTTTCGGATTCCTCCATTTGGAGCTTTTCGAACTCTCCTATAAGAGTTTGAAGGCGTACCTTTTTCACCTTGTCAATTCCTTTGAAAGCATTTTGAAGGATCTCCCACGCTTCCTTAGAAGTGGTTGCATTTGCAACTTTCTCAAACATCGCATCATCAAGACATTGATAGATGAGTGTAAGAGCACTTTGATCCTTCTTTCTTGCCTTTTGCAACTCCACCCTTTGGGCGGCATTCAACGAACCTTCATCATCAACTTTCTCAACACCTTTCTCGACTATCTCCCACACATCATGTGAACCAAGTAACGCCTTCATCCGAATACACCAACTACCATAATTGTCTTTGGTAAGACGAGGAAATTGGAAAAAGTTCATTGCACTTGACATCTCGATCTTCTAGCTCTGATACCACTTTGTTGGAAACACGAAGGCCTTTTAGGCTTATATTCGATGAAGAGAGGAATACTTAGAGAGCTTTTATAAAGAAACTTTTATTACTTGAACTTTTTTTCATGGTACATACAAATGCATCACTACACCTATTTATACTTCTCCATGGAAGGTTCTAGAACCCAGATATTTTTCATGGATAATTACTTACATCATCATCCTAATCTTAATTCTAGATGATTCTTGATACATCATTATCCTTATCAACATATCTAGTTTTAGATACGTCCTACTAGATAAGTTTAACTAGATATTTCTAGTATCATTCTAGATATTTCACAAAGATATTTTCTATGAGTATTCTACGAGTTTCTAGAAGCTTTCATACCATTCTACGACTTTCTAGAAACTTCCATACCATTCTCGGGCTAAATCAAGTTTATGATCCAACAGCCCCACCGTTCGGATTTCAGTCCACCACGCTTGAAGCTCTCCATCAGATTCTACAAGTTTTGCTTGGGGGTAGTAATGGTTGATATAAGCAGTAGCCCATTGTTTAATAGCATCCCAGAGAAGCAGAGCATCGTTTGCAAATGGGTAGTCTTCAATTGTTAGTTTTATACCATGTGGTGCACTTACATCTTCAACGGCCATTCCCCTATCGATTACCAAAAATTAGAAAACTGTCACCACACCTAATCTATAATATGCAAGTTGGACATCAAATTGTAAGAATTTACCTGCTGATTAGGTCGGCAGGAAGTGCCTCGTGATCAAAACGCCATTTTTGAGCATATGCATCAGAGGAAAGTTGCATAGAATATTTTCGCGGAGAGAAAGATGATTCAATAATTCCATCAGCATTAATGAGGGCAAGTCGAGCTAAGCCATTAATCTGCATTGTGTATCATAGATGAGGACACGGTAGTCTCTGTATAGGGTGCATTTAGCTAAGTTGGCGGTTCGTAGCAATTATATAAGGCTCAGTAACACAATGAGTCCTTAGCCTGCAATGTTGAAAAAACATTAAAACAACAGTGTCAATTGTACCCACAGGCGATAAAAGATTGTGATATGAATGTAGCCAACCAGTGGCTGACAAGCTCGTGATAACCGGAATCATGGGCAAGGACATGAGCCTTGGCTAGCTTCCAGAGCCAGGCGCCAGTATAGAGTTGTCCCTTCAATTTCTCGTACTTTATTCACATAAGGTAAGAGCAAATCATGGTAATCCAACAAAAATAATTTCTTTTGTTCCAATGCCTGAAAATTGGTACACACAAGGGTTAAACATATTTTGCAATCACAATATAAGTAAAAGGTATAATGACATGATTTTTAGAACGAATACTTCTTCAAGAGTCATAAAACCTTTAATCTGTTTCTCAACAGTCTCTTTGGCAATTGCTGATTCTGCTGGTCCATAAACTTCAGGGTCTAGTTTGCTCATCAACGGCCATTTCTACATATTTAGATCACCGATTTAACTTATTTGATCCTTCTATTCTTTTTCAACAATCACTAGCTATTAACCAACTACTCAATGACATATTAGGCATTTCTATAATCGTTTATTTCAAAAATGGAATGTATCATTCAGTAGAAGATACTAAGAGGGTGTGGGATTACCTATTTTATAGTACTTATATATTATTTTAAATAGCAAATGTATCATTCAAATACTAAAACCTATGTATAAGATTTTAAAATAGCGCAATAAGCAGATAAAAAGCGAACCGCCAAACACCCTCCAACGAGTACTTGAATATTCACAACCAAAGTTTTTTAATATAAGATATTAGTTAGTGTAGAACGTACCGTGACCAACTGTACGTATGCTATATGGATTGAGACCAGCAAGTGTTTGTCGACAAAACTCCTCATCACGAAACCATGAAAACGAATCCTCTGGCATAATATTGCAACCATTAACAAACAAAAACTAAGAATACAAACACACTTGCAGACGCCATATAAGTATTGAGATATCTAGATATTTTGCTTACTATGTTTGATACGAGGAGTTTCGAATTGGAGTACATTTTTTGTAGTGTTAGCGATAGCTTTAACAAGCCTTGGTAAAGCACTTAAAAGTATACTGTCACCTGGGGGATCAATATCAACACCTTTCTCATATAGTAACTCGATATCCCTAAATAACGGAAACCCCTTATCCTCATCTTTCAATACCGAGCTTAGAGCTGGTATGACTCCATGTAATACGGAATACAATGTCCTTGCCCCAAATGTAATCTGCTTTATCTCAGCAAAATCTTCATCTCTCGGTACATAAAAAGGGAGCGTTGTCCTTGGCTCCGACCAGGGTTCTGTAGTTCCATAGGTGTGTTTGAAGTTAATTATGTTATGAATGTATGTTATAATTGAATCAGTTGTTTGCTATCATAGACATTAAGATAATAAGTTTTCTTGCAGCTTCTTAGTGCTTATAAGGTAATTAAAGTTGTGACAACCGACTAGTTTAGAACCTAAACTTTTTCTCAATGAATTATTAAGGGAAAATCATAATAAATAACTATTTTCATTTTTTTTACCAAAATGAGTAGGAAAAAATATATATATATTTTTTAAAATACTGCGATTTTTAGTGAACCTTATTGAATTTTACTGACACTTTTCAAAAAACATGTCACTATAAGTAAAAGATAAATGTCGCTAAAAGTGAAAAGTGTCACCAAAATCTTTCAATTTTTTTTGAAGTCACAAATTTAATACGGTTACTGTAAACTTGATTTATTAATTTTTTGCTGTCATTTTAATAAAAAAAAATGTTGGAATATAAGCATGTACTCGGTAGCTGTGAAATGAAAATAAATAGATAAGGTTATATTTTAGTTATGTGTAAATGAAAATAATGGTATGGCAACTCATGAGGTAACATTTTTTTTTACACAAACAACAAGTTTGGTTTGTTAGAATATATAATAAAAAAAATTCGCTACCTAACTCTGGACAAATTTGAAACTTCATTTCTATTTTATGGCTTTAACACTAAAAAACAAATGCACTCTTACACTATAGCGAACATTATAAATTATAAAATGAGGTGCATGAACCTGTGGAGGTCATTTTACGACCAGTTCAGCAACGCCTAGGATAAGGATGCTCATTGCCACTAAGCACAGGACGAGCCATATCCAAGTCAACATCGGGATCACCGAGATCATTATATGTATCATAATCATATATCATGTCAAATGATTGTCGCTCTCCTTCATCATTACCTCGAAGAGACTCGAGATCTTTCTGCCTTAAAGACTTGATCCCTTTAGGTGTTTCAGATGGCGGATATGACTGTTTCTGACAAATCACACACGCTAGTTAGTACTCCACATATGACTATCAGCGGCGACATTCAAAATTATATGTCCATTTTTGTTGATTTACTCTCTTTCAGATGATCCTTATTCATATAGCTATTATTTTATGGATAATCATCTACATTTAGCTAATTTGTCAATTATTATTTTTTTCTTTTAGTTTGTGTAGACATCTTTATTTTTAGTTATTAAATATTCGTACTCTTTTAAAAAAATCAAAATTTAAAAGTGTGAATATATAAAAACAAAAAATAAAAATGGGTACACAACTAAATAAAAAGTGATAAGTTAACCACTTCTAGACGACAATCCCATTACTTTATATAAGCAAACCAACTTTTTATTGTTGTTGCTAATTGACGATTCTTTTTGTTTTAATTGACATTTTGCTTCTTTTACTGACACGTCTTCTTAGTTGTCACTAAACTCAAACTCAAAGTGTCGTTATCCATAATTTTCAGTAAAGGTAAAAAATTGTCAGTAAAAAAGAATTACTCCATATTAGAATCGCAATAAAAACGAAAAATCAAAAATTTGAAATCAAAATCGCAAATGTGTTACAAAAATAATAGTCATTCAATTTTTATTTTTCTTTATTATTATTACTAGTTATAATACCTGTGCACGCACAGGGTTTTTAAAATTTCGTTTTGATTATGTATTATTATCGATTAAGAAATGAACCACTTAACATGTTTCAAATAGTTTTATTTAGTGGACTAAAAATAAAAAATCATATGTATATATGTTATAATCTACATATTATTTTAGGAGAATGGTTTTGGATTAAAAATTATATTTTATTATTCAAGCAAAATCACATGATGATACTTGACTTGCATGAGATGTTAGTGATATATGCTTTTAGTTTTGCAAACCCGTGCTATCAATTTACAATGTGTTTTGTAATTCTGGTATTTCTTTTACTTATATTTTCGTTAATATATGTAACATATTTAGATAGCTTTGAAGATTGATTCATTTATTTGATTATGAATAACCATCATACCATGTTTACTAATGTACCTTTTTGTTTGAAAATTTGTATTTTGATAAGTTTGTGTTATTTACTTCTCATGTTTGATCATAAAATTACCAAATTAACACAGATGCTTACACTATAGTTTCTTTATTACATAAAGAGAAACAAAAAAAATGTAATTGGTAGAACTCAAATTTAATCTTACGATTATTTATAATGTATAAGAATAATTTTTCTCTAAACCCGAACTATATAAGGAAATTATTATTACTTGTATAAGTAAATTATAAATGCATAAAAAATGACAGAGTACATCCGCAAGTCTTTTAGGATTGTTTGAATCCTTACCGACCTTTCACTTTAATGCAACTTTCTTCACAATTGGCTTAAATCATCAAGGTAAAACACACTCATATTTTAGACCGTTGGTTGACACCCATAGTGTTATCAATGACGGCAAACACCTGCTAAGTTTTATTAATTCATTCAAAGACAAATTACACTCCGAAAAGAATTCCTACCATAAAATTCCCCATATAGGCACTAAAACACATCTTTGGTACATTAACCTTCCATGACAATCATGTGTTGATACTTAATCCTCCTCTAAAAAGCGCACACAACAAATTGCATTACACTTTAGTGTGTGCGATAAGATCATAAAACTGCAAAAACCACTAACATGTTGCATTATAGTGAGGATAACAACAAAGTTAGTCATAACATCAAATCAGAAATCTTCAGATTAGAACTAAAGGGGTGTTTGGTTATGCTTATTAAAGGTGCTTATTGGCTTATTTAATTACCATAACACAATAAGTTTATGATAAAACTATAAGCTTTTTTGAGAAGCTTAGTAAAAAACCCCTGAACTCCTAACTAATTCTATCATAGCTTAGTGTGTTTATAGTAAAAACACAAATATTAAGTGTAGAAATTTTCAATAAAACATAAAAAAAAAAAAAAAAAAAAAAATTACTAAAAGTTGGTATGTATAACAAAAAAGTTAAACTATAAAAAAATTTACTAAAAACTATCAGCTAGATAAGGCATAAGCCAAAGTGTTGTTGAGGTTTCTTTCGGATTCTATTCATAAGCAAAAAGGGGTTTACACATAAATCATAAGTATAGAATAATGGTTGTATCTCACATCCGTGATTACCAAGTCAATAACATTATCGCAGTATAGTAACGTAATAACCTAATTAAAAACTATATATTCTTGTTGAATAATTCTCATGTACATACTTTTAATTCCTTTACAACAACCAACTATTATTATTTTTTTATTTTTTTTATTATTAATTTTTTTTAAACATCAAGTCAATGAATAAAGTTAGGTTATCACCTACGTAGTTTTTCTTTTTTTGATTTAGGAGGTGATTCTTATCAAATAAGGATTGTGATGCGTGTATTTTTTTTTTCTTTTTTTTTTTTTTTTTTTTTTTTTTTTTTTTTTTTATAATTTAAGGAAAACACCTTCTATATTAAAGAATGACTATCTAGCCGATGTGTTTTTGTTTGTTTGTTTTTTTTTCTTTTTTTTTTTTTTTTTTTTTTTTTTTTTTTTTTTTTAATAATTAGCTTTGTATAACATTTTTAACTGACAGAGATGTTGAGTTTGAGGTTAATGTTGTTGTTTAACTTTAACTATTGATATCATGTTGTACAAAATGTGCGAGTTTAGTGGCACATAATGAGCGTTGATAAAGTTAAAATATGTTCCGTAAAGTTTTTAAAATATTTTTATGGATATCCATATATAAATTTTAAATAACAATTTCATGAGTCGTTGTTATAAGTAGAATCACGTATATTTATTTTATATCACAGTAACTCATGCTTACCATTTGATATTTATATTCACGTTACTAATAATTTAACCGTATTTCAAACCCGTGTACGCATAAATTAAACTTTTAAATAGTAACATGAGTCTTTATTTAAAAAAAAATATTCTAATGGATGAAAGTTTAAAACTAACATTAGTTTAAAAAATATTTAACGTATATTAAAATTAATTTGCATATTTACCAAATTTATTTTAATAGATGAAAGTCAAAAAAACTAATACTATTACTCATGTAATTTTAAACAACGTTAACATTATAAAGTATAGGGGGTATGAAGTGTAAGGGGTTATTTGTTTAATATATAAAGTTATTAAAAAACATGGAGACTTATAATTTTACACTTAACCACTAAGGTTTTATTAATTACCTCATCTTTTCTTAAGTTTTTATTTTCATAAATTTGACACCTATATTTTTATATGTTTTTTTTATCAATCAAATTCTCCACCAAATTTATTAAAGTTTGACCAAAATCAATTCAATTTTGACTTTTTATTGGCCAATCATATTGCTTGATTTTGCTTATGTGTCAAAATTGAGCTCTCCTATTGGTCTAATTTTTTTTCAATGAGAAGGGTTTTGCAAAAACACTCCGAAATGATGTAATTCTTGTATTATATAAAAGATTATTATTATTATTATTATTATTATTATTATTATTATTATTATTATTATTATTATATCGTTTTGGTAACAAAGTCGAAAAGTTATTTATTTATGTTTTTGCAACTTTTTATTTTCCGCATTTTGGTAATAATAGCTGAAAAATGATTATTTTTGTCACTTCTCCTTATAAAAACAGTAAAAAAAATATTATACTCTTAATTGCAACTTCCAGTTAGGACTATACTTTTCTTACTGCCAATATCAACGTACGTAACTTTCTTCCACTTCGATTTTTGCAAAATGGCATGAAAATAAAATAGAAGGTAAAATAATGTATTTTAAGACTTAACTTACCTTGTTAGTGAAGAAAATTCTTTTATCAGGATTATCAAATTTGGAGTGAACCCAAGAATCACAAGTGAAGGTGAGAATGTCATCAAGAAAAATATTCTTGAAGTACGCTTCTTTATGATGTTCATTCTGTACTAATACGGCACCTATTTCTCCAAAATCATTAGGAACCTCAAACTCACACTGATATTTGTACAAATTACTTTCTTTGTCGAGCTCGTCATAGATTGCATACGCCTTCACCGTATCCTTCTCTTCTCCCGATGCTTCATATCAATGTGAAAAATAGATAATTAAATAACTACGATGCATTGAAAATGGTTCCATATTTGTTCATGTAGTACAAAGAATGAACCATTCAGTAGTAATAAAAAATTCATACTTCATTCTTCTTTTTAACCTGTTGAATTCTTGTATCTATGTAATGTATAAGCACGAGATGTCTTTCAATGAACTATAGTACTTTTTAGATGATGATCTTACGTCGATTGGCTAGTTATATTGAACGTGTGGCTGATTTTCAGGTTTTCTAACCACTAATATTGGGTATGCGAAACAGATCTATTCTGCTATTATAGCAATTCGTATGTACTGACCTTTATTTCGACTCCGAGCACACACTCATACAGAGTTGCGTTTGATTTGAATACATGACACGTGTGGGACAACTACAAATTTGCTGAAATTATAAGACTCAAACTCTTTAAAGTGTGCTTATTACCGAAATAATACAATATAAATCTTTTTGGACTGTATTATCAAATCTATGTTTACAGATGGGGTGTCTTTTATCCTAGTTCGATTGGTATTTATGTTGCTGTTCAAATGAATTTGTTTCCGAAAAGTATTAACGCATGTAAGCACGACGCTATTTATTCGTTTTATTCATATGTAAAGTCTGTTTGAAATTTCCATCCCTACATATCTTGAACTCTTCAATGTGAAGTCTATCTATAGTTTTTGTATTCAAATGGAAAACATCCTTTCTTTCTGATGCTATTCTGAAAGTCTTTTATGTTTTTTTGAACTACTTATTCTTGTTTAGAGCTGTGGCACAGCCTAAATAAACTCATATTGACATCAGATCGCTGTGGAAATGACGTCGTTTAATTGAAAATTTTATGCTCCACGTATTTGATGAAAAGTTTGAATTAGTGAATGAATGGATTTTTACCAAACGGATTAATGAAAACCACAGTTTTTCTATACCAATTCTTCATTATGTTATGTGTTCTATATTACATTTGGATTTTTTACTTGAAACTCTAGTAAATGGAAATAGAATAAAGTTGTAAGTGCATGGACTAAAAGAGTGCATTCCTAAGATCAAGTTGTAAGTGAAGGTCTAGGTCCAAGGTTTTGATCACCCGCACCCGGCCCCGCTTCTGGCGCGAAATTGCGTATTGTTGTTTTCCAGAATTTTGATCAAAGTGTTTGATCATGATAGAATTTTACTCGAGTTGATTTTTTCCCCCTTATGTGAGTTTTGGGGCGCTTGCTCAGGAATTGGGGCACTTGCCCAGGAACTAAGGGTGTGTTTGGTTGGGGGCTTTCATAAAATGTATTTTAACTTCTTACTACCTTCGTTCCTAAATAAATGTCCAGTTTGATTTTTCAGAGTCAAATTGGTTCAACTTTGACATTAACTATTTTTGTGGGAGTTATATAATATTTGATGCAAAATATATGAATTGATTGAGTTTTAAGTGTATTTTTCAATAGTATAAATTTTTTTTATCATGTATTATATAACAAAAAAAAAAAATATTTAAGGTCAAAGTTGAACCAGTTTGACTTTGAAAAGTTAAACTGGACATTTATTTAAAGACGGAAGGAGTAATATATTATGTTTGGTATGTCAAATGAAAGAATCTAAAATTCTATAAATTGGTAAAATGAGGAGAATTAAAATGCCTAAAAAACGAGGAATTTTTACTTGAAACCACCTTTTCTTATTTTATTATTATTATTTTTTAATTATAAAGGACCAAATTGGGCTAGAATAATATTTTTATTTTATTTTGTTTTGCTTTCTTATAGAGTCAAAGTAAATCCTTCACTTAACAAAAAATATTTGTAATAATAAACATAAGGACATAGTTTAAAATATAATAAATTTCTGTCAACCAAACAAGTGAAAGTACTTTAAATACCAAAATTTTAAATCCTCAAGAATTGAAATTTCTTAGAATTTGAAATTCACGAATCAAACGTCACCTACTTATAAGTCTTCATCTTTTAGTCTTGGTTTTGGTTTTACATTTGGGCCCATAGCTTACTTTTGATATATATAATAGGTGTTGCGGCGGGGGAGGTATCACAAGATAGAAAAGATGTTTGATAACTACAAGTAATAACTTTTAAATCTTCTAACGTCTAATTTGGAATTGTTAAATTTATTTCTTCATCATTTTTCATAAAATAGGACAAATTTATTTTTTGGATTTTTGAACAACCACTACAACAAATTTGTCATTTTTCTCTTTGCATTTTATTTAAATTGTGAACTTTTTTTTTTTGATATTCACACTTCTTAGTGAATAATTGTATCAAAATTCTCACACTTAAAAAGTAGGAATAATTTCAATCTCACACTTAAAAGTGTGAAGAATTATTTTAAAATCAAGACCATCACACTTAAAAGTGTAAATATTTGTTTTAAAACCCTCACACTTAAAAGTGTGCAAAATATTCATAAAGCTTCACACATAAAAGTGTGAAAATATTTGTTACGCCTAATTGGTTCACACGCATACTAGTGTGAACTTTTTGATTCTTCACACTTTAAAGTGCGGTAACATGCTCTAATAAGTGTGAGTATGTTATTATTTTGTAGTAATGAACTAGAAAATAAAACACAAGTTTCAGACATCTACTTCAAATTGTCTAGACATATTGCATCAATTAGTTTCTATCGATTATCTAAAATACAAAACTTTGAAGTAACTCTATGCAAAGGGTGTTCTGATATGTATTTTCAACTAAGTATTGCAATGAAAACAATATAATTAGATAATCATTTTGTATTTAAACTAAAGTATGAAATGTTTAAAAGTAAATACAACTACAATAACTATATCAATGACTACACTATAGATTTGGTTATACAAGTACTTTAACAACAATTGTTCATGAAAAATCAAATTTGTTATTTGTTCAAACCTTGCGATCTCGTTTTTTTATAAACGATGTTTTGTATGTGCTTATACATTAGAAGCAACCACATTTACACTTGTTACACTTCTATATATGTTCTACCTCTAAATAACTCATAAGGTGTCTTATTCTTTGTTTTCATTACTAAAACCCTATTTTGGACATAACAAGCAGTGTTAACTGCTTGAGCCCAAAGAGTAATTGGCAATTGGGAATCAGCTAACATGGTTCTAGCAGCCTCTGTTAGTGTCCTATTTCTCCTTTCAGCAACACCATTCTGCTGAGGAGTTCTAGCTACACTAAATTCTCTTTTAATACCTTTTTCTCTGCAAAAATCATCCATAACTCTATTTTTGAACTCTGTCCCATTGTCACACCTGATAATTTTGACTTACTTATCAACTAGGTTTTCTACTTCAGTGATAAAGGTCTTAAGGATACCAATTGTTTCATCCTTAGTTCTAAGAAAGAAAACCCATGTAAACCTGCTAAAATAACAAGACAATATTTCTTAAAGTTTATGCTACTTAAAGGTGTAGGACCAAACAAGTCTATATGCAACATATAAAGTGGTTGAGCAATAGAGTTATAAGCCTTGGTCTTACAAGAAGCTCTATGTTACTTGCCTTTAAGACAGGCAACACATGTTTGGTCATTTTCAAATCTTTTCTCAGGCAAACCTCTTACTAAACCATCTTTCACAATCTTATTAATGGTTTTAAAGTTTATGTGACCAAGTATTATGTGCCATAACATGGACTAATCTAATGTGGCCTTTGCAATCAAGCAAGCAAGATCATTTTTAGCAACAATGTTCTTCATATCAATACTGTATAAGTTGCCTTTTCTAGGAATTTTAAGTAGAACCTCATTTTCATCAGGCAACTTAGAATCCTTAGAGAGGACAAAGCATTCATTATTAGTAAAAAGAACTTTGTTTTTCTTGTCACACATCTGTGACACATTGAAGAGATTATTCTTAAGCTCTTTCACATAATACACATTTTCAAAGTCCAAGTTTCCAGTTTTAATAGTAACTTTACTAGAAACTTTACCACCAATTCCACCTCCAAACTGACAAATTGTCCATCAATAGGTTTGAAATCTGAGAGATAGGACTTATTGCCAGTCATGTGCCTTGAACATCCACTATCTGAATAACCTTGATCTTCTATTATAGTATTTGGATGTTCCTGCATATTAAACAAAGGAATTAGTTCCTTTTGGAGACCTAGGCCATTATTGAATTGGATATGCTTCGTGTATCAATATAAATGTATCTATTAAAGGTCATTGATACACCATTGGGATTGTTTAAGGTGTTTATTCCTTTTGGTTTACATTCCCAACGTACTGAAGCCTTCACAACATTTCCCTATTTTACCCTGTTCTTGTTTACATGACCAGCAGTGGTAACTTTTGGCCTAACAGTGGGAACTGCTGACTCAGAAATTTTTGTTTTCGGTACCCATTTTTGATTGTTAACAATCTTTTTCTCATAAAAGGTCCTTTTTCCTGTTTGGGCTGATTTAACAAAAGTTGTAATTGGCTTTGCACTTGAAACAGGTGATTTTAGGTAAGCAGTCTTAACAATTCTAGCAGTTGCTAAAGGTTTGATGCCAGATTTTATTTGAACTGCTCTGGGAATCATGTTGCTGTAAGTATTTCGGTGAGTATTATTTTGAAAAGTGTTTTCATTCACCCTTTTGTTCCCAAAAACTTCCCTTCTTCCCTTGTGGTAGTTACAATTAGCATGCAAGTGATCAAAAGTTCAACAAATATGGCATGCTTTATTATTCATCACAAAATCACTACCAAGATGTTGAGACTTAAGGTTATTCCAGTTGCTCTGGTTGCCTCTAGGAGCTGGTGACTTGTTCCTATACATCTCAGCATATTTTACAGTTGGCCTACATTTATTAACATGTTTTCTAGGTGTCACTCTATCATCTTTAACAACTTTTGGGAACAGTAGCTTCTACATTAACTTTAACACTCTCATCCACTAAAGATGAATCACTAGCACTCTTAAAAGCATCAGTCTCTACCTTGACCAGTTCATCATTAGCACTTTTCACAAATTTTGGGCCATAATCAAAAGTTGGTTCTTGAAACTCCTCTAACCCAGTATGTTCTAGATCTATACCTGGAGGTGATGGAACACCTCTTAGAGGTGGAGGAACTGACTTGTATCCTACACATGACTTAGCCTTATTAACAACCTGTGCTTCCTAAATTTTATCCATACTTTTAGATTGATAAGCTAGTGTATCACATGTTATCTTAACATTTTCATTAGCCTTCTCAAGCTTTTCTAACTCTTCTCTAAGGGCTCCATTAACAGCAATCTTATAGTCTAAATCCCTTTTTAACACAACAATATCATCTTTATATTTAGACTCATTTGCTCTAAAATGTTCTAACTGAGCTTCTACTATTAGTAAGCCTCTTTTATGATTAGACAAATTATAGTTAGAATCCCTTAACTATATTGTTTGATTTTCAAAAAGTTCCCTAAGTATTTTAAACTCTTTTAAAGCTTTACAAGATTTAGAACAACTTTCAATTGAATGTACCTCAGAATCAGAAAAAACCATTAGAGCAATTTCTGTTGCCACCATTGCAGATTTTGAAGGTGCTTCTTCTTCATCAGCCATGTAACTCCAATCATAGCTAACACCATCAATAGCTAACATGACCTTTGGTTCTTCTACAGTTGGCTCCTTATTCTTTTCTTGCTTGTACCAAGTAGATATGTTATCTGGATTCCTAGGTTTTCTGCACTCTCTAGAACAGTGTCCCAACTTATGACAGTTTAAACATTCCACCTTTTTCTTATCTAAACCTTCAGTTTCATTACCATTGATGGTAATTTTCCTTCTAGTTCTTTGCCAGAACTTCTTAGCCTTCAGGCTTAAAAGTGCAACCTGCCACTTGATATCCATCTCTTCTAAATCATCATCATCCACTTGCTCCAGATCTTCAAGAGTTAGAAGTGAACCATTTACTTGGCTTGAGAGGAAAGCATAGAAGGTAGGGTCTCTAAGTCCAACAATCTTCTTTTTAGAGCTAGCAGTGGTAACACTTGTACTAACAGTGGAAACAACAACATCAGTAGTAGCATCATCTTCATCACCTTCATCATTAGAACAATTATCAACAGAAGATGATATAAGTGCCAAGTTCTCAGAACTTGTACTCAAGTTTCCAGCCTTCTTCAATCTTTGTTCAATAATTTAAAATTATTGTAAAGATCATTGAGTTTCATTGTTTCAATTTCTGGTTTGTTTTCCCAGACAATAACAATAGTTTGAAACTCAGAAGGTAAACTCCTTAAAAACTTCAGATTGAGGTCTTCCTTGTCTACCTCAATGCCAAACACAATCTATTGAGTAACAATCTTCTAGAGTCTTGTGAAGATGCTATCAATAGACTCATTATTAGTTGAAGAGAAGTTTTCATAAGTCTGCTTCAGTAATGATTTCTGAGTCTTTTTGGTAGCATCATTACCACCAACCACAGAGCAGATCTCTTCAAACAGGGTCTTTGCAGTTGTGTACTTGCTGAATGCAATTATTTGATCCTTGGGAAGAGTCAAGATTAGCAAGCTTCTTGCCTTTAAATCATTCTTCTTCTGAAGCCTTTCTTCATTGGTTACTAGACCTAAATTCTGCTTTACAACCACTTTGCCATCAATTGTTTTAGAAGAAGTACCAGGCTTGAATGAATCACCATACATGATGATCTCCCACAGAGCATAATCTTGTACAAGAAAGTACTGGTCTATCATGATTCTCCACATCTTATACTCATTGAGTTTGAGCTTTGGAAGCCTTGCTGCAAGATTTGACTTGTTGTTTTCCATTTCCATTGGATTTGTTGTAGTGTGTAAGTTTCTTTGGATCTTCTATTTCAAAGTATCAGAACCTGGCTCTAATACCACTTGATGAGGATCTAAACACACGCCTTGTTTTACATAGATACTTTGAGTATATACTTTATAGCACGTGGAATTTACCACAAAGCACTTAGAATATATATTGAGTGATGTGTATGGGTGTATAGGAAACAGTAAAGTATGAACACATAGATTAACCAAACTTGTAGCCTCAATATTATTAAGAATAATACGAGTGATCTTAATATCACTAGGGTTACACCTTGAAGCTTTTGCAATGATACGTATATAAAACCTAAACCTAGGACCTCCTTTTATAGGACAGGGAGTCCTTTATAAGATAAGTATAAAGCTATTAACATAAGATATACACAAGATCTTTTCTATACTTATCATTATACACGATATACTAACAGCTAACATAAATAGTTGAAACTATATGTTCTAGCAGTGGTAATGTGGTTTCCACTGCTAGTGTATTTCTGTCAGCAGTTTCTTCATTCATGTAGAATAGTGGTAACTGTTAGTTTATTCCCAACAATTGTCGGGTTTTATGTTTGGGTTGATAATGGCAAAACTACAAGTGAAGAATGAAGACAATACAAAATACAAGGGACTTGCTTTACAAAGAAGTTTTTACAATATAGTCATTCGTAGTATTTTTGTAACCCTAATTCTGTGTTATATAAAAAAAAATAGGGGGAATAGGTTTTATATGTGTCAAGATGTAAAAGCAGTAAAACGTGTGTGTGTGTGTGTGTGTCTAGGGATGAAACGCCTAGACTAGAGTGTTCAGCCTCAAGGTCGAGTCCTTGATCCCTGTTACAAGGTGTATAACACGTTCTACCTTGATCAAGTAGAATTGGGGCTGTTGGTGATTGTATTGTAGTTGTTAGAGATCATGATGAAGAAACCTTATTTCAATAATAAAGATGTTTACTTATTCCACTGTGCATGATTGTTGTCTTTGTTATTATTAACCTTAGTGGTCAAAACGCTCCATGGAGTCTAACAAACTCCACAATTGGCATAAGAGATAGGTTAGCTCGTTACCTAGGGATTCACAAGGTTTATTGTTGAAGAAAATTGTTTTGAAGAAGGTCTACTGTCGAAGAATTTTTTTTATCGACCTACTGTTTGGTTTTAGTGAACGACAAGATTCAAAAGGTAACCACTTACTGTTTTATTCTAATCCATTCATGGGATGTAATGTGAGGTCGATGGTACACTTTTGATTGGTTATCCTCGTATAAGGCTATATTATTATATCGATGCAAGATTGTGTGACAGTAGGAATTTATGGCATGGTGACTTTAGGATTGGTTTTGTTTAATATTAATCCTAATGGGTCCTTGAGTTGATACATACTCTCACATGTTAAGAATTGATAAATCGATATAGTCATTGATTGGAGAAGTTGTCATCTTTTGGAGATATGGTAAATTTCCTAACCTCGTACTGAATTTATTATGTGTCGCATATTATTGGTTAAGGATTGATAATTGTGGGTAAGTAGCATTAAGTTTTATTAATTGATCATTCAATCACCTCGTACTGTAAATAATGGAATTAATTGGCTGATTCTTCAAGTTATCAAATTTATGATTGTGGGTTAGTAGAGAATAATAATTTGATCGGTGCAAGTATAATTGGTATACAGTTGGTGCTTCAAATTAAATATTATAACTGAATGTGAGGTGAAGCAATAAAAGGTAATTGGTCAGTTAATAATATGATATTGATTGTACTTTTGCACATGTGTTGAAGTTGGTCGCAATTTTTATGGCGACAAAAAGTCTAGGTTAGCAGGGTCAAAGCAGTAGGATTGTTGATTGTTAGAAGAATTGGTGGTATTACAATGGTGTTGCTCGTGATTGATACTGCTGCTCTCATTGGATACTGCTGCCATGGTATAATACTGTTGCCCTCACATGTTCCTAGTGCTTATTTTCTACTGCTCTATTTCTTTGATTCTGCTGCCAGTGGTATTTGTTTCTACTGCTCATGCTTTATATAATACTACTGCTCGACATAAGTATATTGTTCCTACTGCTCATTGTTGAAAGTTTATGATTTACTCCTGCTGTTGGAACTTGTGCTATTCTAAGAGAGTTTTACCAAGGACAAAGCTTTGAATTGTTAGTTTGTACAAGCAGAGATGATATTGATTTGTTTTTGGTATTGTGAAAGATGCATGGTACGACACACACAAGAAGATGTTTGGTTTTGGTTTTGAAGTTTGGTTATAGACTTGGTGTTCATTAGGAGTATTATTTGATCAGGTTCATGTGAAAGATTGCTTGAAGTAGTTATCATGTTCGTGCTAAGGGGAAGATTTCTACATTCTACATGGTTTCTACTACTTAACCAAAGAACTACTCTTCAAGTTACTACTACTTGGTCACAAATACTATTGTAGTCACTTTTTATTAGTATACTAGCAGGTACTATGCTCGTTCGTAGTTGTAACTATGGTGGTTAGTTATTCGACAAGTTCTTATGGTTACTTCAAATGGTTAACACTTGGATTTCAGGGAAAGCATTTTCTATAGTGTTTAATCATTGACATGCATCATTCGAGGGGAAGATTTTTGCTATTGTGAGTTGGTATTACTACTGCTGATTTAAGTTTCTATTGCCTTAATTTCATTTTTAGTAAGTTTTTTTGTATACATTCATGGAGGGTATCTTGAGGCATTAGAAGGTTGAATTAGAAGTGTGATATTGGTTTGTGGTGGTCGAAATCAAAGTTGCTTCTACTAATTTTCTCCTAGTGGATAATGACAAAAAGGGGAAGAAGAGTTTACTTGAAGATCCTTGGTGGTACATGTTATTTAAGTTCATGTGGTGAGCTTAAGGGGAAGATTGTTTCATTCATGAAGATCAAGACGAAGGTTTTGTAATTATCAACTAAGGGAAGATTGGTATCAGAGAGTTCATCATAGGGGAAGATTTGTATCAGAGAGTTCATCATAGAGGTTTTGCATTTGATGAATTCTCACTAAACTTAATGTGCAAATTCTCCTCTACATGCTCGAGGTTGTTTAGATATTGCTCATACTCTCTTTTCTTTTGAAGAGGTGTTGGACCCCTGAGAATCTTTCTTTTCTTTCTTGCAACAGCAGCTTCTTTCTTCTTCTTTGCTATGAACTCTCTCAGCCAAATACCTACATCAAACTCAGGTATTTCTTGTTCTTCAAGCTTGACTAGCTTTGAGAGTTCAACTTCAGCATTCATTCTTATCTTTTCTGCTTCCCAATCTTCATAGTCTTTCACAGCCATAGCCTCCTATTCAACTTGAAGTCTTTCTTTTTCAAGAAGTGCTTGCTCAGCTTGGTTTTCTTCTTCATGATATCTTATAGCAGCTTCTTCATTAAACTTCAACTGTTTCTCCTTAGGCCAAAAGTGAAATGGCAAATCCTTGAAAGGATCTTCTTCTGGTTCTTCTACCATAATACTCTTGCCTTTGCCTTTATAGTTGTGAGAAAACCTATTGAATACTTTGAGCTTACAACAGGTGGTATCTAAGTCAACTGCTATGGTTTTCTACAAAGAATCTCACAACTACATCTTGTTGATCCCAGTTGAGCAAATGATCTAATAGAAGTTGACTTAGATTTAATTGTAACTTAAACAAGAACGTGGAATATTAATGTTTAACTTAAGAAGAACAATATAAACAATCAACACTTCAATATATTAATAATATACGAGCACTCAACAATGCTAGGGTTTACAACCTTGAAGTGAATCGACTCTAACAATGAAACATATATATTCTAACCCTTGGAACCTCTTTTTATAGACTAAGGAGTCCAAGTCGGTTTAGAATAACTTTCTACACAATATGATATCTTTTCTATATTTATCTAACCGACTCTAATACATATCTACTCAGTAGTAGAATATAATACACTAGCAGCAGAATGTCATTATCTCTCAGCAGAAGAATGTCCAGTAGTAGAATACTTCAGCAGTAGAATGATTTCACTAGTAGCAGGATCATTTATACTAGCAGCAGAATTATACTTAGAATATTTATAAGGCAGCAGAATCTCCAAACCCAACATTCCTATCCTAAACTTAATATTTGCTTCCAAATATTCAAGTTTCTTTAAAGCTTAGATAATCACCAAGAGGATGCTTCCAAACCCTTGCTTCTTTTAAAATCTTCTTCTTAAGCTTTGGTTGAGAATCTTTTCATACTTCTGCAGCAACTTATAAGCTTGATGATCTAACATGAAATGTCTTTGAAGTTTTAGAAATCCAGGCTTGACCATTTGAGCTAATATCTCCTTGTTCTTGTTCAAACCTGGATAATCTTTTTCTACCAACAAATACACAGTGACCCCTCTAACAATTAACTCATGTACTCCACAAGAGTGATATATGAACCATTTTTGTACCTTGTTGAATCTCATTTCATTCCATTCACGATCAATATGTTGAGGTTCAGACGTAATCCTCAAATTATGATAAACTATTTTTTCAAAAGTTTGATTCTGATCAATAGTATCATCAGGCAGTTTATCTCCATATTTCTCTTTGTATAAACCCCAAACAACAATCACATCATCTATATCCATGTTAAAGAACATCTGTGAAAGTCCAGTAAACCCTTGAACTACATGATTTGATCTCATGAATTCCCAATATCCGTGACTTCCATCTCTAACTCTAAATGTATATGAGATGATTGGATGCTTAGCTGCTAAAGGAGTTTCTTTGGTGACTCCTGGTTCTTCATGCACATACCATGTTGTAAGAGCCATCAACCTCTCTTGCTCAGCTTGTGAGATCACCTCATCATCCTTTTCTTCCTCTTCCTTAGATTCAACACTGGTTTGAACTTCTACCTTTCTTTTCTTCCTAGAAAAGGTCTTATGTTTAACACCTTTTCTCTTAACACTTTGAGTAGGAGAAGACACATTCTCTAAAATTATCTTTATCTCTACTTCTTTAGGCTCTTCAACAATTTTAGCCTCTTTCTCTTGAGCTTTTTCTGCTTCAATCGCTTTCCCAGGTCCCAATTTCTTTTTATTCATATCAGCTATGAGCTCTTCATCTTCTTTAGATCCAATGGCTATGAAGGATTCTATCTCTCTCTTAGCTTGTTGATGCAATTTGAAGACCTCCGCATCAGATTTGTTCTTCAATTGTACCAGCTTCCATCCCTTCATATTCTTCAGAAATTGCTCACACTCTTTTCTCTTTTTAAAAGGTGTTGGACCCTTGAGAATCTTTCTTTTCTTTCTAGTAGCAGCAACTTTTCTCTTCTTCTTTGCTGTGAACTCTCTTAGCCAAATACCTATATGAAACTCTGGCATTTCTTGTTCTTCAAGCTTGACTAGCTTTGAGAGTTCAACTTTAGCATTCATTCTTATCTTTTCTGCTTCCCACTCTTCATAGTCTTTCACAGCCATAGCCTCCTATTCAGCTTGAAGTATTTCTTTTTCAAGAAGTGCTTGCTCAGCTTAGTTTTCTTCTTCCTGATATCTTATGGCAGCTTCTTCATTAATCTTCAACTATTTCTTCTTAAGCCAAAAGTGAAATGGCAAATCCTTCAAAGGATCTTCTTCAATTTCTTCTATTATAATACTCTTACCTTTGCCTTTGTGGTTGTGAGAAAGGGAGCTTGACTTGATAGTTAGAGCAGGTTCTTTAATCATCGTACCTTTAATAGGTGGTCTTGTAGTAGATTGTGGTGGTGGTTGTTGTTGTTGTGGTTGTGTTGGTTATTGTGGTTGTTGTGGTGGTTGAGGTTGTGATTCTGATTATGCTGCTGATATTTTCTTGCTTAGCAGTACCATAGCCTCAGCTGTAGAAAGATCATCATCTAAAGCCTTTGAACCAGCAGTAGAACCCTGTGCAGCAACAGAATCTTTTGCACTAACAGCAGAATCCACTTTGTCTTGAACATTTAAAGCTTGAGCATCAGAATCCTATACTTGAGCAGAATCACTTAATCCCCTGATAGCTCCACTCATCAACTCAGTAGCCTTCACAAGTTGCTCAAGTTCCAAAGTTTTGATTTTCTCCACCACATTTTCCTAAGATATAGCCAACTCTTCCAAAATAACCTCATGACCTTGCCAATCAGCAACCACAAATCCATCTGCATCTTCAGGACTTTCAACCTCCATATCATCATTAATAGCAGCACTTTCACCTTTATCTTGAGCCTCCCATGAACCTTATATGACTTCATCATCATTCCTCCCCTGTTTGGGAGCATCCTCAGAGGAACTCACTACCTGTGTTGTGCCAACCTTCTTCAATTTCTTAAAGTTGGTAGATCTTGATCCCCTCTTGCCCTTCAAATCTTGGATCTGCTTCTTTAAATTGTTGATTTCTTTGGCTTGAGAAGCGGATAATTTTGTAAGATCAAGAACTTGAGATTCCAACATGTTGCACCAAGTCTCCAAATTGGTACATCTATCCAGCAATTCAGAAATTTGTTTCAAGCTAGCCTCATCACTTCGACCTATGTAACCTGGTCCGAGAGGTGAATCACCAGCAATGTCATTTTGTACATGTATGTCATCCATCAATTCCTCAGTGTCATGTTTATCCTCATCACTTCGGTCTGTGTTTCCTGACCCGAGAGGTGAATCAATGGATGCAAACCCAATATCAAACCTAGTTTGATCATTTGAACCCTTTGTACTTACCATTTGGCTAGGGTTTCCATCACCTGTTTCAGGTTTAACAGAACCATCCATATTAGATGTTTCCAGGTTTGGGGTCTTAATTATGTTATCCCTGTCCTGTTCTGCATCTAAGCTAGAAACAGTAGGAATAGCCCCTCCCCTCATGTCCTCTCCATCACCTAGGACAACCTCATCTGGTACCTCTATATTAACACTAGCCTGAGGTAGCTCAGTGTTCTTTTTGTCTTTCCTACGTTTATAGGTCTTTTTCGTTGTTTGGATGTTCCTTCAAAAACATGATTTTTTGAATCAAAAGTGGGTGTGTGATGGGAATCAGTGGGAGTTCCTGATCCTTCACCTTGATTTAAGCTTTGCAAAAGTTGCACCATGTATGTAGAATGATTTCAGCAGTAGAATCTTTTGCTGTAGCAGTTGAATGACTTGGCCTAGAAGTAGAATCTTCTGGTGTAGCAGTAGAATTAGAGGTTCTGCTGCTAGTGTAAATGCCAACATCATCATTTGATAAGGATTCTTTATTTTGCACTTCTTCAACAATTTGTGAACCTTCTTGAGCCACCTTATCAGAATCAAAAGGTATATCATCACCTTCTTTATTTCCTTTAGGCACATCATGAAAAACATCATCCGCTTGTGAATTCTGAATCCTCTTTATGGGAATAATGGTTGGACCAAACTTTAACTTTTCAACCAAAACAAACTCTTCTTGGGGTATGGACACTTTAGCATTTGTATCTGCAGAATCATTAGCTTTTGTACATGCAAGATTTTTAGTGTCTGTACCTGTAATCACTGGCTCATAATTCATAATTTTCGTTAGTATATAATTATTAAAGAGCCATTCTGGTCCTTCCCCTGCACCATTAGATGAATTCTCACTAAACTTAATGTGCAAATTCTCCTCTTCATGCTTGGTTCTCTTATTGTAAACTCTAAAAGCTTTACTGTTTATAGAGGTTGTTTATCATCATAGGGGATCTACTTATAACCTAGAAAACTTCAATGATCGAGGTTGATCTTCATGAATGAAACATGAGTGATTTATTATACTTGAGTTGGTATCAGAAGAAAGAAGCTGTATGTAATTGGCTAAGAGGTTTTACATTTGATGAATTCATCAAATGCAAAACCTCTAAGAATTCATCAAATGCAAAACCTCTATGATGAACTCTATGATGAACTCAAGATGAATCAACTACTTACAACCATCTACCATCATTCATGTCTTTGAAATGTCAACACTAAGAAGCCCGGTCATCCTCCAAGATAGCTTTCCAGCCTTCTGATCTGATCACAACGCTTCAATCTATGATCAATCCTTGCTATGAACCTACGAACTTGTCTTGCATCATCTGAAGTCCATCTTTTGGTTTTGTAGAGTTCTTTGTCATCGAGGCAGCTTTTGAGTCCATCTCTGACAAACTTCAACGTTTCATCACGAAACTTGTGAATTTCATCGAATAACATGAAACAGTTGTAAGAGTGAACACTTTGGTAGATGAATCCAAATGCAGGTTGCTTGATCAAGGTATACTGAAAGAGCTTGTTGATGTCGGGGATCACATGAAGCTTGGGCTTAGTGAGATTCAACTTCTTCTGGTAGCTTTCAACTCCCAGTTGGAGATCTTCAACACATTCACGGATGATAATACTCCCTATGAAGATTAGAAGAGATGTGATGAATGCAAGCTGCATATCCTTTTGTAAGTTGCAGAGTTTCCCTTGGACCTTTAGAAGATACATGTCTTCAATGTCATTTAGGTTGAGTCTTGGAAAGTCACCTTCGGAAATCACATACTCTTGTTCATCTAGACGCTTGAGGATGATCTTCCTAAGAAAGGAGTATCCATAGTGAGTAACCGTATAGATGAACTGAATAGAAACAATCTTCAGGTCATGCATAACGTCCCCCTTTGTCTATTCCAATCTGCTGCTGCGATAGTAGAGTGTACGCCTCTTGGCTCAGTGGTGAATCTCATAGAGTGCATCACGATTGTATGCCACAAGTTTATCAATGAACAAGTGTGAAGCATCATCTTCTATTGCATTGTTCAAATATCTCGCAGCAGGGATTGAGTAGGTAAGGGATGTAGCATACTTCTTCTCCTTGGTGTTTTTTTGTTGCAAGAATTCCAATTCGGCGTTGAAAAAGAATCTGAATGGAATTCATTGTTCCCTCGGCTTTCCAACCAATGGTAGAGGCTTGGTCCAATCTGTGTAGTATGGCCCTTTGTGCTTCGAAGTAGTATCAATATTGGATTCAGGATTGATCCAATCGATATTATTCGACATTGCTCGGGCGATGTTTTCCAGATGATACTCGAGCTCAATTGCGTTGGCAGATTGATCTTTTAGAAGATTGAACGCATCATTCTTTACCCTTCTAAGCTCTTTCTTGCTCATTTCCTTTACCTAGTAATCTCTTTGCAGATGTTGAGCATACTCCACGGTTCTCCCATCAAGTGGTTCTTGATTGTCTGCAAGTGGAGGTAGAGCTTTTTCCATCTCATCAAACCAAGTGTACTCAGCCGTCTTGTCATTGTCGAGCCATTTGACAACCTTTTTAGGTTTATTGGGTTCCTGGCTTGTCGAAGAAGGAGCTGGTTTATCTTGTGGCTGATTGTGCTTTTTCTCTCTTCTGCTAGTTGATGATGGTTCAGGCATGTCATCTGGTTGCTGAAAGTCATCTCCACCTGTGTACTTAAAGTGGTCATGGGCCTTCGGACCCGCAACTGATGCCTTTGGTTGGTGGGAAGTTTCAGTAGTGGTTGGAGTAATAACTGGTTCTTTATGTTGTGAAGATGAGCCTCCGGCATTCTTTTGTTTCTTTGCCTGAGTGTTTGGATCATTGTCATCATCTTCTCTTAGACCTTTCTGCTTATCAATTTCTGCCTTGCAAGATTCCTTGGAAATGTTAACTTGTACAACATCACAGAGTGCTTGTTCTTTCAGAGTTAGTGTTGTTTTCTCAGCTAACTTATTGAACAACTGAACTTGTAAGTCTTCCAGGGAGAGCTCTTGAGGCGGTGAGGGGGCTTTGCCGGCCTTGAGAGTAAACGGAGTAGATTTTATAACTTTCTTGACTACATGCTCGGCAATTTGGTTGAGTTGATCTTTCATTGGCTTGAGCAATTCTTTCAACTCACTAGTCAGGTGCTCATCCATGTACTTGTTTTCTTGCTTGGCAAAAGTTTCTTCCATGTATTCTTGTACGACTTTGGACAAGTACGTATCAAACTTGAGCTTCAAGTCATGAACATCAATCATTTGATTTGTTAACCCAGTCACCAGACTATTAAATGAGTCAACTTTTTCTTCCAGCTTACTTCGTATCATCTTACGAGCCATCTTGACTGCCTTCTTCACCTTCCTTGAAGCTTTAGTGACCAATGGATTTGTAGGCTTCTTGATTGATTTGTCAGATGTTTTTGTTGTTGATGTAAGTTTTGTTGCTGGAGGTGATGAATGAGATGATTCAAAGAATGTGGATGTTTCTTTGTCATCTCCTTTTGGTGATTCGGGTTTATTAGCAGCTTCTTCCTTCAATCTATTTTCTTCAGCCAACTTTGCTGCTTCATCATTCAGTCTCTTCTCTTCAGCTAACTTTGCTGCTTCTTCTGCTTTCTTCAGTTCTTACAATCCTCCAGCTTCAACAAGTTTAACATCTTCTTATTCTTTAAGCCTTAACTCTTTAGCTAGTGTTGCTTCTTTTTCTTCTTTCAACCTTATTAACTCTTCATCTTGAGCCTTTTCTCTCTTAGCAATTTCTTAGCTGTCTGCTTTGGTTCATCATCAGCGTCCATGTCGTCATCCTATTTATCTTCTTCTCTTTTAGAAGTAGTCTGCATCTCTTCATCTTCAGGTGTTACATTCGGTGTTTGGTAGATGACAAGAGCGGTGCTAGAACCTTTTTCCTTACCAGGTTGATTAACCGGATCGGAGACTGGTTCTTGTGGAGCCGTGACCCCACCGGGTTGATTAACTGGAAGAGGTTTAGGAACACTGCTTGAACCCCCTGCCTCACCGGGTCAATTAACCGGAGGAGGTGGAGGTTGATCTTCTTGGAAGGCATCAATGCGACTGTGGAGGATTCCCAACTTAAGTATTCTAGCATTTTCTTCTTCTGCTGATAGTCCAAAGTCCATCTAAACATCTTCTTGTTGTCGTTGCTCTTCAGGCATTGGCTCCTTCATCTTTCTTTTCCTCAACCTTTCAATTTCTCTGTCTAAGTCTTCATAAGACTTGTCGCGATCATCAACTTGAGTATAGTTAACGTAAGCCTCCCTGTAAATGGGTCGATCATCAAACTCAGTTTCAGAGTCTGGGGATTGGGGAGAAGGAGGTGGAGTAGGTTCAGGAGCTGGTGTTGTCTTCTTAGTAGGTACTTTTCTTTTGATGACTCGTGGGTGAGGAGGCTTCTTCTTTGTCTTGGTTGAGCTTTCAGAACTTCCTGCCTTGCCTCCCTTCTTGCCCTTTTTCTACATCAAAAAATGAAGAGGCTCTTCATCTAAGAATCCAACTTTTCCTTCCTTAAGAGCTTGAAGGTAGTATTTGTAATTATTGGACGCTTTGACTTTGTCATGCAGAAGACATTCTGGAAGCTGAAGACCTTGCTTCCTTGTGCTAGTATCTACTCTCTTGACTTACTTGAGAGTGGGCTCATACCTGTAGGTATGCTTATCATCGTCATCAAGTCTTGGAGTAATGTCATCAAATCATTGAGCAAGTTGTTGATGATTAACTTGATGAATCATACTAATGGAATCTTGACTGATTTATGTTGTATGTGCCAGACCAGATCTTCCCAAATGAGTCTACCATAGTCAATTAGCTTGACGTTGACCATGTCCCAGAACAGCATAAGATGTGTCAACTTAGGTTGCTCATGTCCACTATCTCTTCCTGATAATGACTTGTCAATAAGAATATATAAGGTTCTCCATGGTAGAGGGAGATACCTAATGTTGACTATGGAATGTGTGGTAATTGCCCCTTCTGACTCATCATATCCTATGTCTCTTAGAAAAGTGATTATCTCTTCTTTATTAGGAACAGGATGGTATTCTTCATTTGTACCTTGTTCAGGTAGTTGAAGAATGGATCCGAGAGAATTGACGTCTACAGTGACTTGGTGCTTGTGAAGCGTGCATGTAAAAGAACTTTCACTGAGGTCGAGTTGGACGGTGTGCCAATATTGGTGAATGTAGAAATTTGCAATCGAAGCAGACTTGGTGAGCATAGACTTGCACGGATGATAGAGAAGAGCATCCACAACAACTAGGCATGAAGATTCATTGCATGTGATCTTGCTGAAGTTAACTCGGAGATTGTTCTTTCCAATGATCTTCTTATAGTCTTTAGGAAAAGTTTCTTCCCATGTGAGCTTTGGTTCAGGTTGTTGTGGAACGTTTTCTTGTTCAGCCATCTGAAATGATCATATTCACAAACACAGACATTGCAACAATTTACCTTGTTAGCATAAGAGTTTATGTGTGGTCTATGTCTATGAGTTACGATTTGATTTGATCAGTGGAATGATTAGCTTTAAATCTCATTAAGGTTTCACATTTGTAAAGTTGTGAATTGTTTAAGTGTGAGTTTAGCAATTGAAATTGAGCATACAAACAACTTTACATTAATTGTACAATCAATAGAATTACATTTTAAGACAAAACAACACTTAACAAAATTTTACAATGAAAAACGGTCCAAGTTTATGCGTAAGTCAGAGATTTACGCAAAACATATGATCTTGTGCGTAAGATTGCACCTTAAGCAAAGACAGGCCCTTATGTGAAAAGCTCAACCTTATGCGTAAGATAAGAATCTTATGCGTAAGACCATATTTTATGCGTAAAGGTAAACTTAAATAATAGACTTAAGCATAAAGATTCACATCTATTGCGTAAAGCAAGGAACTTTCCCGTAAAAACATGTCTTATGCGTAAGACATAATCTTATGTGTAAGATCCATGTCTTAAGTGTAAAGTCCAATTATGCGTAAACAATATCTTATCCAAGATATTGTTTTTCCACTAGTCGAATCTTATGCGTAAGATGAGTCTGTTATGCGTAAAATGAGTTGTTTATGCAAAAACCTTCAAAAAACTTTGATTCCTTGATTCCTGAAAAACGTTTAACACAACCACTGGTCAAAACAAAATCCACAACTTATCCTAACCACTTTGAATCACAATTGTATGCGAAAACACACAAGAAACACAACTTATGCGTAAAACTCATGAACTATGAATCTCGTTAACAAATTATAATGCGACCCTAATTTTAACGCAACCCTAAACCCTAAATTGATCGTTGTGAAAGATTGAGTCATTGGATTATGTTAAAATTAAAAATCAATCTTTAGAATCTTATTAGAAACATGTAAACACTTAGAGTTTTGAAATTTGTAGTGTGGATTTGCCGTGTGAATGAGAGCCGTGGATCAATTAGGAGTAATGTGATTTTTAGATTTTGTAGGAGAAGTAAATGAGTGGTCAATGGTTGTTTTGACTAGAGTTAACCTTTTAGAATGTTGGCAAGTTTGGCCCTCTAACTTAGACATTTGCAACTTGAAACCTTAATAACTTACCAACTACTCCTATTAGCCAACATAACAAGTAATGGACAGAATATTATGTTAAATAACTCCCCCTTTACCAAATAAATTTAGACAATTTGAAAATGATTTAATAGTCAAGGAGAGTCATTCCCGAATAACCTCTTAGCAACACAATTTTAATCAAACAATATATTTTTGGTAGAATGCAAGTACGATTGTAAAAAATTTTGAAATTTAAAATACTTTGACTCCCCCTCAACACTTGTTCGGAAAATTTTGAAATTTTGATAAAACAAGATGTTGAAAAGAAGTTTTTACTTGCATTTTTTTAGATATAAGAAAGAAAAAAAAAAGAAAAATCTTTTTGTGCTTTTCTAGAAGAATATTTACAAAAATATTTTGATGTTTGACTTTTAGTTGTATTTCAAAAAGTTTTCCAGATCTTCTAGAGTCAAACATCTCATACCAATTTGGTGGACAAGATTAGCAAACCTTGTTGGAGGTAATGCTTTTGTGAGCAAGTCTGCCAACTGGTATTCAGTACCCACAAAGTATAATACAACTGTACCATTTTCGACATGCTCCTTGATGAAATGATAATGGAGATTAATGTGCTTGGACTTGGAATGATGAACAGTGTTGCAGGAAATTTCTATGGTACTTTTGGAGTCACAGTACATCGGAATCTTGTTGAATAAGTAGCCATTGTCCATAAGTTGTGATCTCATCCAAATGACTTGAGCACATCATGCGGACATAGCTACATATTCAGATTCAGTTGATGACAATGATGTGCAGTCCTGCTTCTTTGATTGCCAAGATACAAGCTTGTCTCCGAGAAATTGTAATCCACCAGACGTACTTTTGCACGTGTCTAAATATCCATGGTCAGCATCTGAAAAAGCTACTAGTTCAAAACTAGAATCCTTTGGATACCAGATCCCCAAGTGAATGGCTCCCTTTATGTATCGAAGGATTCTTTTAGCCTCATTAAGGTGCCTTTCAGTAGGTTTAGACTGACAACGTGAGCACATATATACGGCAAAGACAATATCTGGTCTACTAGCTGTGAGATACATGAGTGACCCAATAATACTTTGGTATTTGGTAGGTTCAACTGGAGTCCCATGTATGTCAGCATCTAGTTTGGTTGAATAAGCCATTGGTGTATTATAAGTATCACAACTTGTCATTCCATGTTTCTTTATAATTTCGAGAGCATATTTAGACTGATTTAGAAAAATTCCACTGGGTGATTGATGAACTTGTAGTCCTAAGAAGAACGTAAGTTCACCCATCATGGACATTTCAAAATTATCTTTCATTAATTTTTCAAAAGCAATTGAGTACTTTTTGTTTGTGGAAGCAAAGATAATGTCATCGACATAAATTTGAACAATTAATAAGTCCCTCCCGTGTTTTTGAGTAAATAATGTTGGATCCACCGGACCTTTAGAGAAATTATTTGCATGCAAGAAAGTAGTTAGTTTGTCATACCACGCTTTTGGGGCTTGCTTGAGTCCATAAAGAGCCTTCTTGAGTCTGTAAACATGATTGGGACGTTCAAGATCAACAAAGCCTTCTGGTTGACTAACATAAACCTATTCATGGAGTTGGCCATTCAGAAATTTAGCTTTCACATCCATTTGATAAACAACCATATTCTTGTGAGTAGCATACGCGAGAAAAATCTGTACAGCTTCAAGTCTAGCAAATAGAGCAAAAGATTCTTCTAAACAAATTCCTTCTTCTTGAGAAAATCCTTTAGCTACCAAACGTGATTTGTTACGTATGATAGTGCCTTCTGCATCCAATTTGTTCTTCCAGATCCATTTTAAACCAATGACAAAGACTCCATCGGGTCTTTCAACTAACTCCCATATTTCTAATCTTTCAAATTGATTAAGTTCTTCTTGCATTGATTCAATCTAGTTGTTGTAAGTCATTGTTTGTTTGATGTTATGCAAGTTTCACCATCTATGTGGAGATGTTATCTTGTCACTACCGGTGCATCTGGATGACCAATAATTTGTACTAAGGGGTGATCTTTAGTCCATTTGTGTGTCGAAGGGTGAAGTTGATAATTATAATGCAGATTAGCAAGATCCAAATTGCGTGTTGATGACTCCATAATATCAGGAATGGTTGGAGTCGGAACAAATGGGTTAAAGAACGCATTTGGTTCATATTCTGCGGATTGTGGTACTGAGTGATGTTCAGAATTTTCAGCTGATTGTCGTGAGTTGGAAGCGGTTTGATCTGCTATTAATGGAGATGCAATTGGAGGACCGTTTGAAGCAACAGTGGTTGTTGTTTGTCCAAGTGTGTCAGGTACTTGAATATTTTTATGTTGAGCAGCGGAAATAGGTGAGACCTCTGGAGGACGGTTTACAATTATATCATCAAATAGTGGAGCAAACAGGGTTTCTAATTCTTTACGGGTGAGAAACAATGGTTCAGCCGAAGAGTCCAGAAAGTTTAGACGGTTGGTTGCGGGTCCTAAGCTATTGTGCTCAGAAGCCATTGGTGTGAGCTCATCGAAATTAGCATGAATAGTCTCTTGAATTTCTCTCGTACGCTGGTTCCATATCCAAAAGCCTTTGGAATTTTCACAATATCCAACAAAGATACCAATGTCAGCCTTTGCTTTAAGTTTACCCAAATCATCGCTGTCATTAACAGGGTAACAAAGAACACCAAATACATGAAAGTAATTAATGTTCAGTTTCCTTTTGTGAACAATCTAATAAGGGGTTTTGTGATGGTGTTTAGTGATCGTACAATGGTTTTGAGTGTAACATGTAGTTGAAACAGCTTCCACCCAAAATTAATCTGGTAATTGAGCATTGATTAACATAGTCCTTGCAGCTTCCACTAATGTTTTGTTGTGTCTTTCGACTACTCCATTCTGTTCAGGGCTTCTTGCAATTGATGTTTGATGTTCAATTCTCACTTTCTCAAAATAAGACCTAAGTGTTTGATTTTTAAATTCCGTTCCATTGTCAGTTCTAACCTTTCTGACCGTATCATGAAGCTGAACTTGAATCTTTGTGAGAAAGGTGATGATCATAGAAGGAGCTTGATCTTTACTACGAAGAAAGTAAACCCAAGTCCATCTTGAGTAGTCATCAATGATTACGAGAATGTAGCATTTCCCGTTGATAGTTTGAAATGCATTGGGCCGCACAAATCCATATGAAGTAATTGAAGAACATGATCAGCATTTCTAACACCCCCTAAATTCGATTAACGACAGCGGAAGACTTAACGGGGTATTACGTAGTGGATCTTTGTCACAATCATAGGAAACGTTTTAAAAACACATTTTATCATTCATTTAAAATATTTGAGTACAGAAATAGTTTTGGAAAAACAGTCATATCTTCATAGATATGTTTTATTTAGGTGAATGATAAAGAAAACATTTTTTTAAAACCCGTGCCCGGGTTGATGCCCTTTTCCGTGCCTTGAACATCCATTCCTTAATTACCTGAGATAACATGCTAAAAGTCAACAAAAGTTGAGTGACGTCCATAGGTTTAAGTTTTAAGGTTGAACACAAGTAAAGGTGTTAATTGTATCGATAACCAATTAACAAGTTTAAAATCAAGTTTGTTATTGCATTAAGCTCATGACACGTAACAATTAGACAGGCATCAATGTGTGATGTAAACTAATATAAAGGGGTGCCCTCAGGATAGGTCTTTGCTAGTAACCTATGAATTGTTAAATACCGTGCGCCTAGTCGCTCATCCTAGCTAAACTAAATGGGGATTGTCAGTCCCAAATAGATCTACTCCCGAATATTCACGTTCACTCGCAAGTGATTAAGATTCATGATCAAGGGGATTTTGGCAATAGCTACTTAAGCAATAAAAACATTTAGGCATAGCTTACTAAAAAGCTTGTGTTCGAGTTTGTAGCATGTATCTCCCTACAAAAGAGTTTAAAAAGTTTAAAGAGTGGGCTATGAACTCACCTGGATTCCTCGGTAGTACTAGTATCGTAATTCAAACGATAGGTGGAAACGGCTTCAACACACAACCTAAGTAAAATATGGCAAGTTTTTCAGAGTTTGATAGTATAAGTTCAGTTTATCGTGAAAGTTGTTTATTATAGTGTATTTTTTGTTTAGTTGACTTGTAGCAATTAAATGTGTGTGTTTAAATGCCTGAAGTTCAAGAACAAAGTTATATTTTAGAATATAACTCGTGAGTATGTTCTTGTTTAACGAAGTATAGAGATCGTTGAAAATGAACGAGGTCGGTGGTTGGTAAAACCAAGTCCGGGTTTAAGCATTGGTTAATCATTTTAAATATATTCTTATCGTAGTAATATATATATATATATATATATATATATATATATATATATATATATATATATATATATATATATATATATATATATATATAAATGACGAAGTGTGACGATATACGTCAAAAGGTTATGAAGGTCGGTGTGATTAACAAACGGTTGATAGGTGTCGAAAAGTGAATCGGTTTGAGAGAATGTGTTAATTGTTAAAAGTTATATATTTATTATTTTCGTTATTACGTTATATATATAAACTATATATATTTATTTAATTTACGAAAAGTGCTTGATCGAATCGGATTTATATAAAATACTTATATATGTAAAATATAAATTATAAAATTTATATTTTTATTAAAAACCTTTAAGTTTTGTAAAATTTACATTTTAACCTCCTAATGGTATACTTTACACCCTTAGTCCAAAACGATATTTAATTTCATTTTTAGTCCAAAACTCTTTTATATTTACATTTTATACCCAAAATTTTCTAGATTTACAGTTTTCATAAAAAATATGCCAAAATGGCAGTTTTACCTTAAACTTTGTATTTTGACAGTTTTAGTCCCTCGAGTTTAAAACATTTGCAAAGACAGTCCAAATTTCACCAACTAAAAAACTTAATCTTTTTATTTTCAAAATCAGTTTAAAGTGGCTTTGTAGAGTTGTAAAAACAACTTATTTTCCAAAAGAGCTTATTTTTCACTAAATGGGCCTTAAACGAGTCGAATCCAAGGCCCGTTAAGGTTTTTCCATCTAATGGGCTTAGGAAACTTTTGGGCTTAGCCTTAGGATTATTTTTGGACTACATTTCTATTTAGAAACAGCTTATAGGACTAGCTTATTTGAAAAGCTTAATTTCGACATATTGGGCTTAAAGGCCCAAATAGTATAGTTAAGTTTAATAAAAACGCGACCAAAGCATGTCGACCATAGCCAAAGCTAAGAATAGTTTTTGTGTCCAAAAATATTCTAAGTGTTGGAAGTGAAATCGTATAGGTCAAGTGACTTAGAAACGTGTTTAATAGAGTACTTATACGTTGTTTTTAGTGTGAGGTGTCTTACTAAACTTGGTTTAGGATGTATTAAACTTATGGTTTAGCCACTAGTATGTATATGTTATAACTTTATATTAACGAGAAATTAGATAAAGTAATTGTGTAGTTATAAAATAAAACGTGAAGGAGATACTAAAAGGGAGGAGTTTGGCTTACCTCACCAAGTATTGGTGGAGTAGTAACGAGTCGTAGAGGCCAAAGAACGACTAGGGCTTGATTCCTACGTACACTCAAGTCACCAAATTCTTGATATAACTTGGTACGAGACTCCCCAATGCTTTTTCCCAAGGAATACGTATACTCAAAAGAATTAGAAACTAGTTGTGAGGTGAAATGTGATTAAGGTGGTATGCATGGGTCGTGTACATGCATGTACGCATGTTTATGTATAGCAAGGTTTTAAAAATGTGGGAAAGGTGTCCCTTGGTGACCAAGGTTAGCATGGTACAAGGAATAGGGAACCAATAGTGAAGTGATGATGAGGGTTGTTCATGCATCGTCCTTGTGCACAAACAGGCAAGAAGAAAACAACAAAGCTACAATGGTTTGCATTTTGGTTTGTAAAATGTGGTCATCAAGGAGTTGTGAGGATTCTCATGTGAGAATAGTAGAGTGGTTGCACAATTCATCCTTGTCGAGAGAAAACAACAAGAAAGCATGGATTGGAGTTGAGTTTATAGTTACAAAGGAGATCGATTCCATTTAAACTACACGTGACCATTCAAGGAGGTCTCATGGCTGCCTCTTAAGTCAAAACGAGCATGAGAGGGGGTAAGCAAGTATTCGTCCTTGTGGATATGTTAACGAGAGGAAGAAAACAAGAAAACTATCATGATGGTTTGTCTTGGCTCGTTTGTGAGTTTTATGAAAGTCAAAACTTGTTAAATACGTGTCTTAGGAAGTTTAGAAAACTTGGAGTTAAGTTTAGAGTAATACGGGACATTGTAATAACTTAAAATGAATTTTTGATTTTTGTAGACTCGAAAAAATTAAGCTGAGCTTTGATTGATTTTTAAGTGTTAAATGACCATGATAGGGAAAATGATTTGGCACTCATGATTCTTGGTTAGGAGTAGTAACGAATGGTGAAAAAATATATATGTGTTGTTTAGAAAAATCGGGTGTAAATGAGGCGAAGTAAACGGGGTGTAAGACACGGTTTCAAAAATTATAAAAGGGTTTTGGGCTTGCTTTGGTTTTGGGCTTGTGTGCGTGGATGGACTGGGCCCAAGAAGAAAGAAAAGAAAGAAATGAAAAGGGTCCGTTTGGTGTGTTTTGGTTGTAGCAGAACTAGGCCGAGGCCGAATGGGTGTAAAGGCCTAATTTGGCTTGTCTCGAAAGACGTGTCAAAGTTGAAAGTAGTTACTGAGCGTAAGTGGAAATTTTCGTGAGCTTGGGAATTTATTAGAACGTATTAGGTTAATTAATGGATTATATATATATATATATATATATATATATATATATATATATATATATATATATATATATATATATATATATATACACATTACTTAATAAACGTTTAGTTATTAAAAATTTATTCGTGATACTTAGACTATCTAGGTTCGTGTGTAAGCGCGTTCCAAAGTAAACGGTAATCACCAACGGAGTTGTGATTATAAAAGTATATCTCGACTAACAAACAAAAATTTTGTTATCTGCTCCGGAATCGAATAAAATCCTAGCACTATGTTGGTTTATTAAGAACGTTCTCGTGATAACGTCGGGGTTTGATGGAGCATCTTCTTCTTTGATCACGTAAGCTCTCCCTCGAGCAACGTTCTTGATGTGCGGGATTGCACCCTCACAAAAGGTTTTACCTGTTAAGGGATCTTGAGAAGCTTGCAATCCCCGCCAGGCAGTGTACCTGATCGTTGTAGTATAGTATAGTGACCAGTACCGGGGGATTGATCGTTCAACTCAGGAATAGTGTTCACTAGGATTAAAAAGTCTAGTAAACTAGGTCCAAAGGTGAGAGATGATTCTTTTTGTATTTTTATATTTTTTAGAAAGCAAGTAAAAATCTCGGGTTTGAAGGAGTGGGCGCAATTAGTTGCTAGTCAACTAATCCAATTAACTAGAAATGTGTTTACTTAGATTTCATTACTCCCTAGATATCTTTTACCGGTTGATTAGCTTGTTACAATTGCATGGATGACAGGTCATATTCCTTAATACTAGTCGTAGGGCTGTGTACGATATTCCCTAACTCTATAGGCTTCTACTTCATTCTATGTCGAGCCGACTACTAGCTCCTAACATAGTATCACTAGCAGTTACCTACGCATTAAATACAACCAATAAATCGTAGTACACCTCTGATCATGTTTCTTAAGATGTTCAAGCAAGTTACCAATTGGAAGTCTGCCAGTTTTCTTAAGCCTAACATCAAATTCAATCATCCACAACAATTAAAAGCAAACCATCAACCAATAATTAACATCTAGGTTTCATTACATCTAAGCAAACACAACAAAAACCTAACCTAGCATGTTAAAAAGAAGACATGCATAAGATATAATCAAACAACACATAGACATATTGAATGATTTGATAAAGGACTTATCTTCAATTGAACATGGAGGAAACAAGGGGTTGAAACCCTTGAAATCTCTGTAAAAACGTCTAGGGTTTATTGCCCTCAAACTCCACAAAAAGTTCCACACTTATGAATGAAAATTTAGAAAAATATATATAAACTATACATCCTGACGGCGTCACGTTGTAGTGTGTGACGCCGTCAACTTGCCGCCAAAATAAGGGTCGTATTGCCTAGATCCAATCTTGATGCCATCATGTTGAGAATAAGCTGTGGGCCATCACATATAAGTTGATCCTAACGGCCTTGGTGACGCCGTTAGGCATTTTTGCCTTGAAATAGTTCTGGGCCGTCCTGTGTGTTTTCCATATCCACCTCTTTTGCCAAGCTTGACGTCGTCACATGTATGGCCTTGACGCCGTCAGGTACTGTTTCCAGCAAGGATTTTGAGACTTTGCCGTTTTCTTCACTTAATTGCTCCAAAAACGTCCAAAATGCTTTCTTTTCCAGATTTCTTCTCAAAAGTACCTAAAATGACAAAAGGAACGATTTAGGGCAATAATTGATCAAATAATCATGAATTCGGGCTTAAATGACCCCCTAAAAGCGGTACACTTTTCGCCTTATCAAATACCCTTACACTTGAGATTTGCTTGTCCTCAAGCAAATGCGCTTTTATTCTAATCAAAATACAAGCTAGGGGTCATTTAACACTAATATAAAAGTAATTACAACAAATAATCATTCCACTTCAACCAAAACAAGCACGAAGGTTATACACTAGCACCTCACAAATAGTGTTTAGATACTCATATCTCTCGGGTGTAATAAAGTATATATCACAATATGGAAATGGAAAACATCTCTCACTACCTGTCATAACAAATAGATTACCATAGGCTTGGGAAATGATCAAACCTCCTCCACTTGGCGTAAGTACCTAGGATAAACTATCAAAGAGGTCTTTTAAAGGGTTATAACGTGAGGTGTAGGGATATGATAAACACGGTTTTGTTGGATGATTGGCTCCAAACGATCAACCTAAATTGACCAAGTCAATGGTCAACAAGGTCAGACTGCCTAGAGTCAATGCTCCATGGAATATAGGGTTTCCCCGGGTCGTTATGTCCCAACGAGGTGTGATGGTATATAAAACGGGTTTGTGATCGGGTGAATTTGAATGGGAAGTAACCAGATAATGATTTGGATTTTTTTACACTACTGGAATGATTAGGAATAAAAGTATTAACAATTACGGGAAACAGATGTGTATAAATGTAAAGCAAATTAAAATCAGACACGATTGCGTGCTGGGAAAAATGTGAGTTTTAAGCAAATATAAACTACAGGGGGTAAAAATGAAACTTTTACAAACTTAATATTAAAGGAAAATTTAATTAAAAAGAAAATTATTTTTTTGATTATTTTATTATTTATTATTAATTAAAAACCAATTTAACTTATTTAATAATTAATAAAAACTATTTTAAATCTACTTTTTAATTACTAATAATACCTAAATGGCTTAGAAAATTATGAGAAAATTTTTAAATCTAATTAACCATCACAGGAATCCTAAAAAATTATAAAAAGTTTATAAAAATTATTTTTAAACTATTTTACTAATTATTATCTTAACTATTAATTAATTACTACTTAAACTAATTAAATTCTAGAAAATAGAAAATGAACAGTAAAAATTCTAGAAAAATTTCTAAAATTATTTTATAACATATAAAAGCTAGGAAAAATATAAAAACTATGTATTACTTGATAAAAACTAATTATGTGTAGAAACTAAAGACGTGGTAATATATATAGTTTCTTAGATCGTTTTGAGCCTTAGGGTTCAACAATAACAATGAACAATTATGCACAGCGGATTAAAACAAATTAATTGTTATTGACACAAGGTTTTTCCCAATCACCTCCAATTATTATTTGATCAGAATAATAACGTGTTACCTATTGTAACAAGGATCTAAGACACCTCAGACCTTAGAGGATACGAACAACACTAATCTAGTTCTAGGCGTTTATAGTTTACACGCCCTAGAACACACACACACACACACCTTTCTGATATTTACATTGTGGAAGACACACAATAACCTGTACCCTATGTCTCTTTATATAGAGAGATATTAGGGTTTACAAAGAGATAAGAATAAAACTAAATACAGAATATTATCAAAATCGTTTCAACATAATAAGTTATTTCCTGTCTCTTCATTCTTTGTAGCTTTCTCTCTTTGTCATCTTTAGTCCTTCTTGTTTCATTCTTTTATCTATTTTGTCACATCAAATCTAGAATCCCAACATTATGCTATTTAATACTTAAATATTAATTAATAATTACTTAAACTATTTAATTCTAATAAATACTATATGGCAATATAAAAATCTGAAAAATTACCAAAAATACTTTAACATAAAAGAAAATTAATAAAAATAAAAAAATGCAAATTACTTAATAAAAAGCTAAAAAGGAAAATTAAAAAGATAATTAATATTAAATAGAAACTATCACTTAATTTTAAATTGGATTTTTCTGGTTTTTCTTTTAGAAATCTATTTAAATACTAAAAATAGGAAACTTTTGTGAAGACAACTTTTTTCTAGCTTAAAAATAAGCAAAATGGACACTAAAAGCTTATATAGTTGACTTTTTGTTGACTTTTGAAGGAAATGAACCTCTGTGGGGTCCATAGGGGTGGAAAATGGTTCAAACAAGTTACTTGGACAGTAATAAGCAAGAACCTAGCAAATAAGCCCACTGATTAAGCCAAAAAGCACTTCAATAAGCACTTGAGTCCTTGGCTCAACACAGAAAATGGGATAGAATTGGAGCTGATCTAAGGGGCCCACAAGGGTATTTAAGCTCAAAAGCTTAGTGGAATTTGCAAGAGGGCCAACTTATGAGCTCAAAGAACCAAGGGGGGTGTGTGGGGCCCACTGAGGTGGCTTGTGGGACCCACCAAAGTGGTGGCAGTGGGGTGGTTCAGCAGCTGCACAGGGGAGCAGCCCCTCCCTGCAGGTGTGTTAGAGAGCTTGTGAGACCCACACAAAAAATGGCAAAAATATACTGAAGATAGGACACCAAAGATGAGGTGGGGGGCTTCAAGTGGTAAAAAGAACAAGGTCTAACTCTAACTACAAAATTCTAAACAAATCTTTGAATTTTTGGATTTTCTGTAAAAGATGATATTTTGACTTTTGAGATTTTGCACTAAGTTGACTTATTTGAGTTTTGAGCTTGATGTAACCACTGATTATGATAAGTTATGTTATTATAGACCTAAATTAGGCCACTAGAATCAAATTTAGAGCCAAATGGGTGAGTTTTGACCCCATAGTCCCCAACAGTGGACTGTCAAGGGTGTTAAGGGGTGATTTTGACTTTTGGCTTTCATTGACCTAAAAACTATGGTGTTCTAGATTAATTAGACACTAGGTAAGATAGTAGAGTAAGTTCTGGACACTTAGTAACACAAATACCCTCCAACACAGATTAATCCAAACACCCCTATAACTAGGTAGTTACAAGAATTTTCTAAGCAAAAGGTGACACAAGGGTATGAAACAGGTTTGCAGCAACTTAATATGATCTAACTAACATAGATAAGCATAGATAAACTAGAAACATGCAATGGAACAGTGATATTAGAGAAATGAGAAAAATTCCTTACAAAGGCTATCAAGGCTGAGAAACCAAGAAACAAGGACAGAGAACACCTAATTACCTCCCATGAGGCACTAATACCCAACTCCAATCCTTCTTTCAGCTTTGCTTCATTCTCTTTCTTCTTCTTTTTTTGATTTTTTATTTTTCACAACATTGCAATTTTAGAGTAAACTAATTTAGGTGTCTACTGAACTTACAAAAAAAAACATAAAACTAACTTTATTTTAGCTTAAGGGAACCATAAAACACAACATATAACAAGATTCAAGGTAAAATGAAATTTCAATGAAAAATGACAAAAACTTAATTGGAACTGATAAAGCCTGAAATATTGATTAATTAAACATGAATTACACTGGAAATGATTAAATTACAATTAGAAGGCTAAAGTTGAGACTTGAAATACTAGTTTACACTAAGTCGACATTATCCTACTCTATTCTAAACTAATGCTTCTTTCTCTCTGCTTATTTCTTCTATTATAGCATCCCAAAAGGTCTTGTGGGTCCCACAGAAGCTTTCCTAGCAAAAACATTAGCCATTGGATGATAACTTTTTGATCTTGGCCGTTGGTGAATTTTGGCGCCAAAACTTTATAGTGCAATTGGGGCTGCTACTTGATACTAGGGGGTAGTTTTGTGTTTAGTGGAGGAAAGGTAGGAGTAGGGGTGGCGTGTGGCAGTGTTAGTGATGATGGTGTTTGGAGATGGCAGGAGTAGCAGCAGGGGTCACATGTGGTTTGGGAGGGAGGATGGAGTGGGTTTGACTTTCTGTTGACCCTGGTAAATATCAAAGGTTGTTTGGGCTGGAAGTGTAGTTGGGCCTGGTTGTTGGATCAAAGAGGAGAAATAAGGGTGGAATGTTTGGTTTTGGGTTAATAGTATCAAAGGTTTGTTTGGTTTAGTAACTAGTTAACACAAGGACCATTTTTGTAATTATCCGAAAGTGAGGGACTGGATTTGGCAATCTTGCATAGTAGTCACAAAGGTGATTCCTGCCACATGTGAATAGTCCAAGGTCCAAAATATCAAATTTCCACTTATGGACCTCCATGGACTAAAACTGCCAAAGTTGAAACTTGAGGGACCAATTTTATAATTTCTTCAAAATTTCCATCCAAGGAACACATTTGCCATAGAAGAATAGTACAAGGACCAAAATTGATTTTTCAAAGATTTTAATCCCAGGGACTAATTTTGCCAATTTTGAAAGTACAGGGACTAAACTTGTAAATTTTGAAAGAACACATTTGTAAATTTTCAAATCTGCCAAAGTTGAAACTTGGCGACATATGTTTAAAGAGTTTACTAGGACTCTTTATCTTTACATGGGAGGTTGGCTGATTAATGACGGTAACAGATTTGACCTCTTCTGCCTGAGCCGATTTACTAGCAATGCCCTCATTGATAACGTTCAATAGGTTACTAACCTTGTTATTCATATCGGCTTGCTGTTGTCTGAATTGAGTCTCAAGCGTGGAAAGCTGTAACTCTTGAGAGAGAATGAACTTTTGCAATGCATCTTTATAGCTTTGCTTAAGAGTGTTCTGCGGTGGATAATGCTCGGACCATGCGAGTGGGGGAGAATCATTGAAGGATACGCTCCGAGTTCGATACCCTCTGAAATTCGGCTTATCCTTCTAGGCTTCATAGGCTTCACTGAAATTCCGAGGTCCCTGATTAGCGGTGAGCCATCTGTCCTCTACTTCATTAGAACGGGAGGTTGCGAATTCCTTAAAAGCTCGTTTGGGAAGGTTCATGCAATTATGAGTCTCATGAGGACCACTACATAATTTGCATGAGGAAGTGATTTTGTTCACTTGGCTTGAAGGCTTAGGAGCTTTGTAGGATTTCATGAGAAACTTGACTTGGTCTTCAAGTTCCATGATCCTACGGTCAGAAATGCTTGAATTGTTCGAAGGCAAAGATATTTCCTTGACCGTTTTGTTCAAATCACGGGGATCATTCCAACTTTCGTTGTCATAGAGAGTAAGATCTTCTATGAATTCCCATGATTCTTCCACACTAAGATCACCTAGCTTGCCACCGGCCGATTGGTCAATGGTTCGCCTTGTGGAGAGATCGATATGGTCATAGAAAATTTGGACCTGAAGCCAAAGATCTATGCCATGATGAGGGACTTTTTGGAGTAAGTCCTTGAAACGAGTCCATGCTTCATAGAGAGTTTCACCTTGACATTGTTGAAACATCAAGATGTCATTTATAAGCTTAGTAGTTCTCCCCGGTGGGAAAAATTGAGCAAGGAAACGAGTGGTGAGATCATCCCAAGAAGTGATGGATCCCGCGGGTAAACGCTCAAGCCGTTGACTAGCTTGGTCACGTAGAGAGAATTGGAATAGACGCAATCGGGTCGTCTCTCGAGTTTTAACATCAAGGTCTATGGAATCTAAGATTTTGAGGAAATCCTTGAGATGTTGATTAGGATCTTCGGAACGAAGTCCATGGAATGCACATCCGCTTTGCACCAACCGGATGGTGTCGGATCGCAAGGGAGACACATTGGCTCCTTGAGTGAGCTTAATGGTGTTCTGATAGCCTTGGTGGCTAGGATGAGAATACTCTCCTAAAGTTCGAGGTCTAGGAGGTTGGTTTGGTTGTGGTGGGTTTTGTGGATGGTTTTGTTGTGGTGGGTTGATAGGGTCAAAGAGATTACCACCTTCCATGATGGCGGATGGTAAAGTTACAAACAAAGGAACAAAGAAATGATATAAACTAATGAGAACCTAAAAATAAAAATAAAAATCTTACTAGAAAGGAATCTAGCAAGTAGACCTAATAAAAAGAAATTTTTACCTAGACAATAACTACTCCCCGGGCTGCGGCGCAAAAAACTTGATGTGCGGGATTGCGCCCTCACAAAAGGTTTTACCACTCAAGGGATCTTGAGAAGCTTGCAATCCCCGCCAGGCAGTGTACCTGATCGTTGTAGTATAGTATAGTGACAAGTACCGGGGGATTGATCGTTCAACTCAGGAATAGTGTTCGCTAGGATTAAAAAGTCTACTAAACTAGGTCTAAAGGTGAGGGATGATTCTTTTTGTATTTTTATATTTTTTAGAAAGCAAGTAAAAATCTTGGGTTTGAAGGAGTGGGCGGAATTAGTTGCTAGTAAACTAACCCAATTAACTAGAAATGCAATCAAAATAAAATAAACTAAACTTAAACTAAATTGTGGTGGAAACAATAATGAGAGAAAATGTGTTTACTTAGATTTCATTACTCCCTAGATATCTTTTACCGGTTGATTAGCTTGTTACAATTGCATGGATGACGGGTCATATTCCTTAATACTAGTCGTAGGGCCGTGTACGATATTCCCTAACTCTATAGGCTTCTACTTCATTCTATGTCGAGCCGACTACTAGCTCCTAACATAGTATCACTAGCAGTTACCTATGCATTAAATACAACCAATAAATCGTAGTACACCTCTGATCATGTTTCTTAAGACGTTCAAGCAAGTTACCAATTGGAAGTCTGCCAGTTTTCTTAAGCCTAACATCAAATTCAATCATCCATAACAATTATAAGCAAACCATCAACCAATAATTAACATCTAGGTTTCATTACATCTAAGCAAACACAACAAAAACCTAGCCTAGCATGTTAAAAAGAAGACAAGCATAAGATATAATCAAACAACACATAGACATATTGAATGATTTGATAAAGGACTTATCTTCAATTGAACATGGAGGAAACAAGGGGTTGAAACCCTTGAAATCTCTGTAAAAACGTCTAGGGTTTATTGCCCTCAAACTCCACAAAAAGTTCTACACTTATGAATGAAAATTTAGGAAAATATATATAGACTATACATCCTGACGGCGTCACGTTGTAGTGTGTGACGCCGTCAACTCGCCGCCAAAACAAGGGTCGTATTGCCTAGATCCAATCTTGACGCCGTCATGTTGAGAATAAGCTCTGGGCCGCCATGTATAAGTTGATCCTGACGGCCTTGATGACACCGTCAGGTATTTTTGCCTTGAAATAGTTCTGGGCCGTCATTTGTATTTTCCATATCCACCTCCTTTGCCAAGCTTGACGCCGTCACATGTATGGCCTTGACGCTGTCAGGTACTGTTCCCAGCAAGGATTTTGAGACTTTGCCGTTTTCTTCACTTAATTGCTCCAAAAACGTCCAAAATGCTTTCTTTTCCAGATTTCTTCTCAAAAGTACCTAAAATGACAAAAGTAACGATTTAGGGCAATAATTGATCAAATAATCATGAATTCGGGCTTAAATGACCCCCTAAAAGCGGTACACTTTTCGCCTTATCAGTTCTGCTAGCCATTTCCTTTTGGGTAGCAGTTCCTAAAATGTCCTATTTCTACACAAGTGTAACAGGCTGGGGCTATAGGTTGAAGATTGCTTCCAGTGGATGGACTCCTGCAATCCTTGGCTTAGTGTCCTATTTTCTGGCATCTCATGCACTTGGTGGTGCATGGTCCATTGTGGTGTAGTTTACATCTATTACACTGAGGTTTCAGGCCTTGGTATTCTTTGCTATCCATAGCAGTGTAAGCTTTAACAGCTTCTTTTTTTTGGTTTTGTCGGTTGTGGCGGTTGTTTCGGTTGTGGTGGTATGGGTTGCTATTTCGGTTGTTGTTGTTGTTGTTGTTGTTGTTGGAGTTGGGGTTGGAGTTAGAGTTGTGATGAGTAGTCCTCTTGTCATCGAGTTTCCTCTTGAGTTCATTGCTACACTTGACCTCTCGGTCAAGGAGTTTTTGTTCAAGTTCGATTGCAGCTTCTAGAGAGGTTGGGTTTGATGAGGTAACGTCACCCTCAATACTCCGAGGAAGTCCTTCAACGTACTTCTCTAGAGTCTTCTCGAGGTCGGGTACAACGGTAGGACATAATACCATAAGTTCTTGGAATCGGCGGTTATATGTTTTGAGATCAACACCCTTGACTTTCAGCTGGTGGAATTCATCTTCCAATTTCCTCAGTTCAGAACGGGGGCTATACTTCTTCAGTGTTTTGGCCTTAAATTTCGCCCATGTGAGCTGGTAGGCTGCCGTTGTTCCAATAGTCTGGACTGTGGCATTCCACTAGGATAAGGCATCTTGCATGAGTGTTCCTGTGGCGAAGGTGACTTTTGTGTCTTCGGTACAACCGCTTCTTTGAAATACAGTCTCAATTCGCTCAAACCAGTGAGCCAGTTCGGTCACACCTTCAGTACCTTTGTAGAAAGTAGGCTGGAAACTCATGAAGTCTTTGTAAGTACACCTGCGATGGGTGGCTGCCACACTCTCTCCAGTGGGCATGCTAGTACCGCTGTTGCGGGCATTTGCTACTGCTTGTTCTGCCAAGACTTCATTCACGCCATCGGCGATCGCCTTCCGAATATCTTCCGGAGTCATAACGGGTGTGGTGGATGCAGTTTCGGGGGTAGCAGTTGCACTTCTTGTGCGTGCCATGTTTCTATAAATATGCAAGGAACATAGGTATAGAGGTCTTATAATGCTAGAGTAGGATTATGCGAAGAGTAAGGAAATCGAATATAGTTATCATGTTAATTACAGCCATCCGAGTCTATGGAATATCCTAAGGGGATCTAAGTGGTTTTTATATAATCATCATGACATGTCCGAATCAAATCATAACATACATGAGAAATATAAAAGATCTAATTATCCTACATAAATCAACAACTCATGAGACAATATATAAGAGAAAATGCAATATGAATATGAGAAGCAACCATGGAAAAACATAAATCAATATTAATATAGTACATCCACACAATACAAGATTAATAACTTGTTTGATAGTTTATTACAACATATGGATACAAGATTCCTTATTAATACAACATTGGTAGTCTAAGAGAACTCTTAGCTATACTAATACATCTCTGATCTATGGTCCTCTTGGTGCACCATCCAGACGTCGCTGAAGGCTCATAACCATATCCATCAAGATCTCTACCGTCTGATCTCGAGCTCTGTCTCTGGCTCGGGAATCCTCAATCATGAGTCGATAAATCAGGACCAGAGAGCTGAGCTGGTCGACTACAGAGTCAAGTGCCTCTATCGCTGTCTGCATCGAAGAAACATCGTCGCGCAACACAGTCATAGTTGCTCTGACCTCCTCAAGCTGAGTACCCATGTGGTCGAAAGCTATATCTATAGCTAGCTGGTCTATGACAAGGTTCTCTACCTCATCTCCAAGAATCTCGACCTGCTCTAGTGGAAAATCATTCAAGATGCAAACGATGTAGTCTATTCGATCCTCATGTCGAGCTAGTCGGGCGGCGAGTAGGGGTACGGTGTGGTGAATGGGTTCTCCGGTGACAGGAAGACTCCTCGAGACAGCGGCAGATAAGCTCTCTCCTAGTTCAGCTGTGCTAGGGGCTCCCTCATGGAATCTCCAATGGCGTATGATCGGTAGTAGGAAAGACCATCGGTGAGCGTCGACTCTCCTGTGAGTCTTGCGACGAACTGTTGCCTCTGCTGCAACCTGGGGGTAGGGATCTGAGGAAGAAGGGATAAAGTGGCATGCCTTGCCACAGGTCGGCAAAGTTCGCTGTGAGTGGTTCGTGATGTAGGCGGGGTAGAAGATGGTAGTGGCACGGTAGTGGTCTGTCGATAGAAGATAGTAGGGGATGGAACAGAAGATGGTGGTGCAGGTGATGGTGTCCTGGTACGCTCAGGGGCTGGGGGTGGTATAGCAGGATCTGCTGGTGCACATACCCTCTTCCGGGCAGTGATCTTACGGACAGGGCCTCCCTCGTGTCGGCAAAACAGATGGCCAAAGGGTTCTTCTAACACCCTGAAAATTTGATGAGCAGCGGAAGTCTAATCGGGGTCATTACAGTTTAGTACACAGTCATACTCATAGAAACAATTCAAAAGATAGTTAATATCATTCCATGAAAACTCAAAGTAGTCAGAGTTACAAATATTTTTCCAAATGTTAATTGTTTCGTAAAAGAAGTGATGAGTTTGAAAAGAATGATATAGTTATTGAAATAAAAGGGAGGTCTTGTGTGCCCTTTTTGCCAGCTCCGTACCACCATGCTTGCTAGTTACCTGAGATAAACATGCTAAAAGTCAACACAACGGTTGAGTGAATCCATAGTAGTTTAAATTGTAATAGTGTGAACACAAGTCAAGTATTTGAAATAAACAAGCCAAGATAGATCGGTCTTGACTAAACGGGTGTCATATTGCTCCTAAGCCTCACGAAGCTCAAGCCTTAACATCGTATTGAAATATCATAAGGATAAAAATTACCTACACCACAGGGGTGTAAATAACAAAGGGGCCCTCGGTGATGGAAATGGACTCGGTTTCCATGTTACTTCGAATATAACACACCTCCTGCCAAATGATCACTTTGACAGAGATGGGCTGCCGTTCCAATAGATCTATTAGCTATATTCATGCTCACTCGCAAGTGATTAAGGTTCATGATATGAAGGACTTGTAGCACGGGTGTCAACTTAGGCAATATCAGGTAGTAATAGCATACAGAAAAATACTTGTGTTCGGTTTATAGCATGTATCTCCCCACAGGGTTTAGAAATAATTAAAATGTGGGACCATGAACTCACCTGACGGTGTGTGTGAATCACAACAGTGCTCAAACGTGACGGTGTATTGTTACGACTAGCAATGAAATTCCTCCAACTTGCGACCTATATGATGTAATATATATATTACAATCGGTGTTTCAGATCCGCTGCGTGAATGACATGTGATATGTCTCGAGTACGGTGATATCGATTCGGGTGTCTTAAATATTCCAAAATAACTTTACATAGTTATTTATAACGTTGATACGAATCGGTGATCAATAAGTATTAATTTATTTGTGATAATAATAACGTTAATAAAAATATTTGTTTTAAATATTTTTAGTAGTAAAGTATATTTATTTTAAAACTATAATATATGTGTATATATATATATATATATATATATATATATATATATATATATATATATATATATATATATATATATATATATGTTACAAAAATAAATATGTAGGGTAATAATATTAAAATACCATTGTCAAGGTTTAGCTTTAACTTTAAGAAAAGTTACATCTTTTACCCCTTGGTTAAAACAATTACATTTTAATCCTTGTTATACTTTTTACACAATATACCTCGATTTTAGAGTAATTACAGTTTCTACCCTCTAGTTTTATTAAAAGTTAACTGTTTCGACTTTAGTCCAAAAGTTTGGCAGATTTGTCAATTTTGGTCCCTTAACGAAAGTTTTTGCAAAAATAGTCCTTGGTTAAGTTTTCGAAAACAACCTTTTTGGTACAATGAGAGTAGCCTTTTATTATCTTGGTAGCTTACAAAATCAGTTGTCAAGTCTCAAAATATATCGAAAATTTTATAAGCTTCAAACCGAAATTTCCTTAATAAACTTTATTTGGGCTCGTTAGCCCATATTAGGCCCAAACGGTGGTTTTATTTGTATTAGGGAGTGTTTCGAGTGTGTCTAGGATCTAGCTTATTTTACGTAGTATAGGGTCGCGTATTTTATGCATGTTAAGTTAGTTCGATTCAGTTTGGTATGAAGAATTGGGTCAACGAAAAATATATATATATCGTACGTAAGAAAACAAAGTTACAAGGTCATTTCAAAAGGGTGTCGAGGTGTAAAATTTATATATAGTGTTACGTGTGGTTATAAGACCTATGTGTTCTCAAAGTAATATACAACGGGTGTGATGCGTGTAATGCATGGAAATGAATATCATATGAATTGAAAAAGGAGACAGCAACTTACAACACCTAATCAAGGTGGTGGAGAGTTCGTGTGATATGAGACAAGAAATACGAGCAACGTGGTACCCTCCTTATGTAGTGACACTCGATTCAAAGATAGTTACCCAAATAGTTAAACCTTGACCCGATCCTTGAGTAGCCTCCTCGTATTAGAAAGGAATGAGATAAAGAGAAGTTTTTGCTTATGAGATTTGAGTGTGTGAGAAAAATGTGCATTTAATGTGGGTTTATATAGGGTGATAATGGTGGTTAGCAAGGTTCCCATGTAACACTACACCATTCGACCAATCAATCAACTCTCGACAAGAATGTCTAGTTCCATTGGTGTAGTCAAGTCGAGTTGTAAGAATTTAGATGCTATGATTATATTTTAGAATTGTTTAACACTAGGACTAGAGAGATTAGGGCCATGCGTTTGTACCTTATAGTTTAGTTTATGTTTGTGTTAGTGGTTAAAGAGACACTTGATCTTGTGGGTAATGAAAGCTTAGTATGTAATGTGATGAACCATGGGTTCAACTAGTTCTATAGGGCTACATAGGGTGGCTTGGTGTCTTGCTTTGGTTGATCTCACAGACAAGGAGAAAACAAAAGAACTTAGGTGGCTTGGTGTCAAGTGATGAGGGAACCAAAGAAAAGAAAACGTGCGTGTAATATCCATGTTGTACACGAGTTTAGCTTGTTGAGTAATAGGCAAAACAAACAGCCATTAATTGGCTTGGTGATGCATTCGGCCCAAACAGAAAGCAAGAGAAAATACATAAGTGATCTTGGGCTTAAGGTGACACGCGGCCCAGCAGAAACAAAGAAAGAAAACATATTTTTTTTTGGGCTTAAATGGGGTACGCGGCCCAATCAGAAAAAGAAAAGAAATGTAGTGGGCTTGGGAAAGTCACAGGCCCAAAAATAACGAGGTGTCGGTGACTAGTGCTCTCGTAACTTTATTTTCGGTGTCAGTGTCGGTGTTAATTCGTAAAAAGCTTGAAAATATAAACGGTGTTGCTCATACGTATATATGCATATATATACATAGTATAGTAGTAAATTTGTAATAATTAATATATATATAAAAATGTATATATATCGGTGTCATTAATAAGGTGTCGCGTCGCAAGTGGGAGTTACCGGTGTTAATCTCGTTGGGTGATATCCAAGAGTGACCAAAAGTGATACCAGGTGATAAACATATGGTGACCAAAGTGTTTCTGGGTGTCAAACAAACGGTGTCTCATATAAAAATTTTAATTAGCCCGCGAAAATGGCTTTAATTAGAATAGTTTCGATAATTAGCATTAATAAATGACCGGGGATTTTACGGAGTATTACAGTACCCACCCATTAGATTGGATTTGTCCTAGAATCCAGAGTTGAATCGGTGCTCGGGGTTGTCTTGTCGAATAGTTGTAGGTATTTTGCACGAATTTGATCCTCGCGCTCCCAAGTGAACTCGGGTCCTCTATTAGAGTTCCATCTGACCTTAACAATGGGAATGCGACTATGCTTAAGTCGTTTGACCTCCCGATCCATAATCTCGACGGGTTCCTCAACAAAGTTCAGCTTATCGTCAATTTTGATTTCTTTTAACGGAATCACGAGGGTTTCATCCGATAAACACTTTTTCAAATTTGATACGTGGAAGGTGTTGTGTACTCTGCTGAGATCCTCAGGGAGTTCGAGTTTGTATGCCACAGGACCGATCCTTTCAATGATCTCGAAGGGTCCAATGTATCTTGGGTTTAGCTTTCCACGTTTTCCAAACCTAATCATTCCTTTCCAAGGTGATACCTTTAGCATGACCTTGTCTTCAACTTGAAACTCCATTGGTTTCCTTCTCACATCGGCATAGCTCTTTTGCCAATCCCTGGCGGCTTACAATCGTTGTCTAATCTTTACTATTTTCTCAGTGGTTTCAAGAATCAACTCGGGACCTGAGAGTTGTACATCTCCAATCTCAGCCCAACAAACTGGTGATCGACACTTTCTTCCATAAAGTGCTTCAAATGGTGCGGCCTTGTTACTGGTGTGATAAGTGTTGTTATATTAGAATTCTGCTAACGGTAGATGCTTATCCCATCCTTTTCCAAAATCGATCACACATGCCTGAAGCATGTCCTCAAGTGTCTGAATAGTCCTCTCACTTTGACCATCGGTCTGTGGATGGTAAGTGGTACTCATATCTAGCTTAGTTCCCAAGGCCTTCTGTAAAGATTGCCAAAAGTTAGACGTGAAACGGCTGTCTCGGTCGGAGATAATAGAAATCGACACTCCATGCCGTGAAACTATCTCCTTCAAGTATAAACGTGCAAGAATGTCCATATCATCAGTCTCTTTGATTGGCAAGAAGTGCGCTGACTTCGTGAGACGATCGACAATGACCCAAATAGTGTCAAACCCACTCGATGTCTTGGGTAATTTCGTAATGAAGTCCATTGTAATTCTCTCCCATTTCCACATTGGTAGCTCTGGTTGAATCAAAAGACCGGATGGTTTCTGATGTTCAGCCTTTACTCTTGAGCAGGTCAAACATTTACCGACATACTCTGCAATTTTAGCCTTCATGTTTGGCCACCAATACAACTTCTTAAGATCATGATACATTTTATCTGAGCCGGGATGAATGGAATAATTTGACTTATGAGACTCATGCATGATGAGGTCTCGTATTTCTCCATACAATGGAATCCAACTTCTGTCTTTGAAACACAACCTTCCATCTGGTTTCTTGACAAATCCATTCATGCTCTCTGGCATACCGTAGATCTTCTTGTGTGGTCTATTCTCTTCTTTAAGGGCCTCAGTTTGAACTTCAAGAATTTGAGACGGAAGTGGTGATCTGATTTTCATTCCCAATGATCTGACCCTGAGGGGTCTAAGTCGTTCCTTTCGACTCAAGGCATCTGCTACAACATTTGCCTTCCCAGGGTGACAACGAATCTCACAATCATAGTCGCTTAATAACTCCAGCCATCGGCGTTGTCTCATGTTCAACTCCTTTTGATCTAAAATGTGCTGAAGACTTTTGTGATCGGTGAAGACCGTACACTTAGTTCCATATAGGTAATGTCTCCATATCTTAAGAGCGAATACTACCGCTCCTAGTTCTAGATCATGTGTGGTGTAGTTTTCCTCGTGGGGTTTAAGTTGTCTAGAAGCGTAAGCGATTACTTTAAATCTTTGCATCAATACGGCACCCAAACCTTGGATTGATGCATCACAATATACCACGAAGTCGTCACTTCCTTCGGGTAATGCCAATATCGGTGCTTCACAAAGCTTCTGCTTCAAAAACTGAAATGCCAATTCTTGCTCTTCTCCCCAGTCAAACTTCTTCTTCTTCTATGTTAACTCAGTCAAAGGCTTAGCAATCCTTGAAAAACCTTCAATAAATCTCCGATAGTATCCGGCAAGGCCTAAAAATTGGCGTATCTCGGTAGGACTCGTAGGTGACGCCCAATTTTTAACAGCTTCGATCTTGGCGGGATCAACATGAATACCTTTACTGTCGATAACATGCCCAAGAAATTGCACCTTCTCGATCCAAAAATCACACTTTGAAAACTTGGCGTACAATTTCTCTTCTTTGAGCAGTGTCAGTATAACCCTTAGGTGTTCTGCGTGCTCTTCCTTACTACGTGAATAGATAAGTATATCATCGATGAATACAATCACAAACTTGTCCAAATAGAGTTTGCACACTCGGTTCATTAAATCCATAAATACAGCGGGTGCATTTGTTAGACCAAATGGCATTACTTGGAATTCGTAGTGACCGTACCTTGTCCTGAAAGCTGTCTTAGGGATATCTTCTTCCCTACTCTCAGTTGGTGATAACCCAATCTCAAATCAATCTTCGAGTAAACACTCGAACCTTGCAGTTGATCAAACAGATCGTCAATCCTTGGCAACGGATATCAATTCTTCACTGTAAGTTTGTTCAACTCACGATAATCGATACACATCCTGAAGGTTCCATCCTTCTTCTTCACAAACAACACTAGTGCTCCCCATGGTGATGAACTTGGGCCGATAAATCCTTTATCTGACAATTCCTGCAATTGCTCAGATAACTCCTTCATCTTAGACGGTGCTAGTCTATAGGGTGCTCGTGCTATGGGTACTGCTCCTGGCACCAAGTCAATTTGAAATTCCACTTGACGTGTTGGCGGAAGGCCAGGAAAGTCCTCAGGGAATACCTCAAGAAAGTCCTTGACTACTGCACAACCTGAAGTTGCTTCTCCTCCGACTTCTTCTCGGTGACTTGAGCTAAAAAGACTTGACATCCTCGTTCGATATACTTCACGACTTTGACGCAAGAAATGATGTTTAGACGTGTTTTACTTCACTCACCACGAAAAATTAGGGTTTCTTCTTTCAGGGGAATGTGAACGACTTTCTCGTCACAAATGATTTTAGCGCGGTTCTTGGATAACCAATCCATTCCTATGACAATGTCGAAACTACCAAGTCTAATTGGCATAAGGTCAATGATGAATGGTGTGTCTAATAGTCACAGGGTGCAACCCCAGATTATGGTGTTAGTGCTCACTAGCTTCCCGTCGGCAAGCTCAATTTCGTATGTGGTGTTTAGTTTGGTTTGTGAAATATTAAGTAGAGGTGCAAGAGATATAGATACAAAACTTTGATCGGCTCCGAAATCAAATAAATCTTTAACGAGGCGGTTGTTTAGAAAGAACGTACCCGTGACTACGTTCGGATCTTGCTGGACATTTCCATCTCCTAGCACGTACGCTCTTCCACGTGCATTGTTATCCTTGTTTGGGCACTGACGCCTGTAGTGTCCTTTTTCTCTACAAGCATGGCATACTACAACCACTGGTTCAAGTTAGCTCCTGTAGCCTTGCAATCTTGTGTCTTATGACCAACCCTTGAACATTTCCCACACTTAGCATAACAGGGTCCAGTGTGGTGCAACTTACACTTGTCGCAGAATGGGGCAGGTCCAGCATACCCAGCATTCCTTGCTAGCGCAGCGACATAAGCTCTGGCAGCTTCCTATCGTCGGGTTTGTTGGTTGTGGTGGGTGTTCCTGTCATGGTGGTAGTTACGGTTGGGGTTACGGTTGTTGTTGTTGTTGTTGTTGCTGTTGTGGTTGTTCATCTTCCGATCATCAAACTTCCTTTTGTGATCGTTGTTTCCCTGAGCAGAGTTACGCTTAATCTCCCGGTCTAGTAGTCTTTGGGTAATAGTCGTTGCTTCTTCCAAAGATTGAGGCTTTGACGAGGTGACGTTTCCCTCAATGCTCCTAGGTAATCCCTCAATGTACCTTTCCAACAACTTTTCCAAATCGAGAACCTTTGAAGGGCAAAGTGTAGTAAGTTCCTGAAATCTTCTATCATAAGCCCTGAGGTCACTCCCTTTCATGACCAACAGGTGAAACTCATCTTCTAGCTTCTTAATTTCCCCTCTTGGACAGAACTTCTTCAACATCTTTTCCTTAAAGTCACTCCAAGTGATCTGATAGGCTTCCTCCACGCCTAGTTTCTGAGCAGTTGCGTTCCACCAAGACAACGCGTCTTCCAGCAAAGTTCCTGTAGCAAACGAGACTCTATTTTCAGTGGCACAACCGCTCCTCACAAACACAGTTTCAGTTCGCTCAAACCATCGAGCAAGTTCTGTTACTCCTTCAGTACCCTTTGAAGTGGGATGGTTTACAAGCTATGAAGTCCTTATAGGTACACTTTCGAGTCGTAGAGGACTCGCTTTCTGCAGTGGCTCGGTTATTGCTACTAGTTCACGCCATTATGGCAGCCTGCTCTTCCAAAGCTGCAGCAACACTGTCGGCAACCAACTTTCTGATAGCAGCTTGAGTCATAGCGGGTGACGAGGTAGCAGTAGCGGTTTTCCTAGGGGCCATATCTCTTTAAAATCGCAAGTGTATAAGTAAGAATCCCAAACATCGATCAATAACAAGAGAAATAACATAACCAAGTTCATAATAGTCGAGATCATCACAAAATACATCATAATCACACCATGAATACATACATCAACATAAACCATATCATCCATAAATAATCATCACGACATGTAACAACACACATGGAAATTATAATGAATCTCAATATGGGAGCATAATATAAGATCAAACAACTAAAACATCATAAATCGATATCAGTACAGTACAATCGTAACCAACATAAAGTTTTAATAATTTGAATTCATTGTTACAAAACAATAAAATACAACATTATTAATGCCGCGTAGGGCAAGTTAAGATATCTCTGAATGTAGTGATATGTCATAGATTTATGAAGCTCCAGGTGCGCCTCCTGATCTCCTCTCTAGCTCTCTAATGATCCTGATCATCTCCATCATCTCTAGATCTCTCTCGGGCCTGGATCTCCTCAATCGTGACTGATAGAGTGTGGATAGTAGCACTAGATGTGGCTAGCTCCTGTGTCTGATGCTCCAGCATCTGCTGTGTGATGATCGCAATCTCTCTAAGATCCTCCATCTCGTGTCTCTGCACATCTAGTCTATGACCGAACTCATTAATGGTAGCCCGTGCCTCCTCGATCTCAGTACCCATCATCTCAAACACTGTCTCTAGAGCTGTCCTATGCATGACGAGGCTCTCGATCTCCTCCTACATAATCTCAATCCTCTCCAAGGATATATCCTCAATAACACTAAACAGCTCATCAAGTCGATCCTCATGTCTAACCAGTCTAGCAGCCAATAAGGGAATATTGTGGTGTATCGGCTCCCTAGTAACCGGTAACACAGCTGAGGAGCTCTCTCCAAGCTCGGCAGGTTTCGGTGATCCCTCAATAAACCTCCATCAGCGGATGCACTCTAACAAGAACGACCATCGGTGGGCATCAACCATCCTATGAATGCCAGGTGAAGTAGTGGTCTCAGCAGGAATGGATGAAGGTGATGGGATAGGTGACGAAGCAGGTGATGGTATCGGCATAGTAGTAGTCTGAGAATAGAAAACCATAGGTGGTGGCATGGGTGGCAAAACCTCAAAAGAGTGGAGTGCGGTGTAAGTAGGCTGCATATATAGATGTGGCTCAGGTAATGGTGATAAAGGTGATGGTGACCGAGATGGTGATAACACAGGTGTCAGCACAGGCACAGATACAGGCACAGGTGAAAGTGCAGGTGTGGGTGATGGCACAGATACAGGTACTGGTGGTGGTATAGTAGAAGTAGGCAAAATACAGACTCATTTCCGAGCCGTGCATTTGCGGGTGAAGCTATCATCATGGTATCGAAACAACTCTCCAAAAGGCTCAGGCTCAAAGGGCTCAAGGGTCGTCACTCGCTTGCATTGACGAGTCGGTGCAGGCGGGGATGGTGGTGGAATAGATACAGTAGTATCGGAAGTATCGGAGTCAGAAGACTCGTCATCAGCATCTGAACTGGAATGGTGACTAGCAGGTGGTGTAGGACGGTCATCAGCCACAGGAAACTGCTGAGACGTGAGATACTGATCATACAGGTACTGATCGTATGTCATAGGTCCATAAACAGGATGAAAAAGTGGCTACACAACAAAAGAATCAATGGGTGTCAAAGCAACCTCACCCTCCTCGAAGGGCTCAGTCTCTGTAGATGGGTCTCCAGATGGAACAGGAGATGGAATGACAGGTGATACTGGTCGGGTGTCACGGGTGTCATGAGAATCATGGGTGTCTCGGGTACCCTGGGTGTCATAGTCAGATAAGTCAATGGTAGGGAAGGTGGATGATGCCAGCATGACGTCATCGCTGTTAGACAAGATAATAATCAGGGGCGACATGGTACTGTAATATCCCAAAATAATAGTAATATAAGTCATATAGTCTACATAATGCTACATGCACAGTGATCATGGTGTCATAGTGAACTTAGTGCAATGGGTGCTAAAAATCAAACCTTAAAACATGATGTTGGCAAGCGCTGGCACGGAGGGCACTTCGGTGATGATTAGTTCGTTTAGAAATCCGGTGTGGTTATAGTCCAATGTTTTGAAAAATCATTTGGTTCTCTATAACCATGGCTCTAATGGCAATCTGTAACACCCCGAAAATTTGATGAGCAGCGGAAGTCTAATTAGGGTCATTACAGTTTAGTACACAGTCATACTCATAGAAAACAATTCAAAAGATAGTTAATATCATTCCATGAAAACTCAAAGTAGTCAGAGTTACAAACATTTCTCCAAATGTTAATTGTTTCGCAAAAGAAGTGATGAGTTTGAAAAGAATGATATAGTTATTGAAATAAAAGGGAGGTCCTGTGTGCCCTTTTTGCCAGCTCCATGCAACCATGCTTGCTAGTTACCTGAGATAAATATGCTAAAAGTCAACACAACGGTTGAGTGAATCCATAGTAGTTTAAATTGTAATAGTGTGAACACAAGTCAAGTATTTGAAATAAACAAGCCAAGATAGATCGGTCTTGACTAAACGGGTGTCATATTGCTCCTAAGCCTCACGAAGCTCAAGCCTTAACATCGTATCAAAATATCATAAAGATAAAAATTACCTACACCACAGGGGTGTAAATAAGAAAGGGGCTTCGGTGATGGAAATGTACTCGGTTTCCATGTTACTTCGAATATAGCACACCTCCTGCCAAATGATCACTTTGACAGAGATGGGCTGCCGTTCCAATAGATCTATTAGCTATATTCGTGCTCACTCGCAAGTGATTAAGGTTCATGATATGAGGGACTTGTAGTACGGGTGTCAACTTAGGCAATATCAGGTAGTAATAGCATACATAAAAATACTTGTGTTCGGTTTATAGCATGTATCTCCCCACGGGGTTTAGAAATAATTAAAATGTGGGACCATGAACTCACCTGACCGTGTGTGTGAATCACAACGGTGCTCAAAGGTGACGGTGTATTGCTATGACTAGCAATGAAATTCCTCCGACTTGCGACCTATATGATGTAATATATATATTACCATCGGTGTTTCAGATTCGATGCGTGAATGACATGTGATATATCTCGAGTACGGTGATATCGATTCGGGTGTCTTAAATATTCCAAAATAACTTTACATAGTTATTTATAACGTTGATACGAACCGGTGATCAATAAGTGTTAATTTATTTGTGATAATAATAACGTTAATAAAAATATTTGTTTTAAATATTTTTAGTAGTAAAGTATATTTATTTTAAAACTATAATATATGTGTGTGTATATATATATATATATATATATATATATATATATATATATATATGTTACAAAAATAAATAGGTAGGGTAACAATATTAAAATACCATTGTCAAGGTTTACCTTTAACTTTAAGAAAAGTTACATCTTTTACCCCTTGGTTAAAACAATTACATTTTTAGTCCTTGTTATACTTTTTACACAATATACCTCTATTTTAGAGTAATTACAGTTTCTACCCTCTAGTTTTATTAAGAGTTAACTGTTTCGACTTTAGACCAAAAGTTTGGCAGATTTGTCAATTTTGGTCCCTTAACAAAAATTTTTGCAAAAATAGTCCTTGGTTAAGTTTTTGAAAACAACCTTTTTGGTACAATGAGAGTAGCCTTTTATTATCTTAGTAGCGTACAAAATCAGTTGTCAAGTCTCAAAATATATCAAAAATTTTATAAGCTTCAAACCGAAATTTCCTTAATAAATTTTATTTGGGCTCGTTAGCCCATATTAGGCTCAAACGGTGGTTTTATTTGTATTAGGGAGTGTTTCGAGTGTGTCTAGGATCTAGCTTATTTTACATAGTATAGGGTCGCGTATTTTATGCATGTTAAGTTAGTTCGATTCAGTTTGGTATGAAGAATTGGGTCAACAAAAAATATATATACATCGTACGTAAGAAAACAAAGTTACAAGGTCATTTCAAAAGGGTGTCGAGGTATAAAATTTATATATAGTGTTACGTGTGGTTATAAAACCTAAGTGTTTTCAAAGTAATATACAACGGGTGTGATGCGTGTAATGCATGGAAATGAATATCATACGAATTGAAAAAGGAGATAGAAACTTACAACACCTAATCAAGGTGGTGGAGAGTTCGTGTGATATGAGACAAGAAAAACGAGCAACGTGGTACCCTCCTTATGTAGTGACTCTCGATTCAAAGATAGTTACCCAAATAGTTAAACCTTGACCCGATCCTTGAGTAGCCTCCTCGTATTAGAAAAGGAATGAGACAAAGAGAAGTTTTTGCTTGTGAGATTTGAGTGTGTGAGAAAAATATGCATTTAATGTGGGTTTATATAGGGTGACAATGGTGGTTAGCATGGTTCCCATATAACACTACACCATTCGACCAATCAATCAACTCTCGACAAGAATGTCTAGTTCCATTGGTGTAGTCAAGTCGAGTTGTAAGAATTTAGATGCTATGATTATATTTTAGAATTGTTTAACACTAGAACTAGAGAGATTAGGGCCATGCGTTTGTACCTTATAGTTTAGTTTATGTTTGTGTTAGTGGTTAAAGAGACACTTGATCTTGTGGGTAAAGAAAGCTTAGTGTGTAATGTGATGAACCATGTGTTCGACTAGTTCTATAGGGCTACATAGGGCGGCTTGGTGTCTTGCTTTGGTTGATCTCACACACAAGGAGAAAAAAAAAGAACTTAGGTGGCTTGGTGTCGAGTGATGAAGGAACCAAAGAAAAGAAAACGTGCGTGTAATATCCATGTAGTACACGAGTTGAGCTTGTTGAGTAATAGGGAAAACAAACAGCCATTTGGCTTGGTGATGCATTCGGCCCAAATAGAAAGCAAGAGAAAATACATAAGTGATCTTGGGCTTAAGGTGACACGCGGCCCAGCAGAAACAAAGAAAGAAAACAGATTTTTTTTGGGCTGAAATGGGGTACGCAGCCCAATCAGAAAAAGAAAAGAAATGTTGTGGGCTTGGGAAAGTCACAAGCCCAAAAATAATGAGGTGTCGGTGACTAGTGCTCTCGTAACTTTATTTTCGGTGTCAGTGTCGATGTCGATTCGTGTAAAGCTTGAAAATATAAACAGTGTTGCTCATACGTATATATGCATATATATACATAGTATAGTAGTAAATTCGTAATAATTAATATATATATATATATATATATATATATATATATATATATATATATATATATATATATATATATATATATATATATATATATATATATATATATATATATATATATAGATAAATGTATATATATCGGTGTCATTAATAAGGTGTCGCGTCGCAAGTGGGAGTTACTGGTGTTAACCTCTTTGGGTGATATCCAAGAGTTACAAAAAGTGATACCAGGTGATAAACATATGGCAACCAAAGTGTTTCTGGGTGTCAAACAAACGGTGTCTCATATAAAAATTTAAATTAGCCCGCAAAAATGGCTTTAATTAGAATAGTTTCGATAATTAGCATTAATAAATGACCTGGGATTTTACGGAGTATTACAGTTCTGGCTCATAGGGTTAAAGTCGTCGAACTCGTCTTCGGTGGCGGATCAGACCAGGTGGTGAAGGTTGAGAAGGGGAGGATGTGGGAGGTGAATTCTCTGAGTCAGATGCAGGTAACCAATGTTGACGCTGCATGTGTCGATCAGTAGCAGGTGACATAGGCATCACTACAGGAGCAAAGTCTGAAGTAGGAGACGTAGTGTCTTCACTTTCTGAGTCAGACGATACTGCGATGGGGTGTGGAGCTGGAGACATAGTACTGTAACAATCTCGAATAGTAAATGTAAGTTAAAAATCATAAACATGTTATCCTTGCTAAAACTCATATAATAGGCAACATTCTTAAATGTTAGGAATACGTAGGCATGGAGGCATGATATATTTATGTTTTTGAAAATGGTCCTTTTTGAAAAAGTAGTTACAGTCCAGTGTTTAAAATACACCTGGTTCGCTATAACCATGGCTCTGATGCCAATCTATAACACCCCCTAAATTCGATTAACGACAGCAGAATACTTAACGGGGTATTACGTAGCAGATCTTTGTCACAATCATAGGAAACGTTTTAAAAACACATTTTATCATTCATTTAAAATACTTGAGTATAGAAATAGTTTTGGAAAACCAGTCATATCTTCATAGATATGTTTTATTTAGGCGAATGATAAAGAAAACGTTTATTTAAAAACCCGTGCCCGGGTTGATGCCCTTCTCCGTGCCTTGAACATCCATGCCTTAATTACCTGAGATAACATGCTAAAAGTCAACAAAAGTTGAGTGATGTCCATAGGTTTAAGTTTTAAGGTTGAACAGAAGTAAAGGTGTTAATTTTATCGATAACCTATTAACAAGTTTAAAATCAAGTTTGTTATTGCATTAAGCTCATGACATGCAATGATTAGACAGGCATCAATGTGTGATGTAAACTAATATAAATGGGTGCCCTCAGGATAGGTCTTTGCCAGTAACCTATGAATTGTTAAATACCGTGCGCCTAGTCGCTCATCCTAGCTAAACTAAACAGGGATTGTCAGTCCCAAATAGATCCATTCCCGAATATTCACGTTCACTCGCAAGTGATTAACGTTCATGATCGAGGGGCTTTTGGCAATAGCTACTTAAGCAATAAAAACATTCAAGCATAGCATACTAAAAAGCTTGTGTTCGAGTTTGTAGCATGTATCTCCCCACAAAAGAGTTTAAAAAGTTTAAAGAGTGGGCAATGAACTCACTTGGATTGCTCGGTAGTACTAGTATCATAATTCAAATGATAGGTGGAAACGGCTTCAACACACAACCTAAGTAAAATATGGCAAGTTTTTCATAGTTTGATAGTCTAAGTTCAGTTTATCGTGAAAGTTGTTTATTATAGTGTATTGTTTGTTTAGTTGACTTGTAGCAATTAAACGTGCGTGTTTAAATGCCTGAAGTTCAAGAACAAAGTTATATTTCAGAATATAACTCGTGAGTATGTTCTTGTTTAACGAAGTATAGAGATCGTTGAAAATGAACGAGATCGGTGGTTGGTAAAACCAAATTCGGGTTTAAGCTTTGGTTAATCGTTTTAATTATATTCTTATCGTAGTAATATATATATATATATATATATATATATATATATATATATATATATATATATATATATATATAAATGACGAAGTGTGACGATATACGTCAAAAGGTTACGAAGGTCGGTGGGATTAACAAATGGTTGATAGGTGTCGAAAAGTGAATCTGTTTGAGAGAATGTGTTAATTGTTAAAAGTTATATATTTATTATTTTCGTTATTACGTTATATATAGAAACTATATATATTTATTTAATTTACGAAAAGTGCTTAATCGAATCGGATTTATATAAAATACTTATATATATAAAATATAAATTATAAAATTTATATTTTTATTAAAAACCTTCAAGTTTTGTAAAATTTACATTTTAACCTCCCTACGATATACTTTACACCGTTATTCCAAAACGATATTAAATTTCATTTTTAGTCCAAAACTCTTTTATATTTACATTTTATACCCTTAATTTTCTAGATTTATAGTTTTCATCACAAATATGCCAAAATGACAGTTTTCCCTTAAACTTTGTATTTTGACAGTTTTAGTCCCTCGGGTTTAAAACGTTTGCAAAAATAGTCCAAATTTCACCAACTTAAGAACTTAATCTTTTAATTTTCTAAATCAGTTTAAAACAGCTTATTGGAGTTGTAAAAACAGCTTATTTTCCAAAAGAGCTTATTTTTCACTAAATGGGCCTTAAACGAGTCGAACAAATGCCCATTAAGGTTTTTCCATCCAATGGGCTTAGGAAACTTTTAGGCTTAGCCTTAGGCTTATTTTTGGACTACATTTCTATTTAGAAATAGCTTAGAGGACTAGCTTATTTGAAAAGCTTAATTTCGACATATTGGGCTTAAAGGCCCAAATCGTATATTTAAGTTTAATAAAAACGCAACTAGCTTTTAGGTTTAACGAGGGATCATGTGAGTTTATGGGAGTGAGTTTAAAGCCTAGCTTATTAGTTTGTCATGTGAACTAATGGTTTACGCCATAAAAATGATATGTTGTGTGTATAGTTTGGAAAATACGAGACCAAAGCATGTCGACCATAGCCAAAGCTAAGAATAGTTTTTGTGTCCAAAAATATTCTAAGTGTTGGAAGTGAAATCGTATAGGTCAAGTGACTAAGAAACGTGTTTAATAGAGTACTTAGACGTTGTTTTTAGTGTGAGGTGTCTTACTAAACTTGGTTTAGGATGTATTAAACTTATGGTTTAGCCACTAATACGTATACGTTATAACTTTATATTAACGAGGAATTAGATAAAGTAATTGTGTAGTTGTAAAATAAAACGTGAAGGAGATATTAAAAGGGAGGAGTTTGGCTTACCTCACCAAGTATTGGTGGAGTAGTAACGAGTCGTAGAGGCCAAAGAATGACTGGGGCTTGATTCCTACATACACTCAAGTCACCAAATGCTTGATATAACTTGCTACGAGACTCCCCAATGCTTTTGCTCAAGGAATAGGTCTACCCAAAAGACTTAGAAACTAGTTGTGAGGTGAAATGTGATTAAGGTGGTATGCATGGGTCGTGTACATGCATGTACACATGTTTATATATAGGAAGGTTTTAAAAATGTGGGAAAGGTGTCCCTTGGTGACAAAGGTTAGCATGGTACAAGGAATAGGGAACCAATAGTGAAGTGATGATGAGGGTTGGTCATGCATCGTCCTTGTGCACAAACGGGCAAGAAGAAAATAACAAAGCTACAATGGTTTGCGTTTTGGGTTGTAAAATGTGGTCATCAAGGATTTGTGAGGATTCTCATGTGATAATAGTAGAGTGGTTGCACAATTCGTCCTTGTGGAGTCCTTGACGAGAGAAAACAACAAGAAAGCATGGATTGGAGTTGAGTTTATAGTTACGAAGGAGATCAATTCCTTTTAAACAACACGTGACCATTCAAGGAGGTCTCATGGATGCCTCTTAAGTCAAAATGAGTAGGAGAGGGGGTAAGCAAGTATTCGTCCTTGTGGATATGTTAACGAGAGGAAGAAAACAAGAAAACTATCATGATGGTTCGTCTTGCCTTGTTTGTGAGTTTTGTGTAAGTCAAAACTTGTTAAAAACGTGTCTTAGGAAGTTTAGAAAACTTGGAGTTAAGTTTAGAGCAATACGGGACATTGTAATAACTTAAAATGAAATTTTGTTTTTTGTTTACATGTAAAAATTGAGCTGAGCTTTGATTGTTTTTTAAGGGTTAAATGACCATGATAGGGAAAATGATTTGGCACTCATGATTCTTGGTTAAGAGGAGTAACGAATGGTGCAAAAATATATATGTGTTGTTTAGAAAAATTGTGAGTAAATGAGGCGAAGTAAACGGGGTGTAAGACATGGTTTCAAAAATTATAAAAGGTTTTTGGGCTTGCTTTGGTTTTGGGCTTGTGTGCGTGGGTGGACTGGGCCCAAAAAGAAAGAAAAGAAAGAAATGAAAAAGGTCCGTTTGGTGTGTTTTGTTTGTAGCAGAACTGGGCCGAGGCCCAATGGGTGTAAAGGCCCAATTTAGCTTATCTCGAAGTTGAAAGTAGTTACTGAGCGTTTGTGGAAATTTTCGTGAGCCCGAGAATTTATTAGAACGTATTTGGTTAATTAACGGATTATATATATATATATATATATATATATATATATATATATATATATATATATATATATATATATATATATATATATATATATATATATATATATATATATATATATATATATATATATATATATATATATGTATAATTATACGTTACTTAATAAACGTTTAGTTATTAAAAATTAATTCGCGATACTTAGACTATCTAGGTTCGTGTGTAAGCGCGTTCCAAAGTAAATGGTAATCACCAACGGCGTTGTGATTATAAAAGTATATCTCGACTAACAAACAAAAATTTTGTTATCGGTAAAAACAGTTTTTTTTTTTTTTAATTATCGTAATGATTCATAAATCATTGGTTTGCATTTACTATTCATGAGGGAAAATTACGGGAGGTTACAGTATTGTGTTTAGTTTTTGACGGGAAATGTGCACACGTACTTTTTCCTTGTTCACAAGCTGGACATACGTGATCTTTGGCATATCAGGATCTTGGAAGACCATCAACAAGTTAATGACGAACAAGTTCAGTCATTGTTTTGAAATTAAAGTGAGAAAGTCGTTTGTGCCATAACCATAATTTTATCGAATCACCTTTGGAGAGAAGACATATGGGTGAAGATGCAAGCATATCTGACATTGAGATAGTGTAGAGACTGGTTTTGCGAGTGCCTGACATGAGATCATTTCCTTGTAAATCATGAACAAAACAAGTTTTCTCTCGAAATGCGACTTCTAAATCCCCATCATAGAATTGACCAACAGAGAAAAGGTTGTGACCAAGACCTTCAACATAATAAACATGACTACTTTTGATATTGTCATTGACGTAATCACCATATCCCATAATGTCTGTGAAATGATCATTCCCGAATCGGACAGTGCCGATGAACTTTGAAACAAAGTTTACTAACAGTTTGAGATTGCCTGTCATATGTCGGGTGCAACTGCTATCAACAATCCAGAGAACAATTTGAAACACCTGCATCACATGAAGACGACGAAGATGGAACAATGGTAAGGTAGAAGTTGTGGGTTTCGTTAGGATAGAAGAACGCACATTTAGAATTTTGGGAATCCATTTAAAGTTTGGTTTTCTTTGTAACCATTGTTGTCAATTCCAACTAGTTCGAGCTTTCTTCTTAGTGAATTCACTAGTTGAGTGCATGTTCCTAGATTTGTTGTTTGCAACTATGGGGGTAACTACGACATCTTTTGAAACAACACTTGGCAGTTTACCTAATATAGACTTAGAAGCAGTAGTGGGCCTAGAAGGAATGCTAAATGTATGTTTCTTTTTACGAATTAAGAGAGAATTAGCTACACATGTTGCATGATCACCAGATAACATACTTTTACTACAAAACACACAGGATGCATTAACATTCAAAACACTCAAAGTTTCATCATTCGTTACACTGACATTTTGATTACAATTTGCCAGATTAGAATCTAGCTCAGATGCAACATGATTTTTATTCAAATTCCTAAGTTGATCTTCTACTTCTTGGGCTTCTAGTGATCCTCTTTTGTGTTGCAAGATCCTATTCTTCTTGTTACTTTTATGCTTTAATCTGCTAATGCTAGTAGTGGAGACTATTCCTGTAGAAGTGGAAGGATGCAAGTTAGTGTCCTAAATCTTTGTTTTCTTAGGTGTAATGTCCAACTTATACATTCCTGGTGTTATCACATTTGTGTCTACAAACATTCCTTTTTCAAGTAGCCTAATTTTCTCTTTTAAATCAATGATGATGTGTTTTTTATCTTGAATTTGAGACACAAGGCTTCTATTGTCATAAGCAATGTCATCGTGGTTTTTCTACCATTCAGCATTTTCAACTTTTAATTCCTTAATTTCCTTTTTATATTGCAGAAGTTGATTTTTGAAAACCTCATTGTCATTTCAGTATTGACAAGAATTTGAAACATTTTGATTATGCAATGTTAGGTCACCATTTAGTAAACACAAGTGTAATGATAAGAGAAATGAGATGAGAATGAGAGTGGGATGATTATGAGAAATTTGAGAAATTGAAATGCAAGAGTTTCCTTAATGTTTTCAAATAACCAACCAAGTATTACAAAGACCTAAGCATACTATATATAGGGAAGGAGCTAGGGCAACACTCCCTCTCCTTCCTTTCTCCAAATCGTGTGGGCTTTCAAGCCCATGGATCATATTACTTAAGCCTAGTAAACTTGAAACAATAACATAAATGTAAATTAAGCAACCTATTATTACATATGACCGAGACTTGATAAAATAGTAAAACTTTGGTTCCAACAATCTCCCCCTAAGGGTCGGTCATCATGGTTGCTTGACGTCTTCATCTTTCTCTTTGACTTTCATAGCTTCAGACGTCTTCAGAAATGATTTGAATGATAGATATACTCTGCTCTTTGTCTTTGTTCTTTGATGATGTTGTAGTGATTATGTTATGAAGTAATCTGCCGTTCGTCACTCCTGCGTCTGTGGTGGTTGTCTGCCATTTCAACATGCTCATACATCTTTTGAATTCAGACTTATACATGCACGTAGTCCCTTTCTTTCACTTAAGATCTTTGGTCTTTATACTTTGTAGATTCTTCTTTTTGGCGTAGAATCTTACTTTGAACTTTGTGTTGCTTTGATCTTTGAGGGAGCTTTTGATGATAGCAAGATGCATGTATGAGCATGTGGAATCCGTCATCATGGAAGTGAGATACCTGCGAGTAGACAGTTAGTAATAAAACATCCGGTACTTACATATAAGGAATTAGAGATCGTCAACAGCATAGTGTGAAGACTCCTTCTAATCCTTATAAAGGCCGTTCCCATGTCAGATACTCCCGAGGGAGCTTACAAGACCTACTAAGTAGCTCAATGACTGGGTGAGTCGCTGGGGATCACTCCACGACTGTAGACCGTTAAGAAACCACCGCAAACACTAAGCGTAACCCACAAGGAGTTACCGAAGTGACCCGTCAGGGCTGTTAGATGATGACCCTGTTAGGATTTCCGTTCAATCATTGAGAAATACTTGTGTAAATTCTCTCATAAGCGTTCTCAGCAGATTGCTAAGATCTGCGAAGGACTCGATAATTTACAGCTGGTGTCCATTGATGCAGAACACCAGTTGTAGAAATGCTAAGTGTTCCTAAGAGATCTTTTGATGAATCTCATGGCTCTAGACTCGATAAGTGCACACTTAGGTTTCCTATGCGGAGACTAGGGAGAGGTCTCCAGTTTCAATATCAACCATCTCTAAGAGATAAGTCGATAGATACACCGGTTCCCCGTGAGAATGAAACAAGCTCTTTTAAGAGAACTTGAGTGGTTAGAAGGTTAAGTGCAGTGCGTCACTGGGTCCATGACGGCTTTATTTTCAATACCGGCGTCGCCTTAGCAACAACCAGTAGCATATGAATTGAACCCGGTGTCTGCCCTAAGGTTGAACAAATGGAGGGCTATTTCTTTTCACCCTTTTCTTTACTTTTCTTTTTAATTCTTCAACCCCTTCTTTCTCCTTTCATTCTTTTCTCCTTTTTTCGTATCATACCTAAGGACTTCTAATTCTAACTATGGGAGATGTCCTTGGGTAGATCCCTCCGGCTCTGGCGGATCATAGGACGGATATTCCTATCTTAATCACCTTATAACTCCGACAGTAGCCAAGAAACCTTTGATTGAAAATCTCTCAAAGTGTTTGTGATAATCAAATATTTTGGTTAACACTTTGAGAGTTTTGTGTACACTTTTGAAGGGCTCCCCCTGCACATGTGCTCATAAGTGTTAAAATAAATTTGCACATGCGGGAGGAGCAATCACTTTTGAATTGATCCATTCTTAATAGACATATACCCGAGGGACACGTTTACGTTGCTAGTTAAAGGGATGCATTATCAGCTTTTAGGTGACAACTAGCCCTAGTAACTAACTTGAAGTTGTTAACATTCCTTGAAAAGGAAGTTAGACCCGTCAAAGTATATATCTAAGAAGAGTTTCTCAAAACGGTACATTTCTACTAAGACAAGTCCTATTCGAGACACGTTTACATCACTGGTTAGACCAGCTTGAAATTATTACCCGTCCAGGACAAGTCTTTTCGATTACTAACATTTGTTGTTTCGTCAATTCGTGGGTCAATTCTGAGTCTAGCTCGCATGATATTCAACTTTCAGCATTAGAACTTGCATATTTTAATCACTTTCACATTTTCTCCCCCTCAAAAATGGCATATAGGATGTTATTTTTGTTAAACTTTTCGATTAAAATATGCCTTTTTGAGTCTTATGGGGAGATTCATCAAGAACTTTTGACTTACAAAGAACAAAGTATTGTGTTTTGACAAGTGCTCCCCCTCAACGAGTGATTAGGTCTCATTGAGGTGAAATACTTGTTCTTTTGAGCAGAATTATGAAAATCATAAAACGTTTGATTAATTCTACTCAAAAGTAAGAAGCCTTCGCTCCTTATGTTAGGATTGAGGCACTGATGCGTACCTCAGGGTCCTTTCTTTACAAGTACGGGTTGTACACTGAAATGCGTGCACAAGCCATTATGGGAAAAAAAAAAGATTCAATCAATGAAACAATTGATAATGAAAAAATATGACCAAATGTACCAAGTTATTCTTCGTCTGGAAGTGGAGCATTGAAGTGAGTGAACTTAGGTTCTGGTCTTTCGAAGTTTCTAACAGGAAATGATGGTCTGGCACCGATGTAGCTTTCCAGTCGTCTGATCTGTTCCCGTCGAAATAACCTTTCTTCAATCTTTAAGACAAAGTTACGAACTTGTCTTCTTATGCTGGATTTCCATCTAGGTTGTTCCCCCTTAGCTATCTTACGTCTATCATCATTCAACCTTTTGACAAGCCCATCACGAACAAACTTGAGTGTAACATCACAGAATTTATGTACCTCATCGAACCTCATGAAGCTTTGTAGCTTTTTGCTGTTGATGTAGGTGAAACCAAACGGTTCTTGGATGAGAGTAAACTGTGGTGTTTCATAGAGACCATCAAAGTAGAATTGTGGCTTTGTCAAATTGATCTTTTGTTGGTAACTTTCCACTCCAAGCTGAAGATCTTCCACTCTTTCTTGAACAATCAGTCGTCGGATGTAAAGAAGTAGCGATGCCATGAAGTTGTACTGAACGTCTCTATCGAATCCGCGCATTCTACCTTGAACCTTTTCAAGATACATATCTTCTATGTCATTGAGATAAAGGTTGGGAAAGTCTGCTTCGGAGAACTTGTACTTCTTTTCATCTTGTCGTTTAACAACAATTTCACGCATGAATAAGTAGTTAAACCGTTTCGACTGTTGAATCTCCAAGATAGAGATGATCTTTGATTTCTGCTTCACATTTTCCAATGATGTCTCTCCTAATCTGCTTGTATAACCGAGACGACGACGATCAGGCCAATGTTGAATTCCGTGTAGAGCATCTCTGTCGTAAGCTACGATGGAGTTGCTGAAAATACGGGTGGTTTCTTCAATGGCTGGAATTTCGTATCTAGCGGCTGGTACTGAGATTGTGACTGAGGAAGTATATTTCTTCTTGGATATCTCTTGAGTGAGCTGGATGTTACGAAAATCTTTGTTGAAGAAGAAGCTGTAACGTATCTTGGGTTTGTCTGGAAATCCTTTCAATGGTAATGGTTTGGTCCAGTCGGTGAAGTAAGGTTTTTCATGATTCTTGGAACTTAGATCGATATTCACTTCAGGATTTAACCAGTCAAAGTCGGCAGACATTGCACTAGCTATATTCTGCATGTGATATTCGTATTCGACTTTGTTTCCAGATCTTTTCTTGAGGAATTCTTGTGCATCCCTATTGATTCTTCTAAGCTCCGCCTTTGTGAGTTTGTTGATGTGAAGATCCTTCATAATGACCTGGGTGAATTGAAGAGTGTTACCAGAAAGAGGCTCTTCTTCTTCCAGAGGAGGTTGAGCTTGGACCATTTCTGTCAGCCAATCATTCTGAGGATTGTCATCATTGTCGAGCCATGAATGACGTGTTTTCTTCTTGGATTTCTTAGACTTGGATGTAACATCTTTGTCTTTGGCTTTGGACGGTGATGATGGACCAGCATGAGAATAATGAGTAGGTGGAGCACGGTAATCGGTGTCATGTTGATCTTGGAAGTCATCATTTTGTTCCATGAACATTTCTGCATCTTCGGTTTGACCTTTACCAGTAGCTGAGGGTTGTTGTTGAGTTCCAGGAGGAGTGGAGTCCTTTTGTGGTTGTAGAGAGGATGAGGGACCTGTTCCAGACTTAGGTTTCTTGCCTTTGGAGTTTGGGTCAGGATCGTCATCTTTTCTTGTCCGTTTTCGGGTTCCAGCAGCATCTTTGCATGACTCCTTTGATATGTAAGCCGCCATAGCCTCATGAAGTGCTTTTTCTTCAGCAGTTTGTGTGGTTTTGGAGGCAACATTGTCGAAGATTTTGGCAAGCATTTCGTTGAAGGACAGTTCAGGGACAGGTGGAGTCACAGTAAAAGATTTTGCGGTGTGAAGCGTGAATGGTGTAGTAGACAGCATTTTCCTCGTAACACTTCTAATTCTGTGATCCAAGTTGTCATTGATTGGTTTGAGAAGGTTTTCTACCTTAGGAGTGATCATCTCAACCAGATTTTCAGTGAGAAAATCATGTGTTGCAGTTCTGATAAAACCTTCGTAATCAGTTTTCAAGAACTTGTCGATCAGCTGCGTTGAATCCTGGAATTCCTCAACTTGTTTAGTAAGTTTGGTAACCATGTCGGTGAGTTTGTTCACTTGCTCCTGAAGATCAACTTGTTGTTTTGGTTCATTGATTGAATGCTGTTAAGATGCGGTTTCAGAAGGTGTGGGAGATGAGTGCTCGGGTGATGATTCGGACGATGATTCGTTGTGAGAGTCTGAAGAAGAAGCAGGAGGAGTCGGATCCTTTGGTGGAGAGTCTTGAGGAGGTGGAGGTTGTGCAGAGGAAGTCTGCTGAGAGGATGACTTAAGAAATATGTTGGTGTCGATCGCATTCTTCTCTTCATTTTCCTTTCTGCGACGTTCCTCTGCTTCCTTTGCTTCTCGTGCAAGAAACTCTGGAGTAATAAGACATTCATGTTCCTGATCCGTAGCTAAGTTTTCTTGACCGCCAACATTCTCCTCTAAAGTAGCAGTCTCAGTCATGTGGACATCTTCAGTCTTGTCTGTATCCTGAACGTTGTCATCAGGTTGTGGAGCTGATTCTGACGTTGTTGGAGGAACCATACTGCTTGTAGCCCCTACATGTTCTGACTGATCGATAGGTGGTGGTGTTGGAGGGTGTGATAGAAGTCGGCTTTCAAGACTTGCTTTCCTCTGTTCTTTCCTAAGCTGCTTTTCTTCAGCTCTAGTGTCGACAACTATACTCTTCAGTTTGCGTTTATCGACTAATGGTTCAACGATTGTTTCATCTTCATCATCATTCGGTTCATTGATAGTGACTCCTTTTCTTCTCCTTGTCTCTTCTTCATAAGTTTCAAGACTTTGTTGTATGGCAATCTCTGTTGCAGGAAATCCTTCATCAGGTGCTCGGTATCTCAGTTCATAGTCTGGTTCTTCTTCTTCAGATTCTGTATCGAACTCAGACTCGGTGTCAGAAGGTGGAGGAGTAGGTTCATCCCGAATAAAGTACTCAGGAGTTGCCTTCTTCTTTGGCTTGGTAGCAGGTTTAGGTTTGGATGTAGGTTTAGGTGTGGTAGTAGTCTTGGGTTTTGCCATTGTAGCAGACTTAGATCTTGTATGAGGTGATCCAGTGGTACTCGTGGTACTCCCAGACTTTACACTTCCTTTGCTACGAGTCTTTATAGTTGCTTCTTCCAGTTCCCCTTTGTAAGCCAGATCATACAAATTGAAGTTCGCCCTTTTCTTAATATTGTCATTCAGAAGGTATTCGGGAATCCTCATTCCTTTGATCTTGGTTGAGGAAGTGGTCGATTTGATAAATGAGGTGGTGAAGTCGTCCTCGAAGAGGTGCTTCGGCTCTTTAGGATCAGCCATCCTTTTGATGAATTCTGGAGAACTTTTGCAGAGATGTTCAATGATAAGCTTGGTGAATCTTGTGAATGGTATCATAGTCTTCACACGGTCGGTCTGAATACTGTAGACGATATCATTCATGATAGGAACTGCAAAGTCAATCGGTGTCAGAGTCACCATTCCCCAGAATGTTTGCAGGTGTTCGAGCCTTGGATGTTCATGACCACTTTTCCTTCCAGATATAGATCTCACCACCAACAGACAGAATGTTCTCCAAGGCTGAGGGATATACTTGGCATTAAATTGGGAAAGCTTGACTAGAGGTACATCATCATCAACCTCATATCCTAATTCAATGAAGAAGTCAAGAAGTTCCAGGTCAGGTAGTATTGGAGCAAATTCGTTGTCAGTTTGTGGCATGAGAAGGGCTGTTCGAAGAATGTCATGATCCACAGAGTAATCTTGGCTATCTAAGGTAACAGTGAAAGACACATCATCCAAGTTGGCCCGAGCAGTAAGCCAGAACTGATGAAGGTAGAACAGTGGAACTGAAGTAGAGCAGGTGAGAAGTGGTTTGCATGGATGTGCCAGTAGGATATCTTGCACAATCTTGCATGATTTCTCTGTGATATTCAGCTTGTTGAAATCAACTCTGGGATTGTTGTTGCCAATTGTGACGTTGTAGTTTTCGGGAGTGATGTCATCTATGGTAAGCAGTGGAAGACTTTGTTCAGTGACGTTCTCATTGGGTTCAGCCATGTTTATCTGAAAAGTATCACCATAAACCAAACATCCAAATTTGTTATGTGTTAGCACAGTTTAGAGTTTGGATACAGATATCTACTTGAGACAGTTAAGCACAAATACGTCATTTTGTTGTGAGCCTAATAATGCACATTGCAAATAAGCACAACATGACAATCACAATTCACAATAATCATCACATTACACAACAATAATGAATCACAACATAGATATAACATGACAATGCCAAACATGTATTCGGAAAAACATATAACATGGACCTTTTATCGCAAACTTTGAGTAAAGGAACAGATTTCGAAAAATGTTATCGAGAAACTTTATCGAGAACTTTTCTTCGGAAAAATTGAGTTATCGAGAAACATTATTTTTCGATAAAATTTTCGAGAATCATATGATTTCGAAAAGTTTTAGCTCAAATAGTGAATTTCGAAAAAACTAATTTTGAAAAGATAGAGTTGACCAACTTTTATCGAGAACATGAGTTTCTCGATAATTTTTCGAAAGTTTTCGATATTACACATATTTCTCAAAAACATTCTTATACAAGAATCTAATCGAATTTTCATGAAGTACACGTACATTTCCTTCACACAAAAACTTTTCCAATGATTAGGCCTGTCACCAAGATAGACAAACACTTGAGACACGTATATCTCGATAATTCTCACGAACGAGGCATACAAGGTATATCGAGAACTAAGCATTCATGGTGTAATTCAACAAAACTAAATCACACATGCATATAAGAGAGCAAAGAAACATATCCCACCAATAAAATCAAACACATAAGCACTGAACCATATAAACCCAATACGACCCAATATTCCGATTTCGAGAAGCAAAGTAAACATGATGGAATGTGTAAATAAATGATAAGGATGTGTTAGAAACAAGCATAGTAACTAAACCCTATCAAGAATTAAACACCTCAACACGTTAATAGCAATTTTCGAAATCCTAACCCTAGTTCTCGACATCAAGAAATCAAGAGATCGAACCGTTGAAAAACCAATTAACCAAGATCCTATTAGTGTAATATCCTAGTGATAACATAGGAACTTACAAAAATATGATCAAGATCGTGGATGTCGTGAATGAATTAGGACCGTGGGTTTCAAAGGGTTTAAGAGTTTATTTTGAATCTATGGGTTTTAGAATGTACGGTTTGTTTGTTTTATTTGTTTTGAAACTTTAAGTTTTGGTCACTTTAGGTCCTTAGACTTTTAGATAAACAAACTTGTGTCCTAAAGTTTCTTGCAACCATAAGTAAAATTGAGATATGCATCCGTTAAGCTAACTTATGAAGACGTAAAACAAATGAGACAATGTGATGTAAAAGAAATCGTCCACACACTCTGAAGAACCGTAAAATACGAGAAAAACATGCAAGTATACCGATTAAAATTGGTAAAAGATTTAAGCGTGACTCCCCCTCAACACTTGTAAAGTAAGAACAAGGTGTTGAATGGAAGCGATATACTTGCATTTTTTTTTTTTTTTTTTTTTTTTTTTTTTTTTTGCAAGAAATATGAAAAATCTTTTTGTCTTTTTGATTGGTTTAAAGTTAAGAAAGAAAAAAACAAACTATTATACAAAGATAGTTGTGATGTTTGACGATCAGTGGTATTTTAAAAACTTTTCGAGATCCTCTGGTGTCAAACATCGCATACCAATTTGGTGAACTAGACTAGCAAACCTTGATGGTGCTAGAGATTTGGTAAGTAAGTCCGCCAGTTGGTACTCAGTTCCAACAAAATAAAGTTCAACTGTACCCCTTTCCACATGCTCTTTGATGAAATGATATCGGAGATCGATGTGTTTGGATTTGCAATGATGCACAGTGTTGCAGGAGATAGCAATTGCACTCTTTGAATCACAGTAGATGGGAATCTTGTTGAATAGGTAGCCATAATCTTTAAGTTGTGATCTCATCCAAATGACTTGAGCGCAACAAGCAGACATGGCTACGTATTCAGATTCTGTAGACGACAGTGAAGTGCAGTCCTGCTTCTTAGATTGCCATGACACAAGTTTGTCTCCGAGAAATTGTAATCCACCAGATGTACTTTTGCGTGTGTCTAAACATCCTGCATGGTCAGCATCTGAAAAAGCAATTAGTTCGAAACCAGAATCCTTCGGATACCAGATTCCCAAGTTAATGGTTCCATTAATGTATCGAAGGATTCTTTTGACCTCACTGAGGTGTTTTTCAGTTGGTCTGGACTGATAGCGAGAGCACATGTAGACAGCAAATACTATATCAGGTCGACTAGATGTGAGATACATGAGGGACCCAATCATACTTCGGTATTTGGTAGGTTCAACGGGAGTCCCATGTAAATCAGCATCTAGTTTTGTGGTATAGCCCATTGGTGTATTAAAAGTATCACAAGACATCATTCCATGTTTCTTAAGAATTTCGAGAGCATATTTGGACTGATTTATAAAAATACCACGGGGTGATTGATGAACTTGTAATCCTAGAAAGAACGTAAGTTCACCCATCATGGACATTTCAAAATTATCTTTCATTAATTTTGCAAAATCATTAGAGTAACTTCGTTTTGTTGAGGCAAAAATGATGTCATCGACATATATTTGAACAACAAGTAAGTCCTCCCCGTAGGTTTTTGTAAACAGTGTTGGATCCACCGATCCTTTAGAAAATTTATTGGCCAGCAAGAAAGTGGACAGTTTGTCATACCACGCCCGTGGGGCTTGCTTGAGTCCGTAGAGTGCCTTTTTGAGTCGGTAAACGTGATTAGGACGCTCAGGATCAACGAAGCCTTCAGGTTGACTGACATAAACTTCTTCACGGAGTTCTCCATTAAGAAATGCTGTTTTCACATCCATTTGGTAAACCACCATATTCCTGTGTGCAGCATAAGCCAAAAAGATCCGAACAGCTTCATGTCGAGCCACTGGAGCAAAGGATTCAGCAAAGTCTAGACCTTCAAGTTGAGAGTATCCTTTCGCTACCAGACGTGATTTGTTGCGGATGACTGTTCCTTCTGCATCAAGCTTATTCTTCCAGATCCATTTTAACCCGATGACAAAGACTCCGTCAGGTCTTTCAACTAATTCCCAGACTTCTAGTCTTATGAATTGCTGAAATTCCTCTTGCATAGATTCAATCCAGTTGTCATAAGTCATTGCTTCTCTAATGTTCTTGGGTTCTTCATGACAAACTGTGAGTGCGTAGATGCAAGTTTCTCCATCAGTGTGAAGTCGTTGTCTAGTCATAACAGGTGCATCTGGATGGCCAATAATATGAACTAGTGGATGGTCACGAGTCCATTTATGTGTTGAAGGGTGTAGTTGATACGTATCTCGCATGTTGACAGGATCCAAGTTGCGTGTTGACGACTCAGCTATATCAGGAACTGTAGTAGCTGGTGCAAACGGATTAAAGAACGCATTAGGATCATGCTCTGCGGATTGTGGAACTGATTGTGGTGTTGGATCTTCAGCTGGATGGAGGGAAGTAGAACCAGTTTGTTCTGCTGTAGATGGTGATACAATTGGAGGACCGTCTCTTTCAACACTTGTAGAAGTTTGTTGAGGTGAGTCTGGTACTAGAATGTGATCAGGTTGAGCAGCGGAATTTGGTGAGACCTCAGTAGGACGGTATTCAATTGTGTCATCAAATAGTGGAGCAAACAAGGTTTCTAATTCTTTGCGGTTAAGTGGCAATGGTTCAGCTGAAGATGCCGGAGAGTTAAGACGGTTAAATTTGGGTCCTAAGCTGTGTTGCTCAGAAGCCATTTGGGTGAGTTCATCGAAATTAGCGTGAATGGTTTCTTGAATTTCTCTTGTACGACGATTCCATATCCGAAAACCTTTGGAATTTTCACAATATCCAACGAACACTCCGATGTCAGCCTTAGCTTTGAGTTTACCTAAATCATCACGATCATTTTTCGGATAGCAAAGTGCTCCAAATACATGAAAGTAATCGATGTTCGGTTTCCGTTTGTGAACAATTTGATATGGTGTTTTGCGATGGCGTTTTGTGATCATGCAACGGTTTTGAGTATAACATGCGGTTGAAACAGCTTCTGCCCATAAGTAATCTGGTAATTGAGCATTAATCAACATGGTTCTAGCAGCCTCCACTAACGTCCTGTTGCGTCTTTCAACTACACCATTCTGTTCTGGGCTTCTAGGTATAGACGTTTGATGTTCAATTCCCACTTTCTCATAGTAAGACCGAAGTGTCTGATTCTTGAATTCAGTTCCATTGTCAGTTCTGACGATTCGTACCGTGTTACGTAACTGAACTTGAATTTTAGTGAGAAAGGTGATGATCATAGAAGGAGCCTGATCTTTACTTCGTAGGAAATAAACCCAAGTCCATCTGGAGAAGTCATGCACAATTACGAGTAGGTAGCGTTTACCGTTGATACTTTGAACACGCATCGGTCCACACAAATCCATATGAAGCAGTTGTAAAACATGATTCGTACTTTGCTCAGGTTTTGAAGGAAAATGAGCTCGAGTACTTTTTCCTTGTTTACAGGCTGGACATAAATGATCTTTGGTAAAACGGAATCTTGGAAATCCATCGACAAGTTTATAACGAGCAAGGTCAGTCATGGTTCTGAAATTCAAGTGCGAAAGACGTTTGTGCCATAACCAAGATTTAGTCGATTCAGCTTTGGAGAGAAGACATATCGGAGATGTTGCAATCATATCTGACATTGAGATTGTATAAAGATTGGAGCCGCGTGAGCCAGACATTAGATCGTTTCCTTGTAAGTCACGAACAAAGCAAGTTTTCTCACGAAATGCAACTTCTAGATCTCCATCACAGAATTTACCAACAGAGAAAAGGTTGTGTCCAAGGCCTTCCACATAGTAAACACGACTGATTTCAATGTTCCCGCTGATAAAGTCACCATATCCCATGATAAGTGCGTAATGATCATTCCCGAATCTGACAGTGCCAATGAACTTTGAGACAAAGTTTTTCAACAGTTTAAGATTGCCTGTCATATGTCGGGTGCATCCGCTATCAACAATCCAGAGAACGATCTGTACCACCTGCATCACCAGAAGAAGACACGGGTGGAACAGAAGTAAGGGTGGAACCCAAAGACAATGCGGGTTCCTGTTGGTTAGTAACACATATATTCAACAATTTAGGAATCCATTTAAAGTCTGGTTTGTGTTGTAACCAACGTTGCCAATTCCAACTAGTTTTTGCTTTCTTAATGTTAAATGCACTAGTAGTTGGCTCAGTCCTAGAATTGTTCTCGGCATCTATGGGGATAACTGGGACATCATTAGAAACCGTAGAAGACGGCTTTCCTAAGTTAGACTTAGAGGCATTAGTGGGCCTAAAAGGAATGCGTGTCCTACGTTTCTTATGTCGATTGAGAAGAGAATTAGCCAAACATTTTGTATGATCACCAGATGATACATTTTTACGACAAAACACACAAGATGCATTAATATTCAAAACATTCAAAGGTTTATCATTCGTTACATTTAGATTTTGATTACAATTTGCCAGATTAGAATCTAAATCTGATGCAACATGAGTTTTATTCAAATTCCTAAGTTGGTCTTCTACTTCTTGAGCTTCTAGGTGTCCTCTCTTACGTTGCAAGATCCTATTCTTCTTTTTACTTTTTCGCTTGGGTCTGCTAACGCTAGAAGTGGAGACTAGTCCTGTAGAAGTGAAGTTATCAACATTAGTGTTTTGAACAACCTTTCCTTTATCAGTTTTGTTTATTTGATACATTCCTGGTGCTATCACCGTGGTGTCAACCATTTTTCCTTTTTGAAGTAGCTTAACTCTCTCTTTCAAATCAATGATGATGTGATTTTTGTCCTGAATTTCAGACTCAAGTAAACCATTGCAATATTTGATGTCGTCGCGGTTTTGTTGCCATTCGGCGTTTTCAATTTTTAATTCCGCAATTTCTTTCTCGTATTGGAAACATCGACCTTTTAAAGACTCGTTGTTTTTGCAAACTTGACAAGAGTTTGAAACATTTTGACTTTGAAACTTCAATTCCATTTTAAGACTTTGAGCTTGGCACCATTCAAGCCTTTTTTTGAGTTGACAAATTTCTTTTGAAAACTGTTTTGTCACATCATCATTCTTTTTCTTCAGATTTTCATTCTCATTTTTAAGTGTCTCTAATTCCACGTTCAACAAATTGTTATCAACACAGAGATCATCTACAAGCATAGAAGTACCAGATTTATAGAGATCATTCATGATAACAGACAAAATATCAGCACAGAGAACTTGATCCAAGAGTCGTTCAGCATCATTTTTGAAAACTTTAGTTTGTAGCTTTTGGACCAAAATCTCATTTTCAGCAGTATCAAAAACGTTTATCATATTTTTGACCTCCTTTTGAAGTTCCTGATCCCAACGTGTAGCACATAGACGAAGGTGTTGAACAATTGGTTTCATTTGTTTTTGAAAAATATCTCTCTTTTCTCGCTCGTAAGCGGATTGAAAAGTTGCAATTGTTATTTCTGAATTGCGTTCAATTGTTTCCTCCAAAATATCGATGTCTTCCATAAAGGTTTTGAAATAATTTAAGACACGACATTTTGGTAAACGTGTAAGTTCACCAGATGATGGTAAAGGACCATTTATTTGTGCTACAGGTGGGACAGGAGCCGCATTGTGAGATGAAACATATGACTCTTCGATAAACCATGATTTCTCAGGTAATTCTTTTTGAGCAACAAAAGATTTTGAAATTGGAGGAGCTTTTGAATAGTCATATGGTGTCCAATATTGAACTTGACTCATTTTTGATCGACTCTCGTCTTCAAGTTCTTCTTCTTCCTCAGTATCAAAAGCAACAGCACGCACAATCGTATTATCAAGAAGATAATCCATACTGTAAAGTTTTGGAATTTCTTTGAATGCCGTGTGTAGAAACATTGAATTGTAATCACCAAGTGCATATCCGCAATTGGGTCTCGGTTTTAAAGTAAATTTCTGAATTGTTGTGACAGAGTTCCCGTGTTTGTAAACAATGTGACGAAATTCTTTGAGTTGTTTTTCAAGATCAACAATATCACCGAGTAAGTTGTCTATGTACTTCCTTTTCCGTATTTTATGTTCATGAAAATCTTTTTGACAACTTGACAATTTTGTTTCTGTTTTTGAAAGTTCAGTTTGAAGACATTCAACTTGTTGTTTCAATTCACCCTTCTCACTTTCAAGTTTCGAAATCAACTTTCCGTGTGACTCAATTAAATCTTGTATTTTGCGTTGAAGATCTTGTTCTTTGTTGTAAGAATCTTGAAAAGCTTTTTCAAAACTTTTAGTGTGTTTAATCTTTTCTTCTTGATATGAAAGCTGAATTTTATAACACTCAATGTCTCTTGCAAATGACGCATTTTGTTCTTGTAAAGCTTTGTTTTTCTCATTGCATTTTATTATTTGCAATTGTTGAGCCTCCAGTTGTTTAGATAACAATATGAGGTCAGGGTCTGGATCAAATGATGGTTCATGTTGTTCTAACTGATCATATTTATCGTTCTCAATAGGATCATCAAATGAGACAACTGTGTCATCATCAAATATGACAACTGTGCTTATTTGTTCATTTATGTGAGAGGATGAAGATGATGTAGATGGAACAACTTGCGCCATATCTGATCCATAAACAGAAGGTGAGACTATTTCATTAATAAAACATGCATTGAGGTCATGTACCTGAGACAAGCCGTCAGTGTCATACACTGGTCCTGAATCATTGAGCTTAAGTTCCTGCATGTTGGCCATAAGCATCACAACTGCATTAGCTTCCAGATCTTCCATGTCATCATCATTGTGTACATTTGCCATGAAGTTGTTGTCCTGTTCAGGGAAATGTCCATCTTTTTCATCTTGAAGAGCCATGAGTAATGCCTGCTTGTGAAACTTACTTCCCCGAGTTCTCGGTTTGGGACATGCTGTAGCTATATGACCTTGTTCATTGCAATTGTAGCACCAAACTGCATTCCCTGAGCTGGAGTTCCTTGTAGCAACTGAGTCAGACCTTTGTTGAGGAGATGCTGAGTTGTTTCTGAACCCGGTATTGTTACTAAACCTTTGACCATTCCCATAATTTCCTGAAGAGCTTCCTGAACCAGATCGACCATAGCTACGATTCTGAATTTCCACTCTTCCATCATTAACAACAGCTTGATTTCTTGTGTTTGAAGATGAACGTTGACGGTTGTTTGTTTTGTTGGAGAATTTGCTGAATGCACGAGCAATAAGAGCAAGTCCCTGATTCAACGTATTAAAGTCATCATCGTCATCATCATTGGAGTTGGAGTAGTACACCGCATCATTGTTGTGTGATGGAACAAGTAGAGTAGAAGAATGTCACAACTCGTAATTTCAGGCCATTTTCCAAACTCCGACTATCTACTATTCATCAATTACTATTCACCGATTACTATTCATCAGTTACTATTCACCAATTACTATTCATCATTTTACTATTCCTCGTTTTTGAGGTCAATTTGACATTCCGAGAAGCGTTCAGAAATTTTACTATTCACATGACACTATTCATTTCCGGAAGAAATTTCACTATTCATGTGCATTACTCATCTCATCGTAAATTTAGTTACGAGTATTAAATTCGCGTAACCGTATTGGTTCAGGAGCGAATCCATGCATTATCATTTGGGACACTTCGTACGGACTAGAAATAGTCTTCATATTATCTCAATGGCACTTGCATACTATTCCACTCGTAGGATATTTAAATTAATACTCTTGGTATAAATTTACTTTTTACGTATAATTATTTCTATATAAACGTTAACAAACGATCAATAATGTGACTAACACGTCCGACACTTCCGACTTTGATCCCAATATATTTTTATATTCATTTTTATAATATAAAAATTATAATATTAACTTACCCGGTATTTTGGATATTTATTTTAATTATTAACTTAAGTTCACTAAAATTATGACGGTTTTCGTAGAAATTAAACCATAATTATCTAAACACCCAATAATTTTACCCAACCTATTTTTATAATTTTTATAACTTTATTTTATCCCGGATAACTCCGTTAAAATTTATTTTTAGTTAACCCGGTACCCGGTACACCTTAAAACTACTAAATAACACAAAATAATACATAATACACCAAAAGTCTTACACACTCAACCCCCCCCCTCCAAATTTCCGCCCCCCCCCCCCCCCCCCCTTACTCAATCCTTACATCTTTTGAAAATTTCCTACTAACCCCATAAATGCTTGTACAAAATGTTATCTAACCTATTATACAATAATATACATATCATATAACTAGATATTTTCTCTCATTTTTCACAAGTGCAAGCAAAACTCATTCTCTCCTTTCTCTCTTACTCACCTCACGGCGCAACATCAAGGGGAGGGCAAGACCATAAATTTTCTCAAGATCAAGTGTTCATCTAGTTTGTTTAGGTTATTCTTGTAAGGTTTTGAAATACAAACTTAAGAATACTAAGGTTTTCATCATCTAATCACACCACCTTTCAAAGTAAGTCACCAAGTTATTTTTCATGTTTTCATCAAGTATTTACTAATATCTTATAGTTTTCATGCTTTGATTCATGCACAAACTAGTTATACCACTTTATTTTGCAAACTTATAACTTTTGAACCTTAGAAAGTGTTTATGGTTAGATCCTTGTTAGATCTACTTGGTTATGATGTTTAGGAACCCATGACACCCTAAGAAGGTGTATGGTAGGATTAGACTAGTTTTGTGGTGATTGAAGGTGGTTTGGTTGAAGTTGGATCAAGTTTGAAACTAGGAAAATGATTTTGGAAAATATATATTTACCTACTGTCACCATTTTTAAAATGTGGGAAACTCAGTAGGTGATGGGTAATTTTTGACCAAAGATTTGGAAAATACTTTCAAAAACGAAACTTTTGGCGAAAGAACGGACTAAAACGAGCTTATAACGAAGGAGATATGATTTTTGCAAATTTAACGACGAAAACTATTTTTATAAAAACTGCATGCTGTTTGGCAGTTTTCGACGAGCTAATAGAGGCGTTAAACGTAACCTAGAGGAGCCGAGTTATCAAAAATATATTAGTACTTACTAAAACGAATCCGTGGATATAAAGAACTAGTAAAACGGACTTAAAACGACCAAGTTATACGCGTTTTAAAATCATCAAAACTATATATATATATTTGGTCACAAATAAAAATAATAACCTACGTACTAAATGATATATTTTCTAGAAATATTACTAAGGACTATATTCTTAACAAATGAAATACGTATGACCCAAGGATTATTATACGACTTAACGACGTTATTTTAAGGTTTTCAAAATGAAGAATATAACGCTAACGTTTTATATACGATATACTACGACAAGTTTTTATAACTCTAGTTGAACTTACTTTTCCTAAGTATGGAAAGTATTTTATTTTGACTATAACTAGTATTTCCAAGTTACGAGTGGTATAGGTATCATGTGCATGTACATTCATTACCATACGGCATGATCTAAATTAGATCACGATTATTCATTCAGGTTGCGGTTAGTGTTCGCGCCTCATTGTCCCGACTATATTACCATCTTAGTACTATCATTTCGAGGTGAGTTTTCATAGCCCCGTTTTAATTACTTATTTGATTTTTAATCCCACGGGGGAGAATACATTGCACAATTATTTTCGTACATGCCCAAGTATTAAATTCCATACATTGCTTAAGTTGTTAGTACTATCACTTCAAGTCCCCTTTATTATCATGGACCGTTAATTATATTGCCAAGCGAGAGTGAGTGGATAGATCTATTGAGGGTGACTCCTCCATTCGTGTTTGGGTTGCTCCATAAGGAAAACGAATGCATTTCATGTCTGATTAATTTGAGTGCCTGATAAACACTCTTTTGGGGCCAATTTTAGTACGTCGAGCTTCGGTGCCATGAGCTTAAGATCAATGTAGCACTTTTTTGACATTTTGTCACCATACGTTATACTTGTGGTTATTGTACATACGATTTATCTATAAACCTATGATTATTCACCAACTTTATGTTGACCGTTTTTCGCAATGTATTTCTCAGGTAGCTAAGGCATATTCTCATGGCATGCATGGAGTCGCGGAGTCGACGCGTCTCACTTTATATTTTCTGCACTTATGATACGTTTGATCTTGTTGGACTTATCTTATCAAAATTGGCATCACCTTTTGGGACCTATGTTTTGTAAAACTCTGAATGTTTTTAATGATCAAACGACGTATTTTTCCAAACGACACTTTAGGTCGTTCAATGTAACTGTAACTGTGATGCTATGACAGTCACCCCCAGGTATTCAATTCCGCTGCCATTCAGGTATTTTGGGGGTGTGACAGATTGGCATCAGAGCTAAGGTTATAGCGAACTAGGATGTATCATGGACCCTAGACTATAACCACATCATCATAGCATCTCATCATTTCATCATAAATGCATATTCACTATACATGTTGTTTTATGCACACATTGTGCGAGTTATTTATACCCATACTCATATATATATATATATATATGATTATATTGACCTGGTTCACAAGTGACATGTCTTCAGATACCCACCCTGTTATCCTTTCGACGGATTCCGACATTGAAGATGCCTTGTCATCTTCCACTACCATTATACCACCAGCTGTACTTACACCACCATTAGCACTATTGATTTGCCATAGGAGCAAGGTTTTCCTATCATTCAGCCTATACATAGAATGCCGTTTGGTAGAGTATTCAGACTTAATTTTAATGGACTTATTAGGATGCTTATTGCAAGGGAGATATTATGTTTTCTTTCCTTCACTAGTAGGGCGCTTACTACTCAGGTACTACCACCACCGTTGGTTACTTATTACACTATTGGTCGTCCCATAGTGCGTACTTCAGCTTTACCTCTTAGATGTCGCGAGATAGCGCGAAAGAGGGTAGTATTCCATTCACTATTATCACCATTATCTTCTAACTCATCACTAGGATTTCATCGTCATCAATGTTATTTTCATCCTTTAGAATACCACCATTGTCATTTCCCTTTTCCATTTCCACTTGCCATGAATTAGATAACACCTTGTGGATAATACCAAGATTACGGACTCGACAGGAACATCTGCAGGTTCCTCAAGATTGGTTTAGAACCTACGCTATCTAGAACTTGATCGATGCACAACTACTGACACCACTTCAGGACTATCTCGACCTTATGCCGCCACAACCCTGGTTTCACTTAGAGGGACTACAGGAAATCCCTAGACTAGACTTATATCTTTACTAGCTTTTACTATTATCCTAGCCACGGGAGGTGTGGCATAGTTCAAAGAAACTTGTAGTATTTTGATTGTTGTACAAACGGAATCACCAAGTATTGACTCTACTATAGGGGAATGGTTGTGCTATCTACGATATTGGTCCATATAGACCAAAACCTTCATGTATTATATTCATGTGTTATGAATAGGATGATCTTTATTACCTATAGATTCTTATGGACTCTTATGATTTGGTGAAAATAGATTTAAGCAAACCACTCCAAGCATGACGCAAACTACTGTTGGACGAGTCATTGCCAAGAACATGGCCACTGCCTTCACCAAGGAACTTACTCACGTGGAATTTATGGGTTGTAATCCCTCCTCCTTTGGCGGAAATGTAGACACAAAGGAATTTCTCAAATGGTTCGAAGAATTAGAAACAATATTTCAATGTGGCGACTGCCGTAAGGAAGACAAAGTTAAGTTCGCCACTTGCACTTTTCAGGAGCATGCCCAGAAATGGTGGACTAAGCATGTTCAGGTAGTAGGAGTTGATGCTGCTTACTCACACTCTTGGGAGAAACTAAAAAGGATGATGAGTTTAAAGTTCTGTGTGAAAAGCGAATTACAAGCAATTGAACAGGAAACACTAAACCTTACCATGGTAGGAGATGATGTTCTCAAGTATACTGCTTATTTTTATGATTTTGCTCGACTAGGCTCTGCAATGGATGAACTGGAAAGCAAGAAACTTGAAAGGTACATCGGAGGACTTTCTCCTGAAATTCGTATGTTGGTCAACTCATGGGAACCTGATACCATGCCTACAGCTATCGGGATGGCGATCGAAGCAAAGAAACATATAGCCTGCACCAAGAAATCAGGAAACAATAGTGACAATAAAAGGAAGTGGAATAACAACCGAGGTGAGAATGTCACACAAGGACCACGCAAGAGACAAGAAGTTGCTAAACCCTATGCTGCAGGTCTAAATGAAAGGAATGATTACCTTGGTATTTTGCCTAAGTGCGAAGAGTGTCAACATCATCATAACCCAGGCCGTTGCCCGGAACCATGTGGCAACTGTAAGAAGGTCGGACACAAAGCCAAGTATTGCAAGGCTCCCACCCTCGCAATGCATCAGAAACTCACGGTAATCTGCCGTGAATGTGGAGTAATGGGACACTTCAAGAGTGAATGCCCGAAGTTGAGAGACCGGAACTGGAGGAAGCAGTTCATGTTTTAAAACCATAGTTCGAGCCCTCTAGGGTTGTACTTTCTTTTGGTACTTTCCATAAGTACGTTGGTGTAACCTAGTTATATTAAGCACTTTCCTATTTAATGTAATGACTATCTTTAGTTATCTCTGTGATAATCGTAACCTTCGTTTATTCCATTTTCCTATTGCAATTGTGCAATTTTCAATCGTTTCTCCACATTATACCATTGTCTTATTAGGGATTAAGCCGATTTCGTATTTGACGGATTAGTCGATTATTACCATTCCATAGGATTTACCCATGTATCCAATAAACCATTCAACGAATTTTATTTCAAACTATTTTACTACCTTATAGGGAAATTGTTTTACCGAATTTCTAAAATAAGCCGTTTTGTTACCGTACTATAAACTGATTTTTTTGATATTACGCCAAATACTTACTATTATTACGCGAAACAATTTTTATATTACTTTGAAAGGAAATAATTAGAATACCATTTTTAGTAACAATGCGTTGAACACCATCTAAAGCTTTTGAGAAAAACAATATTATTTTGACTAAATCAAGCATCGCATCATTAGTCCTCAACTATACATAGCCTGATCACCTATGTATAATTCAGGAAGGATTATGCCATGAAGGAAATAGTTACTTTTTAAAGTATTGCTAATAACAATCTTCATTTAAAAGCGTTTTAAACAAGTAAACTCTTTTATAAATGTCTTTTTTTTTTTGACAAACCCTCCCTGGATACTTACCCCACCTGTCACCCACTTAGCCATTAAGTTGGACTTTCCATTAACTTCTTTAGGAGAGACCTTCCGTATCAAGTACTAGGAGAATTCCTCGATACAAGAAAAACAATGAAAGGATTACCGAACTACTAACCAGGACTAGAAGTATATAGTAAGAAAAATTTATAATCCAACAACAATCCTAAGATAATAAGAGACCATCTGACTCACCATCTCTGACCTAGTTGTCCAATTTTATTATTTAAATATACTAGCTAGACCGAGTTACAGGATCGAACACATTGTGAAGGTACGCTAAGCAACACTATAGAAATAAACAAAGCCTCCTAACCGATACTGTAGAGTGATTTGATTAAGCATGGCCTCATCCAAACGCAAATTTCCCTATAATAAGTTTCATCAAGGATAATTGATTTGAGATAAGGATATCGATATAGATTCCCTCAAGGCATTGTGTTCTCAAGAAATTTTAGATAACCTCACCTATACCTCAAGAGAGGCATCAGACTCAAGAATATCTCCCCAGCTACAGGTGAAGACAATACGGAAATTCATCGACATAGTATCAATTGAAACCCTCATATTGCCAACATGATGACAATTACAACGATAAACCATTTCATAACTTAAGTGGGTTGAATACCTAGGCTTGTAGTTTTGCCCGATAACCACCAATAGACATCATCCAATATCAGGAACCGAATGTTAGACATCTGTGCATTTATGCGAACATTACCTATCCTACTATTTTATCCTTGTTAGTATTTTCACTTTTAAATAAAGTTGATTTAAAATTTGTGTTTATACAAATCACATATCTTGCAGAAAATAATTTTTGAATTGCCTATTTTGAACAAATACGATCCTTTTTAGTCAATATTTAGCAAAACCATTGTACAATGGGAAATATATAAACACCAAACTTTGGTAAACAGTCCTATTCACAACCTGTTTGAAAAACCGCGTCACATTTTCCTAACTATAGAATTTTGAACTATCAAGAAAGATATTATTTAGTAAACCTTTTGCTCCATTTTCTAAATTCGTATATTCAGAAAAAGATTTCGACCAAAAACTCAAAAATCGCGAGATAAATTTTGAAAACCAATCACCATAATACATCGCTTATGCATTTAGGACTTTGTGATTTGACAATAAGGAATATTGGAATATGTGATGAAGGAAATTAGGAGGAACACCATAGAACGATTACGAACTCTAGTAGGAGAGACCAAGCCTGATAGGCAAAGAATGGCACATGTCCTAGCAATCCATTAGACCAAAACACAAAGAATCAAAGATTGTTGCCAATATTCTATCTTCTACGTATAACGCTGAGTTCGAAAGACGTAACGTTAAGGAATTAGTCACAAGATTTATTGTACCCAATTCAATTATTTCTGATAAAGGTAATCGGATCACCTTATACTTCTAGCAATCATTTTAAGATTTCCTTCGGAACTCCATTTAGATGTAAACACCGCCTATTATCCTCAGACCGATGGTCAGAACGAGAGAACGATTCAAACATAGGAAAGTTATACTTAGTGTATGAGTGATTGACTCTAGAAATGGTTGGACTAACCATTTACCATAAATCGAATTCTTTTACAACCATAGTTATCACGCGAGCATAGAGACTACACCATTTGAGGCACTTTATGGTCGAAGTACCAATTACCCATTCACGGACCGAAATCGGAAAGTTAAATTCACTGGTCTAGAACTAAACTATGGAACAACAAAGGAAATTTCACAAGTCAAGAACCAGTTACAAGCAATGAGAAACTGGTAGAAGTTAGATTGGTACATGACGCACATCATGCGGATTGGGTGTCCTTGAACAGCAAACCAACTAGATTCACGTGAGAGAACGAACTAAGCTGAAAGCTTTGCCTTAGAAAGGCATGATACAATTTTGGTAAAACGAGAGATTGAACCTCTAGTATATTGGACCATACTTATTTTAGAATCGACCGGCTGACATATAAGATTTGAGTTCTGGCAGAGTTCAACAACATATATTACCCATATTACATTATAAACCTGGTGAAGCACTGACCATCTATTGACGAACCAAACTCGGAAAAAGCCAAACTCACTATTCCAGTAGGCATTCATGAAATAATCAGAAATTTCTTACAAGTCAAGAATCAATTACAAGTTCAATAAGTTGTAAACCCTTAGAATTTCGAGTTAATGGCAGGATTATCTTGAAAGTTCTGTCTAGGAAAGGCATGATATTATTCAGAAAATTTAGAAAGTTAAACCCGATATACACTGGACCACTTAAATATTTCAGACAGAGTAGGCCTAGTGGCCGTCAGACTTGAGCCTTGTTAGAGAACCGCCGGATTACGAAATCATGTTTCACCTATTCAAATCCCAGGAAATGACTTTCAGATTGGTCACTCATAATCCCATTTGAAAAGGAATCCAACCCAAGGACAAACGTAAACTTAGTAAGAGAACCAACAGAAATCATGGACTGTTAGGTCGAACGATTGAGGCAGAATCGAATTCCTATCATGGATGTTCGCTGGAATTCTCAAGTATTATCAACTTTTCACCGATACCACTTCAGAGACCAACACAAACTGAACTTCGGGACGAAGTTCCTTTTAGAGGGGAAGACTGTCACAACTCGTAATTTCAGGCCATTTTCCAAACTCCGACTATCTACTATTCATCAATTACTATTCACCGATTACTATTCATCAGTTACTATTCACCAATTACTATTCATCATTTTACTATTCATCGTTTTTGAGGTCAATTTGACATTCCGAGAAGCGTTCAGAAATTTTACTATTCACATGACACTATTCATTTCCGGAAGAAATTTCACTATTCATGTGCATTACTCATCTCATCGTAAATTTAGTTACGAGTATTAAATTCGCGTAACCGTATTGGTTCAGGAGCGAATCCATGCATTATCATTTGGGACACTTCGTACGGACTAGAAATAGTCTTCATATTATCTCAATGGCACTTGCATACTATTCCACTCGTAGGATATTTAAATTAATACTCTTGGTATAAATTTACTTTTTACGTATAATTATTTCTATATAAACGTTAACAAACGATCAATAATGTGACTAACACGTCCGACACTTCCGACTTTGATCCCAATATATTTTTATATTCATTTTTATAATATAAAAATTATAATATTAACTTACCCGGTATTTTGGATATTTATTTTAATTATTAACTTAAGTTCACTAAAATTATGACGGTTTTCGTAGAAATTAAACCATAATTATCTAAACACCCAATAATTTTACCCAACCTATTTTTATAATTTTTATAACTTTATTTTATCCCGGATAACTCCGTTAAAATTTATTTTTAGTTAACCCGGTACCCGGTACACCTTAAAACTACTAAATAACACAAAATAATACATAATACACCAAAAGTCTTACACACTCAACCCCCCCCCCCCCCTCCAAATTTCCGCCCCCCCCCCCCTTACTCAATCCTTACATCTTTTGAAAATTTCCTACTAACCCCATAAATGCTTGTACAAAATGTTATCTAACCTATTATACAATAATATACATATCATATAACTAGATATTTTCTCTCATTTTTCACAAGTGCAAGCAAAACTCATTCTCTCCTTTCTCTCTTACTCACCTCACGGCGCAACATCAAGGGGAGGGCAAGACCATAAATTTTCTCAAGATCAAGTGTTCATCTAGTTTGTTTAGGTTATTCTTGTAAGGTTTTGAAATACAAACTTAAGAATACTAAGGTTTTCATCATCTAATCACACCACCTTTCAAAGTAAGTCACCAAGTTATTTTTCATGTTTTCATCAAGTATTTACTAATATCTTATAGTTTTCATGCTTTGATTCATGCACAAACTAGTTATACCACTTTATTTTGCAAACTTATAACTTTTGAACCTTAGAAAGTGTTTATGGTTAGATCCTTGTTAGATCTACTTGGTTATGATGTTTAGGAACCCATGACACCCTAAGAAGGTGTATGGTAGGATTAGACTAGTTTTGTGGTGATTGAAGGTGGTTTGGTTGAAGTTGGATCAAGTTTGAAACTAGGAAAATGATTTTGGAAAATATATATTTACCTACTGTCACCATTTTTAAAATGTGGGAAACTCAGTAGGTGATGGGTAATTTTTGACCAAAGATTTGGAAAATACTTTCAAAAACGAAACTTTTGGCGAAAGAACGGACTAAAACGAGCTTATAACGAAGGAGATATGATTTTTGCAAATTTAACGACGAAAACTATTTTTATAAAAACTGCATGCTGTTTGGCAGTTTTCGACGAGCTAATAGAGGCGTTAAACGTAACCTAGAGGAGCCGAGTTATCAAAAATATATTAGTACTTACTAAAACGAATCCGTGGATATAAAGAACTAGTAAAACGGACTTAAAACGACCAAGTTATACGCGTTTTAAAATCATCAAAACTATATATATATATTTGGTCACAAATAAAAATAATAACCTACGTACTAAATGATATATTTTCTAGAAATATTACTAAGGACTATATTCTTAACAAATGAAATACGTATGACCCAAGGATTATTATACGACTTAACGACGTTATTTTAAGGTTTTCAAAATGAAGAATATAACGCTAACGTTTTATATACGATATACTACGACAAGTTTTTATAACTCTAGTTGAACTTACTTTTCCTAAGTATGGAAAGTATTTTATTTTGACTATAACTAGTATTTCCAAGTTACGAGTGGTATAGGTATCATGTGCATGTACATTCATTACCATACGGCATGATCTAAATTAGATCACGATTATTCATTCAGGTTGCGGTTAGTGTTCGCGCCTCATTGTCCCGACTATATTACCATCTTAGTACTATCATTTCGAGGTGAGTTTTCATAGCCCCGTTTTAATTACTTATTTGATTTTTAATCCCACGGGGGAGAATACATTGCACAATTATTTTCGTACATGCCCAAGTATTAAATTCCATACATTGCTTAAGTTGTTAGTACTATCACTTCAAGTCCCCTTTATTATCATGGACCGTTAATTATATTGCCAAGCGAGAGTGAGTGGATAGATCTATTGAGGGTGACTCCTCCATTCGTGTTTGGGTTGCTCCATAAGGAAAACGAATGCATTTCATGTCTGATTAATTTGAGTGCCTGATAAACACTCTTTTGGGGCCAATTTTAGTACGTCGAGCTTCGGTGCCATGAGCTTAAGATCAATGTAGCACTTTTTTGACATTTTGTCACCATACGTTATACTTGTGGTTATTGTACATACGATTTATCTATAAACCTATGATTATTCACCAACTTTATGTTGACCGTTTTTCGCAATGTATTTCTCAGGTAACTAAGGCATATTCTCATGGCATGCATGGAGTCGCGGAGTCGACGCGTCTCACTTTATATTTTCTGCACTTATGATACGTTTGATCTTGTTGGACTTATCTTATCAAAATTGGCATCACCTTTTGGGACCTATGTTTTGTAAAACTCTGAATGTTTTTAATGATCAAACGACGTATTTTTCCAAACGACACTTTAGGTCGTTCAATGTAACTGTAACTGTGATGCTATGACAGTCACCCCCAGGTATTCAATTCCGCTGCCATTCAGGTATTTTGGGGGTGTGACAGATTGGCATCAGAGCTAAGGTTATAGCGAACTAGGATGTATCATGGACCCTAGACTATAACCACATCATCATAGCATCTCATCATTTCATCATAAATGCATATTCACTATACATGTTGTTTTATGCACACATTGTGCGAGTTATTTATACCCATACTCATATATATATATATATATATGATTATATTGACCTGGTTCACAAGTGACATGTCTTCAGATACCCACCCTGTTATCCTTTCGACGGATTCCGACATTGAAGATGCCTTGTCATCTTCCACTACCATTATACCACCAGCTGTACTTACACCACCATTAGCACTATTGATTTGCCATAGGAGCAAGGTTTTCCTATCATTCAGCCTATACATAGAATGCCGTTTGGTAGAGTATTCAGACTTAATTTTAATGGACTTATTAGGATGCTTATTGCAAGGGAGATATTATGTTTTCTTTCCTTCACTAGTAGGGCGCTTACTACTCAGGTACTACCACCACCGTTGGTTACTTATTACACTATTGGTCGTCCCATAGTGCGTACTTCAGCTTTACCTCTTAGATGTCGCGAGATAGCGCGAAAGAGGGTAGTATTCCATTCACTATTATCACCATTATCTTCTAACTCATCACTAGGATTTCATCGTCATCAATGTTATTTTCATCCTTTAGAATACCACCATTGTCATTTCCCTTTTCCATTTCCACTTGCCATGAATTAGATAACACCTTGTGGATAATACCAAGATTACGGACTCGACAGGAACATCTGCAGGTTCCTCAAGATTGGTTTAGAACCTACGCTATCTAGAACTTGATCGATGCACAACTACTGACACCACTTCAGGACTATCTCGACCTTATGCCGCCACAACCCTGGTTTCACTTAGAGGGACTACAGGAAATCCCTAGACTAGACTTATATCTTTACTAGCTTTTACTATTATCCTAGCCACGGGAGGTGTGGCATAGTTCAAAGAAACTTGTAGTATTTTGATTGTTGTACAAACGGAATCACCAAGTATTGACTCTACTATAGGGGAATGGTTGTGCTATCTACGATATTGGTCCATATAGACCAAAACCTTCATGTATTATATTCATGTGTTATGAATAGGATGATCTTTATTACCTATAGATTCTTATGGACTCTTATGATTTGGTGAAAATAGATTTAAGCAAACCACTCCAAGCATGACGCAAACTACTGTTGGACGAGTCATTGCCAAGAACATGGCCACTGCCTTCACCAAGGAACTTACTCACGTGGAATTTATGGGTTGTAATCCCTCCTCCTTTGGCGGAAATGTAGACACAAAGGAATTTCTCAAATGGTTCGAAGAATTAGAAACAATATTTCAATGTGGCGACTGCCGTAAGGAAGACAAAGTTAAGTTCGCCACTTGCACTTTTCAGGAGCATGCCCAGAAATGGTGGACTAAGCATGTTCAGGTAGTAGGAGTTGATGCTGCTTACTCACACTCTTGGGAGAAACTAAAAAGGATGATGAGTTTAAAGTTCTGTGTGAAAAGCGAATTACAAGCAATTGAACAGGAAACACTAAACCTTACCATGGTAGGAGATGATGTTCTCAAGTATACTGCTTATTTTTATGATTTTGCTCGACTAGGCTCTGCAATGGATGAACTGGAAAGCAAGAAACTTGAAAGGTACATCGGAGGACTTTCTCCTGAAATTCGTATGTTGGTCAACTCATGGGAACCTGATACCATGCCTACAGCTATCGGGATGGCGATCGAAGCAAAGAAACATATAGCCTGCACCAAGAAATCAGGAAACAATAGTGACAATAAAAGGAAGTGGAATAACAACCGAGGTGAGAATGTCACACAAGGACCACGCAAGAGACAAGAAGTTGCTAAACCCTATGCTGCAGGTCTAAATGAAAGGAATGATTACCTTGGTATTTTGCCTAAGTGCGAAGAGTGTCAACATCATCATAACCCAGGCCGTTGCCCGGAACCATGTGGCAACTGTAAGAAGGTCGGACACAAAGCCAAGTATTGCAAGGCTCCCACCCTCGCAATGCATCAGAAACTCACGGTAATCTGCCGTGAATGTGGAGTAATGGGACACTTCAAGAGTGAATGCCCGAAGTTGAGAGACCGGAACTGGAGGAAGCAGTTCATGTTTTAAAACCATAGTTCGAGCCCTCTAGGGTTGTACTTTCTTTTGGTACTTTCCATAAGTACGTTGGTGTAACCTAGTTATATTAAGCACTTTCCTATTTAATGTAATGACTATCTTTAGTTATCTCTGTGATAATCGTAACCTTCGTTTATTCCATTTTCCTATTGCAATTGTGCAATTTTCAATCGTTTCTCCACATTATACCATTGTCTTATTAGGGATTAAGCCGATTTCGTATTTGACGGATTAGTCGATTATTACCATTCCATAGGATTTACCCATGTATCCAATAAACCATTCAACGAATTTTATTTCAAACTATTTTACTACCTTATAGGGAAATTGTTTTACCGAATTTCTAAAATAAGCCGTTTTGTTACCGTACTATAAACTGATTTTTTTGATATTACGCCAAATACTTACTATTATTACGCGAAACAATTTTTATATTACTTTGAAAGGAAATAATTAGAATACCATTTTTAGTAACAATGCGTTGAACACCATCTAAAGCTTTTGAGAAAAACAATATTATTTTGACTAAATCAAGCATCGCATCATTAGTCCTCAACTATACATAGCCTGATCACCTATGTATAATTCAGGAAGGATTATGCCATGAAGGAAATAGTTACTTTTTAAAGTATTGCTAATAACAATGTTCATTTAAAAGCGTTTTAAACAAGTAAACTCTTTTATAAATGTCTTTTTTTTTTTGACAAACCCTCCCTGGATACTTACCCCACCTGTCACCCACTTAGCCATTAAGTTGGACTTTCCATTAACTTCTTTAGGAGAGACCTTCCGTATCAAGTACTAGGAGAATTCCTCGATACAAGAAAAACAATGAAAGGATTACCGAACTACTAACCAGGACTAGAAGTATATAGTAAGAAAAATTTATAATCCAACAACAATCCTAAGATAATAAGAGACCATCTGACTCACCATCTCTGACCTAGTTGTCCAATTTTATTATTTAAATATACTAGCTAGACCGAGTTACAGGATCGAACACATTGTGAAGGTACGCTAAGCAACACTATAGAAATAAACAAAGCCTCCTAACCGATACTGTAGAGTGATTTGATTAAGCATGGCCTCATCCAAACGCAAATTTCCCTATAATAAGTTTCATCAAGGATAATTGATTTGAGATAAGGATATCGATATAGATTCCCTCAAGGCATTGTGTTCTCAAGAAATTTTAGATAACCTCACCTATACCTCAAGAGAGGCATCAGACTCAAGAATATCTCCCCAGCTACAGGTGAAGACAATACGGAAATTCATCGACATAGTATCAATTGAAACCCTCATATTGCCAACATGATGACAATTACAACGATAAACCATTTCATAACTTAAGTGGGTTGAATACCTAGGCTTGTAGTTTTGCCCGATAACCACCAATAGACATCATCCAATATCAGGAACCGAATGTTAGACATCTGTGCATTTATGCGAACATTACCTATCCTACTATTTTATCCTTGTTAGTATTTTCACTTTTAAATAAAGTTGATTTAAAATTTGTGTTTATACAAATCACATATCTTGCAGAAAATAATTTTTGAATTGCCTATTTTGAACAAATACGATCCTTTTTAGTCAATATTTAGCAAAACCATTGTACAATGGGAAATATATAAACACCAAACTTTGGTAAACAGTCCTATTCACAACCTGTTTGAAAAACCGCGTCACATTTTCCTAACTATAGAATTTTGAACTATCAAGAAAGATATTATTTAGTAAACCTTTTGCTCCATTTTCTAAATTCGTATATTCAGAAAAAGATTTCGACCAAAAACTCAAAAATCGCGAGATAAATTTTGAAAACCAATCACCATAATACATCGCTTATGCATTTAGGACTTTGTGATTTGACAATAAGGAATATTGGAATATGTGATGAAGGAAATTAGGAGGAACACCATAGAACGATTACGAACTCTAGTAGGAGAGACCAAGCCCGATAGGCAAAGAATGGCACATGTCCTAGCAATCCATTAGACCAAAACACAAAGAATCAAAGATTGTTGCCAATATTCTATCTTCTACGTATAACGCTGAGTTCGAAAGACGTAACGTTAAGGAATTAGTCACAAGATTTATTGTACCCAATTCAATTATTTCTGATAAAGGTAATCGGATCACCTTATACTTCTAGCAATCATTTTAAGATTTCCTTCGGAACTCCATTTAGATGTAAACACCGCCTATTATCCTCAGACCGATGGTCAGAACGAGAGAACGATTCAAACATAGGAAAGTTATACTCAGTGTATGAGTGATTGACTCTAGAAATGGTTGGACTAACCATTTACCATAAATCGAATTCTTTTACAACCATAGTTATCACGCGAGCATAGAGACTACACCATTTGAGGCACTTTATGGTCGAAGTACCAATTACCCATTCACGGACCGAAATCGGAAAGTTAAATTCACTGGTCTAGAACTAAACTATGGAACAACAAAGGAAATTTCACAAGTCAAGAACCAGTTACAAGCAACGAGAAACTGGTAGAAGTTAGATTGGTACATGACGCACATCATGCGGATTGGGTGTCCTTGAACAGCAAACCAACTAGATTCACGTGAGAGAACGAACTAAGCTGAAAGCTTTGCCTTAGAAAGGCATGATACAATTTTGGTAAAACGAGAGATTGAACCTCTAGTATATTGGACCATACTTATTTTAGAATCGACCGGCTGACATATAAGATTTGAGTTCTGGCAGAGTTCAACAACATATATTACCCATATTACATTATAAACCTGGTGAAGCACTGACCATCTATTGACGAACCAAACTCGGAAAAAGCCAAACTCACTATTCCAGTAGGCATTCATGAAATAATCAGAAATTTCTTACAAGTCAAGAATCAATTACAAGTTCAATAAGTTGTAAACCCTTAGAATTTCGAGTTAATGGCAGGATTATCTTGAAAGTTCTGTCTAGGAAAGGCATGATATTATTCAGAAAATTTAGAAAGTTAAACCCGATATACACTGGACCACTTAAATATTTCAGACAGAGTAGGCCTAGTGGCCGTCAGACTTGAGCCTTGTTAGAGAACCGCCGGATTACGAAATCATGTTTCACCTATTCAAATCCCAGGAAATGACTTTCAGATTGGTCACTCATAATCCCATTTGAAAAGGAATCCAACCCAAGGACAAACGTAAACTTAGTAAGAGAACCAACAGAAATCATGGACTGTTAGGTCGAACGATTGAGGCAGAATCGAATTCCTATCATGGATGTTCGCTGGAATTCTCAAGTATTATCAACTTTTCACCGATACCACTTCAGAGACCAACACAAACTGAACTTCGGGACGAAGTTCCTTTTAGAGGGGAAGACTGTCACAACTCGTAATTTCAGGCCATTTTCCAAACTCCGACTATCTACTATTCATCAATTACTATTCACCGATTACTATTCATCAGTTACTATTCACCAATTACTATTCATCATTTTACTATTCATCGTTTTTGAGGTCAATTTGACATTCCGAGAAGCGTTCAGAAATTTTACTATTCACATGACACTATTCATTTCCGGAAGAAATTTCACTATTCATGTGCATTACTCATCTCATCGTAAATTTAGTTACGAGTATTAAATTCGCGTAACCGTATTGGTTCAGGAGCGAATCCATGCATTATCATTTGGGACACTTCGTACGGACTAGAAATAGTCTTCATATTATCTCAATGGCACTTGCATACTATTCCACTCGTAGGATATTTAAATTAATACTCTTGGTATAAATTTACTTTTTACGTATAATTATTTTTATATAAACGTTAACAAACGATCAATAATGTGACTAACACGTCCGACACTTCCGACTTTGATCCCAATATATTTTTATATTCATTTTTATAATATAAAAATTATAATATTAACTTACCCGGTATTTTGGATATTTATTTTAATTATTAACTTAAGTTCACTAAAATTATGACGGTTTTCGTAGAAATTAAACCATAATTATCTAAACACCCAATAATTTTACCCAACCTATTTTTATAATTTTTATAACTTTATTTTATCCCGGATAACTCCGTTAAAATTTATTTTTAGTTAACCCGGTACCCGGTACACCTTAAAACTACTAAATAACACAAAATAATACATAATACACCAAAAGTCTTACACACTCAACCCCCCCCCTCCAAATTTCCGCCCCCCCTTACTCAATCCTTACATCTTTTGAAAATTTCCTACTAACCCCATAAATGCTTGTACAAAATGTTATCTAACCTATTATACAATAATATACATATCATATAACTAGATATTTTCTCTCATTTTTCACAAGTGCAAGCAAAACTCATTCTCTCCTTTCTCTCTTACTCACCTCACGGCACAACATCAAGGGGAGGGCAAGACCATAAATTTTCTCAAGATCAAGTGTTCATCTAGTTTGTTTAGGTTATTCTTGTAAGGTTTTGAAATACAAACTTAAGAATACTAAGGTTTTCATCATCTAATCACACCACCTTTCAAAGTAAGTCACCAAGTTATTTTTCATGTTTTCATCAAGTATTTACTAATATCTTATAGTTTTCATGCTTTGATTCATGCACAAACTAGTTATACCACTTTATTTTGCAAACTTATAACTTTTGAATCTTAGAAAGTGTTTATGGTTAGATCCTTGTTAGATCTACTTGGTTATGATGTTTAGGAACCCATGACACCCTAAGAAGGTGTATGGTAGGATTAGACTAGTTTTGTGGTGATTGAAGGTGGTTTGGTTGAAGTTGGATCAAGTTTGAAACTAGGAAAATGATTTTGGAAAATATATATTTACCTACTGTCACCATTTTTAAAACGTGGGAAACTCAGTAGGTGATGGGTAATTTTTGACCAAAGATTTGGAAAATACTTTCAAAAACGAAACTTTTGGCGAAAGAACGGACTAAAACGAGCTTATAACGAAGGAGATATGATTTTTGCAAATTTAACGACGAAAACTATTTTTATAAAAACTGCATGCTGTTTGGCAGTTTTCGACGAGCTAATAGAGGCGTTAAACGTAACCTAGAGGAGCCGAGTTATCAAAAATATATTAGTACTTACTAAAACGAATCCGTGGATATAAAGAACTAGTAAAACGGACTTAAAACGACCAAGTTATACGCGTTTTAAAATCATCAAAACTATATATATATATTTGGTCACAAATAAAAATAATAACCTACGTACTAAATGATATATTTTCTAGAAATATTACTAAGGACTATATTCTTAACAAATGAAATACGTATGACCCAAGGATTATTATACGACTTAACGACGTTATTTTAAGGTTTTCCAAATGAAGAATATAACGCTAACGTTTTATATACGATATACTACGACAAGTTTTTATAACTCTAGTTGAACTTACTTTTCCTAAGTATGGAAAGTATTTTATTTTGACTATAACTAGTATTTCCAAGTTACGAGTGGTATAGGTATCATGTGCATGTACATTCATTACCATACGGCATGATCTAAATTAGATCACGATTATTCATTCAGGTTGCGGTTAGTGTTCGCGCCTCATTGTCCCGACTATATTACCATCTTAGTACTATCATTTCGAGGTGAGTTTTCATAGCCCCGTTTTAATTACTTATTTGATTTTTAATCCCACGGGGGAGAATACATTGCACAATTATTTTCGTACATGCCCAAGTATTAAATTCCATACATTGCTTAAGTTGTTAGTACTATCACTTCAAGTCCCCTTTATTATCATGGACCGTTAATTATATTGCCAAGCGAGAGTGAGTGGATAGATCTATTGAGGGTGACTCCTCCATTCGTGTTTGGGTTGCTCCATAAGGAAAACGAATGCATTTCATGTCTGATTAATTTGAGTGCCTGATAAACACTCTTTTGGGGCCAATTTTAGTACGTCGAGCTTCGGTGCCATGAGCTTAAGATCAATGTAGCACTTTTTTGACATTTTGTCACCATACGTTATACTTGTGGTTATTGTACATACGATTTATCTATAAACCTATGATTATTCACCAACTTTATGTTGACCGTTTTTCGCAATGTATTTCTCAGGTAACTAAGGCATATTCTCATGGCATGCATGGAGTCGCGGAGTCGACGCGTCTCACTTTATATTTTCTGCACTTATGATACGTTTGATCTTGTTGGACTTATCTTATCAAAATTGGCATCACCTTTTGGGACCTATGTTTTGTAAAACTCTGAATGTTTTTAATGATCAAACGACGTATTTTTCCAAACGACACTTTAGGTCGTTCAATGTAACTGTAACTGTGATGCTATGACAGTCACCCCCAGGTATTCAATTCCGCTGCCATTCAGGTATTTTGGGGGTGTGACAAAGAATCTTGTGGAGTTGAATCATAAGGGACCATTTGGTTCGAGGTGGAAGATTGTGGATAACTGAAGTAGTTCTGCTCTTGAACATATGCATGATTTGACATTGGTGGTGGAGCATAGGGAGATTGAGCTACGAGAGCCAAAGAATTTGGTGTTGTTGTTGGTGTGTATCCTCCTCGTAGAGCTCGATCTTTTTCCACTTCAAGTTCATGGTGTTTCAGAAAATCATACAACAACCCATATGGAGCATCATGAAGATTCTTCGTTTGACGAACAAATGTCACATATTTATGCCAATCAGGGCCAAGACTACCCACAAATTTGGAGTTCACAGCGATCCTTGGTACAGTGATTTTGTGACGTTCCAGATCATTAACCACATTAGTGAAACGATGATAGTAGGATTCAAGTGACTCTCCAGGTTCAATTGTGATGTCAGTGTATTCCATGTAAAGCTTGGATTCCATGTCATCTTTGTTCAATTGAGTACCTTCCATAAGGAGATGAACATGTTCCCACATAGCTTTGGCTGTTTTCTGAGCATCGACACTTCGATAGATCGGATTAGGTATACCTTGAAGTATATAAGCCATTGCATACTGATCAGCTTCACGATGTAGTTTCTGTTCTTCAGTGAGTGCAGTTTCTGGAATGGGTCTATCACCAGGAGGACGTGGAGGATCAGCATTTGGATCACCAGCTTCAAATCTTGTTGGCCACTCAAATGGTCCTTCAAGTATCACTTGCTTTAAGAACTGCCCATGAGGTTTCTTTAGTTCAAGAAAGCGTAGGAATCGACTTGACCATTGCACATAGTTACCAGGTGTTAGCATTGGAGGTGTCTCAAGTGATCCTGCCTCATGTCGGGATTGTTGAGTTGTAATAACTTCACACATTCTGTCAAACCAGTGAGGTTGTTTGGAGGAAAACTGAGTGTTTTGTAGTGGCATCTGATATGGTTGTTGTTGAGGAATGAGCTGTTGTTGCATCATTAGGTAATGTTGTTGTGGATTGTATTTAGGAGGTTTTTGATTCATTATGTGCGGAAGGTATTGTTGTTGCTGATACTGCTGAGGTTGTTGTTGCTGAGGTGTTTGTTGTTGAACATGAGGAAAGTAGTGATTCGGTGGCTGAGACATCTTAGAGCACTTGTGTAGAAATGGATCTTGTAGAAAGTGTAGAATTAACCAATTATCGAGAAACTTAGCACAACTAGAGTTTGCGAAACTGTGTCAGATTATCGAGAAACCAGGTTTGCGAAAATTACAGATTATCGAGAAACCAGGATTGCGAAATTTTCAGATTATCGAGAAACCAGGTTTGCGAAATTTTCAGATTATCGAGAAACCAGGTTTGCGAAACTTTCAGATTATCGAGAAACCAGGTTTGCGAAACTTTCAGGTTTTGCGATAACTTAAAGTTTGCGATAACCACAAGATTGCGATAAACAGTTTTCGAAATTATACAATTTCGAAAACTTTCCCAAAAGTCGAAGTACTTAACTTTCTTATACAAGAAAGAAAAATACCGAGTCCACACAAACGAAGTCGAGGTAGTGCACTTAGAAGAGATCTCGAAATGGTAACAGTAAAAGATTTCGATAACTTGTAGGTTTTTGTATTTCAAAGAAAGCAATCCTAAAACTCGTTTTTATTTCAAGATTCTTGTACTTTTAGGTGTAAAATGAAGAGATCTTTAAGAAAGTTGAAAACTTTAAGAACTTTTCAAAACTAAAAAAAATTTCGATAAAAAGTACAAAAAATCAAATCGAATATTTTTATAAAAATTTTGGAACTTTTTGGTTTGTGTCGATTTTAAACACAAGTTTGTAAGCAAAGATGTGAGAAAAACCAAGAAACAAACAAGAAAGTTTAAAATTTTCACAAAAATTCGATTTAAAAAAACGATTTTTAAGATATAAATTCAATGAAAACAAGAACTACACCTTCTTCTAGCGAATGATACCACTTGTTAGGTCACCATTTAGTAAACACAAGTGTAATGATAAGAGAAATGAGATGAGAATGAGAGTGGGATGATTATGAGAAATTTGAGAAATTGAAATGCAAGAGTTTCCTTAATGTTTTCAAATAACCAACCAAGTATTACAAAGACCTAAGCATACTATATATAGGGAAGGAGCTAGGGCAACACTCCCTCTCCTTCCTTTCTCCAAATCGTGTGGGCTTTCAAGCCCATGGATCATATTACTTAAGCCTAGTAAACTTGAAACAATAACATAAATGTAACTTAAGCAACCTATTATTACATATGACCGAGACTTGATAAAATAGTAAAACTTTGGTTCCAACATGCAATTTCAATTCAAAGTCAAGACTTTGAGTTTGACACCATTGAAGCTTTTGATTAAGTTGAAAAATTTCTTTTGAAAATTTACTTTGCACATCATCATTGTGTTTTCTTATTCTCTCATTTTCTTGTTTTAACGTCTCAACTTCATGTTTCAACAAATCATTTTTAGCAGAGTGATCATGTATAATCATTGAAGTACCAGTTTCATAAAGGGCATTTATGGTAACAGAAATAATATCAGCATTTAGAACTTGTTCCAAGAGTCAATCAACATCATTTTTTAAAACCTTGTTTCTTTGCTTTTGAGCCAAAAATGCATTTTCATTTGTTTTGAAGATATTTATCATGGATGTGACTTATTTTTGGAATTCCTGTTCCCAACGTGTAGCACAAAGACGCAAATGTTGAACGAATGGCAAAAATTGTTTTTGAAAAATATCTCTTTTCTCTCTCATAAGCCGATTGAAAAGTGGCAATTTTTATTTCTGAGTTACCTTCAATTGCAATTTCCAAAATTTCAATGTCTTGCATAAGAGAGTCAAAGTACTGAAGTACAAGAAAATTTTTGGTAAGGGTGTAATTTCACCAGAACAGGGTAAAGAACCATTTATTCATGCCACAATTTGAATAGGAGAAGCATTTGAAGATGAGATATATGATTCTGTCACATACCATGATTGCTCATGCTTTTCTTTTTAAGGAATAAAAGATTTAGAAATATGAGGAGCTTTTGAATAATCATACAGTTTACAAAATGGTTTAAGACTCATTTTTTATCGACTATCTTCTTCAATTTCCTCTTCTTCCTCAGTATCATGCACAACAACACGTATAACATAATCATCAAGAATCTGTTCAACACTGTATATTTTAGGATTATCCTTGAGTGTCAAGTGAAGATAACGTGGTTTGTTGTCACCAAGAGCAAAGCCTCCGTTAGGATTTGGCTTCAAAGTGAATTTTTGAATGCTAGTAACAGATTCACCAGTTTTATAAACAACATTTTGAAATTTTTTGAGTTGGCGTTCAAGTTCAACAATTTCACTAAGTAAAGAATCTTCTCTTTTCCTTTTCAACTTTTTATATTCAGAAAAATCAGCTTGACAAGTTGACAACTCAGTTTTTGTTTTTGAAAGTTCAGTTTTGAGTTGTTCAACTTGTTGTTTGAGCTCACTTTTTTCATTTTCCAATTTAGAAACCAATTTGCCATTAGACTCAATTAGTTTCCTCATTTGATGCTGAAGATTTTGTTCTTTGTTATAATATTCTTGAAACGCAGCTTCAAAACTTTTTTCATGTTTTCCATTATTTTCAAAAATTGTTAATTGTGTTTTATAGCACTCAAGGTCCTTAGTCAATAATGCATTTGTTGCTTTTAATGATTTATTTTTCTCATTGCATTTTTGAATCTGTGAGATTTGAGCATTCAGTTGGTTGGTCAAGAACATAAGGTCAGAGTCTGGATCAAGCAAAGGTTCATTTTGTTCAACATGATCATGTTTTTCATCCTCAATTGGTTCATCAAATGTAACAACTGGGTTAATTTGATCATTTACATCATCAAATATAACAACTGTGTTCATTTGTTCATCTTCTTGAGGAGATAAAGATGAGTCAGATTGAACAACTTGTGCCTTGTTTGGTGCAGACGCAGAGGGTGATGCAATTTCATGTATTATGCATGTGTTCGGATCATGTACCTGAGATAGACCATCAGTGTCATACACTGGTCCCTAATCATTTATGTGAAGTTCCTACATGTTGGCCATTAGCATTACAACAACATTAGCTTCCAGGTCTTCCATATCATCATCATCATATGCATTGGCCATGAAGCTGTTTTCTTTTTCTGTGAAAGTTCCACCTGCAGCAGTTCCAGAGTCTGAATTTCATGTTTCAACAGTTTCAACCCTTTTTCTTAGGAGCACCGCCATTGTTCCTGAATCCCCCAGTATTGTTAAACCTTTGTCCATTTCCTGAATTTCCCATATAACCACCTGAACCAGATCTTCCAAAGTTACGATTCTGTATCTCAACATGTCCATCTTGAACTACAGCTTGATTCCTTGTGTTAGATGAAGAACGAAGACAATTGTTTGTCTTGTTTGAGAATTTGCTGAAGGCACGAGCAACAAGTGAGAGTCCCTGACTCAAAGTATTGAAGTCCTCATCTTCATCATCATTTGAATTTATGTAGTACATGGTGTCACTGTTTTCATAAGGAACAAGTTGATTTGAAGCAAATTGATGTAACGAATCACATGATATCATTTGATTTGAGGGTGTTTGTTGTGGGTAATTCAACTAATTATGTTCTTAGACATAAGCATGATTTGACATTGGAGGTGGAGTAATATGAGATTGAGCCACGAGTGCCAAAGAATTTGGTGTTGGTGATGGTGAGTAACCTCCTCGGATAATGGTGCTTCATATAGTCATACAACAAACCATATGGTGCATTGTGAAGATTTTTTGCTTGACGAATAAATGTCACATACTTTTACCAATCAGAACCAAGACAGCTGAGTATCTTAGTATTGACTTCAATCCTTGGTAGTTTGATGTCATGTCTATCCAAATCATTGATATTAGTGAAGCGGTGGTAATAAGACTTAAGTGTCTCCCCTGGTTCAGTCATGAACATTGTGTATTTCATGTAAAGTTTAGATTCCATATCCTCTTTGTTAAGTTCAGTTCCTTCCATTAAAAGATAAACATGTTCCCACAAAGCCTCAGTCATTGTTTGAGCATCAATATTTCGAAAGATCGGATTTGGTATTCCTTGGAGAATGTAAATTATAGCATATTCATCTGCTTCACAATGAAGTAGTTGATCTGCAGTGAGTTGAGACTCAGGAACTGGATTTGTTGAAGCAGGCCTTGGAGGTTTAGCATTAGGATCACCTTCAATGGTTGTAGTAGGCCACAGAAATGGTCCTTCAAGGATTACCTTTTTCATGAATTTGCCATAGGGTTTCTTGAGTTCAATAAACCTTAGGAATCGACTTGCCCATTGTACATAGTTACCAGGTGTGAGCATTGGGGTGTATCAAGTGATCCTGCTTCATGTCTTGATTGTTGAGTGGTGATTACTTCACACATCTAATCAAACCAATGAGGTTGTTTTAGACGAGGATTGATTAGCTGTTGTGGCATTTGATATGGTTGTTGTAGAGGAATGAGTTGATGTTGTTGCATGAGGAGATGTTTTTTTTGTGTGGATATTGCGGTTGTTGATGATACTGTGGTGATTGTTGATACTGTTGTGGTTGGTGATACTTCTGTTGTTGAGGATATTGTTGTTGATAGAAGTTGTAGTAAAGTGGTTGAGACATTCTTATTACTTATGTGGATGATGGATCTTTGTAGCTGATTGAAATGCAAGTTCCTTTGAAGAAAAACCTTGATCTTATGGATAACTTGAATCTTATGCGTAAACTTTAGGTTAAGCGTAAAGTGTAAGTTATGCTTAAACAATGAAGTTTAGGCGTAAGCTTAGACTTTACGCGTAATCTTTGGCTTAAACGTAAGCTTAGGTTTATGCGTAAGGTTTAGCAACCAAACAAATCTCTCAAACTTATCCAAGCTTGAAAGATATCATGAGTCGAAGTATTCCACTAACTTCTCCAAGCTAGGGAAGTACTGAGTCATCGTTGCACGTAGAAGAGTCTGAAGAATAATCGTTTGTGTAAAGACAACACCTTATGCGTAAGATCCCAAAGTTATGCGTAAACTTTTACTTTATGCGTAAAAATGTGTTGTATGCGTAAAATATAACTCTTATGCTTAAAACTAAGTCTTTTGGCTAAAGTTATGCGTAAAAAGAGGGTGTTTTTTGATTTTTATGCGTAAAATGAGGGTTTTGACCACTTTTTACGAAAATTAAGGCTAGTGGTTGAAATCTTACGGGTAAAGTGGTTTGGTTCTTAAAAAATGCACCATTTTTGCATACAAAACAATTCCAAAGAGTTTCTTTTGACCAATTAGCTTCTAAAACACTTAGAAAACAATAAGTAGCAAAGTTTCATCCAAGAAATGCAAGTTTTCTAACACTAAAGAAGGTACAAAATCAAGAAACTAGGTGAAAAACAACATAAAACTTGAAAAGAACCAAACTTTATGCAAAAAGATAAGCTTCTAATCACTATATCAACCTTAAAACTTATCCAAGCTTCAAGATTTGAGTGAAAGAAACAAAGAAAGAAGCACAAAAATGAAGAAACAAGCCACTAAACCACATTTATAACTTGGAACAACACTTCAATCTTCTAGTAGGCGAATGATGCCACTTATTAGGTCACCATATTGTGATCACATAAGTATTGTATTGATGAGAATGACATAGATATAAGGATTGGGTGATTTATATGATATGAGAAATATAAGTCAACAGTTTCACTAAGATAATCAAATAAACCAACAAAAATAATGTTTACATAAGGCTACTATTTATAGGGAAGGAGTTAGGGCAACAATTCCCATTCCTCCCTTTCTTTTGGACGTGGGCTTTTAACCTCAAATGGGCTTTATACATTAGCCCATTAAACATAAAACATAATAATATTAAAACTAAAGCAACCTATTACAAAATGTAATGACCGGGTCTTGATTAGTACAAAATGTGTTCCCAATAAACATTTACTTCCCATTTCTTTTGAAGTGCATCTTGAACTGCTTTTAAAGGAATTTCAGGATCCACTGATACTTCATGAATAATTTGAAGTGATAGAAACTTGTAGTTGCAAGCTTTAATGTCCATTTGTCTGTAGACATAAATTCTCACTTCTATGAGTCTTTCAGATCCAAGTTTCCTTACCTCACTCTTTAGTGCAATAAAGTTTCACTAGACAACACTGATTTCTAGCATCTTCAATTATTCCCTTTCCTTTGTCTTTGTCTACATAATCAACTTTTAACTTAGACCTAGTTCTCAGACCACTGGACTGACTTGGACTTTCCTTTGTTGGGCCATCCTCAAAAGGCCCATCATTAATAGGACCATCATCATTAAGGTAAAAAACAGGGATGGTACTGATGAGGCGAAAAATGAACCACTTTTAAGGGGTCATTTAAGCCCGAATTCGGATTTATTTGATCAAATAATGCCCTAAATCGTTCCTTTTGTCATTTTAGGTACTTTTGGAGTGAAATGCAGAAAAGGAGGCATTTTGGATGTTTTTGGAGCGTAAAAGTGAAGAAAACGGCAAAGTCTCAATTTTCCTTGCTGGGAATAGTACCTGAAGGCGTCACCAAAATCCTTAATGATGGCGTCAAGAGTTAAACAAGAGTTGGAGGAGGTGACGGCCCAGTAAAAACGAGACGGCGTCACCCAAGGCCGTCACGGTTTAAAAGTTGGTGACGGCCCAGAATCAATTTGCACATGACGGCGTCAAAAATAGATCTAGGCAATCCGATTTCATTGTGGGCGGCGAGTTGACGGCGTCAAAAATTTCTTCTTGAGGCCATCACTTTGTAAAATCTATATATCGTTTTCCAAATTTCATTCATTAATATAGAACTTGAAGGGTGTAACTTTGAAGAAACCCTAGCACAAATATTACTGCTTTTTCAAGGGTTTTTACCCTTTGAAACCTTTCATGTCAATTTGAGATAAGTATTCTTTCAATTCAATCAATATGTCTATGTGTTGCTTGAATATATCTTACGCTTGTCTTGAATTCAACATGCTAGGCTAGATCTCTTATGTGTTTGCTTAGATGTAGTGAAACCTAGATGTTAATTATGGGTTGATTGTTTGTTTATAGTTGTTACGGATGATTGTATTCGATGTTAGGCTTAAGAAAACTGGCAGACTTCCATATGGTGACATGCTTGAACGTCTTAAGAAACATGATCCAATGCGTACTAGGTTATTATGGTTGTATTTAATACGTAGGAGAATTCTAGTGATCCCATGTTAGGAGTTTTTAACGGCTCGACATGGAGTGAAGGAGGATCTTATAGAGTTGGGGAAGTACGTACGCCACCCCACGAATGGTATTAAGGAATATGACCCGTCATCCATGCAATTGTAACAAATGATTAACCAGTAAAAGATATCTAGGGAGTAATGAAATCTAAGTAAACACAACTTTACCTATCATTGTTCACACCTTATTAGTATAATTAGTTTATTTTTATTTCTGCTATTTTATTTTGATTGCATCTTTAGATACATTGGGTTAGTTGACTAGCAACTAATTCCACCCACTCCTCTAAAAACCGAGATTTTACTTGCTTTTATAAAAATCTAAAAATACAAAAAGAATCATCCCTCGCCTTTAAACCTAGTTTTTAGGCTTTCTAATCCTAGCGACACTATTCCTGAGGTGAACGATCAATCCCTCGGTACTTGTCACTATACTATACTACAACGATCAGGTACACTGCCTGGTGGGGGTTGTAAGCTTCTCGAGATCCCTTGAGAGGTAAAACCTGTTGCGATTCCCACGCACCAAGTTTTTGGTGCCGCAGCCCGGGGAATAGTTATTGTCTAGGTTAGAATTTCTTTTTATTAGGTCTACTTACTAGATTCCGTTCTAGTAAGATTTTGTTTTTATTTTTAGGTTTTCTTTAGTCTATCTTATTTCTTCGTGTCTTTGTTCGTATTAGATTCGTCTTTATGGATTTTGAGAATAGGCGTTTGGAAGTTAGCAAGAGTCTTATAGGGCGTAAATGAAGAAAGAGGGAAGTTAACGCATTCAAGGAATTAAATAAACGTCTTCAGATGAAAATTGAGTTTACAAATTTCTCTCAAACCCCTGAGGAGTTAAGTTACCATAGATTCCTTTTACAACACCCCTGCTCCTCGAAATATAGGAAGAAACCATGGATTAGGAAGTGTAACTATAGGAACATAAAAATTCCTTGCATGGTTGGGTACATGTTTAGAGAGCATACATAGATTGATTTGAAAGCACCTATGAATGTCATGTCTAGGCTCTACTACAACTGGATTATGAATGAAAGGTTAAACCCCAGAAAGGATCCTTACAACCCCAATCGACTATGTAATTTTGTTAGGAGAGTAGAAGGGGTACACATCTTTATAGGGAATTTCACTTATCAATGCGACTTTGTAATCCTAGAAGATGTTAGGGGCATTATTGATCCACACTTAGGAGAAATTGTCCTTGGGCAACCTTTTGTTGAAGTGACTAAGATGTGTTTTGATCATAAGAAGAGGATTGCTCAGTTTACTGATGGGATAGAAAAGGTTACTTTTATGATGCCTCACATGAAGGAGGAATTAAGGGACATCGATAATGTACTAGTTGATGAGATTCCACCTTATGAAATTAAGGATGATGGAATTGATGATGATGTTTACTATGAGAGGAGGCGAACATATTATTCAGGATGCATGAATCTACACCCTAAGTACAAGCGTGATGAAAATTGTATTAAGAGTTTTGAATTAGCACAAAAGTGGGGAAGGAAAACGTAACCCATGACCTTGAGTCTAGCTACAAGACTCGTTAATAAAGAAAAACGCTTCTTGGGAGGCAACCCAAGCTTTTTATTTGTTTTTGTTTGTTTGATTTTTATTTGTTTCCGTATGCGTGATTATTTTTATTGTTAGCCAATCATGTTTCAAACTAAATTGTGAAAATGCTTTATTTTGTATTTAACTCCGTCTTAATTACATATAAAGGTATTTTGCAAAAAGCTAAGTGTAAGGGAAGACCCAAAATTTGTTTATAAGAACGAAATTGATCATGATTTACCACAATATTAAATAAGCATGTATATTAGTATTTGTTAGAGTCAAATTCTTGTATCGAGTCATAATGATGTTTTGCAGGATTCTCCAGGAAGTAAAACATAAGTTTTTCCAGAAATTTTCCGGAAACTTAACATAATGATTTCTGCATGTCACTTCTGACGGCGTCAGGAATGAATTACTGACGGCGTCACGTGTAAAATTCTGGAAATTTTGCTTGTTTTGTTTTTTCTAACGAAGTCTTAAAGTTTTTATTAATTCTTGAGTTTTATAAACTCCAGGAAATCTGCAAATATTCATTCCACAAGCATTATATCTTACATTGTTTTCTAGGATTTGTTAGTATATATAGATTGCCGCCGATTTTATGCGAGGTTGCCTTGTTTGTTTTCTCAGGTTTAACAGGTTATGTATGACAAGAAGATGATTTATTTTCTGGAAGGGAAGCTTTTAATGTTCATTTTCTTGGAGGAAGATCTAACCTTGTTACCACACTATCTACACCGAACGAATCAGGGGAGTATTTGTTTTTCATTCTTTTACCTTATTTTCTTTTACATCCTTTAAATGAACGTTAGGGATAATGTTCAACCTAAGTGTAAGGGGGGGGGGGGGGGGGGGGTAAATGATGATACCTCGTAGGATACAATTGCACTTGAGTTTGTTTGTTCGATTGTAGGTGTGTAATAAAACTAAGAGAAATACTTGTTAGTGTAATTTTAGCGCCAAATTTAAATTTTTTTACAACATTTAGGAGTGAAACTTTATCCTTAACAAGCGTCTCATGGATAGGAGTTGTATGACTAGCACAAAACCGTATCATTCAGAAAAATTTTCCACCCAAATATTTGAGGTTCGCCTTTAGATTTGATAGGAAAAGCATTCATTATTAGTGCTTATGAGTATACCGGTAGCATTTAGATTCTAGAACTTGCGTTAGTGATGCATCCCGAGACCGCTAGTGAGACTACATTTGTGTAGTAGGATTTCCTACATGATAAGAGGCATTAGGATCACCCTTGTGTTAAACCCGTATCATAATTACTTGACCACTTAAGTCATATCACTTGACTAGCAAAGTCAATTAATTTTTCCCACACCTTAGCGTTGTACTCATTTTTAGTACACGAAACCCCTTGTACACCCCTCAGAGCCTATCTTTTTGTTTTTAACATTAAGCATTTTACTTAAAGGAAGAATTTGTTACAACCCACTTAAATGTACACCCAAATCGCCTTAGCCTTCCGTGTATGCACTCATCTTTAGTGCATTATTGTTATATGTTTAAACCCTTAGTTAATTATCTAATTGATTACATGGTTGCTAAGTCAAGTCATATCCTTGTACATATTGTTTTGGGATGATTGGGACTCATGGGTAAAGTACTTGTGTTATGGAGTAATGGGGAAAAACATCATATTATTACCCCCATATGTGCGTTAATCTTAAAAGTACTCCAAGTGTTTTGATTATTTAAATTCGAGTCGTTAGATTAGTTTATTGTAAAGTATGTAAAGATTTAAGTGTAAGGGGAATTAGCATTCTCTATGATGTATTATTTTGGACGGTAGGGTAAGAGTGTATGCAATTCAAATATATATATATAGATTTATGTTCATATGGTGTACACTTTTAAAATAGGATACAATAGGCACCAATAAGGGATAGACAAGTGTCCTTTGTATTTAAAAGAAAATGAATATTAATTTTATTGTCATTGAGGGTATTATAGTAATATGTATTGTTCACATAATCTGAATTCTTCGATTGTATTCCATATTTTCAGCTCATGATCCTCCTAAAAATTAGTACTCACACGTTACATACACAGACTAATTCCTCATATCCCAAAACGATGGTTGTTATCCACAAACAGAAATCGAATTCATAAAACGCACACCAATCATATCAAAAGTTTTTTTTAGTATGAGTACTACGACAACTTCATTTGAAGGTATGTAAAAATCTCTTTATTCATGATTATTGGTTTTGATTATATTGTTTTTTATCTAGTCAATGTATGATCAACTGGCCATTCGAAGTCACACATTAGAATTCATATTTCTTATAATGTATTATCATGTATGTCAGAATTCACACATTAGTATGCATACCATGATAGCCAACAAGCCAATGAGATGCCGCTATTGTGGCAAGTATGCATACCATGATGCAAGGAACTGACCTGAAAGGAAAAAAAGTCTAGCAAAAGCCTTGTACCAGTTTCTCTGCAAGGGAAATGTTTACGCCGATTAGTAGCTACTTTAGTTTTTAAATAATTTCGTACTTAATTTGAACTATTTATGTTATTGTCAGCCTTTAACGGTGTTCTTGTTTATTTTGGACATGAAATGTGCTGGTTTGCTTTTTGAATAACATCATATATATTTTTTCTGTATTTTTTTTGTTAAGCATTTTAATGTCCCTATTAACTGTACATACATCACTTTCGACAACTTATTATGTTTTTTGTGTCTTCTCTCCTATATTACTTGCATTACTTCTTTTCATTATTACCATTATAAGCGATTCGCTTGTTACATATTAAGTTTATGTTGTTTAGCCATTACCTACACATGGGTTGTTTGTTTTCCTATTACATGTACATAGGCAGTATGCAACACCTTTATATATCATTTCAAACACAAACTTTTAAACTCAAAAACATCAATACCCATACTGTCATTACAATAACACATGAATCATAGTCATAATAGTTGATCCTAATTAATGTATCAGATGTCTTATTGTAAACAGAAATAACATAGAAAATAAAAAGTACTCGGTAATCGTAAATGAGCTTTGTCAAAATACATCTTCATGGTACTTAACACATAAATCTTGATATCAATCCAGATTCTCCTTAGCACGCCTGCAGATGTTCTTAAATGCCTCCGCCTCTAACCGATTCTTTTCTTCTAACGGTACATTTCTGAACCCATGTACTTCGATTTCAAAGTCTTATTTTGCCTTGTTGCAGCCTGTTAAAAGAATCTTTGAAGCATACTTACGACGCAGGTCACACAATTCTTTCATCTGTTATCTACCATCTTTACTAAATCGATAGCAGTCCCCATATTCTTCACCTTTAAACGTTTCCATGTGGCGCATTACAAACACCCCACAATCCACATAATTGTTCTTCGTCCAGCATTTTGTTTCCCTTATCCTTTTGTAACCATTCATCATCTTTCCATGATCAGGATTGTTCTCGTGCAGCATTTAGTATACAAACATACAGATCTATAACAAAAACCAACCAAAACATGAAATTTATGATTCCTTAACAAAATACAAAAAAGATTGAATCCTGTTATGTGTTTTACAAATCCTCCCAGTACGCCAGGCAATAAACCATATCTTTAACGCACATCTTCAACTGGCGGCGCATATATGTTATCAAAATTTGCACTTCATTATCTTTCACATTCATGCAGATGAGATAGAAGTGCCTCCCTTCTATAATCGGGAAAAAAAAACCTGTCACCATGCAACTGGATTACTAAAGCAGTGTTTGGGATTGCTTATTGGAAGTGGTTTAAATGTATCAGTATCCTATATGCACATATATTATTTATTGAGTATCCGTATGTAACAAGTGGTTACAATGTATCAGTTCGCGATAATAAAAGTTTTTTTTTTTTTTTTTTTTTTTTCTAAACAGAGTTTTTGGGATTCATTTATTCAAATTGTGATACAGTGTGCATTATTATAGGCTAATATTAATGTGTATGATTATCTTCCTATTATACATGATAACAAATCCCCTACCTTAATAGCCATTATCCTTAATCAATACGTCATATCCTCATTTTAAACACTCTATGTATTATGATTTCTATGTATACTTTTGTTGGAATTGCTTGTTGGAAGTGGTTTAGATGTATCAGCCCATGTTAATTATAATTAACAAATGTATCAGTATCCCTACTCGATAGTTCATTTGACACATACGACATACATCAATTATTATCAGAACTCAATAACTACACATGATTCATGTATTAACTTTGAAGTTATAAAAATATATTACCTATATGAGTTTCCATTTTATCAACATCCATTTTACCATGTCCCATATTGCCATCCCTATTATCCACTTTCATTTCATCCCTTTCTTCCAACTTATCACACACGTCACCTACATTAGTTGATGCATAACTCACATCCATATCTTCCCGTTCTGAGTCTTGTCCAACATTGACATGTCTAGTTGGTTCATCAATGATAAATTCTTTCAGCACACATACAATAAAACAAACATTTACATTCTACAAAAATGAATACCATAACAATTACAACACCCGTTGATTTTATCACTCTATCACTGTATCACACAAGTTATATTACCCATTGATTTTATCACAAAAAAAGTCCTAATTCTTATTACTGTATCACATGTTGATACAAAAACCCTAACCTTACTGTATCACACAAATAACAAAAACGACATAACTTTTTTTATCTATATCACACACATACCGTATCACATAATTAATAAACAAGCCCTGACCTTTTAACTGTATCACACACTTAACAAAACCCCTAAAATATTTCTATCGTATCACACACATAACAAAATCCCTAATCTATTTATTGTCTCACTCACACAACAAAAGCCCTAATTTATCTATTGTATCATACACATAACAAAGGCCCTAATCCATCTATTGTATCACTCAAATAACAAGAACCCTAAATTTATGACTCTTTCAAACAATTAACAAACAAGCCCTAAACTTTAATTGTATCACACACTTAACAAAAGCCCTAATGTATCAATCATATCACAAAATAAAAACCCCGAATCTTTTTTCCTTACTGTATCACGCCCATACGAAAACCACCAACTTCTCAACTGTCTCAACAAACAAACAAAAAATAAAAATAAAAAAAATAAATAAATAAAAAAAACTCCTCTAATTTAGACTGTATACCTTCTGCGTTATCCCATTTCGGTGTTGTTAGATCGATAACTTCATGATCTTCATTCTCCTTATTCCCCCTTCTTTTGTTAGACAACCGTCCGCTTCGTCGGACTACATAAAAATCAACAATAACAACAATGCATTAAGTAAAATCAACAATATAAATAACAATAACAACAATGTTTCACTTACCATTCAACATATCTGAAGATCAGCTACTTGTTATAGGTTTTGGAAAAAAATCAAGCTATAGGTGTTAATTTATATGCAACAAACTAACCCTAGTTTATATACAATTTGTGATAAAATTTTGGAGAATGAATCACAAGAATAGCATTATTTTATAGGAGTGTTATTTTGAATATGCACCAGATCAGGGGATTTGATGTGAGGATCGAATAAAATGAGGGTGAATGATGTATTTGTTAATGTAAATGAATGAAAGTGATGAATATAACTCCCGGTATATTATTTAATTATGTTGATACATAATACCCTTATTGTTCTAATTAATTACAAATAAGCCATTCATCAAATATATTTAATCTTGATCTAACAATATTGATCCGACGGTTCACAACTGTACCTATTGTTTTCCACTTTAAAGTGTATACCACAATAACGCCACCCTATATATATATATATATATATATATATATATATATATATATATATATATATATAGAAAAAACATACGGACTACCATCCCGTTTCATTCTATGTTTGTTTTAAGTTTTTGTTATTTTTAATTTATTAGCTTAAGTCGAGTCTAGTCTTGGCTTAGCAACGCCACTTTGTACATGTAATTAACCAAGATGATTAACTCGCCACCAGTAAAGATTGCCTATATCCAATAAAACCGTGTATTCCATACCCCTATACCTAACGTTATAACCCTTTGAAAGACCTCTTTGATAGTGTATCCTAGGTGCTTACGCCATGTGGTGGAGGTTTGATCCTTTCCCAAGCCTATGGTAATCTATTTGCTATGACAGGTAGTGAGAGATGTTTTCCATTTCCATTTTGTGATATTACTTTATTACACCCGAGAGATGTGAGTATCTAAACACTATTTGTGAGGTGCTAGTATATGACTTCCGTGCTTGTCTTTGGTCTTTAGTAGAACGATTATTTGTTGTAATTACTTTTATATTAGTGTTAAATGACCCCTAACTTGTATTTTGATTAGAATAAAAGCGCATTTGCTTGAGGACAAGCAAATCTCAAGTGTAAGGGTATTTGATGAGGCGAAAAATGAACCACTTTTAAGGGGTCATTTAAGCCCGAATTCGGATTTATTTGATCAAATAATGCCCTAAATCATTCCTTTTGTCATTTTAGGTACTTTTGGAGTGAAATGCAGAAAAGGAGGCATTTTGGATGTTTTTGGAGCGTAAAAGTGAAGAAAACGGCAAAGTCTCAATTTTCCTTGCTGGGAATAGTACCTGAAGGCGTCACCAAAATCCTTAATGACGGCGTCAAGAGTTAAACAAGAGTTGGAGGAGGTGACGGCCCAGTAAAAACGAGACGGCGTCACCCAAGGCCGTCACGGTTTAAAAGTTGGTGACGGCCCAAAATCAATTTGCACATGACGGTTTAAAAGTTGGTGACGGCGTCACCCAAGGCAATCCAATTTCATTGTGGGCGGCGAGTTGACGGCGTCATAAATTTCTTCTTGAGGCCATCACTTTGTAAAATCTATATATCGTTTTCCAAATTTCATTCATTAATATAGAACTTGAAGGGTGTAACTTTGAAGAAACCCTAGCACAAATATTACTGCTTTTTCAAGGGTTTTTACCCTTTGAAACCTTTCATGTCAATTTGAGATAAGTATTCTTTCAATTCAATCAATATGTCTATGTGCTGCTTGAATATATCTTACGCTTGTCTTGAATTCAACATGCTAGGCTAGATCTCTTATGTGTTTGCTTAGATGTAGTGAAACCTAGATGTTAATTATGGGTTGATTGTTTGTTTATAGTTGTTACGGATGATTGTATTCGATGTTAGGCTTAAGAAAACTGGCAGACTTCCATATGGTGACATGCTTGAACGTCTTAAGAAACATGAACCAATGCGTACTAGGTTATTATAGTTGTATTTAATGCGTAGGAGAATTCTAGTGATCCCATGTTAGGAGTTTTTAACGGCTCGACATGGAGTGAAGGAGAATCTTATAGAGTTGGGGAAGTACGTACGCCACCCCACGAATGGTATTAAGGAATATGACCCGTCATCCATGCAATTGTAACAAATGATTAACCTGTAAAAGATATCTAGGGAGTAATGAAATCTAAGTAAACACAACTTTACCTATCATTGTTCACACCTTATTAGTATAATTAGTTTATTTTTATTTCTGCTATTTTATTTTGATTGCATCTTTAGATACATTGGGTTAGTTGACTAGCAACTAATTCCGCCCACTCCTCTAAAAACCGAGATTTTACTTGCTTTTATAAAAATATAAAAATACAAAAAGAATCATCCCCCACCTTTAAACCTAGTTTTTAGGCTTTCTAATCCTAGCGACACTATTCCTGAGTTGAACGATCAATCCTTCGGTACTTGTCACTATACTATACTACAACGATCAGGTACACTGCCTGGTGGGGGTTGTAAGCTTCTCGAGATCCCTTGAGAGGTAAAACCTGTTGCGATTCCCACGCACCAGGTACCAACACAATTGGCCCTAACTCTAACTTTGTCATTCCTTACCAATTTGAGTTTCCTTCTAGTTTCTTTGGAATGCATGTAAAATCTATCTTTTATCTCCTTACTTGTACCAAATCTTTGTCCTTCAAAAAACCCAAACTTCTTAACTAACTCATCTTTCTCTTCGTCCTTTCTTAATTGCCTAAGTTTCTGTTATAAATCAGTATCTAGGTCATCCTCATATTCACTATTAAATTCTTCGTTATCAACTACATCTACGTTAGCATTCATTTGATCACCACCTACATTAGCATTCATTGGAAATCACCATCAACATTAGAATTAATTTGATCATTAGTTCTATCTAAACCTACAACATCAACACCTACATTATTAGCATTCACTTGATCATTAGATTCCTCTAATCTACCATGACCATCAGCAACCATATGATCCACATTATCAATGTTTTCTTTATTTTGATCTACCCTCACGTTATCATCAACAACTATATCAATTAGCTCAGAATCCTCTACCCTCAGAGAATCTTCAACTACATGTTCCTAACTAACATTATCTCCATACTGACTTAAGTTAATACTACCAAATAACCCATCGAGCTCATCTAGTTCTGCATCTAAAGCTGGAAAATAAGATTCTTTAACAAGTAACTGTGTAAACTTAGACTCTTGCGTAGGTATTAAATTTACCCTTGCATCTTCAATAGGTAACTCAGTAAACCTAGACTCTTAAGTAGGTATTTCATTTAACCTTGGGTCTTCATTAGGTAAATCATTAAACCTACTAATTTTATCACTTACTTCTGCCTGATAAGGTATAATGTATTCCAATAGTAGACTCTTAGATCAATTTTTTTTATAAAAGTACTACTACCAATACGACTAGAGTTACTAGGACCAACATCATTGTCCTTATCTATTTCATTAATAACAAGACCCATTGCATGGTTTAGCTGGAAGTTCCTACTTTGGATACAACATGTTCTATGTACACTTCAATGAGAATTATAAAACATTATCTTTCTGTTTGTCCAACCTAGGTCCTGAACCATATCATCTAACTCATGAATCGAGAAGGTTTCAATATCGACCATATCAACAATACTTTTCCTACCCCCATGATATACCCTTCCAGGAAAAAAGTGAAACTGACTACCATGATGTATCCTCATTGTAAAAACAGTAGGAAGATCTTCTGTAAAAAGTCAAACCATAATTAGAACCTAATCAATAAAAATGATAACCATTTTATACCTGATCGAACAAAATTAAACAAAAAAAAAAAAAACTAACATACGACACTTACTATGTTGGGTTTTATATTGAGTTGATAAATACAAAACAATAAAAGAAGAATGAATTAAGATGAAACTACAAGGACTTGAAAGATATAGAATAAAAGTTAGGAAGATTTGTTTCCTAATAACGTTAGGAGTCTTTGTAAACCCTAATAACTCTCTATATAAAGAGATTAAGGGCATGCATTTTTAGTGTGCATTTCAGTCATGTGTTAGGAAAACACCCCCGATTACACCACTTGGGATCGGTTCAACACTACAAGATTAGTATTATTGATCCTTGTTATAGCTAGATAAGACGTTCTATTGTGGATCGAATAGAATTGTAGTGTGTATTTGTAAAACCTTGTTAATAACAAAGTTGTTTTGTTTAACCCTAGAGCTTAAAACGATCTAAGGAGTTATATGTTCTTGTCTTTGTTATTGTTAACCCTAGAGCTTAAAATGATCTAAGGAGTTATATCAAACTTTACAATTGGTATTAGAGCTCAGGGAGCTCATGATCTAGGGATTAAAAGGTTTTTCAAGTCAATGGAATGAAGCAGTTTTACTATAGAATATAATCGACTTGTTGGTTTTCAAGGTTATTATTTAAAAGCCTACTGTTCTTTAATTAAAGTGAAGAAAAGAAGGTTGTAGGGCTTGTTTGTCATCTGGTGCATAAATTGTATATTTTATTCTACTCATTAAGGTTATTGCGATTAGTTCTTTTTTCGTCTTTGGCATGAGATCTATAACATCGTATTATTTATTCTTCATTAACGGTGACATAATAAATTTTGGTGGTAATTAATGCCTCATCTTGGATGGTATCGCTTACTTGATTGGTCAATTAATCTTCTCTTAATTAATTCGATTGGTGAAGATATCATTAATTCTTGTCACTTTATTGAGACAATCATAGGTCGATGGAGATATCTTTATTGATTCACTTTGATCGTAATTATGGGTCCGATGATGAAACATATGTTATACATTCGATCAATGTCATATTCTTTTTGTCCTATTCTATTTGTTTATTCATCATGGGATGGTTGGAATTAAAGGTTATTTTTGATCGCACTTATGGGATACATGATTGGTATTTGCTTCATTGATCTTCATGTAGGGTTTACATGGATTTTATATTCAGATTATTGGTGGACCATGTAGATCGATGGTATTTATTTATGCTTCTGCATGAGGTTAGTTGTTAATACTGCCGTTGAAAGTTTATAATGCTAACCCTAAGTTTATACTACTGCGCATTTTTTCATAATTTAATGCTGCTCCTTATGTTTGTTAATACCACTTTCAATTTTTAATGTTGCTAGCGTTAAGTTTATGCTGCTACTTCGATTAGTACAGCTAGTAGGTTTTAGTACTGCTCGATCTAGATTTTAATGCTGCTAGTGGTGTTTAAAGTTGCCTGGTCGAATATTAATACTGCTAGTTTGGTTAGTTATTGGACATATTTTTTGTAATGCGTATACTTTCATTCATGTGGAAAACTAGAAGGGGGGGGGGGTTGAATAGTTTTACGTCAATTTTTATTTATAAAAACTTTGTTTGATAAAAGCTTCGATTCTAGTTTATATGAAATTCAATACTTGCACAACTCAAACAATATAATCTAGCTAACTAAACAATAATAACGTAAATATGAAAGTAATGAAAAGATAGAGATAGAAAGATCAAACCACAACACGCGATATTTATAGTGGTTCGGCTACGAAGCACCTCTTCGCCCTACTCCACTCCTCGAGTCACCTACTCAAGAGTTTTCTTCACTATGTCAACAAACTCCCTTTTGGCGGAGAAACCTTACACAACTTTCGCTTACACCGATTTACGACACTAAGCTAGATGTCGAGTTCTAATGGTAGCTAGAACCAATCTCACACCACAACAGACCTTCTTCACACCACACCTTCTTCACAACACTACTTCTTCTTCTTCACACCACAACTATTTCTACACTACTTCTATTCACAACTACTATCACACCTAGATCTATTAATTACAATCACAACACAACTATACAATAATAACTATCTACACAACTAATCTTCAATACTTCTTGGATTGAGATGAAAGGAGTATTCTTCTTCTTGCACTTTGAATGAGAGTGGATAGAATCACTTGGAAACAAGAAACTAATATGTTTATGATCAAAGGATGTAGGAAGATGATTTGAGAGAATTAGAACAGAAAGTTTTAGTGCAAAAAGGTGAGGAAAAATTCCAGATTTGAGCCAGTATTTATAGGCAAAGATTCTGACAGAGGAGCGTGGCCGGCCCCCTTAAAATTAAGGGGGCCGCCCCTTATAATTAAGGGGGCCGCCCAGCTGAAACGGCCAGAATCTTTATCTTTTTCTGGGGAAAGTTTATTTGGAGAAATTTTAACTGAATTTTGTTAGAAATTTGAATTTAATTAATTATTATGAAATAACCATTTTCTTTAATTACCAAAAATGTTTTTCTTAAATATATAAAATGTTTATACGATTTTATATAATTAGTAATTAGTAAATAAACCTTCCTTTGATCATAAAATGTATTAGGCACTTGTTTATTCATACCTTAAGTGAATTAGTTGGATATAATGATATTTTGTCACTAAATACTTATTTACGTAATGATTTTACGTTTAATGATTTTTAATTTTGTGATCGTCAAAATATAGGGATATCGATAAATATTACTCCCTCCGTCCCAAATTTATTGTCCCCTATTGACTTTTTCGGTCTTCCTTTCTCAACTTTGACTATAAATATTTTTGTTTGTGTTATACAATTTTTGATAAAAATTATACCAAATGAAAATACATTTAAAACTCAATCCGTTCATATATTTTGTATCAAGTATTATGTAATATAAACAAAAATACTTAAGGTCAAAGTTGAAAAGTAAAGACCGAAAAAGTCAATATGGGACAATAATTTTGGGACGGAGGTAGTAATAACGTTTTTACGCATTATTTATATCAACAATCTCCCCCTTTTTGATGATTATAAAATCTAAACTCATTAAATCAAAAATTATTATATATGCAAGTATTTAGTGAGTTTATATATCACTTCTCCCCCTTTTTGTGAACATCAAAAAGGTTTTCCCGAATTCGGATGAGCTCCCCCTTGATGTGTGCTCCCCCTTGTTTTAAGGTTACAATACGAATCGAGAAATGGAATGCTTGCAAAAATATTTAGAACATACAATATATATGCATGCAACAAGTATATATATAAATATAGATAAAGCAAGCAATATAAGCATGTAAGAAAACACTTCATTAAATAGATAAAAAAAACAAGCAACATGCATCCAAAATGCATGAATGATACAACTAATAAACTAAAGCCTTAAGGGCTTACAATCAACCAAAACTCTAATAGAAATGTTTTTCCTAGAGCTTGTCATCAAAATGGTTTAAAAAAATTTATTTTCCAACCATGAGTCATGCTTAATTTGGGAGGAGCAAGGTTGTAGGTGGAGATGATGGGGTTGATGGAGGTGTGTTTGATGGAGGAGGAGGTGTGGTTGATGTTGGTGGTGGAGGTGTGGATGTTGTTGGTTGAGGTTGAGGAAACAAGCTTTCAATGTATGAAAACATGTAATGGATTTCATGTCTTAAACTAAAGATGACGGTACGGTTATGAATGCAACAAAGGCAAGTATCTCCATGTGCTTCAAGTAAGCTCCATGGGATGGGTTGGTAGTTTGGTTGGTTGAGTGGAGATGGTGAAACATGTGCATCAAGAGGTGTGATGGGTGATAGTAAAGGAGTGATGTTCAATGATGCACTTTCAATAGGTGGTGGTGGTGGAATTCTTGGTGGAGGTGAAAGGTGAGTGTTGATGTAGTCATTGATGGATGATGATGATGGTATGGAGGAGGTAGAGGTACCATGGGTTGATGGTGTTTTTGATGGTGCATTAGAAGCACTAGGAGATGAGCATTGAGGTGGTGGTGAAGGAGTGGTATTGTCTTCATTTGTGAGGTCAATAAGGAGTTGTTTAGGTGGGATGATAACTAGTTTTTGTTTCTTGGATTTGTTGGAGGTGGTGGTTTTTGGTGAAGACATAGTGAATTGGTTGAGGTTGATGATGATAATGGAGTGTGAATGAAGGTGTATAAGGGTTTTATAGCATGGAATCATGTTTAGAAGTGGTATTAATTCGAAATTGCATTGTTAGATTCCAAAATCAGTTTAGTTTTTAAGGGAAATGGTAGCTGGGACTACCAAAAGGAATCACAAAATGCAAAAGAAAACAGTGTAAAAACTGTTCCAGATGGCCGGTCCCCTTAAAATTAAGGGGGCCGCCCATCTGGTAAATTCCCAGACGACCAAAATTCAAAAATTTTCTAAAAATGGTTTATTTTGGTTTTGTGTTTGCAGCAAGCTCTATTGGAACATTCTATTTTAGTTTTGGTCTATTGTAGAAGCATATATATATATATATATATATATATATATATATATATATATATATATATATATATATATATATATATAATCATAAATAAATCATGCAAGCATAGATTAAAAGAAAGTATAAAAGCAAGCATACATATAGAGCAACTATTAATAATAAGTTAGCTAGTAACATAGTTAAAATGTATCAAAGATCATGACAACAATAGGTGACATATTACAAATAGATCAAAGAAAAAAAATTAAAGCCAACTTCATATTCATCATCACTATTCTTTCTTTCCTAGTCCTCCTCATCGTCATCCTTTGGATAAGAGAACGTAACATGAATGCTAGGAAAATGAGATTTAGCCTTTCGAGTTTTGCGGTTTTGAGTTAGAACGAGAGGACGAAGTGTTGGATAGATAGATTGATAAATGCTATCATCGAGATCGGGATAGTTTTCTATGACATGTTTGTGAAGACGAGTGAGAAACATGCCATACGGAAGAATAGCGTTAGGATTTGCTCTTGCACATTCAATACGCTTGATAAAGAAGTAGGCCAAATTGTAAGGTTGCTCGACAACAATACAATACAACATATGAGTGAGACAAGCCGAGAGATGGTCAGGGTGTCCTTCGGAACCGAACGCATTCTCACTAACTAGTTCTTCCCAATGCTCCATGTCGGGCCTTAATTCTTTAAGAAAAATTTGATTTACAAAAGTAGAGACTTGTTTGGATTTAATGCTTTGAGTGGAAGTTAAGCATTCCAATCCGAGCATTTGACGAATATCTTCGAGAGATGGAATTTCGGAGACATAAGGACCATGAGTAGGGCGAGAATGTTGGAGAGCACGAAGATCCCATTCATTTTTGAATACGGATTGACCAGAAAAAGGAATTTGAAGAATTTGACCAAATTGTGCAAGAGTGAGAGTAATAAGTTCATGTTGAATCATGAATGAAATGAAGATGGAACCAAAATCATCGGTTTGAACCGTGACTTGGCTATAGAAGTCAAGAATGAAACGAGGAATGATGGGTTCATTTATTTGGAAGAGACATTCAAAGTGGATATTTTTGAACAAAGGTTCGATATAATCGGATTGATAATAAGCTTTATCTACAACTCGACCTTCATGAATGTTTCTATCTTCTATTTGACGATAGATACGTGCAATGGAGGGAGAGGTAGTAGGAAGTTGTAACAATTCGCAATTTCAGGTTAACTTTTATTCCCGAAAATTTCACTATTCACTTTTTACTATTCACTTTTCACTATTCATCTCAGAAATTTTTATTTCATATTCTCGTAAGTTAAACTATTTTAACGATAATCCGAGAGTTTGACGCTCGTCGGATCATTTCTGCAAAAATCACAAAGCCGTGTCCGAGATTTACTTTTAGGTTTAAACGTCCTTCCAGCATCCCGATATATCCATAAAACATTATAAACAATAGAAATATGATTTTCTATCATTTTAGGACAATTCCAAAAGTTTCGGAATTTTACGTTTTTCAGTTCAGCGTTTTACGCGAATTGCGCGTTTTAGACCCGTGTTTCCAGTTTTTAGCAGGGTTTTAGCACCCGATAGAACCTACCACTCATTTTATATTTTATTATGGACTATATTGACATGTTTAACCATATTTATAAGTTTCATATTTTTAGGATACCCGGTTTTACGTTTCGTGACTTAACAACTTACGATTAGCAATTAACGGGACCAAAACTCACTACGTAACTTATATAAGGCCAAGATTCATCCACCTAGTCCCTTCCCCTTGTCCATGAATGTGTATATGGTGGCCTTGGTGGCTTGATTATAAGCCTAGGAAAGTATATGGTCTAAGAACAACCAAGTATGCATAGATGTGTTTAGTTTTTAACCATTAGTTCATTATACTTCATGTGTTCCAATTTTAACCACAAGTAAGTACTAGCTAACCTCCTCACTTGCACTATAAAAGGAAACTCATCTCTTCATTCTTTTCATCACCATTTAAAACTTCCCAACATAATTCCATAGCTTCATCATCTTTGATCTTCAAGTTACAAATTACATACCAAAGTTCAAGGTCTTAGTATTCTCTACCTAGTTCTTAAGTTTGTTTGGTGATTCCATGGTTGAATTAGGAGCTACACAAGGTTACTAGGGCTGAAATTAATGGGTTTTCACAAGGTCTATATCAAGTCTATCAATGGTTACAAGAGTTATGGTGAAGGGTTTACAAGCTTAGGTTTAGTGTCCTAGTTCTATACTTGACTTCCTTTCTTTAGAAAGCCAAAAGTTGTAAGCAAACCCTTATACACTTTCTTGCTCAATATCATTTCATGCTTATTATGTTTCTTTCATGCTATATATGGTCTTTGTATTGTGTTCATGATGTTTAAAAATGGATAAAACGAGTATTGGTATACATATGTTAACTTATGACAAGCAAACAAGCAAACTAGTGATTTTTATGGAGAACCACGACCAAAATAGTATAACTTTGATATTTGACACTTACTTACTGTTAAAGAGGACTTAACAAGGAAAACATAGCAATTTGAATCACCCAAAACGAGTATACGAGTCAAAAGTTATGACCATAAGAAGTTAGCGACACCAAAACGCCGAAACTGCCCATAACCTCCTGTTTGCATTCTGCCAATTTGAAAGTCCCACTTCTGGTCCGATTTATCAAAAAGTTAAAACACGAAAGTTGTCCGGAACGACGTTTTCGTTCAGGAATAAAGAAGCTCGAGCCCTGAAAAGGCTTTCCGAGTGATATTTTCTTCAAATTCTTAACAGCCCATTTTTAGACCAAAGTTACTATATAATTGTTATAATTAGATGAGACCAAGAGGTCTAATGACCTAAAGCCAAGACCACAACCATGGCTAAAGCCAAGGTTGAGTCTCAAGACCATGGTAACAATGACCAAGGTCACGGCAAAGCCACGGCTAAAGACCATATAACTTTTAAAGATCAAAAGCTTATATATATATATATATATATATATATATATATATATATATATATATATATATATATATGTTATCAAATACTACAATAGTAGGGAGCCTCATGTGAGGAGTTCATTAAGTAAGCCGTCGAGACGAGTTGTGGATTTACGAGTTAAAGTGTCCTGGCTCCTCGAACGTTTACTCCATGACTTCTGAATTATGTCGGCCCGAACGGTAGTAAGAGATATACAACCTATACATGTTTCGTAGACCACTTATATTCAAAGACTTACACTATATACTAAGTACTACATCATGAACATTATGCAAGACATATATAGGCAATTCTTCGTATTCTTAGACATTACTCCAAACCTAAGTCGCAACGTTCTATTATAGGCTGCTCTTAGAGACTTTCGCGATTCGACTATCATACTCATTACATAAGCTTAAGGTGAGTCATAGCCCCTACTCTTTTCGTACTTGTTTTAACTATTGGGGGGGATACATGCTCAACTACTTGCTTACTTGTACAAATACTCAAAACGTCTATACTTGACTGTGTTATACTTGATTACTTACATACATGACTGTGTTATACTTAATTGCGTTATTCTATTTATTGACTAGTAGTTGTCTTTGGGAATTGACTCCCAGTAAACTTATGTCTTTGGGAAGTGGCTCCCAGTTGTCTTTGGGAATTGACTCCCAGTTGTCTTTGATACATCCTAACATTTGCGAATGTTTGGATACATCATAAAAGTGAGGTCTTCGGAGATAAAGTAGAGACTCACTACTAATTGCTTAATTGTCTTGATGAACTTATACATGTCTTTATTATACTATATGTTAGCAGTGGGTTGTGAACACACAGGTTACAAGTCTCTTATGGCGGGACTTGTAACTGAGTGGATTCTCAATGCCTTTGTTGTGTGAACATTCTTTTAAGGCTTTTCAACTGTTTTAAGACAAACTCTATGAACTCACCAACCATTGTGTTGACACTTTAGCATGTTATCTCAGGTTTATAAGGCGATAGCTAGTGCGTGGAACTTAGAGTCAAGCTGCATATTCTGAAGACTTACGCTTTTATCATTTACCATTCAAACATTTTGTATACATTTATGTATCATACTTTGAAATCTCATGTTGGTAACTTTGAATTCATTAATCGAATGGTAACTTTTCAAAACGTCTCATTTAGAGTTCGTTTTCTATAACTTGTACTTTGTATTATGAAGTAGCACCCCTGTGACACAGTCTTCCGCTGCGGTATTTTGGGGGTGTTACAGATTGGTACCAGAGCCTTGGTTATAGAGAACTAGGTTGCATTTAGTGCCTAGACTATAACTGCTATATACGTTGGGACCTTCCTCTTCATTTGCCTTATACACAATACATACACATATGCTTTTGGTTAGAGGTTTGCTTAGTTCCACGCTGTTAGATGATGTGACTTTAGTATTATAAGGAGCCCCAGAGATTCGTCGAGTCATTAAAAACATGGAGCTCAGTAATAACTAATTAGTTAACTTAATCTTGTGTTTGATGAGACACAAGATTTGAGTTAAATAATATTATTGCTTAGCTTTAGGGATTTGATGACTGGATTATCTTACCATCTGCCTCAGAAGGCGGATTTTGTGTCGGAAATTCTTAAGTAGGATGTTTTAGAATCTCCTTATTTAAATGGATTGGGACGCCTCTTCAGTTAAATAAAGAAATTGTAAATCACCGAACCATGAGTTTATGATCCCTTACTTACATAAATTTGGACGCTTCTTTATGTAAGTAATGAGTTATAAATAAGTGGGCTTAATTGTAGCCGATACAACTCCTTAACCAGAATCTTAGACGAATCAGAGTGAACACTACTATATTAGAGATCCCGAATTCTCTTAGACACATCGTAAGTAGTTAACATCAACAGAACTTCGGGGCGAAGTTCTCCTTAAGGGGTAGAGACTGTAACAATTCGCAATTTCAGGTTAACTTTTATTCCCGAAAATTTCACTATTCACTTTTTACTATTCACTTTTTACTATTCACTTTTCACTATTCATCTCAGAAATTTTTATTTCATATTCTCGTAAGTTAAACTATTTTAACGATAATCCGAGAGTTTGACGCTCGTCGGATCATTTCTGCAAAAATCACAAAGCCGTGTCCGAGATTTACTTTTAGGTTTAAACGTCCTTCCAGCATCCCGATATATCCATAAAACATTATAAACAATAGAAATATGATTTTCTATCATTTTAGGACAATTCCAAAAGTTTCGGAATTTTACGTTTTTCAGTTCAGCGTTTTACGCGAATTGCGCGTTTTAGACCCGTGTTTCCAGTTTTTAGCAGGGTTTTAGCACCCGATAGAACCTACCACTCATTTTATATTTTATTATGGACTATATTGACATGTTTAACCATATTTATAAGTTTCATATTTTTAGGATACCCGGTTTTACGTTTCGTGACTTAACAACTTACGATTAGCAATTAACGGGACCAAAACTCACTACGTAACTTATATAAGGCCAAGATTCATCCACCTAGTCCCTTCCCCTTGTCCATGAATGTGTATATGGTGGCCTTGGTGGCTTGATTATAAGCCTAGGAAAGTATATGGTCTAAGAACAACCAAGTATGCATAGATGTGTTTAGTTTTTAACCATTAGTTCATTATACTTCATGTGTTCCAATTTTAACCACAAGTAAGTACTAGCTAACCTCCTCACTTGCACTATAAAAGGAAACTCATCTCTTCATTCTTTTCATCACCATTTAAAACTTCCCAACATAATTCCATAGCTTCATCATCTTTGATCTTCAAGTTACAAATTACATACCAAAGTTCAAGGTCTTAGTATTCTCTACCTAGTTCTTAAGTTTGTTTGGTGATTCCATGGTTGAATTAGGAGCTACACAAGGTTACTAGGGCTGAAATTAATGGGTTTTCACAAGGTCTATATCAAGTCTATCAATGGTTACAAGAGTTATGGTGAAGGGTTTACAAGCTTAGGTTTAGTGTCCTAGTTCTATACTTGACTTCCTTTCTTTAGAAAGCCAAAAGTTGTAAGCAAACCCTTATACACTTTCTTGCTCAATATCATTTCATGCTTATTATGTTTCTTTCATGCTATATATGGTCTTTGTATTGTGTTCATGATGTTTAAAAATGGATAAAACGAGTATTGGTATACATATGTTAACTTATGACAAGCAAACAAGCAAACTAGTGATTTTTATGGAGAACCACGACCAAAATAGTATAACTTTGATATTTGACACTTACTTACTGTTAAAGAGGACTTAACAAGGAAAACATAGCAATTTGAATCACCCAAAACGAGTATACGAGTCAAAAGTTATGACCATAAGAAGTTAGCGACACCAAAACGCCGAAACTGCCCATAACCTCCTGTTTGCATTCTGCCAATTTGAAAGTCCCACTTCTGGTCCGATTTATCAAAAAGTTAAAACACGAAAGTTGTCCGGAACGACGTTTTCGTTCAGGAATAAAGAAGCTCGAGCCCTGAAAAGGCTTTCCGAGTGATATTTTCTTCAAATTCTTAACAGCCCATTTTTAGACCAAAGTTACTATATAATTGTTATAATTAGATGAGACCAAGAGGTCTAATGACCTAAAGCCAAGACCACAACCATGGCTAAAGCCAAGGTTGAGTCTCAAGACCATGGTAACAATGACCAAGGTCACGGCAAAGCCACGGCTAAAGACCATATAACTTTTAAAGATCAAAAGCTTATATATATATATATATATATATATATATATATATATATATATATATATATGTTATCAAATACTACAATAGTAGGGAGCCTCATGTGAGGAGTTCATTAAGTAAGCCGTCGAGACGAGTTGTGGATTTACGAGTTAAAGTGTCCTGGCTCCTCGAACGTTTACTCCATGACTTCTGAATTATGTCGGCCCGAACGGTAGTAAGAGATATACAACCTATACATGTTTCGTAGACCACTTATATTCAAAGACTTACACTATATACTAAGTACTACATCATGAACATTATGCAAGACATATATAGGCAATTCTTCGTATTCTTAGACATTACTCCAAACCTAAGTCGCAACGTTCTATTATAGGCTGCTCTTAGAGACTTTCGCGATTCGACTATCATACTCATTACATAAGCTTAAGGTGAGTCATAGCCCCTACTCTTTTCGTACTTGTTTTAACTATTGGGGGGGATACATGCTCAACTACTTGCTTACTTGTACAAATACTCAAAACGTCTATACTTGACTGTGTTATACTTGATTACTTACATACATGACTGTGTTATACTTAATTGCGTTATTCTATTTATTGACTAGTAGTTGTCTTTGGGAATTGACTCCCAGTAAACTTATGTCTTTGGGAAGTGGCTCCCAGTTGTCTTTGGGAATTGACTCCCAGTTGTCTTTGATACATCCTAACATTTGCGAATGTTTGGATACATCATAAAAGTGAGGTCTTCGGAGATAAAGTAGAGACTCACTACTAATTGCTTAATTGTCTTGATGAACTTATACATGTCTTTATTATACTATATGTTAGCAGTGGGTTGTGAACACACAGGTTACAAGTCTCTTATGGCGGGACTTGTAACTGAGTGGATTCTCAATGCCTTTGTTGTGTGAACATTCTTTTAAGGCTTTTCAACTGTTTTAAGACAAACTCTATGAACTCACCAACCATTGTGTTGACACTTTAGCATGTTATCTCAGGTTTATAAGGCGATAGCTAGTGCGTGGAACTTAGAGTCAAGCTGCATATTCTGAAGACTTACGCTTTTATCATTTACCATTCAAACATTTTGTATACATTTATGTATCATACTTTGAAATCTCATGTTGGTAACTTTGAATTCATTAATCGAATGGTAACTTTTCAAAACGTCTCATTTAGAGTTCGTTTTCTATAACTTGTACTTTGTATTATGAAGTAGCACCCCTGTGACACAGTCTTCCGCTGCGGTATTTTGGGGGTGTTACAGAAGTTGAGAAACTTTAGGGATGTAGTTTCTGGTTAAGGAAATATCTTCGGTAATCACTTTGGGCATTTTTACCTAAACACAATAACAATACAAGAGAAATAAATATAAAGAAGAATAAAATTATATATATTGTAAAGACTTATGTTGGAACGTAAACATACTTCGACTCTTTAAGAAGATAATCCTAAGAAGTAGTTTACCATGTTCCTTATTTTTATTTTTAACTTGTGTTAGATATATTTTGCGACGTTTATTAGGTTGTCATGGGATAAACCAAACGCTCCTTTAAACATCTTAATATACCATGAGAATTTGCTAGATGTACATTAGGTTGTATAACTAGCTATTTTCAACAAGTTTCCTATGCATGTGATTTGTTTTCGAAAAAGATGGTTTATGTTTTGACTTAAAAATACCATTTTTGTACTAAACCAAACGCTCCCTTAACTAGACACTTACATTACTAGTATGTCAATATATATATATATAAATTATATATCTTGACAAGTCTGAATTACAAGTTTTAGGTTTATAAACTTGACAACGTTTTATAAAAATTACAACGATTAAATTTCTACATTATTTGGACATAATCCAAACACCCTCTTATCGTGTACAAAATATTTTTACTTAGTCGAAAAATAGAGTTTCATGTTTTACAAGTTATGAAAACATAATGTGATTAGTTTTAACAAGTTTTTATAGCATTATTCAACAATGTATTTACTAAAAATTTTGAAAAGGAGTGTATGAAATTTTTCAAAATTTTTCGACAAGAGGGATTATAATTATTAGTTTCTAGTGTTAATTGTGCATTCTCATCCTAAGGGAAGCATTTAGTCATGGAAATCTTAGACCTAATTCGAAAGAAATTATGAATTTGAAAAAATTATTAAAACATGCATAATCTTGAGTTTGACCAAATTATGTGGAATTAGATGAAATGTGTTATGAAAAACTTACAATATGTAATGATAATCGTGTTAGATGAATTTGCCCTTTGCGAATTAACCCGAATTGAGTGATTTGGAAGTTGGTTTTTGATGTTTTGGGTTTTGGTTTTCGTCACAGCAGAAGCAGAAGAGTGGGGTTGTGTGAAAGAGGAGTGTTTGGCAAAAGGAAAAAGAGGAAAATCGAATTTGGACTATCAGATGGCCGGCCCCCTTAAACATTAAGGGGGCCGCCCTTCATTTGGCTGCCGATCCCCTTAAACATTAAGGGGGCCGCCCTCCAAAACTTGATTTTTCGAGATTTTGGTTTCTGGAAGGAACAAGAAAATATTTATATATATATTAGATTTATATTTAATCAAAAATACGTTAGAGAGTGTTCGCACGAAAGGAGTTACTTGACATTTCATCAATTGAAATTTCTTGATCATTTCGGATGAAATTTATCAAGTTGTCAAGTGGACGAGAGAGTTGTGGAAGGTTTACAAGTATATATATATATATATATATATATATATATATATATATATATATATATATATATATATATATATATATATATATATATATATAGTATGGGTTTATAAGACGGGAATATAGGAAGGAGACGTATGCGACGGAGGACGGGAGTTTGTTTCATCCATAGATATTTCGACTCATTTCTCTACATCAACATGAGTGTCGTTGAACTTTGAAGTTCAAGAAGGCAAATGGGGGGAAAGAAAAAGTTCGTAAACGAACAATTTCTAGTTCTAGAAAATCAACAAATGAGTTTTCTAGGTTATAAAATCCTGGATATAGCTAAGTATATATATATATATATATATATATATATATATATATATATATATATATATATATATATATATATATATAGTATAAATAGATAAGAGTATATATGTATAAATATATAAAAACTAGAGGAAACTATAAGCTAAGCAAAAACTCATAAAAACTAGAAACTAAACTAAGCATGCATTTCTTGACAAGGAAATAAAAGGAAATGTGTACCTTTTTGTCTTCAACAAGCAAATCTTCAAAGTGTTCAAGAGATATCAAGATCAAGTGAAAGCGGATAGAAAACCAAGCATGCCAAGGTGTGACGGTTTTATCTTGTTGGTCCCCATTGTCTCATTTGACCAAAGTTGTTTGGTCCAAAAACGTTATGCATTTGACTTGGGTGCAAGTATGGTGGAATCATTCCCCAAGGATTGAAGTTTCACATTTGATGATTATTGTGAAAGTTTCGTCTATTTTGGTTTACTTTAGGTTGAGAAGTTTTAGACCTAGGATGAGGACTATTTGGTTTTCTAGGTGGCGGAGTTTTAGATCTTAATTTTGGCTCAAGGGGTTCTACTTCGGGTTTTAATGATGATTTACTAAAACTTTCAATTTCTTCATCATTTGCAATGTGTACTAATCTATCTTTCAAAAGTATATATTTTGGTTTTATCTCTAAAGGTTTTAGTTCACTAGTTTCACCTTCAAACTTTACATTTTTAGATTTACTAGTTGATGCTTAGAATGAGTCATATCCTAAACCGGTTTTATCTTTAGCAATTCTTTGGGAACTAATTATTTTACTAAGTGATTGACTACTATTTTCAAATTTCTCAAATCTAATAATTTCTTCCTTAAGTTGTTTATTCTCATTTTTAACAACTAGACATTCTTTACATTCTATACTAGTTTCTTTTCCTTTTTCTAGTTTTTGTAACTTCATTTTTAATTCAAGTATTTCATCATTTAATTTATTGTTAGTATGTTTTAGTAGTTTATTTTTAGCTATGACTTTTTGTCCTAGTTTGCATAATCTACTATATTCGCTATCTAAATCATTTTCATCTAATGATAAGTTATCATCACTATAATATTCGGTTTCGGAACGTACCTCATCGAAAGATCTCGCCATAAGACACTTTTCTTCTTTTCTTGTATCTTTTTCATCATTGTCACTATCACTCCATGCTCCTCCTACGAAGGCTTTGTGATTATGACTTCTTGACAATCTCGGACATTCTCCAATGAAGTGGTTTGGATCTCCGCACTTGAAGCACTTTCTTTCATTCTTGCTAGTCTTTTCATCCTTGTTTCTTTGGAATGTTTTTCTTTCATCAAACGGTTGTTTGACGTATCTTCCTCTTCTTTTGAATAACTTCTTGAAGTCTCTTACGGCCATGGCGTACTCTTCATCTTCACTTTCGAAGGTTGAGCATTCTTCGTCACTAGAGCCCTTTTTAGCTTTCAATGTGATTGACTTGGTTTGCTCCCTTTTACCTTTGACCATTTCGAAGTCTTTCTTTATTATCACCTCATACACTTTCAAGTTGCCAATTAGCTCGTCAAGTTGTAGAGTTGATGGATTCTTTGAGTTCTCAATAGCCATCACTTTAGCACGCCACTTCGGATGGAGAGCCCTAAGAAATTTCCTTACAAAATTCTTGCTAGAAAAGTTCTCATCAAGTGCTTTTAAACTTGTGATGATAGTGTTAAATCTAGTGTTGGGAATTCTGCTAAGTAAGAATTCTGCTGATGGAATCTGCTGAAGAGACAGATTCTGCTGAAGATATGTATCTGCTGAAGACTAGTTTCAGTATTATTAGTTTCTGCGGATATAGTTATTCCGTATTTTATGAAATATAGTTAGGATATGCATGAGTTTAATTAGGAAAAGATAATGCATATCTTTTAGAAGTTTTAGAATATACGTTTCTTGTGAAACGATTTAGGGTTCCTTGTGTATAAAAGGAACATATGATTATGTATTGTGATACGGGTTTTTTAGAAAACACTTTGATTATTATTGAAAGATCCATAGAGGATCAATTGTTCTTAGTATACGTTTGTTAAAACTTGTATTTGTTTCCGCTTTAAAATACAAGTTACAGAGATTATCTTTTAGTGTGTTAGTGATTACATTAACATAACTAACGATCCACGAGTGCTCATAAGATCTATCAAGGTCTAAGTCTCAACAAGTGGTATCAGAGCCTCGGGAGAGTCTCTGTGATACTAAGAAACACCAATCTTACACTCTTTCAATTACAAAAAACCAAAAACAATGCCTGCAATAGATGATGAGTCTGATGCAACTCAGAACCAAAACACCACTTCTCTCCAACAACTAAATCTCTCAAACAGTAATGCCAAATTTCCATACCTTAAGAGTGCAGAGGAGTATGAATTGTGGTCCATGAAGATGCAAAACTGGATCACAAACATTGATTGGAATCCTTGGGAAGTTGTCCGTAAGGGTAATAGCTTGAAGAAACATATCAAAGATGCTGATGGAGTTGTGACCATTGTAGGTCCCAAAACTGCTGAAGAAGTTCTAGCCGTGCAGAGGGAGAATAAAGTCAGAAAAATTCTCCTTCAGGCTATTCCAGATGACCACATGGGTGACTTTCACTTCATGGAAGATGCCAAGGACATTTGGATGGCCATTAAGGCTAGATTTGGTGGGAATGAGGAGTCGAGAAGGATGAAGAAGTCAATGCTGAAGCAGCTGTTTCAAGAGTTTCAGATATCTGAGGAAGAAGGAATCCACAAAGGTTATGACAGGTTCCACAAGATCTTGAGTCAACTTAATCAGTTGAAGGCTAGGCCAGATAATGAGGACTGCAATGCCAAGTTTCTAAGATCTTTGCCACCATCCTGGTTTCAAGTTAGCATTGCTCTCAAAACTAAAGGTGGATTGGACATGATCTCTTTTGATGACCTCTACAACAAGCTTAAATCTCTTGAGCCTGATGTTAGAAGTCCCATTCGTCCATCCACTCACTCAGCCTTTGTTAGCACCACATCCAATCCGGTGCAACATGCCTCAAGCTCTTACACCTCAGCAGCATCTACTCACACTCATACTAAACCAACTCCTAAATCAAAATCCAGTAATATCATGGAAGATGTTCTTCACTCTTTTGTGGCTGAATATGAACATCAGCAGTTTCTAGCTTATGAGGATTTTGAACAGGTGGATCCATTGGAGATGGAGGAGATGCACTTGAAATGGCAGTTAGCAATGATTTCTATGAACATCAAAAGGTTTGAGAACAAGTCTGGCAGAAAGTTTGGTTTTAATGGAAGAGATGCAGCAAGATTTGACAGAAGGAAGTTTAAGTGCTACACTTGTGGTCAGATGGGCCACTTCTCAAGAGAATGCAAGGACAGAAAGACTGGTGATGAAGTTAGATATGGCTCATATCTATTGGAATCAGGAACTTCTAAAGCTGTACCTTCCAAGGCATTGGTCACTGTGGATGAACATATCAATTGGGCAGCTCATGAGCCTGATGAAGATGATGCATCTACTTCTGAACAAGTGAATATGCTGGCATACTCTCCATCTGAGGATAAGAAGGAGCAAGTCTCCCTGATGGGCATCTCTCAGGTACACAATTGTGTTTTTGGCTGTATTGTAAGATATAATGAGCTTAAACAAGAATATGATGAATTGAAACCAAAATACAATGAGTGTTATGTAGAAGTTGAGGCCTATAAAAAGGTTTTAAAAACTGTAGAAAAACAGAAGGTTTGGTTTCAAAAGAATCAGCTTAAATATGAAGAAAAGATAAGAGTCTTAGAAAGTGACTTAGAATGTGCTAAGATTGATTTAAGAAGAACTGAGAAAGAAAAATCTGATATTGAAAAAGAAAAACAAGAATTACAAGTAAAGTTAGATAAAGAAGTGGATGGTCGTATGAAGTGGCAAAAAGGGGCTTCAAATTTAGAGAAATTACTTGACAGTTCTCAATCTGTTAGGTCTAGAAATGCTTTAGTGTATGATAAATATATAGATCCAGAGGAGTTAACTTACCCTGATATATCTAGTGTTTTAGACCCTGAACCTGTCTTACAATTTCAAGAACCTGTAAAATATGTTAAGGAAGGGGGGATGAATGCTGTACCTGGACCTATTAGAGGAGAACACATGCCTATAGACCTGTCCATACCAATTGACTTTGATGGATCACACCATCTTTATGGCAAAAAGTCAAGTGACTTGCCAGACCCTGTTTCTAAATATACTGACTTTGTCTCTTGTTCTGACAGTGACAAGTCTTCTGACCAAGGGTCTACTACTTATACCAGTTGTGATTCAAGTGAAAAGTCAGACCTTCCCAAGACCACACCCAAGCCATCACCCAAGACTCCCTACAAGCTTGTTAGAGTTACTGCTGATTACAAGACAGTTTCTTTTGAAGACTTGTTATTTAATTCTTTGCAAAACAATGTTTCTAGTTCTGTTAAAAACAATTCTGTTAATGTTTGTGGTTTGAATTCTTTTTCATGTTATGGAACATCTTTCACTTTGAATAAATCTTCTATAAAGAAGAAATGCTTTGTGTGTGGAAGTAAATTTCATTTGATTAAGGATTGTACTTTTCATGAGCAAAGAATGGGTGCATGTGTGAGAAAACCTAGGCAAATGTGGAAGAATGTTAATGATATACCATCTTTTGTTCCACATCAGCAGAAACACAATTCTGCTGAAACACATTCTTCATGGAGAAGAACTAGCAATCGATCTATTAAACGACCCACTAGTTCTTTCTTTCATACTGGTTATTGGCCTAGACAGTTTTACTTTATGAATGTGGGTGGAAGATATTGGGATACTGCTGTGAAGCCCTCAGCAGGTTGTTCTTGGATACAGAAGGGACCTAATTTGCAATACAGGCCCAAGAACAATGGTGGATCTAAAACATCTACATGGCCTACCTCTTATGATCCACAAGGCAGGCTCAAGTCAGCAATGACTTGAGTCTCCATTGTGTACTAATTCTTGTATATTTTTGTTGTTATTGTAGGATCATTCCCTGAAGAGTACTGAAGTAGGAATAGTTGATAGTGGTTGTTCCAGAAGTATGTTAGGGAACAAGGACAAGATGCATGATTTTGTGCCTATAGAAGGTGGAGGAAATGTGACTTTTGGGGGTGGAGATGGCAAAATCACTGGGAAAGGAACTATTAAAACACCTCTGTTAGATTTTGAGAATGTTTATTATGTGAAGGAACTTGAGCACTTTAATTTGTTCTCTGTATCACAAATTTGTGACACCAAGAATAAAGTTTTCTTCTCTGAGGATGAATGTCTTGTGCTCTCCAAGGACATCAAACTTCCAGAAGATACAACTGTTTTGCTAAGAGTTCCTAGAACCTTCAACCTGTACACATTCAATCTGAATGATGTTAAGCCAGAATGTGATCTGACATGTTTGGTGGCCAAAGCTTCCTAGGATGAGTCTACAAAATGGCACAGGAGAATGGCTCATGTGAACTACAAGACCATTAACAAGTTGTCTAAACTTGGTCTTGTTCAGGGCCTTCCTTCAAAAGTGTTCACCAATGAACACAACTGTGTTGCTTGCAACAAAGGAAAACAGCACAGAGCCTCTTACAAAGCCATAACAGCTAGGAGCACCATCTCAGAACCTCTTCAGTTGCTGCACATGGACCTGTTTAGTCCAACTCCTATCAGAAGTATTGATCATAAGTACTTTTGCCTGGTTATCACTGATGATTATAGCAGGTTTTATTGGGTATTCTTTTTGAAGACTAAAGATGAAACAACTCCTATTTTAAAAGAATTCATTACCCTTGTTGAAAACCAGCTAAATAAAAAGGTTAAAGGAATTAGGTGTGATAATGGGACAGAATTCAAAAATATTGCTTTTATAGAATTCTGTAAGTCTAAAGGGATAAAAAGGGACTATAGCACTCCAAGAACCCCACAGCAAAATGGGGTTGCTGAAAGGAAAAATAGAACCTTAATAGAGGCAGCAAGATCCATGCTTGCAGACTCTAAGTTACCCACTATGTTTTGGACTGAAGAAGTAAATACTGCTTGCTATGTTTTAAACAGGGTATCCATCACTAGACCTCATGTCAAGACACCTTATGAACTTCTCACTAGGAAAGTTCCAGACATTCATTACCTTAAACCTTTTGGTTGCAAAGTGACCATTTTGATTACCACTGATACACTGGGAAAGTTTGATGGAAAAGCTGATGAGGGTTATGTAGTGGGTTATTCAGCTCATAGCAAGGCCTATAGGGTTTACAATTTGAATGCCAAAAGGATAGAGGAGACCCTTAACCTAAGATTTCTAGAAGATGAGCCTAATGCTCAGGGACAAGGTCATTCTTGGTATTTTGACCTAGATTATTTGACTGATTACTTGGGGTACACTAGGCATGTTTCTAATCCAAATGCAGGTACCAAAGATACAAGTACTAACCCTGCAGGTTCCCTGGATGATGACTCAGAAGGTGACTCTGAGCAAGATGAACAAACCATTGTTGTACCTTCTTTTCCACCTAACCATGTTACAGGTAATTATTCTGCTAAAGAAGAAGAAGATGAGTCACATTATGCTGAGGATCTTGCTAGACTCAAGAAGCAAGAACATGCAGCTACTCTTGAAGCTAAGAGACTCAGTGAAAAGGTTGCACAAGAGACTGATGCCTTACTTTACCAAATAGCACAAGCAGTCAGTGGAAACAAGGATGCTGCTGACAGTTCTACTGAAGGTTCTCCTGTTCCTGCTGATGTGATAAAAACTGCTGATAGTCCTGCTGCACAATCTCCCATTTCTACTGAAGTGTCTACAGACTTGGAGAAGCCTTTTACAAGATTTCCAAGTCCTTCTGATCTTGGTCATTATCAACCCAAGCCTTGTATCTTTAACTCAGCCTCCTATGATACTGAGTTTGGACCAACTGTCAACAACCTTGATATCACAATCAATGTAAACTCTACAACATCAAAGAGGATTAATATTGCTCATCCACTATCTAAGGTTATTGGAGATCCTCAAGCACCTGTTTGCACAAGAAGTACTGTGAAGAAAACTAAATATGGTGAAGTTGCTTTCATATCCTATGTCTACAATCAACAGAGGGACAATCATACAGACTTCAACCATTGTCTGTTTGCTTGCTTCCTCTCTCAGATAGAGCCAACCAGTGTTCCTCAAGCACTTGCTGATTCCAGTTGGCTTGAAGCAATACAAGAAGAAATGCTGCAGTTTAAGAATCAGCAGGTTTGGATATTGGTCCCTCTCCCTGATAGTAAATTTGCAATTGGGACAAAATGGATTTTGAAGAATAAAAGAGATGCAAGGGGTATTGTGGTGAAGAACAAAGCAAGGTTAGTGGCTCAGGGGTTTAGGCAAGAGGAAGGTATAGACTATGATGAAGTCTTTGCACCTATGGCCAGAGTTGAAGCAATCAGGATATTCTTGGCCTATGCATCTTACATGGGCTTTATGGTATATCAGATGGATGTCAAAGGTACATTTCTGTATGGTGAGATTGAAGAGGTGGTTTATGTGACTCAACCCAAGGGTTTTGAAGACCCAGATCATCCTGATCATGTGTATAAGGTTGTTAAAGCTCTCTATGGACTACATCAGGCACCAAGAGCATGGTATGCTAGGTTTCTGCATTTTTGCTGAAGCATGGTTACAGAAGAGGTGCCATTGACAAGACTCTCTTCCTTAAGAAAGACTCCAGGGATATCATTCTTGTGCATGTTTATGTGGATGACATCATATTTGGTTCCACAAAAGAAGAATGGTGTAGAGAGTTTGAGGAGTTGATGAAGGGAGAATTTCAGATGAGTGCCATGGGGGAGCTCACTTTCTTTTTGGGATTATAGGTTCAGCAGAAACCTGATGGTATCTTTATTAGTCAGGACAAGTATGTAAAAGATATGTTGAAGAAATTTGATATGGAGAATGTCAGGACTGCCACTACTCCCTTTGAAGCTCCCAAACCAAAGATTAATCTTGAACCTGATCTTCTTGTGAATGTACATTTGTACAGGTCCATGATTGGTTCTTTGATGTATTTGACTACTTCAAGACCAGATATTACATTTGCTGTGAGTGCTTGTTCAAGGCACCAAGTCACTCCACTTACTTCTCACTTGAATGATGTCAAAAAGATCTTTAAGTACCTGAAAGGCCAACCAAAATTAGGTCTTTGGTATCCAAAAGAATCTCCTTTTAAGCTGGAAGCATTTAGTGATAGTGACTATGCTGGGGCAAATATGGATAGGAGATCCACAACTGGAGGTTGCCAATTCCTTGGGAGAAGACTGATTTCTTGGCAATGCAAGAAACAGACCATTGTTGCTACCTCTACTACTGAAGCAGAGTATGTTGCTGCTGCTAATTGCTGTGGACAGGTTCTATGGATTCAGAATCAATTGCTGGATTATGGGTATAATTTCATGAATACCACCATTTACATTGACAATCAAAGTACCATTTGTATTGTTAAAAATCCAGTTTTTCACAATAGAACCAAACATATTGAAATCAGGCACCACTTTATAAGAGATGCTTATGAAAAACATTTGATAAAGGTGGTTAAAATTCACACAGATGACAATGTGGCAGATCTGTTAACTAAAGCTTTTGATGGACCTAGGTTTCAACATCTAGTGGTCCATATTGGTATGCTTAACCCTTGAATGCACAATTTAAGGGGAGGTATAGGCCTCAGGGGAGGCATATGCCTTAGGGGAGGATTGTTGTTGTAAAATTGTATATCATTTGTATAATTTTGAGTTTAATACTAACCAACTAATGTATTGTAAGTTTGTTTGGTTTGTGTGTTAGTCTGTGTCTATTTTGCAGGATGCCATTAAGTTTGAGAAGTTAATTATCAAGTTTTCTGTTTGGAAGGTGTCGTTGATTTTTATACTTGTTTCCTCTAAAGTACATATGATGCTGAGAATTGGTGTTTCTACTGATGAAGAAATACAAAGCTCAAAATTGGAAAATGATTTTTCATTCATTCAAGGAACATATTACAACTGATAAACACTTTCAAAATGAAAGACAAGTTCATTCAATACAAAGTTTAATCCTATACAAAATGGAAGACAAGTTCAATCCTATTAGTCTAGTTCCTATCATCTATTGAAGTGGATATGCATGACCAGTAGGATATGCATAACCATTACGATGATGAAGATGAAGATGAAAATGGAAAGGAAGGATTGATGAAAACGACGATGAAGATGCTCAAGAACCTAGTTTTATATCTTTAGGTTCTTGGCACCTTCTAATCCATTTTCCTTTTCCCTTTTCCCTTCACCTCTGCCTCCTTGCCCTTTCCCTTGCTTCTATGGTAGGAAGCACCAGATCTTGGAGCAGGAAGACCAAGCACCACTCTTCGTGATTTTGGAAGTGGAGGGTTAGCCTTTCTTGTACGCGGTTGAGACCTCTCTGGTGTGGAAGGAGGGCTACATGACAAATCTTCTTCTTCCTCCTCCGAAGAGGTACAAATGAAGGGAGAAACATTAGGTATGTTGGAGAAATTAGGGTTGTTGATTTCACTTGGTTCACCCCATCTTAGAGCATTCCACTTCTTCTCTTGTTCATCAATGGAATCATCCAAATCCGAGAGAAGGTCTCCAAAGACCTCTGATGATGAGGGACTTGGAGGTTGTTTGTCATGTTTTCTCTTTTTGGCTTGTTCTTTGGTCAGACCTCGTGGGATTGTTGGTAAATTGAGAGGAGGAGGTGATGTCAAAGATTCTCCATCATCAGAAGAATCTGATGAGATGGTAATTATGATTGTATTGGAAGACATGGTGATTGGAGGGTTTTTGATGAATTATTGGGATTAATTTGAGAAATTAGGGTTTGAGATGATTTGGGGTTAATTTGATATATGTGAAGTGTGATTTGGGGGTAATTAAATAGGCAAAGTTTAGGCGTTATGATCATAAATGCGAGTTGGGTGGCACAGTAAAAATAAAGATATTCACCGAAGATATTTTTACCCTTGCTTGGTTTCTGCCGATTGACCATTCATCAGCAGATTTGACTTTCATTTCTGCTGAAGGGAAATTTTGAAATTGGAGGGTTCCGCGTTGCACGTCAGACTTGGTCAACAGTTAGTTTCGATAATTTTGACCACGATTGGGGAACTTCCAAATTTAACCTACTTTGCATATCTTTGCCTAAACTAAATTATTCTCTTATTACTCCATTTAAACCCATCATTCTTCTAGTAATTCATAACCGACTCACGCAAAATCATTCAAATGGCACAACTTCAATTGAAGCAAGATCATAACAAGTATGCTATTTTGAAAAAGGCTAAGGGTCATGAAGAGTTTGATTCAATGGTCGAATTTCTACAGTGTTCAAAGATTCATTATGCTTTGACACACTCTCCCAATGTGATTTATGAATCAATGGTGAAGCAATTTTGGGCATCTGCAAGGAAGAGATCTGACACAGAGATTGTTGCTGAAATTCAAGGTGTTGAGTATGTTGTGACAGAAGGGTTAATCAGGACAAAGCTTCAGTTGGATGATGAGAATGGTGTTTATCACTCCAATACTGAAGAAATACTTGCTGGGCTGAGGGAAGCTGGTTATAAAAGCAGTGACACAACAAAGTGGCTGAAGAATCAGTTTTGTCCCAAGTGGAGGTATTTGGTGCATTTGCTGCTCCAATGTTTAAGCAACAAGTGTGGTAGATGGGATCAATTCTCTCTACAATTGGGTTGTGGTATTGTCTGTCTCTCTAAGGTTTTAACTTTTAATTTCTCAAAATTCATTTTTGAAAATATGCTAGAAAATATTGAGAAAAAACAGCATAAGTTCTTAATGTACCCTAGGTTTTTGCAAATAATTTTAGACATAACCACTGAAGATAGGATTCATGTGCCTGTTAAGAGTCTAGGTTCTAAGTTGTTTGCCTCAATGAAAACAAACTATAAAGGGGAACATCGTCCTCTGTTCGCTGCTATGTTGCCACAGAGAAATGATGATAATGCTGGCAATTTGCCTTCTCAAAATGCTGCTGATGATGGTTATCCATCATCTTCTGGTGTTGCTGCTGATGGAAATCCTTCAGTGGTAAATGAGGAAGGGCCAGCTACAACTGCTAAACCATTACCTGTTTCTTCTGACCTACCACCACCTTTCCCTGCCCATAGGTTACCTAGTCCTGGTCCATCACCCTCTCAGGTTGCTCCTGATGAGCTTATTCCTGAGGTTGAAGAGACAATTCAGTCTCTTGGTACACAGGTATCTATGCCTTTTGAGCCTGAGATCAATAGATTACCTACACCTAGTCCAGTGAGAGAGCCAGTTGATGATAGCTCTCCCAATGTTGTACATATGTTTATGTCTCCTGAAAGGTTCAATGAAGCACCATTTACCACTAAGCAATCTGTTGGTGGAGCAGAGGACCCTGTTACTCTCACTTCTGTACATGATTTGTTATGCAGGTATATGAGAAAGACTGATGATCTTCAAAAGGAGCTTGCTGATACCAAGTCTACTCTTGGTAGTGAAATTGAGAAGCTGAAAAGTAAAGTTCAGGATTTGGAGGCACAATTGACTCAGCATCAGAAAAGCAATGTGATAATGGATACTGCTGAAGTGCCTCAGGAGAGAAATTTGGACTCTCTTGAAATTTTGGCTGAAGTTGCTGGCCAGTCACATGTTCCTTTTCCCAAAGCTGTTGAAGTGTCTAAACCTAAGCCAACAGTTCATTTCAGCAGAAGAAGTAGAAGACAATATTTGACAAAGCAATTTGCTGAATCTTCTAAGGTGTCAAGTGGTGATGATATTCTTATGACAAAAGTTGCTGATACTTTTCAGGAGAAACAGCCATCTTGTACCATTGATGCTGACAAGACTACTGATGTGGTTCATGCATCAGTAGATAAATTCTTTGTAGCAGGAAGAGAGTATATGTATACCCCTGTTCATGATACATCTGTTCTTAAGCAAGTTTCTCCTGATGACATCACTGAAACCCTCAAACGACAAGGATCTGCTGATAATCTAATTAATTCAAATGTTCAAAAATTAAATGCTGATCCGATTGAAGATTTGGATATTTCTCATGATGATGTTGTTGAAGGGGTTGGAGTGAGTGAGGATGAGATTGTTACAGAAGAAGAAAGACTTGAGCAAGCTAGACTTTTGAAAGAATGGGAAGATTACAAGAAGAGCACAGACTTGGCCAATCAAGAGCAAGCTAAATATGACAAAGAGATTCAATCTGCTCAATCTCAGTATATTTCTACTCTGCCTATTGAAAGACAAAGAAAATTGGATGCAGCAATTCCAAACTTTGATGAAGCAGATTGGATGAATATTGGTGCACAAGTGATTGCTATTCCTGGTTTGGCTAAAGATATTCTTGGTAAGAAAGAGGAAGATGATAATAATGAGGATTTACTTCCTGGATTGATTGAAATCATGAAAAGAAGGAAGAGAGAAGCAGCTGAAAGAATTGCCAAGGCAAAAAGGGATAAACCCATGACTCAAGCACAGCAAAGGGACTATATGAGAACTTATGTGAAGAGTCAGAGTAGTGCACTTTATAATAATGCTTGGACTAGAAAAGAAGTTTGGGCTCTTTCTGATGAAGAATTGGTTAAACAGTATAATAGAATCAAAGCTAGATGTGACAAGGATGGTATGGGTACTCCAAAGCTTGTTCCTACTATTCTTCCTGCTGATGCAGAATCACATTCTAAGGAAGTTCAATTTGATGGAGCTGTTTCTACTGATGTGCCTACTATATCTGCTGATACTAGTTCTCATATGGATATGAATTGTTCTGTTGATGATCAAGTACTTTTACCTGATACTTCTGCTGATGTAACTCATGTTACTGCTTCATCTAGTGTTGATAAAGGTAAAGCTAAAGTAGTAGCAGAAGATCCTCCTTCTAGAAAGAGAACAAGAAAACAAATGGAGGAAGAAAGATTAGGTGCAGAGACTGCAGAAAAGATGCAAGCTGATCAAGAAGCTGAAATGGCAAGATTTCATGAGCTTAAAATAAGAGAAGCAGAGCTTGCAGCTGCTAGAGATAAGAAGATTAGGATGGAAATGGATGCACAGTATGAATCTGCTGCACTGGATTCTACTCAGGATTCTACTGATGATCACTTTGATATTCCATCAGTGGAAACTCATGTTGCAAAAGATGTATCTGCTGAAGATATAAAAACTGCAGAACCTTCTTCTATGTATATTCCTGGTAGGAGAGCTAAAAGAATGGCTAAGATGAAGGTTGCTAATACACCTCAAGTGTATAGGGTTATAGATATCAATGCTCCTGATGCTTCTTTTATCAAAGAAGGTTCTTCTGATGATTGGCCAGAAGGATCAAGAGATATTTTGGTTAGATGGGAATTGTCTAAGAATGGACAGATTAATACCATTTATAGACTTGATAAAACTTCTTTGTCATTCACATTTCTACAAGATATTCTACATCTGGTGGATCATACTGATTTGAACATTTTATATGATTTGGTAACTAAGTACTATACTACTCATGCTCCTGAAGGTGTTGGATTATATCTTTTGGGAGATTTGAGAGTACTTATGGATTCTAGTTCTTCAGATGGTTCTGGTTATGATGTATGGAAGAACAATCATAAGTGGAAAGTTCAAAGCTGGAAGTTTTATCCTATTCCTTATGTCCATGTGTTGGAGACTACAAATGGGATCAGGGTGATAATGTTTATTGAAAAGACTTATCCTCTAACAGTGCCTCTTATGGAGAAAATGTTGTTACAAAAGTTAGAGATTCCTCTTGCTCCTGTTGGTAATGTTAGATTGTTTGCCGAATCTTTGATTAAGGTGTTTAAATCAAAGATCAGAGTTGCAAGAACTACTAGAGGATAGTATGTTGTATATTTTTCTTATTTTTTTATTGTTCTTAGTAAAAAAAAAAAAAAAAAAAAAAAAAAAAAAAAAAAAAAAAAACTAACAGATTTGTATAATATTATGTATGCTGTATGCAGGTTATGGTGTTGGTTTTTACCACATCTTCTCTGGTTATCAACTTACCTGATGTTGACTATTCCATCAAAAAGTTGGCTAGTCCAAAGGGTACAGCTTTGGTAAAGACAAGTCAAATCTGTTGATAGCTGTAATAGTTTGCTAAAAACTATTGGGTACTCAACTCACCCATGCCTAACAGCTGAGAGTTGAATGGTTGTCAATTGACCATGGCTTTTTCCTTTATGGATTCCCAATAATTGACTAGCCCACATGTATATGGCTTGTGGTAAAGGCTGTGGAAACCATATTTGGTATTCAATTGACCAAGGTGATTTAATCAACCAAATAATTGACTAGTCCTGAGCAAACGGCTACAGGTAAAGACAACTCAAATCCGTTTATAGCTGATGATTTGCTAAAAATCATATGGTCATCAGTGTACTATAGTTCTTGGTTGAACTCAAACATTTGGCTACTCCAATAGTGATGGCTATTGGTAAAGAGACATCAAATCCATTATTTTCAATGATTCACCTCTCACAGGAGTTAACACACCTGGATGTGATGAGAATAGTATGAAACTAATAAGTTTTGATGTACATTTGGTCATTTGTTGCTGCAAAGAATGGAGTTTTCAAGTATGTGCTGATCATAGAGATCCTGCTGCTGATGATTCTTTGCTGATGGTGTGCATTTTTCAATCCTCTGGGTATGTAATTTTAAAGATCTATCCAGAATCTTGAACTTAATCATGTCAAATTCAAGATTAGGGGAGGATTGTTGGGAATTCTGCTAAGTAAGAATTCTGCTGATGGAATCTGCTGAAGAGACAGATTCTGCTGAAGATATGTATCTGCTGAAGACTAGTTTCAGTATTATTAGTTTCTGCGGATATAGTTATTCCGTATTTTATGAAATATAGTTAGGATATGCATGAGTTTAATTAGGAAAAGATAATGCATATCTTTTAGAAGTTTTAGAATATACGTTTCTTGTGAAACGGTTTAGGGTTCCTTTTGTATAAAAGGAACATATGATTATGTATTGTGATACGGGTTTTTTAGAAAACACTTTGATTATTATTGAAAGATCCATAGAGGATCAATTGTTCTTAGTATACGTTTGTTAAAACTTGTGTTTGTTTCCGCTTTAAAATACAAGTTACAGAGATTATCTTTTAGTGTGTTAGTGATTACATTAACATAACTAACGATCCACGAGTGCTCATAAGATCTATCAAGGTCTAAGTCTCAACATCTAGCAAAGGCATTATCAATTGATTCCTCTTCCGGAATCGTAAATTGTTCGTATTGTTGTACAAGAAGATCTATTTTATTATCTTTGACTTGACTATTACCTTGGTGAGTGATTAATAAAGAATCCCAAATATCTTTTGCGGTTTTACACATAAAAATTCTTTCATATTCTTTGCGTGGTAACGCATTATAAATAACCATTTTAGCCTCATTATTTTTTGCTAGTTTCTTTTTCAAATCATCACTTTGTTTTTCAAAAGATACAATTTCATCTATTTCAGTTTCAACATTATATTGAATAGGGAGAAAATCACCAAAGGTAATAATATGCTAAAGATCAAGATCTTTTGATTTCACATAAGTTTCGAATCGATTTTTCCAATAAAGAAAACCACCACTTTCAAATAGTGGTGGTCTTTGCATAGATTGACCTTCTAAATATTTTTCAGATTCCATTGATCGTTTCAAGTTTTAAAATACAGTTTATTTTAAAAATCTTGTTTAACATAGCTCTGATGCCAATTGTGAAAAACTAGAAAGGGGGGGGGGGTTGAATAGTTTTACGTCAATTTTTATTTATAAAAACTTTGTTTGATAAAAGCTTCGATTCTAGTTTATGTGAAATTCAACTTGCACAACTCAAACAATATAATCTAGCTAACTAAACAATAATAACGTAAATATGAAAGTAATGAAAAGATAGAGATAGAAAGATCAAACCACAACACGCGATATTTATAGTGGTTCGGCTACGAAGCACCTCTTCGCCCTACTCGACTCCTCGAGTCACCTACTCGAGAGTTTTCTTCACTATGTCAACAAACTCCCTTTTGGCGGAGAAACCTTACACAACTTTCGCTTACACCGACTTACGACACTAAGCTAGATGTCGAGTTCTAATGGTAGCTAGAACCAATCTCACACCACAACACACCTTCTTCACACCACACCTTCTTCACAACACTACTTCTCACACCTTCACTACTTCTTCTTCTTCACACCACAACTATTTCTACACTACTTCTATTCACAACTACTATCACACCTAGATCTATTAATTACAATCACAACACAACTATACAATAATAACTATCTACACAACTAATCTTCAATACTTCTTGGATTGAGATGAAGGGAGTATTCTTCTTCTTGCACTTTGAATGAGGGTGGATAGAATCACTTGGAAACAAGAAACTAATATGTTTATGATCAAAGGATGTAGGAAGATGATTTGAGAGAATTAGAACAGAAAGTTTTAGTGCAAAAAGGTGAGGAAAAATTCCAGATTTGAGCCAGTATTTATAGGCAAAGATTCTGACAGAGGAGCGTGGCCGGCCCCCTTAATTGTGGCCGACCCCCTTAAAATTAAGGGGGCCGCCCCTTATAATTAAGGGGGCCACCGAGCTGAAACGGCCAGAATCTTTGTCTTTTTCCGGGGAAAGTTTATTTGGAGAAATTTTAACTGAATTTGGTTAGAAATTTGAATTCAATTAATTATTATGAAATAAACATTTTCTTTAATTACCAAAAATATTTTTCTTAAATATATAAAATGTTTATACCATTTTATATAATTAGTAATTAGTAAATAAACCTTCCTTTGATCATAAAATGTATTAGGCACTTGTTTATTCATACCTTAAGTGAATTAGTTGGATATAATGATATTTTGTCACTAAATACTTATTTACGTAATTATTTTACGTTTAATGATTTCTAATTTTGTGAACGTCAAAACATAGGGATATCGATAAATATTAATAACGTTTTTACGCATTATTTATATCAACAATTCATTTGTTGTTTAAAAAAATCCTATATTAATACATTCTAAAGAGACTTTTTTGCACCAATTTGAAAAGTTTAAAAAAATATGTGTTTTTAAACATCTTGATCTAATGATTTATTCATATTACACTGTATTAGCAAGTGGGTAGTGTTTTAATTTCTAGCATGCAACAAAAGAACCTACCTATGATTAAATTTTGGATCAAAAATGTAAATTTAAATCGTGATATATTAAGTATTTCCGAGAACCAAAATTACTAACAAACCCCATAACTGCTTGCACCGGTGGTAATAGTTTAGGAAAAGAAACCCCCACCCAGAAAAAACATCGAGTCATAAGGTGACTTTTACTCAAGAAAAAGGAAAGCCAACATATACGCGCGTTAAGTAGTTTTAAAATTTAAGTTCTTGTTTAACTATATTTAGTTTATTAGTTAAATTGAAAATCATAGCAAAATTTTCAATACCTAATTAATACATCATATGCTTTGAAATTGGATGAAAATTACAAGCGCATAACAGGTAAACGGGCAACAAATTGCGCCGCAACCCCTTTTTGAATCCCTTGCCACCGTGGCAACCCGATTCCTGGATCGATTATGACGTAACTAAAAGTTTTGATATAGGGTGGGCTGATTATCTAATTATTTCCCAATAGTCAAGAACGAACTTTTGCACATTTATCTCTCACATATTTACTATTTTACTTAAGAGTTTAATATACCCCTACTTTTGTTGGTGTAAATATTACATTTATCTCTCAAGAACGGACTATTGCAGGTTTTATGATCAACATTATGCACATTCTACATCGTTTGATATTTCAATACAGGTTTGTACATAATATTGAAGGTGTTTATCAATATAATTGGTTTTGAACTTAGAGAGCTTGTGTCAAAATATCGACACTTGTTTTTATAAGCCCCTAAAGAAAACATTTTATAAAAGAAGTTCTACACTTAGAATTAACAAGTCTATGTTTTATAAATTGATCAAATGCAATATCATATATAATTAGATATATTTTTTTTAATCAAAAAGTAGATATAGTATGCTAAGTAATCGAAATTTGACGAATGGGAGTGCATCATTTTGCCACGTAGCAAAATTGAGCCATCCTAATGGCAAATAAAAATTGAAAACTGAAATATTTTGGTTAGACACATCTAAATTTCATGTAGCAAAAAATATATATACAAATATACATGGGTTGATTTTGTAAAGAAAACAAAAATAAGAAGGGGGTAACTAATAATACTTTAGTTGTTAAATTCTAAAATAAAGTATATGGACGTAAATAAACGTATCATTTTTTATATATATTTTTTTTTGTAATTTTCCATTGAATTGTTATTATCACACAATTTTTATGATTATAGAATTAAGACATGATATAAAGAGAGAAGTGAGGTAGAATGATAGAGAGAGAAAAGATAATATTTCATAATGAAAAAGAGTTTTTACTAAGTCTATCAAACCACACTCCTTACCTAAAGGTAAGGGTATTTATACTGGGGGTGAGTGTCGGGTCAAACCCAATCTGAACCAACAAAAATGGACTTGAACCAAAAACCGAGAAAGAAAAAAATTTAAACCGAGAAATAGATATCAAAACCGAAATTGAACCGAATAACTCGATTCATGTCGGTTTTCGGGTTTCGAACCGAAAGAAACGACAAAAACTGAATCGAACCAAACCAACAATAATTGAAAAAGGGTATGCAAGAACCAAAAAAGCACGGATCAGTTCGGTTCGGTTCGGTCCGGTCTGTTTTCGGTCGGTTTGTCGGTTTTCGGGTGGATTTGCTCATCCATAATTTATACTATTGGAGTAGTGAGGTAGGGAGACTAGCTAGATATCCAATGGGCCTTCAGGGGCCGGGCTACCTTGGTGGTTACATTTTAACTACTTTCTACCCCGCTACTAGTATATAATATGTATAAACCTAGTCACCTAGAATAATACTTCTAGAGTGAATCCTAACAATCTCCTCCAAAGGGTTATTATTGAGGTCCTGGCTCAGAAATGTCCTGGCTAAGAAACGTCCCATCTTAGTCTTGCACCAACATAGCTCTCCCACCATATCATCTACTCATGAAACTTGATATGCGACATGATCATACTTGAATATCATTGATAATGTTTCAGCTCATCTAGAAGAAGTCTATTCTCATCATAACCAACCAAGTTATCCATCACTCTCCTGCTGATCTTGTCATGTACCCTTTTCAACGTTACGTCACATAGCTTAGGTATATCTGGAAGTGTGAAGACCCATTTTTCACCATTGCTATTCTCGTACACATATCCAGTCACTAGATTAGACATCATAAAAAATGAATCAACTCCTTCAATCCCTTCAAACTTGATAGTTGGTACAATAATATTAACATGACACTGATAGCTTTCCATCCCCAGCTGGAAGTCGTGAACTTGAGCTAAAATCACACTTGCATGGATGAATACCAATAATGAATAAAGTAAACTGATGTGAGATATTGCAACCTTGTTGATCCCAGTTGAGCAAACGATCTTATAGAAGTTGAATTGATTAAACACTTAAGCAATAACACAGAATATTAAAGCTTAACTTAAGAAGAACAGTTTAAAACACTTTCAACACTTCAATATATATTAATATACAAGCACTCAACAATGCTTGGGTTTTACAACCTTGAAGTGAAACAAACTTAATAATGATATGTATCTACTCTAACCTTAGGCACCTCCTTTTATAGGCCAAGGAGTCCTATTAGGTTTACAATAACTTTACACGCAACATAATATCTTCTTAATCGTATAAGATATACACACTATCTATTCCATAATTATCCATCCATGTATGCATGCTTATCTCTTGAGCAACAGAGTCTTCATACCATCAAGTAGCAGAGTCAACTAGCAGCACTTCCATTTCACTAGCAGTAGATTCATTTTACTAGCAGCAGATTCTCAACAGCAGCAGTTTGACACTTAGTATAATTCTCAGTAGCTGAACCTTAAAACCAAACAATCCTCCCCTAAACTTAATATTTACTTCTAAATAATTAAGTTTCTTCAAAGCTTGAATAATCACCAGGAGGATGCTTCCAAACACACTACTTCTTTTTAGATGACCGTTGACCAAGAATCTTCATATATTTTGATAACAAGTTAAAAGCTTGATCATCTGTATCATAAGCTTTTAGTAGTTTAAGCTGCCTAGTACCATTCACCATCTGATAAATAATTTCCAAGGAAGATGCCAATGGATAATCCTTATCAATCAACATATATAAAGTGTGTGGCGCAATGTCCAAAACATGAACCCCTGAACTATGAAAAAGCATCCATTTTCTAACTTTGTATGTTTTGATCTCTGTCCATTCTGAGTCTTCAAAGAAGGATCAAACATAAGTTTCAAAGCTCTCCAAATAATATAGTCAGACATGGCTTCTTGATTATTATAAGTTGCTACACCAAACTTTGTAGCACCAAACTATTATTTGAACAACCTCCATAGGGTACAGATATCCTCTCTGTCAAAATAATATAGCATCTGTTGAAGTCTAAGAAATCTAGATGTCTTTCCATCAGACCTTTTGACATCATGAAATGTTCCAATAGTACCTTTATATCCTATAGTTACTTGAATAATTGGATATTTGATTCCCACTGGTTCAGCATTAAATATCTTAGGTTCTTCCCTTTTAGCAACCACAGTTAGAACCTGCATTTGTTGTTTTAAATGCTCAGGAGGAATATGTTCATGATCATCCACATACTGATCATCTTCAGAATCAGAATTGCTCTGCATTGCTACATTCTGCTTTTTCCTAGCGAAGGTTTTCTTTCCTATACTTTTTCTTTTTGTACCTCTGCTAGAAGAAGTATTTTCTTCTTCAATAATCTCTGATGCTTTAAGCTTTGCTTCACTGTCTTTCTCAGGTACCAACTTTTTGTTCATCTGAGCAATATGTTCTTCATCTCTTGAACATCCCACGGGAAAGAAGGTATTTAATTCCTTTTTAGCTTGTTGATACAAGTTGAAAACTTCTTGATCAGATTTATGTTTCAATTGCACCAATTTCCATCCCTTTGTGTTTTTAAGATATCTTTCATGCTCTCTTCTTTGTTGAAGTGGAGTTGGTCCTCTGAAAACTTTCTTCTTCCTTCTTAGAGCATCAACTTCTTTCTTCTTCTTTGCTTTGAATTCTTTCATCCAAGCTACAACATCAAACTCTGGAACCTCTTGTTCTTCAATTTTTACTAACTTGGAGAATTCAATATCAGCATCCATACTTATTTTCTCATCTACCTACTCCTCACATCTCTTCATATCTTCAACTTCCTTATCAGCCTTTTCTTTTTGTTGTTGAAGAAATTGTTGCTCAATCATATCTTCTTTTTCTTGTTCTGCACATGCAAAAATAGGTATTCAATATGCTTCTCTTTAGGCCAACAATCAATAGGAATTTGTCTATAGTCTATCCCTTCATCATCTGAATCTAGCAAAGGTTCTTCAATAACCTTGCATTTCCCTTTATCAGTAATAGATGATGAAATTAAACTTTTTTTTTTGTCTTTTTGGAGCAGCAGGTTCTCTTATAACAACACCTTTTATAGGTGGTCTTGAGGGTTGAGATGTTGTTGTTGATTTAGATTGTTGTGGTTGTGGTTGACTTGGTTGTGATGGTTGAGGTTGTGATTCAGATTGAACTTCCTCTGTTTTCTTACTAAGTAACACCATAGCCTCAGCTGCAGCTTTATCACTAGATCCAGTAGTAGCAGCAGAATCAGCAACAGGTTCTTGATCAGCAGCAGAGTTGATTTTCTCACTAGCAGCAGGATCAGTATCAGCAATATTCTGAACACTTCCACTAGCAACAGGATCAACCTGTTGAACAATAACCTCTTTGTTGAGGCAACATGATGAAGATCTCTTTATGTTTTAATGATGACAAATAAACCATCGAAACACATAAAATAACAAACGTTAGCCAAAATTCCCTGAATCACAAGTCTGCTGCTGGCGCGCCACCCACGCGTCAACGCGTGGGTAACGCGCCAGGTGTCTGTGAATATCGGGATGAATTTTGAAAGTCGGCTTTCCCCTTACCCGACAAATGTAGATCTTTCAATACAGGTATGAATATGTTATGTGCTTAATTGAGAACACTCGAAACGAGTTTTGGGATTAGAGAGATCCAACTTTTAAAGCACTCATTTACGGGAAAACGCCAACTCATGTTTTCTAACTATCGCCTCTAGCCAAGGCTTTTCTAAACTTAGGGAGCTTATATATTTCACGTAACATCATGTGAAAGCATCCATATGCTCATATCCCGTGCTTACGTCTTCTCTAATTACGTAACGGGTTTACTCCCTTCTTGGACAAACCAAGTCAAAGGTCACTTTGTGTAAACGCATCCTTTCCCACTTGGGTTATGCTTTACATCAAGGCAAAGCACTTAACTTGTTTGAACCAAGGTATTAGTTGAGAACGTCGAATCGTGGAAAGTCATGAGATATGAAACTATGGATTCTCGATGTTGTGTTACTTGAACTTATAAGTAACCTATGATTTTCTCAACTTATAATCTTAATTGTCTAAACCTTTTCTTCTTAATGAAAATTAGATTACTTCTTAATCTTCTTCCTAATCTCATTTTTACAAAAGACAAATACCACCAAATCTCCTACAATCCTTCCCAAATATCCCTTCCCAACATTCTCTTACAATATTCTCTTACACCACTTACACAATGTGTACCTCTTGTCCCCTATACTCACATACACATTCAAAATACACACACTCCACTCACATACCTCTCTTCACACACACTACCTTACACACACTACTTATATACACACACTTTACATTCAAAATACATACACTTCACTCACATAGCTCTCTTCACACATAGTAACACATTCTACACCTATACTCTCATACACAACTCATACCTATACACATCACATCTATACAACCCATCTCTACACACACTCTTACACCTTTTCATTCAAAATACAAACACTACTCACAACCCATACACATACTCACTTACACACTCTTACACACTACATCTCAACCATCCAACCTCTTACAACACATCTCAACCATCCATCCTTCCTCCTCTCTATTTCATCACATGTGTTAAATTCTAACCATCCATTTCAAACCAAAATCATCTCAACCCTCCATACACCCTTTCCCCCCAAGGAAAGCATATTCCCTTTGGAATATTCCTTTCTAACTCAACCATGGTTCACTCATACAACCATGGTTAGTTCTCAACACACAACCCTAACCCAACCTTGGTTAACCTAATCACATACACACTCACCCAACCATGGTTAACTCTTAACTACAACAAGGATAGAACATTCCCTTGGATACACCCTTTAACATAACCATGGTTTATTCTCTATACACTTCTTTCTAAACCTAACCATGGTTACTTCTTAACTCAACCTCTCACACTCTTCCCTTTAGAGGAATATCCCATGGCATATTCTTTCTCTCTTTTCTATGCCATATGAGGAATACCCATTCTACCCTTATCAAATTACCCTTTCTATCTTTCTACTCTTGGTAATTTGTTTTTCTTATAAACACTTCACAAAACATTTTCCAAATTGGCTATTTGAGTTGGTAAACCTTAGATTGATTAATGTTAAGGTTTTGTGTGAAGTACAATTGGCGGTTTAGCAAGGTAAGGTATTTAAAAGGCCAAACACCCAAGCTTTGGGAAAATTGTTACTGGGTGTCTGGCGCGTTACCCACGCGTTGACACGTGGGCAATGCGCCGGGCTCGGTAAAATTTTCCCAAGTTGGGTTTTTGCCTATAAATACCATGCCTTGCCTCTTGTATTCCTCACCCCTTGCCATTATTCTTTCTCTCTACATTCTTTCTCTTTAATCCTCTAACTCTATCTCTTTGTGTTCTTAGTAAAACACACTAACATTCTTTGAAAGAACACATCTCCTTGCAAGGGAAGAATCACAAGAACCTAATACACTCTTGTGATTGTGTCGAGGGTCTTCTTATCTATACCCTTTCTACTAGAATCGAGTCACTAGGTTAGGTTAGGGCTTGATTGACAAAAAATCTCTTATTCATTCTATTGTTTGTAAGGGAAGTCTTGTGTCTTTGTGACCAAGCCTAGATCATTGGAGATCTAGTTGGGGTTTGATACTTCCGGGTGGAAGTTTTGGTTGTGGTCTTGGTGACCGAGTGTAAGTCGAATCACGAGATTCTTTAGCGTGGTTTCCGAGGGCGGAATACTGTGGGAGTAACTCCTTCTTTGTGAGCATTGATATTGGCGAATATCGGTGGAGTGAATTGTAACGGTTTGTAGTCCACCGAAAGGATTATACTAGTGAATAGTATCGTGTCGTGGATTCGCAACTGGACGTACCGATGGTATAAACCCCCCATCTCGAACCAATATATATCGTGGTGTTCTTTACTAGCTTTATATACTTGTGATTGTGTTTGTGGTTGTTCCTACTTAGACCACTTGGTTGTCTTTGTGGCTTAAAGTTTTTAAACATTCTAAAAAGCCGAAGAAACCGTATTCACCCCCCCTCTACGGTTCTACACTCTTGATTAGTAGATTCTTTAGCAGCAGAGTCATCAATCTTGTCAGCAGAATCCATATCCTTAGCAACAGAATCATCTAAACTTTGTAAAGCTTCACCCATCAACCCTGTAGCCTTCATTAATTGGTCAGACCCCAAAGTTTTGAGCTTTTCCACCACACTCTCTTGAACACTAACCAACTCCTCCATCACAGCTTCATTACCTTGATTATCAGCAACCACAAATCCATCTATATCTTGAGGAATTTCAACCTCTATATCATCATTCATTATAACCTCCCTTGAAACCTTACCAGTATCCAAATCCAACCCAGCATCATTTTTCACCATCTCAGCCTCCCCTGAACCCATTTCTTCATTTATCACTTCATTCCTCCCCTGTTTGGAAGCATCCTCTTCTAAATCGATAGAATGCTTAGGAGAACTAACAACTTGAGATGTGCCCACTTTCTTCAATCTTGTTAAGGAGGTTGAAGATCTTGATTTATTTAAAGTCTTTATCTTTCTCTGCAACTTGGTAATCTACTTAGCTTGTTCATTAGAAAGAGTTTGTATACCAAGAATCTTTTCCTCCAAATTTTCACATTTGAGCTCCAGGTTGGTACATGTAACCATCAATTTCTATAAAAGATTCATACTAGTCTCATCACTTCGACCTGTATTACCTGGTCCGAGAGGTGAATCATTGACATTGTCATTTTGTACATCATTTTCCGTCAATTCATTTTTCACTAATTTGTCCTCATTACTTTAAAACATCATTGTTATTGAACAAGGTTTCTTCGTCATCATCTCTAACTCTACCAAACACAAACAATCTAGGCGTTTACAAACCTTACGCCTAAATACACACACTTTAATTTAGACGTCTACATTGAACTTGTGCACACAAAACATAAAGACCTGTATCTCTTTATATAATAGAGAATTAGAGTTTACAAAATACCACGAAGGACTATATTGTAAAAACTTATTTGTAAAGCAAGTCCCTTGTATTTTGTATTCTTTTCATTCTTCACTTGTAGTTTTGTATTTATCAACTCAACTATAAGACCGAACAATCTTCCCCTAGTTGATAATTGTAGGATAAACACTAAGTCACAAACATGATGCACATTGTGGTAATGTGGCATTTAAGTTAGAAGAGGAAGAAGAAATAGAGTGGAACCTTTAGAGAATGAGAGAAAATAAGAAAGATTAGATTACTTGTCAAATGAAAGGTCCAACCCTCTCCCTTGGTGGGAGAGGGGTATTTATACATACAAAGAAAATGCCCACTCCCGGGCTGTGGATCAGGTATACAGTGGGTAAAGACCTGTCCTTCTTCCACGGTGTTACTTAATCTAATACTAACTAATTAATAAACTAACTACGAACTATCTTAATGCTATTACATCATTTAGGTGACCGAGTCCTCTATAGGAATAATTGTATTCCTAACAATCTCCCCCTAAGCGAGGTCACCTTTAGAAATTAGGTTCTAACTCTTCAAGCATTCTTTGATCACGTAGCTCATAGTTTCTGATTCTTAACTTATGACTCACTTTGTACACCAAGCAATGATCTTGTGATCCATGTTCCTTTGGAGTGTGTGATCTTTGAGCATTCTTTAAGATCATCAGCCACCGTAAATCTCCAAGCTCATCCATAGTCGTATCGCCTTCATGTGATGTAGTGACATTAGGACCATCATGCTCACACCCTTCTGTATTAGGAGACTTTTCATCAGAGTTGCAGAAACGTTGTTGGTTGTCTCTCAACATTCATTGTAGTGAGTCTCTCATCATTCATGATCATCTTTGATTTTGAGTAGGATGTGTGAGAATGAGGTATGGATTGACACGATTCAGCTGGAATTAGGAATCAACAACGCCATCTTTATATGAATCCCTTAAATAAAACAGTTAGCAATAAAGTTGGAGAGCGAATATGGCTTTGTCACTCGCTCTAGGTGGTTGGATTAACCTTCGAATCCATGAGGACCGACCTAGGTAGAGCATTCTTTAAAGAGGACTCTCCTTGATAGGAATTTCCAGCTTGTAGTAATGAATTTTCCGAAGAATCCACTTCAGAATCATCATACTAAGCATGTTCTCATACCGGAACGTCTCAAAGCAGACATCACGATAGAGTGAATCGGTGAATTGATATTCACTGATTGATGAGAAATTGATTTATAGAAATCACTCGCGTGTCATAGAATAAACATTTTTGAGACACGATGAGAGTTTTATACTTTGAATCACATTTCCATCAAAAATACTTTTGTTTGAAAGATTATACACAATCAATGTGCTCGAAAATTAGTTTGTGAGCACACTGAAAGGTTTTTGCAAAAGTATTCATCAATCCATTTCCTGGAACAAGTTTGATTCAATGTTGAATCGCCCTATTTTTGCTTTCCAGTTGTCACTTGCTTGATCCTTGCAGGATCTCACATGTCACCTACCAAGAGCTTGTGTGATGTTCGCTCTAGAAGGATTTCCATCTTCATCGTGAATATTTTCATATCACTCGGATGTTCTGGAAATACAAGGATAATGCGTAGGACTCTTAATATATTATCTTACTTTCAATGGTGTATGAAACAATAAGCATATTGGAAGTGTGTTCTAGTGAGATTTATGGATGATCTCTTTGGATCTAGACTCAATAGTGTGTTTTGATCTGCTCCTGGAGACTGGGGATGCGGCTCCTGTTTAGGTATCAACATAACTCGCACTGAGCGGTCGATACATTGCACAGGGTTCCCTGTGAGAATGAAACAAGCTCTTTTAAGAGAACTTGAGTGGTTGGGAAGTTTAGTGCAGTGCGTCACTGGGTCCATGACGTCTTGTCTTCAATACCGGTGTTACCTTAGTAACCGCCAGTAGCTTATGAATTGAACCCTGTTTCTGCCCTATGGTTGAATATATGGAGGGCTATTTCTTTTTACCCTTTCTCATTTCATTTCTTTTTTCATTCTTCAACCCCTTCAGTGCTTACCAAGACTTCATCACTAGAACCTTGTTGGGTTTGTTCCAGTCCTAGCTCTATCTCAGTCGGCACTCTTCCTTTTCTCACTTTTCTCCTTTTTTTAATCATTCCTAAGGACTTCTAATCTATCTAGTGGATTGTCCCTGGGAAGATCCTTCCAGTTCTGGTGGATCATGGGAACTTATACCTAACCTTAACCATCCTTATAACTCCATGCATTAAAGTAAATGGTCGGTCTTTGGTATTTTTCCACAAACGCCTTTTGCTCCCCCTTAATATGTGCATCGGTATTCGAAAGAGTTTAGGAGATATGTGGGAGCCTATTATTGAGTCCAAAAGATCACATTTGATTATCAGATTTCATATTTAAATCACATTCTCTCCCCCGATAAAAAATTTCAAACCTTTTGAGATTTTGGATTTCAATTGATTTAAATAAGTTAGAAAACGTTTGGGAGAGAAATGCGGTCAGTTTTAATATTTTCTGATGAAAGGAACCTTTTACCGCTCCCCCTCAATCTGTAAGGGAGGTTGTTATGTGTCAGAATAGATGAGTTTACAAAAGATTTGAAGTTTTAGCGAAAAACTCTGTGAAAAATTCTCATACTGACACATAACCATCACAAATTGTGTTATTGCTTATTGTGTACAAAGTGTTGCTTTTTGATGATATTATAAAATTTTGAAATCACTCTCCCCCTCAATCAATGACCCATTTATATTTTTGAAGAAAAATTGTTGGCATTGATTGAGTGATGGATTATATGAAAAATTTCAAGTTTGATTGATTTTCAAAAATTTCATGGTACCACCAAGTTTTGTACAAATACTTTCTAGAAGAATCATTGATGAAAAATTATTTGTGATAAAAAGAAGACTTCTCTACTTTATCAAGAAATAATGCACTGAAGCGTACATTAGATCGAGGAAACATGGATATAAAGTAATCCATGCCCAGGTGAACTTCACCCAGTAAAAGGAACAACCGTCTTTTTGGCGACCTGTTTTCCCCATTTTGAAAAATGGGTTGCTATCTGAAGTAATAGCAAGCCATAGTTTTAAGTCCGGGTTACAGCCTGAAATGACTGTAAGCCATAATTTTAAGAATGTTTTGAGAAATGACATGTTTTAGAAAAACATTATTTGAAAAAGAAAAACTCTTGCTCAAGCATATGTATGATTCCGTGTCATTATTGAATGACATTTCTAGAAACGTACATAATATTGATTACACAAGAGACATGTCGTAAGAAGAATATTTTTGAATTTTTGTTGGGAATTAAATAATCAGAAGAATCAGAACATAAAGGTTCAAAGAAATACATCAAGTATGTTCCTGCTGATAAAGCTGAAAAGCATGTTTCCACTGATGGATTCTGCTGAAGAAAGTGTTTTTGCTGATGGATTCTGCTGAAGAACGTTTTCCACTGATGGAGACTATGATCATGTCGATACTGCTGAGATGTCGATACTGCTGAGTCATTCTACTGCTGAGTAGATATGCATGGAAAATATCTTTTGTTGTGTCATTAGTTAAGTGTTCAAATTGTATACTCTTATAGGGTATGACACATTATAGATATATGACTTATCATAGTTAGTAGATTGACACATCCTAAGAATAAAGTTTGTAAAGATCTTCTTGGACAATAAAAGATGATCTTAGACTAGATATTGGATACACATACATATATGTGAAATATCCAATAAACCAAAAACTTGTATAACTGTTAGAACATATAGAACAAACACAAATATCACAAGTCACATAAGATTCAAGGTTCTTTGTAACCCTAGTGATAGAAAAGATCACTCGTATTGTTTTTGAATAATATTGAATCATTTGGTGTTAACTATTCCATTTCCATATCATAAATATAATCTTCTAAGTGTGGTTAAGTAGATTCCGCATACTTAATCATATTCACACAACATATCTCATACACAAAGAACGAAGGTTTAACCACCTTATCGTGTATCGGTCATTTAAGCCCAACAAGTGGTATCAGAGCGTCAGGTTGATATTGTTGTTTTAGAAGAAGAAGTAGAAATGGATGTTGAATCTGTTCAAACGAATGTTGCTGCAAAAGTACCAATGCTCAAACAGAATGAGTTTGAGATGTGGAGGTTAAGAATAGAACAATATTTTCAAGTGCAAGATTATACACTTTGGGAAATTATTGAAGATGGAGATTCTTTCAAGTCTACAACCACTACATCAACAATTGATGGTAAGGAAGTTACAAAGCTGCAAACCAAGCCACAATCTGCAGAAGATAGAATTAGGAAGAAGAATGATCTAAAGGCCAGAAGCATGCTGATGATGACCATTCCAAATGATCAACTTATAAACTTCAGCAAATACAAAGATGCAAAGTCATTATTTGAGGCCATTATTGCAAGGTATGGTGGGAATGAAGCCACCAAGAAGACCCAGAAAACTCTTCTTAAGCAACAGTTTGAAAATTTCACATCAACCAACCATGAAACTTTAGACCACATGTTTAACAGGATTTAGAATATTGTGAGTCAACTTGCTATACTTGGAGTTGGAATACCTCAAGAAGATTTAAACTCAAAGTTTCTGAGAAGCTTATCTGAAGAGTGGGCTATGCATGTTGTTGTCTGGAAGAACAAGTCAGACATTGACCCCATGGATCTTATGGATCTGTATAGCAACTTTAAAATTGTTGAGCAAGATTTAAAGAAAACTGGAGGTTCTAGTTCAAGCACTAGGAACATGGCATTTATGTCATCTCCTAGTAATTCAGTTCCAGTTACTAATGAGAAAGTTCATGATGGTGTAAGTGCTGCTAGTTCATCAAGTAGTACTTTTGGAATTTTGGATGAGAAAACATGTTGTGCTTTTTTCACAAGCAAGCATAATGGATCCATGTTAACTCATGAAGACCTCCAAGAGATCAATGATGATGATCTGGAGGAAATGGATCTAAAATGGCAAATTTCTCTTCTTAGCATGAGAGATAAGAAATTCTATCAAAGGACGGGGAAGAAGATCACAATCAGCAGCAATGATCCTGCTGGTTATGACAAGTCAAAGATAGAATGCTACAACTGTCACAAGATGGGACACTTCTCAAGAGAGTGTAGAAGGCCAAGACAGCAAGATAGCAGAAATAGAGATGTTGGAAGCAAATCCAATACATGGGAGATTTCTGAACCAAAAGCTATGGTAGCTATTGATGGGTTAGGTTTTGATTGGAGCTTCATGGATGATGAAGAAAAAGGTTCTTCACAGATGGCTCTTATGGCATTTACTGCAACTGAGGTACAAGATCATAAAGCTTGTTCTAATACTTGTACTGCTCTTAAAGAATTAAAACTCTTAATTAAATAGTATGATAACCAAAAGATAGAGCTAGCCAAAACTGACCAAGACCTTTTCAATTATAAATGTGGTTTGGAATCTACAGAGAGGAAAATCCTATACTATAAAAAGAATGAACTTACCTTTACTGATGCTAAAACTTTACTTGAAAATGACATACTTTTTAAAGATGAAATAATTAAGGCTTTAAAAGAAGCATTGGAAAGGGTCAAGGCTAAAAAAGGAAACATTCAATTGACTGTAGAAAAGCTTGAATATGCTTTTAAAAATGTAAACAACATAATAGACAGTCAAGTGAATAATAAAGTTAAGTCAGGATTAGGATATAATACAGCCCCACCTCCTTATAGAGGTATCCCAAAACCCCCAGGGATAGACCAAGAGCATTCAGGATTACCTGAATTTCAGCTACCTGAGTTACAATATGGAGTTCAACCAAACTCTAACATAGTAGCTGATGAGCCTAAGAAAGAAAGTAAATGTTCATGTAAAACATTACTTTTTCAGGACAAGGTGTCCTTTGTTAAGAAATCAGATGGTATAGTTGTTGAAAACTGTATATCTGACAGTGATGATAATCAGGTTATGTCTAAACCTGAAGTGGTTAGGAAAGCAAGAACAAGAGTTCCTAAGATAGTCAAACACAATAATGATAGGCCTAAGACCAATTTAAAACATGTTAGGCAACCAGTTAGATATTGTGAGCAATATAGAACCACAAACAAGCCCAGAGGTAACCAAAGAAATTGGAATAACCTCAAGTCTTACCAACTAGGTGATGACTTTGCTTTTTACAATAAAGCTTGTTTCAGTTGTGGTATTTTTGACCATCTTGCAGCTTTCTGCAACCAATGGGTATCTGGGTATGAAAGTAATAGAGTGAACTACAAAAGGCAAACACCTAAATCTCTTTTTCACTCTAATTCTAAAAGATCAAAACCCAAAACAGTCACAAAGGCAGTTCCTGCTGAAAGAGCAAAAACTGTTCCTGCTGAAAGGAAAATGGTTTTTGTTGAAAAACCATATTTGACTGTTTACCCAAAATCAACAATTAAGGGTGCAAAAACAACTTACAAACATGCATCTACTATTGTTCAAAGACCCATTCAAACAAAAGCAATGGTCCAAAAACAAGTTTGGAGACCAAAGGGTACAACTACAAAGCTAGCAGTTTCTGCTAAGCATACTGCTGCTAAGGGAATCAGGGCAAATGTTGTTAAGGCCTCAGCATGTTGGATTCTTAAATCCAATGTTGCATCAACAGTCCTCAAGAGATTACATTTCATTGATGCAAGAGGCAGATCCAAGTCAGTGTTGGCTTGGATCCCCAAAGAAAACTAATTCTTTTATTTGTGGGCAGGGACATTCACCAACAGATAATGAAGATCAAGGATATTCAGATAGTGGGTGTTCAAGGCACATGACAGGCAACATGTCGTATCTTTCCAACTTTCAATCAATTGATGGTGGATACGTTACCTTTGGAGGAGGAATTGGTGGAAAAATTACTGGTAAAGGTACTATCAAAACCGGTAAATTAGATTTTGAAGACGTGTTTTATGTGCAAGAGCTTAAGTATAATCTCTTTAGTGTCTCACAAATGTGTGACAGAAAGAATAATGTTCTTTTTACTGAGACTGAATGTCTTGTACTTTCTCCTGATTTTAAGATGCCTGGTGAAAGTCAAGTACTTCTTAAAATTCCTAGGAAGGGCAATATGTACAGTGTTGATATGAATAACATTGTTTCTAAAGATGCTTTAACTTGTCTTGTTTCAAAGGCCACATTAGATGAATCTAAATTATGGCATAGAAGACTTGGTCATATTAACTTCAAAACCATAAATAAGATTGTTAAGAATGGTTTGGTAAGAGGTTTACCTCACAAAAGATTTGAAAATGATCAAACATGCATTGCTTGTCTTAAAGGCAAACAACACAAAGTCGCTTGTAAGCCCAAGATTTTTAACTCTAACAATCAATCATTGTTTATGCTTCATACGGACTTATTTAGACCTGTTTCAGTAAGTAGTATAATGCATAAGAGATTTTGTCTAGTTATTACTGATTTCTATAGTAGATTTACATTGGTATTCTTTTTAGCTTCTAAGGATGAGACACCAAACATCCTTAAGACATTCATTATAGAGATAGAAAACCTAGTAAGCAAAAGAGTAAAAGTCATTAGATGTGAGAATGGAACAGAATTCAAAAATAGAGTTATGGATGATTTCTGCAAAGAAAAAGGTATTAAGAGAGAATTTAGTGTTGCTAGAACTCCTCAATAGAATGGAGTAGCTAAAAGAAAGAATAGAACACTAATAGAAGCTGCTAGAACTATGTTAGCTGATTCAAAGTTGCCTATAACTTTTTGGGCTGAAGCAGTCAACACTGCTTGTTATGTTCAGAACAGAGTTTTAATAGTACAGCCTCACAATAAGACATCATATGAACTTTTTAGAGGAAGAACTCCTGCAATAGGATTTCTTAGACCTTTTGGATGTCATGTGACAATTCTGAATACCTTAGACCATTTGAGAAAATTTGATGGTAAAGCAGATGAAGGTTTCTTTGTTGGATATTCTCTCAATAGCAAAGCCTTTAGAGTATACAACATAAGATCTAAAAAAGTAGAAGAGAATCTACATGTAGAGTTCTTAGAGAACAAGTCTAATGTAGAAGGTCAAGGACCAAAATGGCTATTTGATCTTGAATCTCTAACCCATTCAATGAATTATGTGCATGTTGTTGTAGAAAATAATGATTTTTCAGGTTCACAAGCAACAGATGAGGCAAAGTTAGACAAGAAGACAAATCAAGATTATGTGATGATGCCAATATGGTCAAATTCAAGTGTGGAATCAACTTCAACAAATGGTGAATCTTCTTCTGGCAAAGCTAAAGAAGGTGTTGAAGATGAAAACAGAGAAGGAAGAACAGAGGAACAACAAAATGTTCCTACTGATGAGCAAAATGTTCCTGCTGATGAGCAAAATATTCCTGCTGATGAGCAAAATGTTCCTGCTGATGAGTAAACAGTTCCTGCTGATAAGCAAATTGTTTCTGCTGATAGTTCTTCAGAAGAAACAAAAGCAGACTTTTCAGAAGATGAGGTGGATTTGAGCAATATTCCATCTGACTATCAAGTTCCTTCTACTCCACAATCAAGGATTCACAAAGTCCACTCCCTAGAAAATGTGATTGGAGATGTACTATCTGGTGTGAAGACAAGACAACAATTGATGTCTTCAGATCAACAAGGGCTTCTTGATGCCCTTTATGCTTCAAAACATCATGAGTTTTCAAACTCTTGTTTGTTTGTATGTTTTCTCTCACAAGATGAACCAAAGAATATTCATAAAGCCCTAGAGAATTCAAGCTGGTTAGAGGCTATGCAAGAGGAGCTTCTTCAGTTCAAGATTCAAAAGGTATGGGTGCTAGTTGATTTACCTAGTGGTGTAAGGGTAATTGGCACTAGATGGGTTTTTAGAAATAAAAGGGATGAAGGAGGAATAGTGATTAAGAATAAGGCTAGATTAGTAGCACAAGGGTACACACAAGAATAAGGGATAGACTTTGATGAGGTTTATGCTCCAGTAGCTAGAATTGAGGCAATTAGGCTTTTCTTAGCTTATGCTTCATTTATGAACTTCACAGTTTATCAAATGGATGTCAAGAGTGCATTTTTATATGGTTCAATTGAAGAAGAGGTGTATGTTACACAACTGAGGAGGTGAAAAATGATCCACTTTTAGGGGGTCATTTAAGCCCGGAATTGAATTTATTTGGTCAAATATTGCCCTAAATCGTTCCTTTTGTGATTTTAGGTACTTTGGGAGTGAAATCTAGAAAAGGAAGCAATTCGGACGTTTTTGGAGCATAAAAGTGAAGAAAACGCCAAAGTATTAATTTTCCTTGCTGGGAACAGTAGGTGACGGCGTGAAGAAGCTCATTCTGACGGCGTCAAGAGCAATTTGCATGACGGGCCAGTAGGAATGTGATGGCGTCACGAAGTAGGGCGTCAAGAGTAAAAGTCATGACGGCCTGGAAGACCCTAACACATGACGGTGTCAGATGAAGATTAAGGCAGTCTGAGAAGAATTTTGGCGGCGAGGTGACGGCGTCACATACTTTGTCTTGACGCCGTCAGACCCTATTTCCTATATATATTTTTCTAATTTTTACACTAAAAAAAGATAAGTTTTGGAGAAACCCTAAGTACGAAATTGGTGCGAATTTTACAGGTTTTTCAAGAGTTCTAAACCCTTGATACCTTTCATGTGTAATTGAGATAAGTGTTCTTTTAATTCAATCAATATGTCTATGTGTTGGTTGTCTATATCTTGTTCTTGTCTTAATTCCATCATGTTAGGCTAGATTTATCTTGTGTTTGCTTGGATCTAATGAAACCTAGATGTTAATTATGTGATGATTACTTGTTTATAGTTGTTTTGGTTGAATGAATTTGATGTTAGGCCTAAGAAAACTGGCAGATCTCCAATGGTAACATGCTTGAACGTCTTAGGAAACATGAACCGATGTGCACTAGGTCTTTATTGGTTGTATTTAATGCATGAGCCACTGTTTATAATCCCTATGGTTGTGCTGGGCATGGCATAGGAGGAGATAAGAGCTCATAGATTGGGGAGTTAAGTGCGCCACCCCATTAATGGTATTAAGGAATACGATCCGTCATCCATGCAACTATAACAAGTAATTAACATGTAAAAGATGTCTAGGGAGTAGTGAAATCTAAGTAAACACATTTTCTCCACTTATTGCTCACAACCTTAGTTTAATTTAGATTATTTTCATTTTTAGTATTTTATTTTGATTGCATCTTTAGCATTGGGTTAGTTGACTAGCAACTAATTCCGCCCAAATCCTTCAAACCTGAGATTTTTAATTGCTTTCTAAAAAATATAAAAATACAAAAATAATCATCCGTCACCTTTAGAACTAGTATTTAGGTTTTCTAATCCTAGCGACACTATTCCTAGCTGAACGATCAATCCCCCGGTACTTGTCACTATACTATACTACAACGATCAGGTACACTGCCTGGTGGGGGTTGTAAGCTTCTCAAGATCCCTTGAGAGGTAAAGCCTGGTGCGATTCCCACGTATCATGTTTTTGGCGCCGTTGCCGGGGAATAGTTATTGTCTAGGTTAGAATTTCTTTTTATTAGGTCTACTCACTAGATTCCTTTCTAATGAGATTTTATTTTTATTTTTAGGTTTTCTTTAGTCTATCTTATTTCTTTGTGTCTTTGTTCGTAACTCTTCACCACCCGACATCATGGAAGATGGGAACATCTTTGAACCCGTCATCCCACCACAACAAAACCCACCACTAGTTAACCAACCTCTTAGGCCCCAAACCCTAGGAGAGTATTCCCGACCTAGCCACCAAGGCTACCGAAACACCATTGAGCTCACCGGAGCCAATGTGACCCCCTTGCGATCCGACACCATCCGGTTGGTGCAAAGTGGATGTGCATTCCATGGAATTCATTCCGAAGATCCAAATCAACATCTTAAGGACTTTCTCAAAATCGTAGATTCCATAGACCTAGATGTTGAAACTAGAGAGACAACCCGATTACGCCTATTCCAATTCTCTCTACGGGATCAAGCTAGTCAATGGCTTGAGCGTTTACCCGCGGGATCCATCACCACATGGGATAATCTCACCAATCACTTCCTTACTCAATTCTTCCCACCGGGGAAGACTGCAATGCTTAGAAACGACATTTTGATGTTTGAACAACATCAAGGAGAAACTTTCTACGAAGCATGGGCCCGTTTTAAGGATCTCCTCTATAAGGTCCCTCATCATGGTATAAACCTTTGGTTATTAGTCCAGATTTTCTACGACCATGTTGACTATCATACTAAGCGCACAATCGATTGGGCCACGAGAGGTAAACTGCGTGATAAGAATGCCGAGGAGTCCTGGGCGATTATCAAGAAGCTCGCCGCTGATAATCATGAGATTTGGGAGTTTAATCATACAATAAAAGCGGCCATTAATGCAGTCTCAACATCTGGAGGAACCACCGAAATCCCCGATGAACTGCTATGCAAACTCGAGGCAAAAGTTGACTATTTTGAGGAAAGGCAAAGGAGACCTTTAAGTCCTAGACGGGCTACTGTCAATTCTGTCTCAAAACCAACTTTGGCACCATTATCTGAGTCACCTTCTAGAGAAAATGTCGAGACTTTTCAGAACTATGCCCCACCTTGTTCCCCTCCCGAGGAACTTAGCTCGGAGTTTGAAGCTAGGATGAAAGAATATATGGCAACTCACTCAGATCGGCTTGCTAGATTCGAGGAAGCAGTTTATAAGCAAAAAGAGGAAATGCAAGAGAAAATGAATGAGATGATGAGTCTATTAGAGGAGTATGCCAACCAGAAAACCCCCGAAAGAATGCTACTAAGGAAAGAAAGCGCCACTCCCACTACCCAATTTGTTAATTCCATCACAATTATCCAAAAGGATAACGAGAAGGTAGAAACCCCTGCTAAACATACCATAGAAAAACCACCAGAATCCCAACCTTTGAGTCATTACCTGAAACATGATATAAACGAAAACACCATAACAAATTGGATTAAAGGTGATAGGCGTAACCAACCTTCCAAACAGGGTTCTGAGAAAGAGGAAAAGGTAAAAGATGAGTGTGATACGTTACCTGGGGGATCAGTATTCGAGAGGCTAGTGGTACAAAAAGTGGCTACTAAACAGATAGCATGTGGGAACTTTGAGATACCAACCAGTATCGGGGACTTGAAATATCTTAGTGCTTTCGCCGACCAAGGATCGGAAGTAAATCTTATGCCCCTAACTATTTACATCCAACTAACGTCAAAAATGCCAGCCCCTACTCGTGTTAGGTTATCCCTCGCTGGACACTCGTACGTATACCCCCTAGGGATCGCAGAAGATGTATTAGTTAATGTTGCAGGATTCATGTACCCCGTTGATTTTATAATCATCGATGATAAAGGAGATGGACGCATGCCAATCATCCTTAGGGGGTCATTTAAGCCCGGAATTGAATTTATTTGATTAAATATTGCCCTAAATCGTTCCTTTTGTGATTTTAGGTATTTGGGAGTGAAATCTGGAAAAGGAAGCAATTCGGACGTTTTTGGAGCATAAAAGTGAAGAAAATGCCAAAGTCTTAATTTTCCTTGCTGGGAACAGTAGGTGACGGCGTCAAGAAGCCCATTCTGACGGCGTCAAGAGCAATTTGCATGATGGGCCAGTAGGAACGTGAGGGCGTCACGAAGTAGGGCGTCAAGAGTAAAAGTCATGACGGCCTGGAAGACCCTAACACATGATGGCGTCAGATGAAGATTAAGGCAGTCCGAGAAGAATTTTGGCGGCGAGGTGACGGCGTCACATACTTTGTCTTGACGCCGTCAGACCCTATTTCCTATATATATTTTTCTAATTTTTACACTAAAAAAAGAGAAGTTTTGGAGAAACCCTAAGTACGAACTTGGTGAGAATTTTACAGGTTTTTCAAGGGTTCTAAACCCTTGATACCTTTCATGTGTAATTGAGATAAGTGTTCTTTTAATTCAATCAATATGTCTATGTGTTGGTTGTCTATATCCTGTTCTTGTCTTAATTCCATCATGTTAGGCTAGATTTATCTTGTGTTTGCTTGGATCTAATGAAACCTAGATGTTAATTATGTGATGATTACTTGTTTATAGTTGTTTTGGTTGAATGAATTTGATGTTAGGCCTAAGAAAACTGGCAGATCTCCAATGGTAACATGCTTGAACGTCTTAGGAAACATGAACCGATGTGCACTAGGTCTTTATTGGTTGTATTTAATGCATGAGCCACTGTTTATAATCCCTATGGTTGTGCTGGGCATGGCATAGGAGGAGATAAGAGCTCATAGATTGGGGAGTTAAGTGCGCCACCCCATTAATGGTATTAAGGAATACGATCCGTCATCCATGCAACTATAACAAGTAATTAACATGTAAAAGATGTCTAGGGAGTAGTGAAATCTAAGTAAACACATTTTCTCCACTTATTGCTCACAACCTTAATTTAATTTAGTTTATTTTCATTTTTAGTATTTTATTTTGATTGCATCTTTAGCATTGGGTTAGTTGACTAGCAACTAATTCCGCCCAAATCCTTCAAACCCGAGATTTTTAATTGCTTTCTAAAAAATATAAAAATACAAAAATAATCACCGTCACCTTTAGAACTAGTATTTAGATTTTCTAATCCTAGCGACACTATTCCTAGCTGAACGATCAATCCCCCGGTACTTGTCACTATACTATACTACAACGATCAGGTACACTGCCTGGTGGGGGTTGTAAGCTTCTCAAGATCCCTTGTGAGGTAAAGCCTGGTGCGATTCCCACATATCAACAACCTCCAGGCTTTGCTGACCCTGACCATCCAGACAAAGTGTATAAGGTAGTTAAAGCTGTATATGGCTTGCATCAAGAACCATGAGCTTGGTATGCAACACTAGCTTCCTATTTATTAGAAAATGGATTTCAAAGATGAAAGATTGATCAGACACTTTTCATCAAACAGCACAAGAAATATCTTCTGTTAGTGCAGGTGTATGTGGATGACATTATCTTTGGATCTACTAGGAAGGAGATGTGTTTAGATTTTGAAAAACTTATGAAAGATAAGTTTCAGATGAGTTCTATGGGAGAACTTACATTCTTTTTGGGTTTGCAAGTTAAGCAATCATCTAAAGGCATATTTATTAGTCAAGATAAATATGTTGCTGAGATTCTTAGAAAGTTTCAATTTGCTGATTCCAAAATGGCAAGCACACCAATGGATCCTGAGAAGCCACTTCTTAAAGATGTAGATGGAGAAAGTATGGATGTACACACTTACAGATCTATGATAGGCTCTTTGATGTTTCTTACATCATCCAGACCTGATATCATGTTCTCTGTTTGTGCATGTGTAAGATTTCAAGTAACTCCAAAGGTTTCTCATTTAACAGCAGTCAAGAGAATTTTTAGATATCTCAAAAGTCAACCAAAGTTGGGTTTATGGTATTCTAGAGAATCACCTTTTGATTTGGTAGCGTACTCAGACAGTGATTATGCTGGTGCTAGCTTGGACAGAAAGTCAACAACCGGAGGATGTCAATTCCTTGGATGCAGACTTATCTCATGGCAGTGTAAGAAGCAAACAATTGTGGCAAATTCAACAACTGAAGCTGAATATGTAGCTGCTGCAAGTTGCTATGGTCAAGTTCTATGGCTTCAAAACCAACTTCTTGATTATGGGTACAATTTCTTACATACCATTATTCATATTGATAATAGTAGTACAATTTGCATTATTAAAAATCCAGTGCAACATTCTAAAACAAAACACATTGAAATAAGACATCATTTTATTAGAGATTGCAATGAGAAAAGGTTAATTCAAGTAATGAAAATTGCTTCAGATCAAAACCTTGCAGATCTTCTTACCAAAGCTTTTGATGTTGGAAGATTTCAGTATTTGGTAGCAAGTATTGGAATGCTTAATCTTTAAATTTTTCAATATAATGTGTTTTTGTATACATATTTTGTTAATGCATCTAACTTTGTTATCTAAAGACGACTATTAACAATTTAAAGTTATTCATACAGTTAGTTCTATGATTATTCTAATTCAAGACAAGTACTTTGTACTTTGTTTATTTGGTTTTAGACTAACAGTTTCAGGTATGAATGTTTGAGCTCAAAGGCTATTTCAAGTGAAATCTGCTGATCAAAGCTGCTGATCATTGCTGCTGAAAGCTGATCATTGCTGCTGATCATTTCTACTGATATAATAGGTTCATGATAGAAAAGGTTTGGGACTTCAAAACTCCTTAAAACTTCTTTCTTGAAATCTGATTATGATGTTTCACTTTGAATTGATAAATTAGTTGATCAGAAATTAACTGATACAACTCACTTTCTATCATTTTATACTCTCAAGTATAATGTGACTAATCTACGGATATCTGATAGAAAGAACAGCGAGCAAAAGTGAATCTAACACTTGTGTTAGAGGTAACAAATGCCACGAGCTGGAAACCCTGTAAAGAAAGCCTTTTGAATAGGTTTATCTGTACATAGGCGGTTATTTATAACTGAAAACATTGGTTCTCACACAACCAGAGGTTGCTTTAAACTGAAATTTTGACCAAGTGTCTGTTACACACTTAATCCCTTCAAAATGGTTGTAAGCAGTATTTTTTTTCATAATAAAATCATATACATATTGCTAAGGCAAAAGTTTCTTAAAAGGATTTTCAAAAGATGACTTTAAAAACCATCAACAGATGGACCATGAGTCAAAAACGTCCATTAAATCACCTCTCATAGGAGTTAACACACCTAGAAGTGATGAGGACAGAATCTTAAACTCTTAAGGAATTGATGGCTTCATGTACAAATTGTCTGAAAACATGGAAAAATGCTAGATCAGATGATGATGATATGATTGTGAGAAATCTTTCAAACAAGGGGAGGATATGAATATAAGATGATATTTGAATCTCAGGGGAGGAAACAAACATTTCAGGGGAAGAAATTCAAGCCCAGTTAAAGGAAGATTAACCAAATGAAAAGAAAGAAAAGACAAGATCAAACAAGATGATGACATAGAGGTTGAAAATGACAAGAACATTCTTTAAATGTTGTATTCAGAAGAGATGAAGCATTTCAAAGGAGAAAGTTCTATCTAGGTCAAAAGTTTAAAAGATTCAATTTCAGTTCACTACGTTTGTTCATCACTTGCAAAGGTAAATTGATAGATGACATCTTGTTGAAAACAAAGGAAGATTGCACCATCTTTAAGTCCAAGATTGGAGCAAAGTGTTAATTTTGATAAGTCAAAGATCAGAAAATAGATGAGTTTTTCTTGACAATGAAGTGTTTGAAAGATCTTCACAAAAGTCCTCATTTAATTCAGAAAAACATGTTTGAATGTGATTCACATGTTTAGGGGAGGATTGTTGGGAATTAAATAATCAGAAGAATCAGAACATAAAGGTTCAAAGAAATACATCAAGTATGTTCCTGCTGATAAAGCTGAAAAGCATGTTTCCACTGATGGATTCTGCTGAAGAAAGTGTTTCTGCTGATGGATTCTGCTGAAGAACGTTTTCCACTGATGGAGACTATGATCATGTCGATACTGCTGAGATGTCGATACTGCTGAGTCATTCTACTGCTGAGTAGATATGCATGGAAAATATCTTTTGTTGTGTCATTAGTTAAGTGTTCAAATTGTATACTCTTATAGGGTATGACACATTATAGATATATGACTTATCATAGTTAGTAGATTGACACATACTAAGAATAGAGTTTGTAAAGATCTTCTTGGACTATAAAAGATGATCTTAGACTAGATATTGGACACACATACATATATGTGAAATATCTAATAAACCAAAAACTTGTATAACTGTTAGAACATATAGAACAAACACAAATATCACAAGTCACATAAGATTCAAGGTTCTTTGTAACCCTAGTGATAGAAAAGATCACTCGTATTGTTTTTGAATAATATTGAATTGTTTGGTGTTAACTATTCCATTTCCATATTTATAAATATAATCTTCTAAGTGTGGTTAAGTAGATTCCGTATACTTAATCATATTCACACAACATATCTCATACACAAAGAACGAAGGTTTAACCACCTTATCGTGTATCGGTCATTTAAGCCCAACAATTTTTTTATGATTTTTCAGATTTTTATGGTTTTTATAGGTTTTATATTTTTCTATTTTCTTTTTGTTTTAAGCTATGTACAAAGGATATGTGAAATCACTCCTTCACTCTTCATTCTCTTCCTGAAGACACTTAAGAGTTTCTGGTGTAAGGCTCTTCATCCCAAGTCGTGGAAGAATGAACTGGAATCTTTCTCGAGAGAGAGCCTTTGTAAAGATATCAGCCAGTTGAAACTCTGTCCTCACAAAGTAGAGTTCCACTACCCCTTTCTACACTTGTTCTCCGATGAAGTGATGACGGATGTCAATATGCTTGGATCTGGAGTGCTGGACATTATTGCAGCACAAAGCAATGGCACTTTTGTTATCACAGTACATCAGGATTTTGTTGAAGTTAAACCCATTATCAGATAGTTGTGACCTCATCCACAAAATTTGAGCACAGCACGAGGACATGGCAATGTATTCTGCCTCTGCGGATGATATCGATGTACACATTTGCTTTTTCGATGACCACCTTATATGTTTCTCACCCAGAAATTGAGCACCTCCTGACGTACTTCTACGAGTATCTTGACACCCCGCATGGTCAGCATCTGAGTAAGCCGTAAGAGCCATTGCATTGTCTTTAAGGTACCAGAGACCCATGTGAATAGTGTCACACCCCCAATTTACCTGAATGGCAGCGGAATGGAATACCTGGGGGTGACTGTCATAGCACCATAGTTATAGTTATATTGAACGACCTAAAGTGTCGTTTGGAAAAAAACATCGTTTGATCATTAAAACATTTAGAATTTACAAAACTTAGGTCCCAAAAGGTATTGCCAATTTAGATAAAATAAGTCCAACAAGATCAAACGTTTCATAAGTGCAAAAAATATAAGGTGAGACGCGTCGAATCCGCGACTCCATGAAGGTCCAAATGTATGCAACATGAGCTACCTTAGTTACCTGAGAATACATTGCGAAAAATGGTCAACACGAATGTTGGTGAATAATCATAGGTTTATAAGTAAATCGTATGTACAATAGCCACAAGTATAAAGTAAGGTGACAATATGTCAAAAATGCTACATTGTCTCTTAAGCTCATGACCCCGAAGCTAGACGTTACTTGGCCCCAAATGAGTGTTTATCAGGCACTCTAATATATTAGACATGAAATGCATTCGTTTACCCCTTGGAGCAACCCAAACACGGATGGAGGAGTCACCCTCAATAGATCTATCCACTCACTCTCGCTTGCATCTTAATTAACGGTCCATGATAATAAAGGGGACTTAAAGTGATAGTAAAGTAACTTAAGAAATGTATGGAATTTAGTACTTGGGCATGTACAAAAATAATTGGTGCAATATATTCTCCCCCGTGAGATTTAAAATCAAATCAGTAATTAAAACGGGGCTACGAAAACTCACCTGGAGTGATAGTACAAGGATGGTACAATGATGGTAAAGTGATCGGGACAATAAAGCGCGAACACTAGCCGCAACCTAAATGAATGAACGTGATCTAATTTAGATCATGCCGTGATGTAATAAATGCACATGCACATGATACCTATACCACTCATAACTTGGAAATACTAGTTATTGTCAAAATAAAATATTTTCCATACTTAGGAAAAATAAGTCCAACTAGAATTATAAAAACTTGTCGTAATATATCGTATATAAAAAGGTTAGCGTTATATTCCTTGTTTTGAAAACCTTAAAATAACGTCAAGTAGTCGTATAAATAAGCTTTGGGTAATACATACTTCATTTGTTAAAATATAGCTCTTAATAATATTTCTAGAAAATATAGCATTTAGTACGTAGTTCATTATTTCTATTAGCGACTATAAATATATGTATAGTTTTGACGATTTTTAAACGCGTATATCTTTGTCGTTTTAAGTTCATTTTACTCGTTCTTTATATTCACGGATTCGTCTTAACATGTATTAATATATTTTTGATAGTTCGGTTTCTCTAAGTTACGTCTAACGCCTCAGTTTGTACGCCGAAAATCGCCAATCAGCACGTTAAATTTTCAGAAAATAGTTTTCGTCGTTAAACTCGCAAAAATCATATCTCCTTCGTTATAAACTCGTTTTAATCCGTTCTTTCGCCAAAAGTTTCGTTTTTGAAAGTACTTTATAAATCTTTGGTCAAAAATTACCCCTGAGTTACTGAGTTTCCCACGTTTGTAAAATAAGGACAGTAGGTATTTATATAGTTTCAAAAATCATTTTCCTAGTTTCAAACTTGTTCCAAATCTAACCAAATCACTTTCAATCACCACCAATCTAGTATAATCTTACCATACACCTTATTAGGGTGTCATGGGTTCCTAAACATCAAAAATCAAGTGGATCTAACAAGGATCTACCTATAATCTATTTCTATGGCTCAAAAGTTAGATATGTATAAAATAGAGTGGTATAAATAACATATGCATGTAGATCTTGTATATAAATCATATGAGTATTATAAAAGCTTGGTAAAATTATAAAAATAAGTTTCATACACTTACTTGAAAGACAAATGAGCTTTTGATGAAGAAAACCTAAGTAAACCTTGAGTTTGTATTACAAAACCCTTATAGGAGTACAAAATACACTAGATGATTACTTGTTCTTGAAAAATTTATGTTTTCTTCTTGGTCTTGTGGTTTGGCCGGTTCAAGAGAGGAGAGGAAAAGAGATGAGACTTTCTTGCTAGATCTAAAAGAATGAGAAAATATCTTGGTATGTAGATGTATTATTGTAGACAAAAAGCTAGCTCATTAATTAGAGTTGGTACATAATTCAAATGGTGCAAGTGATTGGCAAGGAGGGGGGGGGGGGCATTTAGTGAAAAAGAGGAAGAAAAAAGGTGTAGTGTAAGATAGTTGGTAAGTTGTAGGTAGTATTATGTATATATTAATAGTTTTAGGGAATACCGGGTACCGAGTTAACTAAAAATAAATTTTAACGGAGTTAACCGGGACATAATAAAGTCATAAAAATTGTAAAAATATGTTGGATATAAATATTGAGTGTTTAGATAATTATTATTTAGTTTCTACGAAAACCGTCGAAATTTTATTAAACTTACGATAATAATTAAATAAATTTCCAAAATACCGGATAAATTAATATTATAATTTTTATATTATTAAAATGAATATAAAAAATATATTAGGATCATAGTCGGGAGTGTCGGACGTGTTAGTCACATTATTGATCGCGTGTTAACGTTTATTTAGAAATTGTAGAATACTAACTAAGTTAGAAACATGAAGCCCTTATGATTTGTGTGGCGTTAGAAATAAAAGAAAGAGAGGGAGAGTGGAACCTTGAGAGAAAAAGAAAGATTAGATTGAGATTAAGTGAAGGTCCAACCCTCTCCACATGTGGAGAGGGGTATTTATACTTACAACATAAACGCCCACACCCGGGCTGTGGATCAGGCATACAGTGGGTGAAGACCCATCCTTCTTCCACGGTGTTACTTAAACTACTACTAACTAACTAATATATAAACTAACTACGAGCTAACTTAATGCTTTTACAATAATCATGTGACCGAGACTTTTACAGGAATATTTGTATTCCTAACAATCTCCCCCTAAGCGAGGTCACTTTTGAAATTAAGCTCTTTGGTCTTTAAGCATTCTTTAGTCTTTGTAGCTCGTAGGATCTGATTCTTCACTTTACTGCACACTTTGTACTTCAAGCAAGCGAACTTGTGATTTGAGTTCCTTAGTGATATGTGATCATTGAGCTTCTTTGAGATCATCAGCCACAGTAAATCTCCAAGCTCATCCATAGCAGTATCGCCTTCATGTGATGTAGTGACTTTAGGACCATCATGCTCACACCTTTCTGGATCAGGAGACATTGCATTAGAGTTGTGGACCAGGAGACTTTTTCATCAGAGTTGCGGAAACGTCGTTGGTAGTCTCTCAACATTTGTTGAAGCAAGTCTCTCATCGTCATTGATAATGATGAGGATGTGTGTGAGCATGAGGTATGGATTGACCCGATTCAGCTGGAAATCGGAGCCATCAATGCCATCTTTATATGTGTCCCTTATATCAAACAGTTAGCAATAAAGATAGAGAACGAATATGGCTTTGTCATTCGTTCTGCGAGGACAAACTACCCTCCGGTTTTGTGAAAACTGACCTGTGATCAGGTAGAGTCTCTTTTAGAGAAGACTCTCCTTGACAAGAATTTCCAGCTTGTAGTAACGAATTTTCCAAAGAATCCACTTCGAAAAATTCATACTTAGCATGTTCTATTACCGTAACGTCTCAAAGCAGACATCACGATAGAGTGAATCGGTGAATTGACATTCACTGATTGATGAGAAATTGATTTATAGAAGTCACTCGCGTGTCAAATAATAAACATTTTGCAACACGACGAGAGTTTTAAGCTTTGAATCAAATTTCCATAAAAAATACTTTTGTTTGAAAGATTATACACAATCGATGTGCTCGAAAATTAGTTTGTGAGCACATTGAAGGGTTTTTGCAAAAGTATTCGTTAATCCATTTCCTGGAACAAGTTTGATTCATTATTGAATCTCACCATCGTTGCTTTCCAGTTGTCACAAGCTTGATCCTTGAAGGATTTCACATGTCACCTACCAAGAGCTTGAGTGATGTTCACTCTAGAAGGATTTCCATCTTCATCGTGAATATATCACTCAGATGTTCAGGCAATACCACAAGGATAATGCGTAGGACTCTAAATATTTTATCTTATTTTCCACATTGTGTGAAACAATAAGCATATTTGGGATGTGTCCTAGCGAGATTTATGGATGATCTCTTTGGCTCTAGACTCAAAAGTGCGTTTTGATCCGCTCCTGGAGACTGGGGAGGTGTCTCCCATTTTTAGGTATCAACATAGCTCGTAATGAGCGGTCGATACATTACACAGGGTTCCCTGTGAGAATGAAACAAGCTCTTTTAAGAGAACTTGAGTGGTTGGGAAGTTTAGTGTAGTGCGTCACTGGGTCCATGACGACTTGTCCTCAGTACCGGAGTTACCTTAGTAACCGCCAGTAGCTCATGAAGTTGAACCCGGTTTCTGCCCTAAGGTTGAATATAAGGAGGGCTATTTCTTTTCACCCTTTCTCATTTCATTTCTTTTTCATTCTTCAACCCCTTCAGTGCTTACCGACACTTCACCACTAGAACCTTGTTGGGTATGTTCCAGTTCTAGCTCTATCTCAGTCTGCACTCTTCCTTTTCTCACTTTACTCCTTTTTTCAATCATTCCTAAGGACTTCTAATCTATCTAGAGGATTGTCCCTGGGAAGATCCTTCCGGTTCTGGTGGATTATGGGAACTTATACCTAACCTTAACCAACCTTATAACTCCATGCATAAAAATAAATGGTCGGTCTTTGGTATAACTTCCACAAACGCCTTTTGCTCCCCCTCAATATGTGCATCGATATTCGAAAGTGTTTGGCACATATTTGGGAGCCTATCTATTGAGTCCCAAAGATCACATTTGATTATCAGATTTCATATTTAAATCACATTCTCTCCCCCGATCAAAAATTTCAAATCATTCGAGATTTTTGATCTCAATTGATTTAAATAAGTTAGAAAGCTTTTGGAAGAGAAATGCGGTCAGTTTTAATATTTGCTGATAAAAGGAACTTTTTCTTGCTCCCCATCAATCTGTGAGGGAGGTTTTTATGTGTCAGATTTGAAGAGTTTGCAAACGATTCAAAGTTTGAACAAAAACTCTTTGAAAATGTTCTCATTCTGACACATAACCATCACAAGTCGTTTTGTTGCTTTTGGTTTGTACAAAGTGGAGAGTTTGATGATACATAAAATTTTGAAATCACTCTCCCCCTCAATCAATGACCCATTTAAAACATTTTGAAGACAAAATTGTAGGCATTGATTGAGTGATGAAATTTTATGAAATGTTATCATGTTGATTTCTAAAAATTTCATGGTACCACCAAGTTTTTTCACAAATACTTCCCGGAAAAATCATAGAAGGGAAAGTATTTGCGATAAAAAGGAAGACTTCTCTTCCTTATCAAGAAATAATGCACTGAGGCGTACATTAGATCGAAGAAACACGGATATAAAGTAATCCGTGCCCAGGTGAACATCACCCGGTAAAAGGAACAACCGTCTTTTTGGCGACGTGTTTTCCTCATTGTGAAAAATGGGTTGCTATCTGAAGTAATAGCAAGCCATATTTTTGAAGTCCGGGTTGCAGCCTGAAATGACTACAAGCCATATTTTTGAAGTCCGGGTTACAGCCTGAGATGACTGCAAGCCATATTGTTGAAAACCGGGTTGTAGCCTGAAATGACTACAAGCCATCATTTTGAAGAATGTTGTTAGAAACGACATGTTTTAGAAAAAAAAACTTTATTTGAAACCGAAAAACTCTTGCTCAAGCATATGTATGATTCCGTGTCATTATTGAATGACATTTCTAGAAACGTACATAATATTGATTACACAAGAGACATGTCGTAAGAGGAGTTTTTTTTTATTTTTTATTTTTTTTTATTTTTTTCTTTTTTTTAATATATATACAAAGGATATGTGAAGCAACCCCTTTACTCCTCCTGATTTTCCTGAAGACTTATGAGATCCTCAGGCGTGAGGCTCTTCATACCAAGGCGTGGGAGAATGAAATGAAATCGGTCCCTAGAGAGTGCTTTGGTGAAGATATCAGCTAGCTGGAACTCAGTCCTCACGAAGTAAAGTTCCACAATTCCTTTCTCAACTTGCTCCCTGATGAAGTGATGTCGAATGTCAATGTGCTTAGTTCTTGAGTGTTGGACGTTGTTGCAGCAGAGTACAATTGCACTTCTATTGTCACAGTACATCGGGATCTTGTTGTACACGAAGCCATAGTCTGAAAGTTGAGATCTCATCCATAGGATCTGAGCGCAACATGAGGACATGGCAATGTATTCAGCCTCTGTGGAGGAAATCGATGTACTCATTTGTTTCTTTGACGACCAACTGACCAGCTTATTACCCAGAAACTGTGCTCCTCCAGATGTGCTTCGACGAGTGTCTTGACACCCTGCGTGGTCAACATCGGAATAAGCTGTGAGTGCCATAGCAGTGTCCTTGGGATACCATAGACCCATGTGTATTGTTCCTTTGAGATACCGAAAGATCCTTTTTACAGCTTCCAAGTGCTTCTTGGTAGGTCTGGATTGATATCGAGCGCATATGCATACAGCAAAAAGGAGATCCGGTCTGCTAGCAGTGAGATACATTAAGGAACCAATCATACTCCTGTATTGGGTCTGGTCGACAGGGATCCCAACATCATCTTCATCGAGCTTTGATCTTTCGATCATGGGAGTGTCAACAGAGTCGCTGGAATCAAATCCAAATTTCTTCAGAATCTCGTTGGCATACTTGGATTAATTGATGAATATGCCATCGGGATTTTGAGATACTTGCAGGCCAAGAAAGAATGACATTTGACCCATCATGGACATCTGGAACTTAGGACTCATCTCTTGTGAAAAATGATCACACTCCTTAGGATTAGAGGAGGCAAATATGATGTCATCAACGTAGATCTGTACATGAAGGTAATTTTTGCCTGTTTTTCTGGTGAAGAGTGTAGGATCAACAGCACCTTTGGAGAATATGTTAGCAAGAAGGAATTTTGACAGAGTATCATACCATGCCCTGGGAGCTTGCTTAAGCCCATAAAGAGCCTTCTTTAACCGGTAGACATGGTTTGGACGTTACGGATCCAAGAATCCTTCGGGTTGGCTAACATACACCTCCTCCTTAAGATCGCCATTTAAGAATGCAGTTTTAACATCCATTTGATATACTACCATATTCTGACTGGCAGCATTTGCGAGAAATATTCTTATGGCTTCAATTCTGGCAATAGGTGCGAAGGATTCTTCAAAGTCTATGCCTTCCTCTTGGCGGTATCCTTTTGCTACAAGTCTTGCCTTGTTCTTTAACACATCTCCATGCTCATCAAGCTTGACTTTAAATATCCATTTGAGGGCAATGATCATAGCACACTCGGGAGGAGGTACCAATTCCCACACATCAAGTCGATCAAACTCATGAATTTCATCTACCATAGCCGTGAACCATGAGTGTTTAGACATTGCATCTTTGAAGTTCTTGGGCTCGGCTTTACAGAGAACGAAATTAAAGAAGCACCACAAGGCGTCAGTAGCAAGTTGTTTAGGAGTAGATACCGGACGAGAAGGGTTTCCAATGATGTTGTCAATCGGGTGATCATTTGTCTACTTTCTGAGATGCTCATGGAGTTGAGGAGAGTGAATTGAGGTTGCTGTGTTAGAATCTTCAGAAGATGTTGCATCATTGGAGGATTCTAGAGCAAAAATGTTTACAAACGGCTCGTCATCAGGTGGAGCGAATGGATTTGCTTCAAAAGAATTTTCCACATTTGCTACTTTGGAACATTCGCAACACCAGGTTGTGGAATGACAGGAGCTTCAGAAGTGCTCAAGTTTTGAGGTTCAAAGTATTCATCAAACATAGGGTTGAACAGTTTCTTCCAATCTTCACTTGTAGGAGGTACAAAAGGAGTAACAGGAGTAGGAGTCTGTACAAGCCTGGAGCTTATAGGTCCAGGAGATAGAAGGTTAGGTACGGGTCCAGAACTTGATTGTCCAGGAACCGGTTGCTCAGTTAGCTCATCGAAAGTAACGTGGATTGTTTCCATTATGTCTCTGGTACATTTGTTGTAGATTCGGTACCCCTTTCGCTCGGGAGCATAGCCAACGAAGAAACCAATCTCGGCCTTGGCCTTGAGTTTCCCAAGGTCTTCACTGTCATTAGTTGGGTTGCACAATGCACCAAATACTCGTAGAAATGAAAGGTCTGGTTTTCTGCCATGAACCAGTTCATATGGAGTCTTGTAGTGGAGAGGATGTATCAAGGATCGGTTCTGTGTGTAACATGCAGTTGCAATTGCCTCAGCCCAAAGAAACATAGGAGCTTTGGAGAAGATGAGCATAGTCCTTGTAGCTTCAACTAAGGTGCGATTGCGTCTTTCAACAACTCCATTTTGTTGAGGAGTACGTGGAATGCTCTTTTGATGACTAATGCCGACATCTTCATAAAATTGAGTAAGTTGTTTGTTCACTAACTCAGTTCCATTATCAGTACGAATGAATCTAACTATTTTGTTGAGCCGAACTTGCAACTGCTTGATGAGTTTGATGATGGTTACCGGAGTTTCGTCTTTAGTTCGCAGGAACTTAACCCACGTGAATCGAGAGTGATCATCGACGATAACAAGCACATATTTCTTTCCATTGATACTTTGAATCCTCATTGGTCCACACAGATCCATGTGAAGAGTATGCAGAACTTCCATGATGGAATTGACAGTCTTGGGTTTATGGGTGTGCTTCTTGCTCTTGCCCATTTGACATGCAGAACACAAATGATCCTTTTCATACTTAAGTCTGGGTAAGCCTCGAACTAGATCCTTACGTGTGAGTTTATTGATGGTACCGAAGTTCAAATGGTTTAAACGACGATGCCACAACCATGATTTGTTCTTAGAGGCTTTTGAAAGCAAGCAGATTGGAGAGGACCATAGCATGTCTTCGATAGAGATGGTGTAAAGATTGGTGCCCCGACTTCCCTTGAGGAGATCAACACCATCTAATTCTCTAACAAAAAAGGTGTGCTTTCTGAAGGCAACTTCAAGATCAGAGTCACAAAATTGACCAACAGAAAATAGATTGTGCCCAAGTCCTTCCACGTAGTATACTCTGGATATTACACTGTCTCCAAAGACGTAATCACCATAACCCATTATAGATCCAAAATGGTCGTTCCCAAATCTAACTGTACCAATAAACTTTTCCACGAAATTCTTGAGCCGCGAGCGATCTCCAGTCATATGTTTTGAGCAGCCTGAGTCCAAATAGCAAAGGACGATTTGTACGACCTGCATTTGAAACCATACAATGGTGGATAACTGAAAAAGCTGGAGCCCCACAAACAGTTGGGGTCCGTTTGGTTAGCACACACAAATATTGGATTATCATATGTCATAGATATCTTTCTGGAATTATCACACTTTGATGCACTAGAACTAGGAGTGGTACTACATGCTTCTAATGGGAACATTCTACCAGTAGGTCTCCACTTCTTAGTTGGCACACCCTTGGAATTAGTGATCCTAGTCATTGGGCACTTTTCGCCTACGGTGAATTTCCTTCCCGTGGGTCTCCATTGATAACCAACATTAGTGAACACTTTTCCTGTTTTATTCCATACTTGTTTTGCCCTTTTAACATTCGAAACATTCATAACTGAAGATTTCATAGTGTATTTAAGAAAAGACACAACACAAGCATCATGATTACCAAAAAATAAGCATCCGTTACAAGTCTTACAAATAGCATCAGAATTCGAATAAAATACATCATTGTTAACACAAATGTTTGATTTAACTCGATTCCTTTCACTAAGCATAACTTTATTGTTCCTAGAGGATTCTTCTACTTCCTTCATGAGTGTACTCTTAGCCGGCAAAGTCCTATCATTCTTTGTATTGCTCCTAGGCTGTGACTTGCTAGCATAAGATACATCTTTTACTCCTGTAGAAGCATTGACGGGAACATTAGTATGATTAGTTGCTAGTAGTTTACCGGTGATCATGATGGTGGGTTGTGACATGGTTTGGGGATAATCTAATGTAACATGTTTATTGCCACTGTTAGAGTGCGACGCAAATGACCTATCCGACTTGTTATCATTCTTGGGGCATGATTCTATAACATATTCTAATAGTTCCTGGGCTCTATTAGTGAGAAAGCAAGCACCAATCATAACATCATCATGCGGTTTAGGTATCCTCTCATCTTCGATGGTTTCTCTAAGTATGGCCAGATACTCCTTAAGATGTTTAAGATAGTTGCTATGAACTAACCTATTGTTCCTAAGGGGAAGAGAGACATTCACAGCATCGCACACATAATTTTTACAAGCATGTACATTGGAAATCGCATGTTCACATGAAATAACGGGCGCTTTACCCTTCACAATAGTCTTTAGATTCTCAATTTCGTTTAACAAAGAAGTGACTCTTTCATTGTTTTGGTCACGCGTTATTTTAATAGACTCAAATAACTCTTTGTAACGTTGTTTAGCGTTTAACATTTCAGCACGAAGCCACTCATTTTCATGTTGTAGTTCATTGATAATGCCTTGTTTCTGAAAATTTTGAGAATCTATCGACTTCTGGTAATTGGTATTGGTCACGTCACTTTTGTTTGACTTTAACTGTGCAATTTGGACCTTCAATTTCCGAATCGTGTTTGATTGAGCTTGAATTACTTCATCTTTTTTGGCTAATTCAAAACATGTGTCAAACTCAGGAGCATCCGAGGATGTCTTGAAATTTGATATTTCTATGCTTTCTTCTAGATGTTGATATTTTAGTTGTAAGTTAAGATTATCAACTTCTAGTTTTGAGAAATTCCTGACCATGTTATCGTGGTCGTCGTTTTGAATTTTTTCAGTAAGTTTGTAATTCTCCCCCTCAAGCTCAATTACGCGATTCTGGAAGACATTCAAAGTGACGGACATTTCATGAAATTATCGAGTAGACAAGGCAGAGTCAGTAACAGTGTAAAACACATCTTTTGCAATGCAATTAGCTAGCAAATTTTCGTTCATAATGAGAATGTTTTTCCTGTCAATTTCACTGTATTTGAGATCAATAGCAAATTGTTTACTCTCATTTTCCAATTCTTTAAAAACCTTTCTCATTTGAGTTACATCATCATGAATGGTATTTTTAAGGCCCTCAAAGTGTTCTTTTAGAAGTTTGAAAAATGGCATGACTTCAGTAAAGTAACACTTTTTTGTTTGCTCAAAACCCCTTTCCCCTTCAATAATCCCTGTAGGCGTAATTCTTTTTTTACATGTTTGCTCAAAGTCATTGAACAATTGACCTAGAACATATAAGCCAATTAGAGTGTTGCACTCTGTGGGAAGGGTAAATGGCACAAGGTGCGTGGGTGTATTCAGGGGATAGATGGTTGGGTCAGCAATTCTAAAGATGGTGCGTGTGTTACCCACAATTCTTTCAGCTTTCATTTTCTCAATGTCAATATTCCAAAAAACTTTGTCAGGAAGGATTCTCTTTTGAGGAAAAAAAATGGCTGAGTGATTGTCATTTGCATAGTCATAGTGAAACACAATATTCTTAGCAATGCACTTGGGATCATTTAATCGTTCAACAAGTTTTTCCCTAGTTCTATCTTCAATCTCCTGAGTTTCACTATCATTTCTTACTTCGGGAGGTGCATGATTAGGCTCAAGCATAGTGTTTGCATCATATAACGCAAGCTGAGCACCTATGCCATTTCTAAGGTATTTTGCTTTAGGCTTAGAGGCATCCTGTTCACTGAATTCATCACTAAGTTTCCTATGGTTTTGCATCATTTGAGCAGATTGAATGGTTTGGCCTTGTGTGTACAACTTATCTTCCAATTTATTTTTCAATATTTTGAGTTTTGAGAAATCATTTAGAAGTTTAGTCTCTTTTTCTTTGTGTTCAAGTTTGATTGAAGTCAAACTTTTTTGAAATTCTTGTTTTTGTTTGGCAGTTTGATCCAATTGTTTTTTCAAAGAAACTAACTTCCTTTGCAATGTTTCTTGTTTGGAATTATTTTCAGATATGTAAGTACGCATTTGTCATTCCATTTTCTGCTCATGATCATTAAGTTCAAATCTAGCACGTTGTTCATATAGATTCACTTGATCCTTAAGAATGTTAACTCTTGTAATTAAGGAATCATCAGGGTTGTATATCGTGTGCTCATGTACCTCATGTTCACTAGAATCACAAGACGGCATGTTACTTGGTACATCTGGCGGTCCATTGTCATTCACATACACTTCATATGGGACATTATTGGTATTTCCCATATCAGTGGCGTTTGTGTTGACAATATTCTTAAGATGTACCGAGTCATACGCCCCCTGTGAAGCAGTAGGGTTATACAGATCAGGATTAAGAGCTGTTGGTACCTCAGAGATAGCAGATGTGATTGATGAATCAGGATGTTGTGAAGAGGATGCAGTTGCAGACAGATTTGCCATGAAAATGGTTTGAGCAGTAGGTTCATCATCTACGTCTGAGTCAAATGCATCACATTCTTCAACTTGAAAGATATTCGGGGTCATTGAGAGCCATATCCTGAACAGGCTGATCATCCACATCAGCATCAAAGGTGTTCCCATCATTACCAGCCAGAAAGAGCAGAGCCTCTTCATCCAACACCGTCCCATTCTCTTGCGCCTGCATCAGCAACATCTTGTCCTTGAAGTACTCAGAGTTTTGAGGACGTTTTGGGAGAGTGCAATTCCTAGCTATATGGCCCAACCCTCCGCAGTTATAACATTTAGGCTGCCTAGCTTGTGCTTGAATAGCATTGCTAACTCTGTACTGCCCATTATCTCTACCAGTATTTCTTTGATTGAAATTCTGTCTTCCCTGCACATTCTGAACCACCACTCTACCATCCTCAATGACTGCCTGATTACGTGGATTAGACGAGATCCTAAGTTGGTTGTTAGTAGATGGAAGTGCAGCCCTGAACTGTTGGACCAGTAGAGAAACTTGGTTGGAGAGATTATCAATCATCATGTCAGTGCGAGAATACCCAGAATCAAGTTGTGTATTCAAGGCAGATGGTAAAGAAGTTGATGATTGACTATTTGTTGGGGGAGACCTGGAGGTTGGTGGCGATGGTTGAGACTGATCATTTGAAGGTTGGATAAGTTGTTGAGCATTAGAGACAAGGCAAGAGATTCATTTGATGTTGACTGATTGAGCTTTTCTCGCATTAACCGATCATAAACAGCATGTTTCTCATGTTGTTGGAGATATGCATAGAGTTGCTCATGATTAGTATCCCTGAGACCTTTGTTGAGCTTAACGGCTGTAACAAACCTATCCCACTCTGGTGCCATGTTATTCACAAATTTTGAATTAAGCTGAATATTGGGCATTGTCATCTTGATGGCTCTCATATCATTAACCAACTTGTGAAATCTGACGTAATAGTCAGTGATGCTTTCACCTGAGTTCATTTTGAAGTGCTCAAACTCATCGTAAAGCTGAGATTCCCGATCTTCTCTAGTTAGCTCAGACCCTGCAAGAAGCATTTTCACATTATCCCAGACAGCCTTGGCTTCAGTGTTGTAGTTGATAAGTTTGTAGACATCTTTAAGGAGCCCTTGAATGACAATATTTGATGCTCTGATGTCAGCATCATAGCGTTTCTTTTCTTCATCTGACAGATCATTGTAAGTGCGAGGTCTAACAGGACAAATAGTAGCCGGTTGTTGATCAGTTGCTGCGACCGTGTCTCTAGTAGTCCCCATTACAAAGGGTCCCTCATCGATGGACTTCAAGATGATGACTCCATTTTCCTTACCCAGACAATAGAGACGAATCCTTTATGCCCATGATTCATAGTCAGTTCTGTCCAACATAGGAGGTCGGGTGTCGGACCCAGCAGCTTGACTGTCATCGGAGGATGTCGACATCACAGAGTAGAAACTACCACACCGCAGAATATGATATACTCACACTAAGGTGCACAAATTAACTCCAAAAGAAAACTAGTCGCAACCCACTTAATCGCAAAAACCAGTCGCAACACACTTAACCGCAAAGAGCACTAACCGCAGAAAATACCAAACCGCAGAAAATTCCAACCGCAGAATGATCTAATCGCAACCTAAGTAAACCGCAAGCCAAGGATACTAACCGCATGACACAAATCGCAGAAAGTACTAAACCGCAGGAACCTCCCAACCGCAGAATGATCTAATCGCAACCTAAGTAACCGCAAACCAAGGATACTAACCGCAGGAACCTCCCAACCGCAGAATAGTTAACCGCAAATGACTAACCGCAGATAACTAATCGCAGTGACAATGGTCCAAAACTGTCACTATCATTGCGTTTTGTTTGTATTCCTAAAATAGTAATCGCAGTCAAACTAACCATAGATTTTAGAAACTAAACGTAACTTAGCAATGGAACAGTAGACTTAATCGCAGTAAAGAAATTCGCCCAAAATCTTCTCCAAACTACAAATAGATTACGGAAATGGTAACACAAGCTAAACCACAATGTTCTACATACACTAATGAACATAAAAGTACATCACTAACATGTATAACAACACTAGAAAGATTAGACCAAGATGTTTTCCAAGAAAGTGACTTAAAACTCACAAAACCACACAAAACATCATCAAATTCGATTCTACAAGGCCCTAAGATGAAACCTTGGCTCTTGATACCAATTGTAGAATACTAACTAAGTTAGAAACATGAAGCCCTTATGATTTGTGTGGCGTTAGAAATAAAAGAAAGAGAGGGAGAGTGGAACCTTGAGAGAAAAAGAAAGATTAGATTGAGATTAAGTGAAGGTCCAACCCTCTCCACATGTGGAGAGGGGTATTTATACTTACAACATAAACGCCCACACCCGGGCTGTGGATCAGGCATACAGTGGGTGAAGACCCATCCTTCTTCCACGGTGTTACTTAAACTACTACTAACTAACTAATATATAAACTAACTACGAGCTAACTTAATGCTTTTACAATAACCATGTGACCGAGACTTTTTCGAGGTGGCATCATGTACTCAGGAATATCATCTCGGGGATGAGATGATGGTAGAGGTGGTGGTGAAGACGCTGGAACTGATGGTGGTTCATATGTAGGCAGCATGTACGGATGTGGGTGTGGTAATAGTGATGCTGGTGGTGAGGGCACAGGAAGTGTCCTTTTTCGTGTTGTCTCACGGGTTCTCCTAGGGCGAACTGGTGGGATATCATGTGATGATGGTGGAGCGGGCGGTGCTAATGGTGCTGGTGGATCTGTGGGGGGAAAAGTATCCTCGGAATCGGAATCCGATAAGATGGTAATAGCGGGGTCGGAGGAAGACATAGCTCTGTAACAACCCGGTAATTATAAATATTTCACAATGTAACTAAATAATCAGCATAAACATGCATAAGTAGTGTTTTAGCGGCGTAGTGGCACGGAGGACTTTATTTAAGTGTGTAAAATAGTTATAGTTTAGGTTTGCACCTTGTTCTCTATAACTATGGCTCTGATACCAATCTGTAACACCCCCATATTTTGATATACGCAGCGGAATTAAGTTTGGGGTATTACTTCAAGTATCACAGTCATAATAATAGAAAACGACTCAAAAAGAGACGTTTTAGATAAAACAGTTATCATTCATTTATTTAATCAGAGTTTACACAAAAGAGAGGTCCCAGCGGGAGTTATTGAAATACATATATAAGTACTTATTTTTTAATGATAACAAAATGGACGCCCCTTTTTATAAGAAAGTCCATAGCCACTCCGTGCCAAGTCATGCTTTAGTTACCTGAGATAAAACATGCTAAAAGTCAACACAAAGGTTGAGTGAATCCATAGTGTTTGTATAATAATCAGTTGAACACAAGTTAAATCATAGAGGAACAGTAATATTGCAGCACAGTATATTGCCTTAAGTCTCATGACACGCAAACCTTAACAGTTGGACATCATAAAAATGATGTTAGTACAGAAATCATATAGATGATGTCTGTAATAGTGCCATCGGGCAGGAGCTTGCCATTCTCCCGTTTATTTTCAAATATAGTGCATTTGGTCACCTATCCGGCTAACAAATGGGGCGTCAACTGCCAATAGATCTATTCACTATATTCGCGTTCACTCACAAGTGATTAATGGTGCATAATATGAGGGTCTTTTAGTGGCAACAATGGGAACTTAGGCAATATCAATCAGGATAGCATACATAAAAATACTTGTGTTCAGGTTTGTAGCATGTATCTCCCCACAAGTTTGTAAAACATATAAAAAGTGGGACTACGAACTCACCTTGATGATACAGTAGTTTTGTTGGAAACTAATCAAGTTGTGTGAATAAACTGCTCCGACATGCGACCTGAGTTGGTATGTCAAGTTTCAGTATGTTTGTTGTCGTTCAAAACTTTATTAGTGAATAATACTTATAGTAATAGTACAACATGTGTATTATTATAAATCTTTGGGGGGAATTAGAATAACGCGTACGGTTGAACGAGAAAAGTATAAACGATAGGATTATAACTTATTAATTCATAATTTACACTTTATATCCCCATGCATTAATTAATTTTTAAAGTTAATCCTCTATATATATAGTTTTAGAATTTTAGCAAAACAAGTCCTCCATGCAATTTGAAAATGACATGCATAGTCCTTATTCTATATTATTACTTAAATTTTCAGTTTTGACCCAAGGAACTCCATGTTTAGTGTTTTTACCCCATGCATGTTTGGCGTTACATTTCTAGTCCTTATTTCGCAAATTTGCGTTTTCGTTTTAGAAAGAGATGTGGCTTGACTTGATTTATTAAGATAATTTGTTTCAAGCTTATAAATGAGCTGTTGAGGGCTTATGAGTTTAAAACTTAGCTTTTGGACTTTACAGCCCATTCAGGGTGCGTTGGTTTTGTACTAGCGACCAAAAAAAAGAAGGCAAGAAACACAAGGCGAGGCCTTGGGTTTTTGGTGATGAGTTGGTGGTTTTATAAACTTAGCTAGGTGCTCTTTAATATAGTTCAACCCTTTTAGCTTAAAGGTTTCATTTATTAGGTTAAACAATTCAATGAAAAGGAGTGTTTGGACTTGTCTTGATAAAGAAAGAAAAGAAAAGAAACAAAGTTTGATTCTTAAAACTTCATGGGCTTGTCTTTAGGACCTGTTACCATTTTGGTTAGCTTATCTAGATGGTTACATGGTGTAGCTTAAGGCTCAAGAAAAAAAATGTAACGAGGGGCTGGGGCTGTTTTGGGTTGGTTCTCGACAGAAAAGAAAAAAAAGGAAATAAGAACGAAATTTATGAAAGATTTGTAACTTATTTTTGTAGCTTATTTTCGTGGCTTAATAACAAGTATATTAGCTTATCTGGACCACTTAATGTGTAGCTTGAAGCTTAAGGTTTAAAAATATAATTACACTAAGTGGGTGTTGTTTGCTCTCGGTAAGAATAAAAAGAAAGAAAGAAAATTTAGTTTTTGATCTTTGTTCTTACTTGTACTAGATTATACCATATGTAAGTGTTAATAGAAATGTAAAAGAGATTTGAAAGGGACTTTGAGGACTTACTGAGCTTACGAATCTGATTAGAACTAAAAGTGACCAAAGTGACTTTAAAATGAGACTAAGCTTTTCCAAGACTTCTAGGCCCTTGTACAAACTTTTCTCCTTTCTTCTTGGACTCAAGATCAGTAGGCAAGAGTTTGTGAATGTGGTTTGTGTTTGAGAACAAAGTATGAGATGAAATGGTTCCTGTTTAGTTTGTTATATATAGGGAGGTAATTAGAGCTTGCATGGGATGAAGGGAACTTGTTCATGTTGCTCGACGTATATATAGATGAGGGAATTAGTGTGCATGAAATTACTTCGACACATGTTATACTTTGTAAACAAGTTAAGTAACAGATAATATGATTCATGAAGTTTCATCATGTCCAGGTGGGTTTCTCTTTTGGTTCGATTGGTTAACAAAGAAGGTGGCCATGTGATGCCTTGATATTGTTGACTCTATTGCTAAATATCTTCAAGGCAAGTTGTAAGGAACTAGTTTAGGTTTAAATGATATTCACATTAGGTTAGTAAGGGCTTTAGTTGGTTTATAATTAGGATAGGGCTCGTTTGGTCTGGTTTTGATTTCTGTCGTGGCTAACAAGAATGAAAGGTGTTGGGTTTGGCTTCAAACCTTGTAAATGAGCTATGATATGTTGTACTTTTAGTTTAATACTTGTAGGAACTTAGTTAAAAGACTTTATTTTGGTTTAGTAATTTTTTTTGTAGTTAAGGTTTAGTATACTACGAGCTTTTAGGAAATTGTATTTTAAGTTTGTGATCTAGCTACATAAATTCATAATTATAATAGGTTAGGTCTCGCGAAAACCCAAATTAATAGCAAACATTTAGTTTGAATGTTTAATGATCGTACGTTAATGAATTAACGTAATGTGGCAAATAAAAATTGAAAACTTTTATACTTGACATATAAGGATTTTTATGTGAAATAAACATAAGGCAGGTTGGTGTCGGTCCGCGTGTGAGCAGTTTCTTAGGAATGTGAGTTACGTCACATTAGTTGGTTGTTGTGATAATTTAAACTGATAACGTTTAATCTAGAAAAAAAAATTATACGTAGAAAATGGATTATATTTATTTAGTACAAAGTGAAATTTACCAGTGGTTACAGTATTCCCCCGTCAAATTGAATCTCGTCCCGAGATTCAGTCTGTGTTGGTTGAGATGTTGGGAAAAAGGTGAGGATATTTAGTACGAATTTGATCTTCTCGTTCCCAGGTAAATTCTGGTCCTCTCTTAGAGTTCCATCTAACCTTAACGATGGGGATACGGTTTCGTTTCAATTGCTTGACATCTCTGTCCATGATTTCCACGGGTTCTTCCACAAAATTGAGTTTGTCATCGAGTTGAAGTTCTTTCATTGGAATGACAAGTGTTTCATCTGATAAACACTTCTTCAGATTAGAAACGTGAAAGGTAGGGTGTATGTTACTGAGCTCTACAGGAAGTTCAAGTTTGTAGGCTACTGGACTGACTCTCTCAAGAATCTTGAATGGCCCGATGTATCTGGGATTCAGTTTTCCCCGTTTTCCGAATCTAACTGCACCTTTCCATGGTGATATTTTTAACATGACTTTGTCCCCAACTTCAAATTCCATAGGTTTTCGCCTTACATCTGCATAGCTCTTTTGTCTATCTCGTGCAGTTTGTAAACGTTGTCGAATTTGCACTATTTTATCGGTGGTTTCTTGAATGATATCTGGTCCGGTAAGTTGGGCTTCTCCAACCTCGGCCCAGCAGATGGGTGATCGGCACTTCCGCCCATAAAGTGCTTCGAATGGAGCTGCCTTGATACTGGCATGATAACTATTGTTGTATGAGAATTCTACCAAAGGCAAATGTCTATCCCATCCTTTTCCAAAGTCTATTACACATGCCCGAAGCATATCTTCCAATGTTTGGATGGTTCTTTCGCTTTGCCCGTCTGTTTGTGGGTGGTAAGCAGTACTCATATCTAATTCAGTACCCAAAGCTTTCTGAAGCGATTGCCAAAATCGGGATGTGAAACGAGAATCACGATCTGAGATAATGGAAATTGGTACCCCATGTCGTGAGACTATTTCCTTCAGATACAATCGTGTGAGACTTTCCATTTCATCTGTCTCCTTGATTGGTAGGAAGTGTGCTGACTTCGTAAGACGATCAACGATGACCCAAATAGCGTCATACCCGCTTGATGTCCTAGGTAGCTTGGTGATGAAGTCCATGGTTATTCTTTCCCACTTCCATTCAGGAATCTCTGGTTGAATCAACAAGCCGGACGGCTTTTGATGTTCAGCCTTAACTCGTGAACATGTCAAACAATTTCTGACATACTCAGCGATGTCAGCTTTCATGTTTGGCCACCAGTAAAACTTCTTGAGATCCTGATACATCTTTTCAGAACCTGGGTGAATGGAATATTTTGACTTATGTGATTCATGCATAATCACATTTCTTAAATCACCAAAAAGTGGTAACCAACTTCTGCCCTTTAGGCAACGTGTTCCATCAGGTCGTATTTCAAACGCCTTGTCCATACCTCTTAACTTTTCAGCCTGAATGTTTTCTTCTTTTATTGCCTCAGCCTGTGCTTTAAGAATTTGGGATGGCAATTCCATGTTAATGGTCATGACTAAAGCTCTGACTCGAAGAGGCTTAATCCGTTCTTTCCTGCTTAAAGCATCTGCTACAACATTTGCTTTTCCAGGGTGATAACGAATTTCACAGTCATAATCACTTAGCAATTCTAGCCATCGGCGTTGCCTGATGTTCAAATCTTTCTGATCAAGAATGTGCTGGAGGCTCTTATGATCAGTGAACACGATACATTTTGTGCCGTACAGGTAATGTCTCCAAATCTTAAGGGCAAACACTACTGCTCCTAGTTCGAGATCATGAGTTGTGTATTTCTCTTCATTAGGCCTGAGCTGTCGGGAGGCATAAGCAATAACCTTTTCCCTTTGCATTAATACGGCTCCCAAACCTTGGTATGATGCATCACAATAAACAACAAAATCGTCGTTTCCTTCAGGTAGTGCTAGAATTGGAGCTTCACAAAGCTTTTGCTTTAGCAGTTGGAACGCTTTCTCTTGATCTTCTCCCCAGATGTATTTCTTGTTCTTTTGAGTTAACTCGGTTAAAGATTTGGCAATCTTCGAGAATCCTTCTATAAATCTCCGATAATAGCCAGCCAGTCCTAAGAATTGACGCACCTCAGTGGGTGTTGTAGGAGTCGCCCAATTCTTGACTGCTTCTATTTTAGAAGGATCTACGTGAATGCCGTGGCGATCAATCACGTGCCCAAGAAACTGCACAGTGTGAATCCAGAAATCACACTTGGAGAATTTTGCATACAGTTGTTCTTTCTTGAGCAATTCCAAAATAGTTCTCAAATGCTCTTCATGTTCTTCTTTGTTTCGAGAGTAGATGAGAATATCATCAATAAACACAATCACGAATTTATCCAAATAAGGTTTGCACACCCGGTTCATGAGATCCATAAACACAGCTGGTGCATTGGTTAACCCAAACGGCATTACTTGAAATTCATAGTGACCGTATCTTGTTCGGAAAGCTGTTTTAGGAATATCTTCTTCCTTGACTCGTAGCTGATGATAACCTGATCTCAAATCAATCTTCGAGTAGACACTCGATCCTTGTAATTGATCGAACAAATCATCGATCCTTGGTAATGGATATCGATTCTTCACCGTAAGTTTATTCAACTCCCGGTAATCAATACACATTCTAAAAGTTCCGTCCTTCTTTTTAACAAATAGGACAGGAGCTCCCCAAGGCGAAGAACTTGGTCGGATGAAACCTCTATCCAGTAGCTCCTGTAGTTGGTTAGATAGTTCTTGCATTTCTGATGGGGCTAAGCGGTAAGGTGCTCGTGCTACTGGCGCTGCTCCTGGCACCAATTCAATTTGGAACTCTACCTGACGAATAGGTGGCAGACCAGGCAATTCCTCGGGAAAAACTTCCGGAAAATCTCTTACCACAGGCACATCTTCTAGTCTTTTCTCATCTGGCTTTTTCTCCGTCACATGAGCTAGGAACGCGTGACACCCTCTATCAATATACTTCATGGTTTTGATGCAAGATATAATGCTTAATCTGGTCTTACTTTGATTACCTCGGATAATCAAAGTTTCATCCTTGAATGGAATGTGAACCACCTTCTCGTCACATATGATTCTTGCATGGTACTTGGATAGCCAGTCCATACCGATGATGACATCAAAGCTACCGAGTTCAATAGGCATGAGGTCGACGTTGAAAGATTGGTTTAGTAAGGTTAGTGTGCAACCTTGGATTATCGAGTTAGTGCTTACTAATTTTCCGTTGGCTAGTTCAATTTTGTAGGTTTTGCTTAGGGCAGTGGGAGTAAGTTTAAGTAAGGATGCAAAAGGGATAGATATAAAACTTTTATCAGCTCCTGTATCAAATAATACTTTAGCTAGATGTTGGTTCAGAGGAAACGTACCCGTGACCACATCCGGGTTATGCTGAGTGTTTCCATCTCCTAGCAAGTAAACTCTTCCATGGGCATTGTTGTTCTGGTTGGCATTCTGTTTTGGGCATCGATTCTTGTAGTGTCCTTTCTCACCACATCCGTGGCATATCACAGTTACCGGCTGCAAATTAGCACCAGTGACTCTGCAGTCTTTGGTTTGATGGCCGATCCTCTGACATTTAGTACACCTAACAGTGCAAGGCCCATGGTGATGCAACATGCATCGGTTGCATAAAGGAAGTTTTCCAGCATACCCACTTCCTTCAGCAGGTGTGGCAACTTCCTGCCTGCGGTTCTGTTGATTGTGGCGGTTGTTGCGGTTTTGCTGATAGTTGTAGTTATTGTTACGGTTGTTGTTGTTGTTGTTGTTGTTGTTGTTGGGGTGGTTGTTGTTGTGATGAGTGGTTCTTTTGTCATCAAACTTCCGTTTGTTGTCATTATTCCCTTGTATAGAATTACGTTTGATTTCTCGGTCCTGTAACTTTTGAGCAATATCAATGGCTTCTTCTAGTGACTTCGGTTTAGATGCGGTAACATTTCCTTCAATACTTCGAGGCAGTCCCTCGATATATTTCTCCAGCTCCTTTTCAAGATCAGGAACCATGGTTGGGCATAGTACTGCCAGTTCCTGAAACCTCCGGTTGTATGCTTTAAGATCCGTTCCTTTCACAACCAGTTGGTGAAACTCATCTTCTAGTTTCTTAATTTCGGTACGGGGACAGTATTTCTTGAGCATTTTTGTTTTGAAGTCTGCCCAGCTGAGTTGATAAGCTGCTTCAATACCCATAGTACGGGCGGAAGAATTCCACCATGATAGGGCATCCTCCAAAAGAGTACCGGTGGCAAAAGTAACCTTGCAGTCGTCTGTGCAACCGCTTCTCATAAACACAGTCTCTGAGTGTAACAATTCGCATTTTCAGATTAATTACTATTCCCGGCAGGTCACCCAAGCCTGTACTACTCTCGCATGAGCACGCTTAACCGTATGGGCGATTAACCGTTAGACCACAAAACGCGTTTCTAAGACAATTTGAGTTTTCAACTTATTAGAAAAAGTCAACATATTTTTCCCTCCTCCTTTGACCAAAAATCATTCTTTGATTTTATAAGTCATTCCTTGATTTTTAGGCTTGCGGTTTTAGGTCTAAAAGACATTTAACACCAACCGACACTAGACTGAGCCCAACCTAGACATTATAAGTCATTTTAAGTCATTATTATCCTATTAGAAAAGTTACATTTTACTTTTCTCAATTTTACGCAACTTTCGTACGTTTTACGTATTACGCGTTTTAGACCCGTGTTTCCAGTTTTTAGCAGGGTTTTAGCACCCGATAGAACCTACCACTCATTTTATATTTTATTATGGACTATATTGACATGTTTAACAATACTTTCAAGTTTCATATTTTTAGGATACCCGGTTTTACGTTTCGTGACTTAACAACTTACGGTTAGCAATTTACGGGTCCAAAACTAGCTACATAAGTAGGATAATACCAAGTTTTTGCATCTAGTCACCCTTATCTCTATATGAACGACTTAGGGGGGGGGGAGGATTCACACTTGTGGCATGATCTCATGACTTTAGCCATTAGATCAATACTTATTTACAACTTTGTCTCCAAGTTTAGCAAAAATATCCTAAAAACTAACCTCCTCAATGAACCTTCCTAGACACCTTCCTAACCTCCTCTTCATGCTATAAATACAAGCTCATACCTTCATCTTTTCATCACCAAAATGCCACAACATATGTACCTAGCACCATGATCCTTTGATCTTCAATATATAAATTACATACCAAAGTTCAAGGTCTTAGTATTCTCTACCTAGTTCTTAAGTTTGTTTGGTGATTCCATGGTTGAATTAGGAGCTACACAAGGTTACTAGGGCTGAAGTTAAATGATTTTCACAAGGGTTATATCAAGGCTAGCAAGGGTTACAAGAGTTATGGTGAAGGGTTTACAAGCTTAGGTTTAGTGTCCTAGTTCTATACTTGACTTCCTTTCTTTAGAAAGCCAAAAGTTGTAAGAAAACCCTTATACACTTTCTTGCTCAATATCATTTCATGCTTATTATGTTTCCTTCATGCTATATATGGTCTTTGTATTGTGTTCATGATGTTTAAAAATGGATAAAACAAGTATTGGTATACATATGTTAACTTATGACAAGCAAACAAGCAAACTAGTGATTTTTATGGAAAACCACGACCACAATAGTATAACTTTGATATTTGACACTTACTTACTGTTAAAGAGGACTTAACAAGGAAAACATAGCAATTTGAATCACCCAAAACGAGTACACGAGTCAAAAGTTATGACCATTTGAAGTTAGCGAAACCAAAACGGCAAAACTGCCTAAATAGCATTCTGATCAAATTATGATTTTGAAAGTCCCACTTCTGGTCCGATTCATCAAAAAGTTAAAACACGAAAGTTGTCCGGAACGACGTTTTCGTTCAGGAACAAAGAAGCTCGAGCCCTGAAAACGCTTTCTGAGTGATAAATTTCTTCAAATTCTTAACAGCCCATTTTTAGACCAAAGTTACTATATAATCATTATAATTAGATGAGACCAAGAGGTCTAATGACCTAAAGCCGAGACCACAACCATGGCTAAAGCCAAGGTTGAGTCTCAAGATCATGGTAACAATGACCAAGGTCACGGCAAAGCTACGGCTAAAGACCATATAACTATTAAAGATCAAAAAGCTTATATATATATATATATATGTTATCAAATACTACAATAGTAGGGAGCCTCATGTGAGGAGTTCATTGAGTAAGCCGTCGAGACGAGTTGTGGATTTACGAGTTAAAGTGTCCTGGCTCCTCGAACGTTTACTCCATGACTTCTGAATTATGTCGGCCCGAACGGTAGTAAGAGATATACAACTTATACATGTTTCATAGACCACTTATATTCAACGACTTACACTATATACTAAGTACTACATCATGAACATTATGCAAGACATATATGGGCAATTCTTCGTATTCTTAGACGTTACTCCAAACCTAAGTCGCAACGTTCTATTATAGGCTGCTCTTAGAGACTTTCGCGATTCGACTTTCATTTCTCATTACATAGACTTAAGGTGAGTCATAGCCCCTACTCTTTTCGTACTTGTCTTAACTCTTTGGGGGAGACACATGCTCAACTACTTGTTTACTTGTACAAATACTCAAAACGTCTATACTTGACTGTGTTATACTTGATTGCTTACATACATGACTGCGTTATACTTAATTGCGTTATTCTATTTATTGACTAGTAGTTGTCTTTGGGAATTGACTCCCAGTTGTCTTTGGGAATTGACTCCCAGTTGTCTTTGGGAAGTGGCTCCCAGTTGTCTTTGGGAATTGGCTCCCAGTTGTCTTTGATACATCCTAACATTTGCGAATGTTGGATACATCATAAAAGTGAGGTCTTCGGAGATGAAGTAGAGACTCACTACTAATTGCTTAATTGTCTTGATGAACTTATACATGTCTTTATTATACTATATGTTAGCAGTGGGTTGTGAACACACAGGTTACAAGTCTCTTATGGCGGGACTTGTAACTGAGTGGATTCTCAATGCCTTTGCTGTGTGATCATTCTTTAAGGCTTTTCAACTGTTTTAAGACAAACTCTATGAACTCACCAACCATTGTGTTGACACTTTAGCATGTTTATCTCAGGTTAGTAAGACGATAGCTAGTGCGTGGAACATAGAGTCAAGCTGCATATTCTGAAGACTTACGCTTTTATCATTTACCATTCAAAACACTTTGTATACATTTATGTATCATACTTTGGAATCTCATGTTTGTAACTTTGAATTCATTAATCGAATGGTAACTTTTCAAAACGTCTCATTTAGAGTTCGTTTTCTATACCTTGTACTTTGTATTATGAAGTAGCACCCCTATGACACAGTCTTCCGCTGCGGTATTTTGGGGGTGTTACAGATTGGTACCAGAGCCTTGGTTATAGAGAACTAGGTTGCATTTAGTGCCTAGACTATAACTGCTATATACGTTGGGACCTTCCTCTTTATTTGCCTTACACACAATACATACACATATGCTTTTTGGTTAGAGGTTTGCTTAGTTCCACGCTGTTAGATGATGTGACTTTAGTATTATAAGGAGCCCCAGAGATTCGTCGAGTCATTAAAAACATGGAGCTCAGTAATAACTAATTAGTTAACTTAATCTTGTGTTTGATGAGACACAAGATTTGAGTTAAATAATATTATTGCTTAGCTTTAGGGATTTGATGACTGGATTATCTTACCATCTGCCTCAGAAGGCGGATTTTGTGTCGGAAATTCTTAAGTAGGATGTTTTAGAATCTCCTTATTTAAATGGATTGGGACGCCTCTTCAGTTAAATAAAGAAATTGTAAATCACCGAACCATAAGTTTATGAGACCTTACTTACATAAATTTGGACGCTTCTTTATGTAAGTAATGTGTTATAAATAAGTGGGCTTAATTGTAGCCGATACAACTCCTTAACCAGAATCTTAGACGAATCAGAGTAAACACCACTATATTAGAGATCCCGAATTCTCTTAGACACACCATAAGTAGTTAACATCAACTAAACTTCGGGACGAAGTTTCCTGAAGGGGTAGAGACTGTAACAATTCGCATTTTCAGATTAATTACTATTCCCGGCAGGTCACCCAAGCCTGTACTACTCTCGCATGAGCACGCTTAACCGTATGGGCGATTAACCGTTAGACCACAAAACGCGTTTCTAAGACAATTTGAGTTTTCAACTTATTAGAAAAAGTCAACATATTTTTCCCTCCTCCTTTGACCAAAAATCATTCTTTGATTTTATAAGTCATTCCTTGATTTTTAGGCTTGCGGTTTTAGGTCTAAAAGACATTTAACACCAACCGACACTAGACTGAGCCCAACCTAGACATTATAAGTCATTTTAAGTCATTATTATCCTATTAGAAAAGTTACATTTTACTTTTCTCAATTTTACGCAACTTTCGTACGTTTTACGTATTACGCGTTTTAGACCCGTGTTTCCAGTTTTTAGCAGGGTTTTAGCACCCGATAGAACCTACCACTCATTTTATATTTTATTATGGACTATATTGACATGTTTAACAATACTTTCAAGTTTCATATTTTTAGGATACCCGGTTTTACGTTTCGTGACTTAACAACTTACGGTTAGCAATTTACGGGTCCAAAACTAGCTACATAAGTAGGATAATACCAAGTTTTTGCATCTAGTCACCCTTATCTCTATATGAACGACTTAGGGGGGGGAGGATTCACACTTGTGGCATGATCTCATGACTTTAGCCATTAGATCAATACTTATTTACAACTTTGTCTCCAAGTTTAGCAAAAATATCCTAAAAACTAACCTCCTCAATGAACCTTCCTAGACACCTTCCTAACCTCCTCTTCATGCTATAAATACAAGCTCATACCTTCATCTTTTCATCACCAAAATGCCACAACATATGTACCTAGCACCATGATCCTTTGATCTTCAATATATAAATTACATACCAAAGTTCAAGGTCTTAGTATTCTCTACCTAGTTCTTAAGTTTGTTTGGTGATTCCATGGTTGAATTAGGAGCTACACAAGGTTACTAGGGCTGAAGTTAAATGATTTTCACAAGGGTTATATCAAGGCTAGCAAGGGTTACAAGAGTTATGGTGAAGGGTTTACAAGCTTAGGTTTAGTGTCCTAGTTCTATACTTGACTTCCTTTCTTTAGAAAGCCAAAAGTTGTAAGCAAACCCTTATACACTTTCTTGCTCAATATCATTTCATGCTTATTATGTTTCTTTCATGCTATATATGGTCTTTGTATTGTGTTCATGATGTTTAAAAATGGATAAAACAAGTATTGGTATACATATGTTAACTTATGACAAGCAAACAAGCAAACTAGTGATTTTTATGGAAAACCACGACCACAATAGTATAACTTTGATATTTGACACTTACTTACTGTTAAAGAGGACTTAACAAGGAAAACATAGCAATTTGAATCACCCAAAACGAGTACACGAGTCAAAAGTTATGACCATTTGAAGTTAGCGAAACCAAAACGGCAAAACTGCCTAAATAGCATTCTGATCAAATTATGATTTTGAAAGTCCCACTTCTGGTCCGATTCATCAAAAAGTTAAAACACGAAAGTTGTCCGGAACGACGTTTTCGTTCAGGAACAAAGAAGCTCGAGCCCTGAAAACGCTTTCTGAGTGATAAATTTCTTCAAATTCTTAACAGCCCATTTTTAGACCAAAGTTACTATATAATCATTATAATTAGATGAGACCAAGAGGTCTAATGACCTAAAGCCGAGACCACAACCATGGCTAAAGCCAAGGTTGAGTCTCAAGATCATGGTAACAATGACCAAGGTCACGGCAAAGCTACGGCTAAAGACCATATAACTATTAAAGATCAAAAAGCTTATATATATATATATATATGTTATCAAATACTACAATAGTAGGGAGCCTCATGTGAGGAGTTCATTGAGTAAGCCGTCGAGACGAGTTGTGGATTTACGAGTTAAAGTGTCCTGGCTCCTCGAACGTTTACTCCATGACTTCTGAATTATGTCGGCCCGAACGGTAGTAAGAGATATACAACTTATACATGTTTCATAGACCACTTATATTCAACGACTTACACTATATACTAAGTACTACATCATGAACATTATGCAAGACATATATGGGCAATTCTTCGTATTCTTAGACGTTACTCCAAACCTAAGTCGCAACGTTCTATTATAGGCTGCTCTTAGAGACTTTCGCGATTCGACTTTCATTTCTCATTACATAGACTTAAGGTGAGTCATAGCCCCTACTCTTTTCGTACTTGTCTTAACTCTTTGGGGGAGACACATGCTCAACTACTTGTTTACTTGTACAAATACTCAAAACGTCTATACTTGACTGTGTTATACTTGATTGCTTACATACATGACTGCGTTATACTTAATTGCGTTATTCTATTTATTGACTAGTAGTTGTCTTTGGGAATTGACTCCCAGTTGTCTTTGGGAATTGACTCCCAGTTGTCTTTGGGAAGTGGCTCCCAGTTGTCTTTGGGAATTGGCTCCCAGTTGTCTTTGATACATCCTAACATTTGCGAATGTTGGATACATCATAAAAGTGAGGTCTTCGGAGATGAAGTAGAGACTCACTACTAATTGCTTAATTGTCTTGATGAACTTATACATGTCTTTATTATACTATATGTTAGCAGTGGGTTGTGAACACACAGGTTACAAGTCTCTTATGGCGGGACTTGTAACTGAGTGGATTCTCAATGCCTTTGCTGTGTGATCATTCTTTAAGGCTTTTCAACTGTTTTAAGACAAACTCTATGAACTCACCAACCATTGTGTTGACACTTTAGCATGTTTATCTCAGGTTAGTAAGACGATAGCTAGTGCGTGGAACATAGAGTCAAGCTGCATATTCTGAAGACTTACGCTTTTATCATTTACCATTCAAAACACTTTGTATACATTTATGTATCATACTTTGGAATCTCATGTTTGTAACTTTGAATTCATTAATCGAATGGTAACTTTTCAAAACGTCTCATTTAGAGTTCGTTTTCTATACCTTGTACTTTGTATTATGAAGTAGCACCCCTATGACACAGTCTTCCGCTGCGGTATTTTGGGGGTGTTACACTGAGCGCTCAAACCATCGAGCCAAATCAGTTACTCCTTCTGTTCCTTTGAAAAAGGTTGGCTTACAGTTCATGAAATCTTTGTATGTGCACTTGCGTGCGGTAGCTGCCTCACTTTCTCCGTTAGGCCTGCTGGCACTGCCAGAACGGGCCATTGCTGTTGCTTGAGCTTCTAATGCTGCAATAACACTGTCAGCAACTAGTTTCCGAATAGCAGCCTGAGTCATGGCTATTTCCGGTGTTGCAGTTGTTTTCCTTTTTGGAGGCATAATTCTATCAATACCACAAGAAAAGCACATGTTTAGAATTCGTATAATGTCCGTGTTATGTTAAGATAATACAAATAACAAGGTAAATGCGTAGAAATCAATCCTACTATAGAATCACAACCAACTGAGTCTACAAGAATTATAAGATCACGACATGTCCGAATACTATCATTCATGTGTATAAAATGATCAACTCTAGCCCACATCAGCCAATATCACAGCAAAATATAACAAAATCACAACCACATATAGTCATAAATAACTTGCTAATTTGTTTATACAACAAAATAGATACAAGCGTCATATTTATGCTACACATCCCATGGCTGGGACATAGTACAAAAGCAACAAACTAGATACTAGTGTCATATGTACACCCTGTGGCTGAGATATGGCACAAAAGCAGGTAGACAAAGGTCTAGTCTAATTGCTGCCAGATGAAGATGCTCCTCCAAGACGACTCTCTAACTATGCAATCTTGTTGAGAAGGGTCTGTATGCTCTCTTGATATTGGACTTGATTATCTTCCACAACCTTCTCTAATGTGGAAATCTTAGATTGAGCGATCAACAAATCATTGTCTCGCTTCATCATCTCTTGTAGTAACATTAGTTCATTTCCATATAGCACCGGTATATCTTGCCTTAGTTGTCCGTGACTTTCCTCTAAGTTGTTTGCCTTGTCACGGGTTTCCTGTAGGCCGATGTCTAAGGTGCCTAATTTTTGTTGCATGGTATCTTGGCTGGTAAGTAGGTTTTCGGCTGTATGCTTAACCGATTCTAAGGCAGTATTGGCCTGTTTCTCATGTCGTTCCATATGTTCCATGAGAGTGGAAATGGTAGACTGTTGGTTCATCGCTGCCTGTGAACTTTCTCCTATCTCAAACACCCGTGGTAAAGGAGTAAAGTCAGGAAAGGATGGTAGTGGCAAAGAGCAGTGTTGGGCAATGGCGGCTCTTGCACTTTCTCCGAGCTCAAATGGTTGGGATGGGGGAGTGAAATCTGTAGGTGATGGTGATGAATAAAAGCAGGTTCTTTTTCGAGGTGGCATCATGTACTCAGGAATATCATCTCGGGGATGAGATGATGGTAGAGGTGGTGGTGAAGACGCTGGAACTGATGGTGGTACATATGTAGGCAGCATGTACGGATGTGGGTGTGGTAATAGTGATGCTGGTGGTGAGGGCACAGGAAGTGTCCTTTTTCGTGCTGTCTCACGGGTTCTCCTAGGGCGAACTGGTGGGATATCATGTGATGATGGTGGAGCGGGCGGTGCTAATGGTGCTGGTGGATCTGTGGGGGGAAGAGTATCCTCGGAATCGGAATCCGATAAGATGGTAATAGCGGGGTCGGAGGAAGACATAGCTCTGTAACAACCCGGTAATTATAAATATTTCACAATGTAACTAAATAATCAGCATAAACATGCATCAGTAGTGTTTTAGCGGCGTAGTGGCACGGAGGACTTTATTTAAGTGTGTAAAATAGTTATAGTTTAGGTTTGCACCTTGTTCTCTATAACTATGGCTCTGATACCAATCTGTAACACCCCCATATTTTGATATACGCAGCGGAATTAAGTTTGGGGTATTACTTCAAGTATCACAGTCATAATAATAGAAAACGACTCAAAAAGAGACGTTTTAGATAAAACAGTTATCATTCATTTATTTAATCAGAGTTTACACAAAAGAGAGGTCCCAGCGGGAGTTATTGAAATACATATATAAGTACTTATTTTTTAATGATAACAAAATGGACGCCCCTTTTTATAAGAAAGTCCATAGCCACTCCGTGCCAAGTCATGCTTTAGTTACCTGAGATAAAACATGCTAAAAGTCAACACAAAGGTTGAGTGAATCCATAGTGTTTGTATAATAATCAGTTGAACACAAGTTAAATCATAGAGGAACAGTAATATTGCAGCACAGTATATTGCCTTAAGTCTCATGACACGCAAACCTTAACAGTTGGACATCATAAAAATGATGTTAGTACAGAAATCATATAGATGATGTCTGTAATAGTGCCCTCGGGCAGGAGCTTGCCATTCTCCCGTTTATTTTCAAATATAGTGCATTTGGTCACCTATCCGGCTAACAAATGGGGCGTCAACTGCCAATAGATCTATTCACTATATTCGCGTTCACTCACAAGTGATTAATGGTGCATAATATGAGGGTCTTTTAGTGGCAACAATGGGAACTTAGGCAATATCAATCAGGATAGCATACATAAAAATACTTGTGTTCAGGTTTGTAGCATGTATCTCCCCACAAGTTTGTAAAACATATAAAAAGTGGGACTACGAACTCACCTTGATGATACAGTAGTTTTGTTGGAAACTAATCAAGTTGTGTGAATAAACTGCTCCGACACGCGACCTGAGTTGGTATGTCAAGTTTCAGCATGTTTGTTGTCGTTCAAAACTTTATTAGTGAATAATACTTATAGTAATAGTACAACATGTGTATTATTATAAATCTTTGGGTGGAATTAGAATAACGCGTACGGTTGAACGAGAAAAGTATAAACGATAGGATTATAACTTATTAATTCATAATTTACACTTTATATCCCCATGCATTAATTAATTTTTAAAGTTAATCCTCTATATATATAGTTTTAGAATTTTAGCAAAACAAGTCCTCCATGCAATTTGAAAATGACATGCATAGTCCTTATTCTATATTATTACTTAAATTTTCAGTTTTGACCCAAGGAACTCCATGTTTAGTGTTTTTACCCCATGCATGTTTGGCGTTACATTTCTAGTCCTTATTTCGCAAATTTGCGTTTTCGTTTTAGAAAGAGATGTGGCTTGACTTGATTTATTAAGATAATTTGTTTCAAGCTTATAAATGAGCTGTTGAGGGCTTATGAGTTTAAAACTTAGCTTTTGGACTTTACAGCCCATTCAGGGTGCGTTGGTTTTGTACTAGCGACCAAAAAAAAGAAGGCAAGAAACACAAGGCGAGGCCTTGGGTTTTTGGTGATGAGTTGGTGGTTTTATAAACTTAGCTAGGTGCTCTTTAATATAGTTCAACCCTTTTAGCTTAAAGGTTTCATTTATTAGGTTAAACAATTCAATGAAAAGGAGTGTTTGGACTTGTCTTGATAAAGAAAGAAAAGAAAAGAAACAAAGTTTGATTCTTAAAACTTCATGGGCTTGTCTTTAGGACCTGTTACCATTTTGGTTAGCTTATCTAGATGGTTACATGGTGTAGCTTAAGGCTCAAGAAAAAAAATGTAACGAGGGGCTGGGGCTGTTTTGGGTTGGTTCTCGACAGAAAAGAAAAAAAAGGAAATAAGAACGAAATTTAAGAAAGATTTGTAACTTATTTTTGTAGCTTATTTTCGTGGCTTAATAACAAGTATATTAGCTTATCTGGACCACTTAATGTGTAGCTTGAAGCTTAAGGTTTAAAAATATAATTACACTAAGTGGGTGTTGTTTGCTCTCGGTAAGAATAAAAAGAAAGAAAGAAAATTTAGTTTTTGATCTTTGTTCTTACTTGTACTAGATTATACCATATGTAAGTGTTAATAGAAATGTAAAAGAGATTTGAAAGGGACTTTGAGGACTTACTGAGCTGACGATTCTGATTAGAACTAAAAGTGACCAAAGTGACTTTAAAATGAGACTAAGCTTTTCCAAGACTTCTAGGCCCTTGTACAAACTTTTCTCCTTTCTTCTTGGACTCAAGATCAGTAGGCAAGAGTTTGTGAATGTGGTTTGTGTTTGAGAACAAAGTATGAGATGAAATGGTTCCTGTTTAGTTTGTTATATATAGGGAGGTAATTAGAGCTTGCATGGGATGAAGGGAACTTGTTCATGTTGCTCGACGTATATATAGATGAGGGAATTAGTGTGCATGAAATTACTTCGACACATGTTATACTTTGTAAACAAGTTAAGTAACAGATAATATGATTCATGAAGTTTCATCATGTCCAGGTGGGTTTCTCTTTTGGTTCGATTGGTTAACAAAGAAGGTGGCCATGTGATGCCTTGATATTGTTGACTCTATTGCTAAATATCTTCAAGGCAAGTTGTAAGGAACTAGTTTAGGTTTAAATGATATTCACATTAGGTTAGTAAGGGCTTTAGTTGGTTTATAATTAGGATAGGGCTCGTTTGGTCTGGTTTTGATTTCTGTCGTGGCTAACAAGAATGAAAGGTGTTGGGTTTGGCTTCAAACCTTGTAAATGAGCTATGATATGTTGTACTTTTAGTTTAATACTTGTAGGAACTTAGTTAAAAGACTTTATTTTGGTTTAGTAATTTTTTTTGTAGTTAAGGTTTAGTATACTACGAGCTTTTAGGAAATTGTATTTTAAGTTTGTGATCTAGCTACATAAATTCATAATTATAATAGGTTAGGTCTCGCGAAAACCCAAATTAATAGCAAACATTTAGTTTGAATGTTTAATAATCGTACGTTAATGAATTAACGTAATGTGGCAAATAAAAATTGAAAACTTTTATACTTGACATATAAGGATTTTTATGTGAAATAAACATAAGACAGGTTGGTGTCGGTCCGCGTGTGAGCAGTTTCTTAGGAATGTGAGTTACGTCACATTAGTTGGTTGTTGTGATAATTTAAACTGATAACGTTTAATCTAGAAAAAAAAATTATACGTAGAAAATGGATTATATTTATTTAGTACAAAGTGAAATTTACCAGTGGTTACAGTATTGGTGAAAAGATGATGATATTTGAGAATTCCAGCGAACTTCCACGATAGGAATTTGACTCTGCTTCAACCGTTCGACCTAACAGTCCATGATTTCTATTGGTTCTCTTACCAAGTTTATGTTTGTCCTTAGGTTGGATTCCTTTCCAAATGGGATTATGAGTGACTAATCTGAAAGTCATTTCCTGGGATTTGAATGGTTGAAACATGGTTGTGTAATCCGGCTGTTCTCTAACAAGGCTCAAGTCTGATGGCCACTAGGCCTACTCTGTCTGAAATATTAAGTGGTCCAGTGTATATTGGGTTTAACTTTCCAAATTTTTCCGAATAATATCATGCCTTTCCTAGGCAGAACTTTCAACATAATCCTGCCATTGACTTAAAATTCTAAGGGTTTACAACTTATTGAACTTGTAATTGATTCTTGACTTGTAAGAAATTTCTGGTTATTTCATGAATGCCTACAGGAATAGTGAGTTTGGCTTTTTCTGAGTTTGGTTCGTTAATAGATGATCAGTGCTTCTTCAGGTTTATAATGTAATATGGGTAATATATGTTGCCGAACTCTGCCAGAACTCAAATCTTATATGTCAGCTGGTCGATTCTAAAATGAATCTTAAATGGTCCAATATACTAGAGGTTCAATCTCTCGTGTTACCAAAATTGTATCATGCCTCTCCAAGGCAAAGTTTTCAACCTAGTTCGTTCTCTCACGTGAATCTAGTTGGTTTGCTGTTCAAGGATACCCAATCTGTAAACTTCTACCAGTTTCTCGTTGCTTGTAACTGGTTCTTGACTTGTGAAATTTCCTTTGTTGTTCCATAGTTTAGTTCTAGACCAGTGAATTTAACTTTCCAATTTCGGTCTGTAAATGGGTAAATGGGTACTTCGACCATAAAGTGCCTCAAATAGTGTAGTCTCTATGATCGTGCAATAACTATCATTGCGAACGAATCTGATTTATGATAAATGGTTAGTCCAACCATTTCTAGAGTCAATCGCTCACTCTCTGAGCATATCCTTCCTATGTTTGAATTGTCCTCTCGATCTGACCATTGGTCTGAGGGTGATAGGCGATGTATACATCTAAATGGGGTTCCGAAGGAAATCTTAAAATGATTGTTAGAAGTCTAAGGTGATTCGATTACCTTTATCAGGAATAATTGAATTGGGTACAATAAATCTTGTGACTAATTCCTCAACGTTACGTCTTTCGAACTCGGCGTTATTTGAAGGGGATAGAATATGGGTAATAATTTTTAATTCCTGGTGTTTTGGTCTAACGGATGCTAAGACATATGTCTTTCTTTGCCTATTGGGCTTGGTCTCCATTACTGACGTTTGTAATCGTTCTATGGTGTCCTTCCTAATTTCCTTCATCACATATTCCAATATTCCTTATTGTCAAATCACAATTTTTAAATCAACTTCATTCAAAAATAAAAATACTAACAAGGATAAAATAGTAGGATAGGAAATGTTCGCATAATGCATAGATGTCTAACGTTCGGTTCCTGATATTGGACGATGCCTATTGGTGGGTATCTGGCAAAACTACAAGCCTAGGTATTCAACCAACTTAAGTATTGAGATGGTTTATCGTTGAAATTGTCATCATGTTTGGCAAAATGTATATTCGGGTCTGATTCCTTTCTTGGTATAGGAATGAGGTTATCTGAAATATCTAGCGAATACAACGCCTTAGGGGAATCTATATCGATATCCTCAACTCAAATCAATTTTCCTTGGTGAAACTTATTACAGGGAAGTTTGCGTTTAGATAAGGCCATGTTCAATCAAATCACTCTACAGTATCGGTTAGGAGGCTTTTTTTATTTCTATAGTGTTGTTTAGCGTACTTTCACAATGTGTTCGATCCTATAGCTCAGTCTAGCTAGTACCTTTGAATAATAAAATTTGACAACTAGGTCAGAGATGGTGAGTCGGATGGTCTCGTGGTATCTTAGGATTGTTGTTGGATTATAAATTTTCTTAGTCTAGGTTTAGTAGTTCCGAAATTCTTTTATTGTTTTTTTATTGTATCGAGGAATCCTACTTGTAGCTGATATGGAAAGTCTCTCCTAGAGAAGTCAATGGAAAGTCCAACTTAATGGCTAAGTAGGGGACAGGTGGGGTAAGTATCTAGGGAGAGTTTGTCAAAAAAAAAGACATTTATAAAAGAGTTTATTTGTTTACAACGCTTTCGAATGAAGATTGTTATTAACAATCCCAAAAATATAATTATTTTCTTCATAGCATAATCCTTCCTGAATTATACATAGGTGATCAGGCTATGTATACTTGAGGACTAATGATGCGATGCTTGATTTAGTCAAAATAGTATTACTTTTCTCAAAAGTTTTAGATGGTGTTCAACGCATTGTTATTAAAAATGGTATCCTGATATTTCCTTTCAAAGTAACATAAAAATTGTCCCGCATAATAATAGTAAATACTTGGTGTAATGACAGAAAATCAGTTTATAGTACGGTAACAAAATAGCTTATTTTAGAAATTCGGTAAAACAATTTCCCCATAAGGTAGTAAAATAGTTTGAAACTAATTTCGTTGAATGGTTTATTGGATACATGGGTAAATCCTATGGAATGGTAATAATCTACTAATCTGTCAAATACGAAATCGGCCTAATTCCCTAATAAGACCATGGTATAATGTTACGAAACGATTGAAAATTGCACAATTGCAATAGAAAATGGAATAAACGAAGGTTACGATTATCACAGAGATTACAAAAGATAGTCATTACATTAGATAGGAAAGTGCTTAATATAACTAGGTTACACCAACGTACTTATGGAAAGTACCAAAAGAAAGTACAACCCTAGAGGGCTCGAACTATGGTTTTAAAACATGAACTTCTTCCTCCAGTTCAGGTCTCTCAACTCCGGGCATTCACTCTTGAAGTGTCCCACTACTCCACATTCACGGCAGATTACCGTGAGTTTCTGATGCTTTGCGAGGGTGGGAGTCTTGCAATCCTTGGCTTTGTGTCCGACCTTTTGGCAGTTTCAACATTGAAGCAACTCCCTGGGATTCTCTAATTTTTGAGTTTCCTACAGTCCTCAGTCTGATGACCCTGCTTCTTGCACACTCCACATAGTTCACTGCAATGACCTCGGTGATGTAGATTACACAGGTTGCAGTAAGGTAATTTTCCAGTATACCTTCTCTTTGTGTGTGGTCCTGCAGCATAGGGTTTAGCAACTCCTTGTCTCTTGTGTGGTCCTTGTGTGGCATTCTCACCTCGGTTGTTGTTACACTTCCTTTTATTGTCACTATTGTTTCCTGATGTCTTGGTGTGGGCTATATGTTCCTTTGCTTCGATCGCCATTCTGATAGCTTTAGGCATGGTATCGGGTTCCAATGAGTTGACCAACATATGAATTTCAGGAGAAAGTCCTCCGAGTTACCTTTCAAGTTTCTTGCTTTCCGGTTCATCCATTGCAGAGCGTAGTCGAGCTAAATCATAAAAATAAGCAGTATACTTGACAACATCATCTCCTACCATGGTAAGGTTTAGTGTTTCCTGTTCAATTGCTTGTAATTCGCTTTTCACATAGAATTTCAAACTCATCATCCTTTTTAGTTTCTCCCAAGAGTGTGAGTAAGCAGCATCAACTCCTACTACCTGAACATACTTAGTCCACCATTTCTGGGCATGATCCTGAAAAGTGCAAGTGGCGAACTTAACTTTGTCTTCCTTACGGCAGTCGCCACATTGAAATATTGTTTCTAATTCTTTGAACCATTTGAGAAATTCCTTTGTGTCTATGTTTCCGCTAAAGGAGGAGGGATTACAACCCATAAATTACACGTGAGTAAGTTCCTTGGTGAGGGCGGTGGCCATGTTCTTGGCAATGACTTGTCCAACAACAGCTTGCGTCATGCTTGGAGTGGTTTGCTTAAATCTATTTCCATCAAATCATAAGAGTCCATGAGAATCTATAGGTAATAAAAATCATCATATCCATAACACATGAATATAATACATGAAAGTTTCGGTCTATATGAACCAATATCATAGATAGCACAACCATTCCCCTATAGTAGAGTCAATACTTGGTGATTCCGTTTGTACAACAATCAAAATAATACAAGTTTCTTTAACTATGCCACACTTCTCGTGGTTAGGATAATAGTAAAAGCTAGTAAAGATATAAGTCTAGTCTAAAGGTTTCCTGTAGTCCCTCTAAGTGAAACCAGGGTTGTGGCAGCATAAGGTCGAGATAGTCCTGAAGTGGTGTCCGTAGTTGTGCATCGATCATATCCTAGATAGTGTAGGTTCCAAACTAATCCTGAGGAATCTGTGGATGTTCCTGTTGAGTCCGTAATCTTGGTATTATCCACAAGGTGTTATCTAATTCATGGCAAGTGGAAATGGAAAAGGGAAATGATAATGGTGGTATTCTAAAGGATGAGAATAACATTAATGATGATGAGATCCTAGTGGTGAGTTAGAAGATAATGGTGATAATACTGAATGGAATACTACCCTCTTTCGCGCTATCTCGCGACATCTAAGAGGTAAAGCTGAAGTACGCACTATTGGACGACCAATAGTGTAATAAGCGGCTGATGGTGGTGGTAGTACCTGAGTAGTAAGCGTCCTACTAGTGAAGGAAAGAAAACATACTATCTCTCTTGCAATAAGAATCCTAATAGGTCCATTAAGATTAAATCTGAATACTCTACCAAATGGAATTCTATGTATGGGCTGGATGATAGGAAAACCTTGTTCCTATAACAATTCAATGGTGCTAATGGTGGTATACGTGCAACTGGTGGTATAATGGTAGTGGAAGATGACAAGGCATCTTCAATGTCGGAATCCGATAAAAGGATAACAGGGTGAGTATCTGAAGACATGTCACTTGTGAACCAGGTCAACATTATCATATATATATATAAGTATGGGTATAAATAACTCGATCAGTGTGTGCATGAAACAACATGTATAATGAATATGCACCTATGATGAAATGATGAGATGCTATGATGATGTGGTTATAGTCTAGGGTCTATGATACATCCTAGTTCGCTATAACCTTAGCTCTGATGCCAATCTGTCACACCCCCAATTTACCTGAATGGCACCGGAATGGAATACCTGGGGGTGACTGTCATAGCACCATAGTTATAGTTATATTGAACGACCTAAAGTGTCGTTTGGAAAAATACATCGTTTGATCATTAAAACATTCAGAGTTTACAAAACTTAGGTCCCAAAAGGTATTGCCAATTTAGATAAAATAAGTCCAACAAGATCAAACGTTTCATAAGTGCAGAAAATATAAGGTGAGACGCGTCGACTCCGCGACTCCATGAAGGTCCAAATGTATGCAACATGAGCTACCTTAGTTACCTGAGAAATACATTGCGAAAAATGGTCAACACGAATGTTAGTGAATAATCATAGGTTTATAGGTAAATCGTATGTACAATACCCACAAGTATAAAGTAAGGTGACAATATGTCAAAAATGCTACATTGTCTCTTAAGCTCATGACCCCGAAGCTAGACGTTACTTGGCCCCAAATGAGTGTTTTTCAGGCACTCTAATATATTAGACATGAAATGCATCCGTTTACCCCTTGGAGCAACCCAAACACGGATGGAGGAGTCACCCTCAATAGATCTATCCACTCACTCTCGCTTGCATCTTAATTAACGGTCCATGATAATAAAGGGGACTTAAAGTGATAGTAAAGTAACTTAAGCAATGTATGGAATTTAGTACTTGGGCATATACAAAAATAATTGGTGCAATGTATTCTCCCTCGTGGGATTTAAAATCAAATCAGTAATTAAAACGGGGCTACGAAAACTCACCTGGAGTGATAGTACAAGGATGGTACAATGATGGTAAAGTGATCGGGACAATAAGGCGCGAACACTAGCAGCAACCTAAATGAATGAATGTGATCTAATTTAGATCATGTCGTGATGTAATGAATGCACATGCACATGATACCTATACCACTCATAACTTGGAAATACTAGTTATTGTCAAAATAAAATATTTTCCATACTTAGGAAAAATAAGTCCAACTAGAATTATAAAAACATGTCGTAATATATCGTATATAAAAAGGTTAGCGTTATATTCCTCGTTTTGAAAACCTTAAAATAACGTCAAGTAGTCGTATAAATAAGCTTTGGGTAATACATACTTCATTTGTTAAAATATAGCTCTTAATAATATTTCTAGAAAATATAGCATTTAGTACGTAGTTCATTATTTCTATTAGCGACTATAAATATATGTATAGTTTTGACGATTTTTAAACGCGTATATCTTTGTCGTTTTAAGTTCATTTTACTCGTTCTTTATATTCACGGATTCGTCTTAACATGTATTAATATATTTTTGATAGTTCGGTTTCTCTAAGTTACGTCTAACGCCTCGGTTTGTCCGTCGAAAATCGCCAATCAGCACGTTAAATTTTCAGAAAATAGTTTTCGTCGTTAAACTCGCAAAAATCATATCTCCTTCGTTATAAACTCGTTTTAATCCGTTCTTTCGCTAAAAGTTTCATTTTTGAAAGTAATTTCTAAATATTTGGTCAAAAATTACCCCTGAGTTACTGAGTTTCCCACGTTTGTAAAATAAGGACAGTAGGTATTTATACAGTTTCAAAAATCATTTTCCTAGTTTCAAACTTTTTCCAAATCTAACCAAATCACTTTCAATCACCACCAATCTAGTCTAATCTTACCATACACCTTCTTAGGGTGTCATGGGTTCCTAAACATCAAAAATCAAGTGGATCTAACAAGGATCTACCTATAATCTATTTCTATGGCTCAAAAGTTAGATATGTATAAAATAGAGTGGTATAAATAACATGTGCATGTAGATCTTGTATATAAATCATATGAGTATTATAAAAGCTTGGTAAAATTATAAAAATAAGTTTCATACACTTACTTGAAAGACAAATGAGCTTTTGATGGAGAAAACCTAAGTAAACCTTGAGTTTGTATTACAAAACCCTTACAGGAGTACAAAATACACTAGATGATTACTTGTTCTTGAAAAATTTATGTTTTCTTCTTGGTCTTCTGGTTTGGCCGGTTCAAGAGAGGAGAGGAAAAGAGATGAGACTTCCTTGCTAGATCTAAAAGAATGAGAAAATATCTTGGTATGTAGATGTATTATTGTAGACAAAAAGCTAGCTCATTAATTAGAGTTGGTACATAATTCAAATGGTGTAAGTGATTGGCAAGGATGGGGGGGGGGGGGCGGCATTTTGTGAAAAAGAGGAAGAAAAAAGGTGTAGTGTAAGATAGTTGGTAAGTTGTAGGTAGTATTATGTATATATTAATAGTTTTAGGGAATACCGGGTACCGAGTTAACTAAAAATAAATTTTAACGGAGTTAACCGGGACATAATAAAGTCATAAAAATTGTAAAAATATGTTGGGTATAAATATTGAGTGTTTAGATAATTATTATTTAGTTTCTACGAAAACCGTCGAAATTTTATTAAACTTACGATAATAATTAAATAAATTTCCAAAATACCGGATAAATTAATATTATAATTTTTATATTATTAAAATGAATATAAAAAATATATTAGGATCATAGTCGGGAGTGTCGGACGTGTTAGTCACATTATTGATCGCGTGTTAACGTTTATTTAGAAATAATTATACGAAAAAAAGTAAATTATACCAAAAGTATTATTTTAATTATCCTACGAGTGGAATAGAATGCAAGTGACATAATGATGATATGCAGACTATTTCTAGTGCGTATGGAATGTCCCTGATGATAATGCATGAATTCGCTCCTGAACCAATACGGTTATGCGAATTTAAATACTCGTAAACTAAATTTACGATGAGATGAGTAATGCACGTGAATAGTGTTATTTCTTCCGGAAATGAATAGTGTCAAGTGAATAGTAAAATTTCTGAACGCTTCTCAGAATATCAAATTGACCTAAAAAATGATGAATAGTAGAATGATGAATAGTAATCGGTGAATAGTAATTGATGAATAGTAAATTGTCGAAGTTTGGAAAATGGCCTGAAATTACGAGTTGTGACAAATGGTCCCTTGAAGATACCTAAATATTCTCTTGACTGCTTCCAAGTGCTTTTTGGTAGGCTTAGATTGATACCGAGCACACATACAAACTGTAAATAGAAGATCTGTCCTACTTGCTGTGAGATACATGAGAGATCCAATCATGCTTCTGTATTTGGTTTGATCAACAGGTGAGCCTAATGGATCATCATCAAGTTTGGATTTTTCAACCATTGGAGTGTCTACTGAGTCACTTGAATCAAAACCAAATTTCTTCAGAATGTCATTAGCGTATTTGGCTTGATTAATGAAGATGCCGCTTGGATTTTGTGAGATTTGTAACCCCAAGAAGAAAGACATTTGTCCCATCATCGACATTTGAAACTTGGAACTCATTTCTTTTGCAAATCGATCACATTCATTGGAATCAGACGATGCAAAGATGATATCATCTACATAAATTTGAACATGAAGCAGATGGTTTCCAGTCTTCCTAGTGAACAAGGTAGGATCAACAACACCCTTGGTGAATCGGTTTGCAAGAAGAAACTTGGACAAAGTATCGTACCAAGCTCTAGGAGCTTGTTGTAGACCATACAGCGCTTTCTTCAAATGATACACATGATTTGGTCGTTCAGGGTCCACGAAGCCTTCAAGTTGTGTAACATAGACCACTTCTTTCAAATCTCCATTCAGGAAAGCAGTTTTAACGTCCATCTGGTAAACAATCATATTACTGCTAGCAGCATTAGCAAGGAAGATTCTAATGGCCTCGATACGAGCAACCGGTGCAAATGATTCTTCAAAGTCAATTCCCTCATGTTGACTGTATCCTTTTGCAACTAGACATGCCTTGTTTTTCAAGACATCACCATACTCATCAAGTTTTACATTGAAGATCCACTTGAGAGCGATGATCATTGCGCATTCTGGTAGTGGCACCAATTCCCATACATCAAGTCGATCAAACTCATGGATCTCTTCTTGCATTGCTGTGAACCAGCATTCTTTAGATAAAGCATCCTTGAAATCTTTGGGCTCAGTTTTGGACAGAATGGAATTGAAGAAGCACCACAAGGCATCGGTAGCAAGTTGTTTTCTGGTGGACACCGGTCGTGAGGGATTTCCTATGATGTTGTCAATTGGGTGATCATTGGTCCATTTCTCTGAGATGTTCATGAGGTTGAGGGTAGTGAACCGATATAGCAGTGTTGGATTCTCCTGAGGATGATGCTTTGTTAGAGGATTCAGGAGCGAATACATTTTTAAATGGTTCTTCTTCAGGTGGAGCAAAAGGATTAACTTCACAAGAATTATCTGCTGTCATTCCTTGATGTTAAGAAGATGATTGCACGTTTGACACATGTTGAGAGTTGCTACATTTTGGAGCATCTAGGTCAAGAGAGATGGAAGTGGATGGACCATTAGTGGTATGAGGGGCATCTACAGCCATATCATTAGGATCCGCAGCCTGCTGTTCTGGTTCATGAGGTTGATGTGACTCGAAGTACTCATCAAACATGGGGTCAAATAACTTCTTCAATTCTTTACAAGTGGGAGGAACATAAGGAGTGACAGGTTTGGAATTCTATACAAGTCCCAAACTAATTGGTCCAAGAGATAAAAGATTTGGCGAGGGTCCAGAACTGGTGTGTCCTGAAGCCGTATGCTCTGTCAGCTCATCAAATGTGACATGGATTGTTTCCATGACTTGTCGAGTTCTTTTGTTGTAGATTCGGTACCCCTTTCGATCTGGCACATATCGAATGAATACCCGAATATCAGCCTTAGCCTTGAGCTTCCCTAAGTCTTCACTATCGTTAGTTGGATAGCACAGGGCTCCAAACACATGAAGAAAAGAGAGATCAGGCTTTTTGAGATGCACCAGCTCATAAGGTGTCTTGTTGTGGAGAGGATGTATCAACGACCGATTTTGAGTGTAACATGCAGTAGCGATAGCTTCAGCCCATAGAAACATTGGTGCTTTAGAGAATATCAGCATAGTGCGAGCAGCTTCAACTAGTGTACGATTCCGTCTTTCAAAAACTCCATTTTGTTGAGGAGTTTGAGGAATACTCTTTTGATGACTGATGCCGATACTTTCATAAAATTGAGTGAGTTGTTGGTTAACAAACTCAGTTCCATTATCAGTGCGAATGATTTTAACGGTCTTGTTAAGCCTTACTTGCAACTGCTTGATGATTTTGATGATGATTTTGGGAGTTTCATCCTTGGATCTAAAAAACTTCACCCATGTAAATCGTGAGTAATCATCCACAATTACAAGAATATATCTTTTCCCATTGAAGCTCTGCACTCTCATGGGTCCGCAAAGATCCATGTGAAGGGTATGGAGCACTTCAGTGTTGGAGTTGGTGGGTTTTGGTTTGTGAGTGTGCTTCTTGCTTTTACCCAATTGACATGCTGAGCAAAGATGGTCTTTTTCATACTTCAATCTGGGCATGCCTCGAACAAGATCTTTGCGAGAAAGTTCATTAATGGTGCCGAAGTTAAAGTGGTTCAAACGACGGTGCCATAACCACGATTTGCTCTTTGAGGCCTTAGAGAGCAAGCAAATAGGAGAGGACCGCATCATGTCTTCGATAGAGATATTATACAAATTAGTACCACGACTTCCCTTAAGAAGATCAATTCCATCCAATTCTCTAACAAAACATGTGTGCTTTCTGAAGGCCACTTTGAGATCGGAATCACAAAATTGTCCAACAGAGAATAGATTATGCCCAAGTCCTTCCACATAGTAAACTCTAGAAATCACGCTGTCACCAAACACATAATCACCAAACCCCATAATGGCTACAAAGAGGTCGTTTCCGAATCTGACTGTCCCGATAAAATTTTTCACAAAATTTCTGAGCCGAGAGCGATCCCCAGTCATATGTTTTGAGCAGCCTGAGTCCAAATACCACAGGACGATTTGTACGACCTGCATTTGAAACCAGACAGATATGGATAACTAAAAAACATGGATCCCCAAGTGTAATTGGGATCCAATTGGTTAGCACAAGCATACTTAAGAGAAGCAGGATTAGTATTTACAATGGCTTTCTCAGAGGAAACGATACTAGTGGTTGCTACTGACTTATTATCAAGGCATTGAGTCACTAAGGGGAATTTTCTACCAGTTTCCTTCCATTTCTTAACCGCTAAAGACTTGGGATCGGGTATTTTTGTTAATGGACACTGGCTTCCTAAAGTGAACTTTCTTCCAGTTGGTTTCCACTGATATCCTACATTGGTGAAAATCTTTCCTGTAGCTTTCCAAGTATGGTTTTCCAGTTTCTGTGTCTTAGCCAACTTAACTGGGGATTTGTAAGAATATTTCAAAAATGACACAACACATTCATCATGATTACCAGAAATTAAACAACCATTACAACTCTTACAAGTAGCATTAGAATTCGAATTAACTACAGTACGCTTAAAGCAAATACTAGAATCAACACGATTCTTTTCACTCAAATCAATCTTATTGTTCCTAAGGTGGTCTTCTACTTTCTTCCCTTGAGCACTCTTAGCTGGCGAAGTCTTATCATTCCTTGTATTGCCTTTAGGCTTTGACCCGCTAGCTTTAGTGTCATCGCTTACAATTGTAGAATTGACGATGGGAACATTAGATTGTTGCATAGTTGTTTGGTTTCTAGGTGGTGATGTGCTATGATCAGAGCTAGCCAAAGGTATATCAAAGGTAACATGCTTTTTCAAACTCTTAGATGAGGATGTGCCCTTTCTATCTCGCATGTTGGGAATCTTGGGGCACGTACATATGGCATATTCTAACAATTCTTGTGACCGTTTGGTGAGAAAACTAATGTATGATAATGTGTTATCAGAGGGGCTCACCATTCTATCTTCTTCAATGGTCTCACGGGTCATGTCAAGGCAATCCTTAAGATGTCTAAGGTAATCACTATGGACTAACTCATTGTTCCTAAGGGGAAGCGGTATGAACACAACCACACATGCATATTTTTTACTTTCACAGACCTTTGAATTGATATAGTCACTTGCAATGACCGACATCTTCCCTTTCACCTTGGTCTTTAGTGATCTTTTCATTGGTTTTATCACGAGTTATCTTTTCATCTTAATTGAATCATATAACTCTTTGTAATGTTGTTTTACTTTAGAATTTTCAGCTTGAAAACAATCATTTTCATGTTTGAGTTTGTTGATCATGTTTTGAAGTTGAAAACCCTGAGAATCTGCAGACTGTGGTTTGTGGGTGTCGATCACATCATTCATGGGAGATTTCAATTGGGCAATTTGAGCCCTCAATTTCCTAATCGTGTTCGTGTGAGCTTGAATTTTTTTCATCTCTTTTTGCTAATTCAAAATATGTATCAAATTCTGGAACATCAGAAGATGTCTTGGCCTTTGATATTTTAATCCTTTCTTCTAAATGTTGATATTTTAATTGTAAGTTAAGATTATCAACTTCTAGTTTAGAAAAGTGCTTGACCATGTTGTCATGATCATCATTTTGAATTTTTTCATGCAATTTTAAATTCTCCCCCTCAAGCTCAACAACACGATTTTGGAGAACATTCAAAGCAATAGACATTTCATGAAATTGACAAGTATTTAACGTAGAATCTGTAGTAGTGTAGACCACATCTTGAGCAATACATTTAGCAATCAAATTGTTATTCATGATAAGAATATTTTTCCTTGCTATCTCACTATGTTGAAGATCTATTGCAATTTGTTTTCCCTTATTTTCCACATTTTAAACACTTCTTTCATTTCTTTTAGTTCAACTTCAAGGGACTATTGTGAACCCTCAAAGTGTTCTTTGATTAGTTAAAAAAATGGGATAACTTCAGTTATGTAACACTCATTTGAAAGCTCAAAACCCTTTTCACCCTCAGTAATTCCCGTTGGCATGATTCTCTTTTTGCATGTTTTATCAAAATCAGTGAACATTTGCCAGAGGTCATATATGCTAATAAGAGTTCTGCATTGTGTGGGAAGTGACAACTAAACTAAGTGCATAGGTGTATTGGGGGGATACACCGTTGGGGTAGCAAACTTTAGAGGACTTTTGGCCTTAAGTTCATCAGCTTTCCTTTTCTCAACATCTAATGGCCAAAATACCTGTTCTGGTGTTAACTTAGTTTGGGGTGCAAAAATAGTCACACGGTTTTGTTCATAATAATCATGGGGTTTAACAATGACACGGTGTTTAATGCACTTGGGATCCTTCATTTTATTATCAAATCTCTCTCTATTGGCAGATTCAAGTTCATCCATTTCTTTATCAGGCCAACTATTTGGGGGGGGGGGCATGATTAGGTGTAAGCATAACCTTGGCATCATACAGGGCAGGTTGAGAGGCACTAACGCTCTTAAGGAAGTTCGTTTTAGGCACACCTAAATCCTTATCACTATGCTTATCCCACAATTTAATGTGCTTTTGAATCATTTGAGTTGTTTGAATGGTTTGGCCTTGGATGTACAACTTGTTTTCAAGTTTGTTTTTCAACTGCTTAAGGTTGGAAAATTCATTTAATAGTTTAGTTTCTTTTTCTTGAAATTCACCTTTTAGAACAATTAAACTCTCCTGAACTTCTTGTTTTTCCTTAACAACGCGATCAAGTTGATTTTGAACAGATTTTATCTCTTGTTTTAATGCTTTTTCCTTTAAGTTATGTTCAGTTATGTATGTTTGTGTTTGCCAATCCATTTTTTGTTCACGTTTGGTTAGCTCAAATTTTGCACGTTGTTCATAACACATTACTTGATCCTTAAGAATATTAATCCTAGTAGTCAGAGTGTCATCGGGTGCAACAACAGTGTACTCATCTAGTTCACACACATTCTCATCAACAGAGGATGCATCACTTGATACAACAAAGTCGACGTTGTGCTTTACATATTGTTCATGTGGGACAATATTGCTATTTCCCATATTAGCACTATCTAATTCCGCAACGTTTGTTTTTTGTACTTCGTTATAAATCCTTTATTCATGCATCACATCATAATCACATAGAACAGAAGAATTTCCACTAGATACGTCAGAATCAATGTTGTGATCCAAATGTTGCTTAATTGGAATAACATTAATGTTCTCCAATTCAGCCTCATTTGGGTCACCAACATTATTTTGTCGTATATTGTTGAGAGTCTTCTGTTCATCATTAATAATACATTCATCATATAACTTCAGTACCTCAGATATGATGGATGATTTGGAGGGATTAGATTGTTGTGATGCTGAGACAGTTGATGATAAATTGGCCATGAAGATAGTCTAAGAAGTGGGTTCATCATCAACGTCCGAATCAAAGGCATCACAATCATCAGGTTGAAAGATGTTTGGATCATTAAGAGCTAAATCTTGGACAGGTTGTTCATCCACATCAGCATCAAATGTCTTTCCTTCATCCCCAGCAAGAAACGCCAATTCCTCCTCATTCAGCATAACTCCATTCTCTTGAGCCTGGATGAGCAACATTTTATCCTTGAAGTAGTTTGAGTTCTGAGGACACTTTGGCTGAGTGCAGTTCCTTGCGATGTGACCCAAACCCCCACAGTTGTAACATTTGGGTTGCCTTCCTTGTCCCTAATTAACATTTCCAACCCTGTTCTGCAAATTGCCTCATGTAGCATTCCTTTGATTCACATTTTGTCTGCCCTGAACATTTTGTACCATCACTCTTCCATCTTCCACAACAGCCTGATTTCGTGGATTTGAGGAAGCTCTGAGTTGGTTGTTGGTTTTGTGGAAGTGCAGCTCTGAAGTGTTGAACAAGTAGAGACACTTGGTTGGAAAGATTGTCAATCATCTTATCAGTATGAGAATATCCTGAGTCGAGTTGGGTGTTCATAGGAATTCGTGATTGTAGAGATGAGTGATCCATTGATGATAAAGGCTGGTTGATCGGCAACGTACTAGTCATGAAAGCAAGTGATTCATTAGTAGTAGTTGGATTGAGCTTTTCTCTTAATTGACGATCAAAAGCTGCATGTTTCTCATGTTGTTGTAAGTAGGCAAACAGCTGTTCATAGTTGGTATTCCTCAGTCCTTTGTTGAGTTTCACTGCTGTGACAAAACCATCCCACTCGGGTGACATGTTGTTGAAAAATTTAGAGTTGAGTTGGATGTTAGGCATTGTCATTTGGATCATTCTCAATTTCTCATGTCATTGACGAGCTAGTGAAATCTGACATAGTAGTCGGTGATGTTTTCACCAGGATTCATCTTGAAATGCTCAAATTCATCATACAGCTGAGACTCACGGTCTTCTTTGGTCAGCTCCGAGCCAGATAGAAGCATTTTGACATTGTCCCAAACAGCTTTTGCTTCAGTGTTGAAATTGATTAGCTTGTAAACATCTTTGGGTAAGCCTTGTATCACGATGTTGGAGGCTCGAATATCTGCATCATAGCGCTTCTTTTCAGCCTCACTGAGGTCATTGTAAGTACGTGGCCTGTCAATTCCATGGGTGACAGTTCCATCATCAGTTGTGGAGATGACATCCCTTGTTGTACCCATCTGCAGGGGACCTTCATCAGTTGATCGCAAAATGTTCTCACCATTTTCCTTGCCCCGATAGTAAAATATGATTCTTTTTGCCCATGATTCATAATCAGTCCTATCGAGCATAGGAGGTCGAATATCGGACCCTGCAACTTGAATGTTGTCAGAGATAGTTGCCATGACAAAGTCTTCAAATGGGATTTTATAGCACTTGTGACTTAAACCGAGAAATGATTCTTTCTAGGGATTTTACTAAAGTCAACAAAAGAAACCGGAAGATATACTCAGCGAGTTAGACTTAGAGAGAGATATCGGATGGGTCACAATTTGCACTAAGTGTCAAGTGGCGACAAGTCAAGTTGCAATATATCCGATTGAAATTAGTCAAGTCGTAAGAATTAACTCACAACGTCAGATCACAATCAGATAAATCAAAACGACTTAAGTTACACAATTCACCAACACACAAATGATAAACCAATCACTAGAACCTCACCACTTAGTTAATCGTTAAAAGGTAGAGGTAATCGCTAGTAGGAGCAAACCGCTATCTTCAGGTAACCACCATTCTGAGGTAATCGCTGAGATAAGTTAACCGCTAGACCTGGCAAGGTAACCGCTAAATCTAGCAAAACGCTGGAAGAGGTAATTGCTAATGAGTTAACGCTAATCTTGGCAAACCGCTGGATGAGTTAATCGCTAACCTTGGTAATCGCTGAACAGAAAAAAACGCTGGAGCAAACCGCTAACACTAATCGCAAGATCTAACCGCTAACCACAATAGTCTAAACCCGTGGCTATCTAGCGTTTTATCTGTATGTCCTAACTAAGTAATCGCTAACGAGCTAACCGCTAAAATAAGGAGCTAACCGCTACTAAGAACACTAAAATAGAAGAGGTAACCGCTAGTAAGAACTCGACCCAAAATCAATCACAACTTCAATCCAACGTATGATATAGCTTATCCAACTGAAAAACTATGTAGTTATAACACCACTAATCACAAAACTACACCCATAACACATCATATAACACTAGAATGATAAAAGTAAGATGTTTTCAAAGAAAAACTCTTCTAACTCATAAAAACCACAAAGTACCACACCAAATCTGAATTTTCAAGGCCCAAAGATGAAACCTTGGCTCTTGATACCATTTGTAGGATAAACACTAAGTCAAAAACATGATGCACATGGTGGTAATGTGGCGTTTAAGTTAGAAGAGGTAGAAGAAATAGAGTGGAACCTTTAGAGAATGAGAGAAGATAAGAAAGATTAGATTACTTTTCAAATGAAAGGTCCAACCCTCTCCCTCGGTGGGAGAGGGGTATTTATACATACAAAGAAAACGCCCACTCCCGGGCTGTGGATCAGGTATACAGTGGGTAAAGACTCGTACTTCTTCCACCGTGTTACTTAAACTAATACTAACTAATTAATAAACTAACTACGATTTATCATAATGCTATTACATCATTTAGGTAACCGAGTCTTCTATAGGAATAATTGTATTCCTAACAATAATTACAAAACCATCGTCTTGATCTTCCTGAATGAAACAATCTTCCCCTTAAGCTCACCTAGTGAACTTAAATAACATATACCACCAAGGATCTTTAAGTTGCAATTCTTCTTTGTAAATCTTCTTCCCCTTTTTGTATTATCCACTAGGGGATGCTAAGTAGATGCAACTTTGATCGTCATAACCATGAACCAATATTACACTTCCGATCCAGCCTTCCAAAGTCTCGAATTACCCTCCATGAAGTACACCAAAATGCTTACTAAAAATGATCTCAAGACAATAGAAATTTAAACCAGCAGTAATAATATCAAGTCATAATAGCAAAAACCTTCCCCTCGAATGATGTATGTCAATGATTAAACACTAGAAAATGCTTCCCCTAAAATCCAAGTGTTAACCATTTGAAGTAACCATAAGAACTTGTTAAATAACTAATCACCATAGCAACGCACACCATGTAGTACCTTCCATGAACGAGCAGCAAGAAGATTATACATGACTACAATAGTATTGAAGCATCAGTAACAATGAAGAATAGTTCTATGGTTGAGTAGTAGAAACCATGTAGAAAATAGAAATCTTCCCCTTAACGTGAACATGATAACTACTTCAAGAAATCTTTAATTCTGTAGGCTCTATGTAATGATCACATGTGAAGAAAACCAAATATAACGAACTTGATGAAGAAGTATAATTTCCCAAACTTGTATCTTATATCTTGTACTAACCACGTGACTCTGAACTTATACCCAAAACCAAATATATAAGTAGACCGCAATCTCTTGACAAAATCCTCATCTTCAATGAGACACTGAGCACAATAACATAACTCCTTCAAGTGATAGTTAACTAGGTCTTCGTCCATCCTCCCCTTGACATATGAAAACTAGATTTGACAAGTCTTCGTTACCACCGTATAAAACAAACAAGTTATCTTCAAAGTGTAACACCCCCACTTTGAGATATGATAAGAACACAAACCTATGAAACTCAACTACAACATCAAATAAATGATAATCAATCTTCTTCGTAATCAATTAATCCAATAAGAACGAGCCTTTAATCTTTTAAGAACATACACCAAAATCCAAACTCCTTGTCTGTGTGAACCAAAAACCCATGTGTGTGTAAAACCATCATCTTCTAAAAACCAAATCCTCATGCTGACCGATATCGAGTAACACTAGCAGTAGTAAGTTTCGACCATGAGCAGCACTTTTAAAAAAAGTATACGCAGCAGTAGTTTTAAAGTGCAACAATAAAAAATTACGAGAGCAGCAGTATCAAGCAGCAGAAACTTACTAGGCGTAGCAGCAGAAACTATGAATAATACCCGAGCAGTAGAAACATGTAGCTTCAACGCAATCGATAATTGATACATAATTATATCCTTGGCCCTCAATTAATATTAGTACGAGAATAAAATTAATAACCTTAACTAACTTGATTGACCCATGATGTACTCGTTTAAATAAATTCAGCACAAGGTATAATAAATAAAATCTGCATGTACCTCACAACTTGCAGAATACGACAACCCTTACTGATCCAAATTAATAATTAAATACGAGATAAGCATTTATTAACCCACGTTGACCAATTACAAATCAATGTCACCGACCCATGATCTTCAACACACCACTTGCGACAATGAGATCCAATGACCCAATAAATATATTATTGTAGTAATCAATAACTTGCAAAAGATGACAAATATTTGATAACTTCTCCACCGACCTCAAAATCTTAAGAAACGCACCACTTCCTTGTCGATTCACAAAACAATATAAGAATCCATGCACTTGTCGACAAACTTCTTCAAATCTGCTCTTTATCAACAATAAAAACCTTGTACAATCCCTAGGTAACGAGCTAACCAATCTCTGATACCAGTTGTTGGATCATTGTAGCTCGAGGTTATTTAGACCTCATATCATCTAGGATACACAATAACAAAGATTAACAATATATGTAGCAGAATAAGTAAAACATCATTGTTATTGAACAAGGTTTCTTCGTCATCATCTCTAACTCTACCAAACACAAACAATTTAGGCGTTTACAAACCTTACATCTAGATACACACACTTTAATTTAGACGTCTACATTGAACTTGTGCACACAAAACATAAAGACCCGTATCTCTTTATATAATAAAGAAATAGAGTTTACAAAATACCACGAAGGACTATATTGTAAAAACTTATTTGTAAAGCAAGTCCCTTGTATTTTGTATTGTTTTCATTCTTCACTTGTTGTTTTGTATTTATCAACTCAACTCTAAGACCGAACAAACCTTACAAGGAATTTTACTTCTTTAGGGATCTCAATAAGTAAAACTCCTTGTGAGGTTGTAATATCTCGCATCATATTTTTGGCACCGCTGCCGGGGAATAGTTATTGCATAGGTTTGATTTCTATCTCATTTAGGTCTACTCACTAGATTCCTATCCAGTGAGATTTTATTTTCTTTCTATTAGCTTTCTTTAGTCTACCATTTTCTTCGTTCTTTTGTTTGTAATTTCTTCATTTACCATCATGGTAGACGAAGACCTCAATAATCTTAGGCAAACTAGGACTCATAGTTCCATTAAAACCCTTGTTCAGCCTTACGCAAAACTAGACAGATAAATGCGTAAACTAAGGAAATCCCTTCACGCATCCGAATCATAAGGCACTACCATCAATTTTGATGAGGCTCTTTCTGAGGAAGAATCAGTGCATCACTCCGCAACCCAAGTCCGAAATCTGATATGTGTGAGAAAATTTTAAAGAACCCTACCATTAAAAGTCTTTAGGAATATTCTTCCCCTACACCTCATGGTTTGTCTAACGCTATCTTCTATCCAAATGAACACACCAACGGAGTCTTACACGCAAAGGACATTTGGCTTGTCCAAAATGTGTGCAAGTTTCATGGGTTGAAAACTAAAGACCCAATGCAACACATCAAGGATTTCCTGAAAATTGTTGACACCATCCACATGTATGGAGCCACTCGGGATACATCCCGACTAAGATTTATCCCTTTTTCTCTCTAAGGAAAAGCAAGGGAATGGCTTGATAAACTTCCTTCAAGGTCAATCTTTACATGGGAACAACTTATATTGAAATTCTATGATAAATTCTTTCAATAGGTAGGACCTCAATGATTAGGGTCAAAATCCTCCATTTCCGGCCAGGAAAGACATAATCCGTTTATAATTCCTGGATTCGTTTCAAGGATCTCGTACCATAAGGCCCACATCATGGCATTGAGCTTTGGCTTCTGGTTCAGATTTTTTATGATAACGTCTCTCGTAACGATCAGTTAGGGATTGATTACTCATATAAAAGGAAAAATCACCAACCTAAGTGTGGAAGAAGGGTGGTGTAGGATCGAGGAGTACTCAAGAACAAGACAACACCTGGGATGAACCCAATTCGGTCATGAGTGTCTCTAAAATATCGCAACCACCCACACAAGAGAGACGGCTGAGAAGGCTGCAAGAAAAACTGTTGTACCTAAAAAGGTCACAAAATACTAAAATATTGGTAAATCCATATCTAATCTGTGACCATTGTGGAGGCCCGCATGAAGTGGAAAAATACGGGGATGAAACCACCACCGAACAAGTTTGCTTTTCAAGCCACGACATCTTTGATGATCCCTCCCTACTAGTTTCCTATCAAAATGATGACTACACCCCATTGGGTAACCTTGTGAGGAAAAACGAGATGGAGGAAGGACCTGAATTCGAAGTCATAAGCACTTTCGAGAGAGACCTTGGGCATTTCATGATGGAAAAGGGCTTGCTTCTAAAAGGCCTCAATGGACTCGTTACTAAGCAACAAAAAGAATTGAGAGCAAAATTTTCAAAACTTCATGCTGCCCTTGATGGCAACAACGAATCTCAACATGACCAACAAGGCCCATTGTTTGCCATTACAACTCTCTCAGGAACAATGACTAAGGACCCACCATACCCGGTCCAATCTCCCATCACGACTAAACCCGAAACCTCCAATAGATGGGAAGTGGATAGAGAGGAAGAGGCACCTGAACCAATCCCTCGTGTGATTTCCCCATCACCTACTCAACCTACACAACCCACAAGAGATTTTTATCATATTTGAAGGATTCTATGCTCACCATCCCGCTCCTTGATACGTATTATCATATGCCTAAATATAGCACCTACTTAAAAACACTTCTCTCCAACATAACGAAACTCAAAAGTCTCGTGACTTTGGGAGAAGAGTGTTCCATCGTTACTCAAAAAGTTTTACCCAAGAAGGTGGATAACCAAGGCAGTTTCACTTTACCATGTTCCATAAGAACCTTAACAGTGAAAAATACCCTGGCAGACTTGGGAGCCAGAATAACATACCCCATCTTCCGTAAACTTGGGTATTCAGGATTGTAACCAACGCGTATGAACATTCAGCTGTCTGAAAAATCAGTTAAGTACCCCCTCGGAATTTGTGAGAATGTTTTAGTTATGATAGGGAAGTTAGAATTTCCAGTCGATATTGTGATCTTGGAAATGAAGGAGGTTAATGTTGTTCCCATTATACTAGAGAGTCCATTTCTAGCGACTGCTCATGCTATCATTAATGTTCATGATGGCAAGCTAACATTGCGAGTAGGATTTGAAAGTCTGACTTTTGACATCAAAGACACAATGAATTTCCCTCTTCCACGAGACAACCTATTGTACTTGTTGATGAGGTTGATGAATTTGTTAATGTAATTTGTGACACATCATAATTTTAAGTCATTTCTCGACTTTGAATTTTACTATTCATTCCCAAAAAATCACTATTCAATTTACTATTTATCATTTGCGTAAAAAATGGGATTTTTACGAGTATTGTTTCACGTAACATCAGGGGTTGATCATGAAATATGGAAACATCATTGAGGACATATCATATACACTAGATTTAGTCTACATATCGTCTGTAACATCATTTTCATAATAGGACATTCATGGCTTTGCATATTTTATTCACGTATATTTATTTACTAAATAAACGATATAGTACGATTTTTAATCACGAAGAATATACCCAACACTCCTGACAATGGTCCTAATATATTTTTACACTCGTTATAGTGTTACAAAAATTAAATTACTAGTTTACCCGGTATTTTGAATTTATTTAGTATGTATATTTTTGAATTTATTTAGTATATATATACGACAATTTACATAATCATGAAACAATAATTATTCAAACACCTCATACTTATACAAAATGCATTTTTGTAATTTTTATGAATTCATTATGTTTTATTTTGTTATGTTCAATTTATTTCTAGCTAACTCAGTACCCAAAACAATTTATATAATACATATTATTAACTAATAACAAGATATTTGGACCACTTGTACAAATACAAAAAAATAAATAAATAAAAAAATTATTTCCCTTTTTCCCCAAAAATTATTTCCCTTTTTCCCCAAAAATTTTCAAGTATGTGTACTTAATCCTATATTAAACTTTTAAAAGAAGATATTTGTATTACTAGCCACTAAAATACACATACAACATAATACTTCAAGTAAACTACAAAAATATCTTTCTTATCTTTCTTGTGGTGTCGACCAGTTTCAAAAAGAAGAAGAAGAAGAACAAAAATCTTTGCAAGATCAAGTGTAATTCAAGGCTCATTAGTGTTGTATTAAAGATTAAACCTTGTTTTACTTAGGGTAAAACTATGTTTTCATCACATCCTTTCATAAACACCTCAAGTAAGCTACTAGCCAATTTTTCATAACCTTTCACTACTTATTATGGAGCTATTTCATTTGCTATTATGATAAAATGCAAGTATACATATGTGTTAATACCACTTATTACATGTTTTATAAACTTTCATGGACATAAAGGTTAACAACTAGTGTTTTATTACAAACTCTCATTTTTTATGAAGCTTAAGGATCCATGACACCCTTGGAAGGTGTATGGTAGGATTAGACTAGTTTTGTAGTGATTGGAAGTGGTTTAGTATAGTTTAGAAACTAGAAAACGAATTTTCAAAACAATATAAAAAGGGGTTGTCCCGTTTTTTGAAATCTGGAAATATCAGTGGGTCGTGAGTAATTTTGGGCTAGATAATCAGAAAATACACTCAAAAATGAAACAATGGCCACTTGAATGGATTAAAACGGGCTTATAACAAAAAAGATACACAAATTGTATGTTAGACGATGAAAACTATTTTCTGAAAATAAATTAGCTGTCACGGGTTTTTCCGAGGGCAAAACCTGCAACACCTGGTATTTTCTCTAAACCTATTTACTAGCCAAACATTTTATTTTACATTACCTCAGATCTTAAAACTTTTCTTGCATGTTAATTACGCTTGAGAAACGTGTGATATATTGAAAAAGGAGAACTTTATTCCCTGAATGAACCGGCACAACCTAGAAAACTTGAATCATATTGCATTTGCCAAATTTATTGAATTAAAATGACGTTGGGAAAATTTTTGAAGTTTATACTTGATTTTATTGGAAAAATTATTTTGTGAACAATGCCGCAAGTTTTGTAATTTTTCAAGTTCGTTTGCTATGTCGAATAAGCCCCGAACTGTTTTTACGAAAGGTATTATTAGTTGGCAAAACTATTCCCTCCACCTTTTATTTTCATTTCAAACCCTTACATTTCTAATTTTCATTTCTACCCTTCCTCAAAAATATATATAATTTTTTTATTTCACTTTTACTCATAAAAACACACACACACACACTCACTCTTTTCTATCATCACACTCTCTCTTGCTCACGCCGACTGGCCACCGCCACCACCAGCCCAACACTAGCAGTTTTCGGCGACCCTCGCCGGAATCTTCATTAATTTCGGCCAAATTTTCTGGCCAAATATTTTTATCTTCCAAATTCATAGATCGGGTCACCCCAACCCTTGTTTCATCACTCACTCGCCCCCACCACCCTCGGATCATCGCCACGCGCGGCCGCCGTCTAATGCCACCACCATCGAGACTACCCCTCCCCCCTTCGATTGTTTTCTGACGGTAATGCAACCCCCCATGCGCCCCCTTTCTTCTTTTTCATTTAATATTTTCAAAATCTTTATAAATTTGATTTTCAGTTAAGTTTTTATTAATAAAATGTTTTATGCGTTGAAACTCGTGTGGATTGCTTGTATTGGTTGTGACTCGCCGCGACTCGCTAGACTCACCGAGTTAACTCGGTTGACTCATTGAGGGTTTTGATTTTTCTTGTTGTTATTTATTTATTTGAGGTTCTTGAGAGTGTATTTGGACTTGGGATTGATTTTTAGGTTCCGTTTGGTTGTTTGGTTCTCGGCCGAGAGAAATGACCCACGGGGTCAAGCCACGAGTCGTGGCGAGGTGTTGTTTTGATGAGGTTGTTGTTAGGAGTAGATGGTATTGAGGTTGTGTTTGATTTGATTAGGATTCGGATGGAGTTGGTATTGTTTGAGCCGAATGGTGTTTTGGATTTGTAATTTGGTTTGGAGTTGAGATTAGTGTAAGATTTGGAATTATTGGTTTCGTTTGTGTTGGGGTCGGATTATTGAGGTTGAGAGTCAAAGGACTCATGTGAGTCAAGTCCTGACTCGATATGAGTCACGACGAAGTTTGGTTATTTTATTTGTTGTATTTGTTTAGTTATATATGTTTAGGTATCATTTCGGCTAATGTTTAATAAAATGGGATAACGATAATGAAACGGTAAAAACAAATAAAAATAATAAAAGATAATAATAGTTAAGGGATTTATTGCAACACATGGATTCGGAGTAGATATTGTGACGATATTTATTATTGGACTTGAATTGGATGTATCGGATTTACGATATTGGTTATTTGGACATTATAAACAACTAATATACACGCGAATGATATATTCAATTGTATTATATAACTTGGGACGTTTAACGATAAATAATTAATTAATCAAAGAGTCGTTGACTCGGGAAAATGTTCCATAAATGGGCAGGTCATGCCGAAATTTCGTAAAATCTTTTATAAACCTAAAATGTTTATGTATTCTAAAAGCTTTTCAAAACTTATATGTTTTATCGAATATGACATCTATTTTGAGAAAACGGGGAAAAGCCGAAACTAGTTATCGATGTTGTTTGTTTGTTTCTTCTTTCCGATATTCTTCTTTCTTTTATTCTTTTCTTCTACTCTCGATTTTCTTGGTTATTCGTTCATTTTCACCAACTTATTCTCTTTTCTATCTTTTTGTCTTTCACACAAGAATTAAATGCATTTTCTTTCAAAACGCCATTGAAACTAAAACCTTTTCCTCAAGTATTGTTTATTGAATTATTCGAGTATTATTTCTGAGTGTGCCATTTAACTGATTAGGTTGTGCTGAGGTTCATCTGCTGTGACGCATTATTTGATTACTTGTGATATATCTTTCTTTGCTGCTAAGGTGTGATTCATAGCCCCATTTTACTTTTTAATTGTTTATAAACTCTTAGGGTGAGATACATGCTTCTTAAATATTTTCTGAGCACAATAGTTTATTTCTATGCTATTCCTGACTGGTATGCTTTCCTGATTGGTATGCTTTTCATGACCGATGTGCTAAGTAGTTGTACCTTGCCAAAAGCAAGTCCATCAGATCATGAACCATTAATCACTTGCGAGTGAGCGCGAATATAGGGATATAGGCCTATAGGAATTGACCCTCCTGCCATGTTGGCCTAAGTCTGGTCCACATGTGATATACTATATTTGATTTCCCAAGGTATCTGGCATGTACCTAGCTTTGGGGGCATTTATTATATTATGAAATTCTGCGGTTATTGTCGACTTACTCAAGTGTCACTGGTGCTGGTTAACGTTTTTCGTGTCATGAGCTTAGCATTATCGCATTATCATATTATAACTTATTGTGAATGATTATTATATACACAGGGATGTATATTTACTGTTGCTTACCCGGTATTTGCATTTGTTGCTTATATCTTCCAGACTTAAAATCTTGTGCTCAAACTTTATTTACTAAACCTAAGAATTGCACTCAACTTTTGTGTTGACCTGTTAAGCATGTTTTAACTCAGGTAACTAGCTTTTGAAGTGTGCTTTTGGCAAAGGAGTGGCTAGGACTTTTGGAGGCTATCTATCTGTGGCTATTCTTTCTATCTTACTATCTTTTTTTTTAAATCTTCCAAAACCGTGTCTTTTATATTTCCGCTGCAAACTTTGTTATTTCCGCGACAAAACTTTGTTTATGTTTTCGCTGCAACTGATGTTTATTTTCCACTGCTACTTTGTTAAAGAGTCTTTGTACTCTAATGGTTTTATGTAATAAAATGTGGTTTTATTTAAAAACGTCCTGTCTTTAGGTCATTTTCTATTGATGTGACTATTTTACCCCTTGAGTAATACCCCTGGCTATGTTCCGCTACCATACCCGAGTTGGGGGTGTTACAAAATTGTATCAGAGCCACCGTTTATAGAGAAAGAGGTCATACTCGACTATAAAAAAAATTTTGTGAGTCAAGACGTTTTTGAAAACACACTTCACCCTTACTTAGTTTTGAGTAAACTTTTATGCTGCATGTTTTCCTCTATCATGAACTTGAGATTTTCCATTTCTATTTTTCTGCATAAAAAATTATTTTCATAAAATTTGGCTAGAATTTTAATATTTTCTCCGATACTCCCTGTAGAGTATTATGTCTTCATCAGTCCCTTCCGACAAGTTTCCACTTGCACCACAGAGTCCTGAAGAGGACCTACACCCTATTGAGGATAATGTTGAGATTAATGATGAGGATGAGATGAGCGAGGATGATGGAGAGATGGAGGATGATGATGACAAGATGGAGGATGATGATGGAGATGAGGATGATGAGGAGGATCAGGAGGTTCCTCCCGCACCACCTTCGCCTGCTATATCAGATGTTAATTACGAGTCAGACACGTCAGAGGCATTGGGACATGCACTTGGGACCGAGGTTCCATCGACATTCGAGGCTGGTGACTCTTCGATGACTCCGCGTATTACACCTTTAGAGCTTAGAGCAGACTTGAGCCGCTTGAGGCAGGATATCATCTGGTGTATGGGTCGATGGCCAGGCATACATGTTATCAGCCGTTCGAGGTTGTCGAGTTGATAAAGTTGATGAAAGCATGAAAGAAGGATACTGATAAGTTGTCCATTGGGTTGCATAGGCAGGATGGGAAGTTGAGTTCGGTGGAGAAGGTAGATACCGAGCTTCAGGAGCGTCTAGGTTCATTGGAGAAGAGGATGGTTGAGGTTGAGAAGATGCTGGAGCAGTTGACTGTGAGAAAGGTGTTTTTGCATCTTGATGATCGTCATCATGACTGTAGTATCCAGGAGTTATGGAGTTAGTTGCATGCGATGCAGAGATGGGCCTATTATGATAGGATGGCTCGATTCAGGTTTGATGACAGTATCGATGTGATGGCTAAGTATGGTGAACCGTCAGCGAGAGAGAATAGAGACTAGATCATTTGTAGTAGTTTAGTGTCGTGATAGTAGTTTGCCTTGTACGTACTAAACTGATAGTGTCAGTTAGTAGATTTTATCAGAGAATTGTACTCGTTTTGCAAATCTTTTAAGACTTATGTCAAGTATTAAAACTATGATGTATTGGGGTGATGTACTGTTATTGATATTGAATGTATGATATATTATGATGTTCTTGTGGTGTTATTGTCTTGTGATGTGATTATGTTATGATTGATCGAATACTTACATGTTGTACATTTGTATTGGTTGATAGAATTATGGCACCTAGGACTATGACTCAGGCTGCGATCCAGCAGATGATTAATGAAGGAATTGCAGAAACACTTGATGGTCAAGCAGGTGTTGGTCCCCAAAATGTTGGATAAGCGAGAGTTTAGGTTGTTAACCATTTCTGCACTTATAAGGATTTCATGGACTGTAAGCCCACTAGCTTTAAGGGAACTAAGGGAGCTGTTGGTCTAACTCAGTGGTTTGAGAAAGTGGTGTCAGTGCTTAAGAGGAGTAACTATTCAGAGAATCACAAAGTGAAGTATGCGACAGGTACGTTGATGGAGCATGCCTTGTCTTGGTGGACTGCTCTTGATCAAGAGAAAGGTATGGAGAATGCTTTTAAGCTTTCATGTGAGGATTTAAAGAAAGAGATGGTCAAGAAGTATTGTTCTCGTAGTGATTTGAGGAAGTTGGATACTCAGTTCTATCATTTGGCTATGAAAGGAACCGATCTTGCTGCTTATGTGCGTCGTTTCCATGAATTGAAAGTGTTTTGTGCTCACATGGTGCAAAACAATGAGAAGTTATTGGAGAAGTTTATTGGTGGATTACCTCCTAATATTGAGGGGCATGTGACGTCGTATAATTCAGAGACTCTAGATGATGTTATTCGCATAGCTGAACGCCTTATAGATCAAGTGGTTAAGCATGTGATGTCCAAAGAGGTAACTACTTTGACAACAAGAGAAAGTGGGAGGATCACAAGAGGACCAACAACTACAACAACTGTAACAACAACAATCAGTTGCATAATAACAATCACCACCACCAACAAAACAGAAGGCAAGAGACAGTTAAAGCTTTTGTGGCCGCGCTAGCACAAGCAGGGGGAATGCTCAGCTAGTGGTAACTTGTTATGGATGTAGAAAGCGTGGACATTATAGGAGCCATTGTCTGAAGAATACTCGCCAAGGAAATGGAGGTGCCCGTGCTAGGGCGTATTTGATGGGGAATGGAGAGCAACAGCAGAATTCTAATGTAGTCACTGGTACGTTTCTTCTCAATAACCTTTGTGTTAAAGTTTTATTGGATTCAGGTACCGATATGAGTTTTGTGTCTTCTAAGATTTCGCCGCTACTCAGACTTACCCCATCCCTTCTAGATACCAGTTATAGCATTGAGCTAGCTAATGGCAAATTAGTTAACACCTGTATCGTAATCCGTCGTTATAACCTAAACCTTTTAGATCATTCGTTAAATATTTACCTTATGCCAATTGAACTTGGGAGTTTCGACGTGGTATTTGGAATGGATTGGTTATCTAAGCATAAGGCGAGTATTGTTTGTGGAGAGCGAGTTTTTTATATTCCGCTCAATGGTGAGACTTTGATTGTTCGAGGTGATCGTAGTGGAACCCGTTTGAACATCATATCGTGTATTAAGACCTTGAAGTACATTGAGAAAGGATATCATGCATTCCTAGCACATGTGGCTAAGAAGGAGTCAGGAAAGAAGTGACTCGAGGATGGTCCTATAGTGGGTGATTTTCCTGAAGTATTTCCAGAGGATTTGCTAGGACTTTCACCGGTTTGACAAGTAGAATTCCGTATCGACTTAGTTCCTGGAGCTGCACCTGTAGCGCGTGCACCGTATCGATTAGCTCCATCAGAAATGGAAGAGTTGTCCAAGCCATTGCAAGAGTTGTTGTATAAAGGGTTTATCCAACCTAGTTCATCGCCTTGGGGAGCCCCAGTGTTCTTCGGATCATTCAGAATGTGTATCGACTACCGTGAGTTGAACAAGTTAACAAGAAAGAACCGCTACCCATTACCGAGAATCAACAACTTGTTTGATCAACTTCAGGGATCAGATTTCTACTCTAAGATAGATTTGCAATCAGGTTACCATCAACTCAGAGTTCGGGAAGAGGATATTCCTAAGACTGCATTCAAGACCCGTTATAGTCGTTATGAGTTTCAGGTGATGCTGTTTGGATTAACGAATGCACCTGCAGTATTGATGGATCTCATGAACCGAGTGTGTAATCCATATTTGGATAAGTTTGTGATAGTTTTCATCGATGACATTTTGATCTACTCCGAGACTGAGGATGAACACAAGCAGCATCTGGCAACGATTCTTAAGTTACTCAAGGATGAGCAATTGTATGCAAAGTTCTCTAAGTGTGAATTTTGGATTCATAAGATTTAATTTTTGGGTCATGTGATTGACAGCAATGGATTGCATGTGGATCCCGATAAGATTGAAGCTATTGAGAAATGGGCAACGTCTGTTAATGCCACATAGATTCATCAATTTCTGGGATTGGCTGGTTATTACCGAAGATTCATTGAGGGATTCTCCAAGATAGCTAAACAGATAACTACGTTGACTCAAAAGGACAAGAAGTATGAGTGGGGAAAGGACGAAGAGGAAGGATTTCAAATCTTGAAACAGAAGCTTGGACGTGCACCGATTTTAGCATTGCTAGATGGAGTTGAAGATTTTGTGGTTTATTGTGATGCATCATATCAAGGGTTAGGAGCAGTATTAATGCAAAGAAGTAAGGTTATTGCGTATTCTTCCCTCCAACTAAAGACTCATGAAGATAAATATACCACCCATGATTTGGATTTAGGAGCCATGGTGTTTGCACTTAAGATGTGCAGACATTACCTATATGGTACGAAGTGTATTGTCTTTACCGACCACAAGAGTCTGAAGTATATTTTGGATCAGAAGGACTCAAATATGCGACAACGATGATGGTTAGAGATGTTGAGTGATTATGATAGTGAAATTAGATATCATCCGGGAAAAGTGAACTTTGTGGCAGATGCTGTCACACCTCGCCAAGGCGAAAACGCGAGGGTGTAACTTCATGGATATCATCACAACACCTGGTGTCTATATAGAGAACAAGTACATGTATAAAAATAGAGCAAAGTACAAACACAAAGTGTCACACCCCGCCACGGCGGAAACGCGCGGGTGTAACTTCATGGATATCATCACAACACCTGGTGTCAACATAGAGAACAACTACATGCACATAAATAGAGTAATGTACCAACACACAGTGTTGTAACAATACCCGAAGATAAACAAAATAAAATCCAAAAGGTAACTTCAATAAATTTGAAAGTACACAACATAAAACATAAATGTATCAAATCCAAAACCAAATAGAATCAAATCCCAAAACATAAATAAGTCTCCATGCAACTAAGTCTCGCCTAATTGCTGCCCTCAACTTTGGCCTTAGAATGCTCACCTGAAAATGATGCTTAAAATGTCAACATAACGTTGGTGAGATTCATAGGTTTTAGACTCAACACACAAGACAACCGAATTTACTGTGATTACAAAATATAGCTGGACAAATAATTATAGTTATCATAAAGCTACATGCATTTGCAAGTCAATTTCCACACGCAAAGGCAACAACACTCATAAGGCAACCAATAGGACGGCTCATGTCCCCCGATCCCATAATCATCAATTAGGTCGCATGCGCGAGCAATAGGATAAGCATCCTCTTAATTGGATCCCAAAACATATCATCAATTAGGTCGCTATCCTAATTGGATCCCAAAAACATATCATCAATTAGGTCGCTACCCTAATTGGAGCCCAAAAACATATCATCAATTAGGTCGCTAACCTAATTGGATCCCATAAACATCCACACAAGCAAATAATCACACATAGCATACATACGATAACATTATAAGTCCAAGCTCTTTAATACCACACACATAATCACAGTAAATCAAAACATTTAAGACAAGCATCATTCCCATCCCAAGTTTAAAACAAAGTAAAAATATGGAACTATGAACTCACCTTAAACTCCGCAGCTCCACAAAATAATTCACAATCTATAGCACACAAAAATAATCCACATTTCACAAGGTCAAGCTAAAAGCTACAACCCATGTAATACACATATGATGGATGTCTAAGACTCATATGACCCACCATGGATCTCCTAGACACCATACTAACCACTACCATAACTTAATACTCACTAAATCCCTTGCACTCTAAAACTCAGAAAACGCAGAATTTTTGAGTACATTCACTCACATGAAATCACAACAAATATAACTTAACAACTCACACCAAAAATTTACCATGGTCTCTCATAAGCATAGAAGCTAATCCCAGAAGGCCATTGATGAATAACACACACAAGTACTCATAGAAAATTCAAACTTGTCAACTACTCAAATTCGGATCTGAACGCACACCAAAAAGTTTTTTTTTTAATAATTACTTCCACAAGTTTTTATCGTGAATCCTCTTCGTGGTAGTCTAATATAACCTAAAACTTAACTATTCCAGAAGACCAAGTCAAAATACCACTTTTACAACTACATGCCAACCTCAAACTTTTACCCAAAATCTGTCCCGGTTTGACAGCTTTGACACCTTAACAAAGAAAAATCAAAAGACCGACTTCCCGACCTCAAAATTGATCGTGGCTGGACTTTTTGGAAAGCTCTTTCATTATACTATAATTTAGATCAAAAATTCGTGATCTAACTCATAACCATATATTATGTACACTCACATCTTTACAGCCTTATAAATCTGCCCAAACCCTAACTCAATAACTAGCATGTTTTACGCTCAATTCCCTTAACCATTAACCATAATATTAACATCTAATCATCCTAACATGTTTTACTTCAATAATTTACAGAAGTATATAAACCCTAGATTCCATCATATTAATTATTACATGAATCATAACAATAATTGATTAATTACACATAAGGATTAAAGATTTTACCTTGATTCTTGATTATTGCTAGACAATTATGAAACCCTAATTCTTCCTCTTGGATCCCCCTTTGTGTCGACTTATTATGCAGGAAAAAGGGATAGGGGAGTTTTGATTTTGTATTTATAATTAATTTGGATAATCCCTAAGTCCTAGAGTTGTATTTGGTATCAAATTTGGTTTCCTTTTTCCCCCTACTACCCTTAATCGGCCGCCCCCCCCCCCCCTCCTAATAATATTTTTGTATTTATTTTTATTAATTACTTTATTACACTCAAAACCTCATACTTTTCATATTTTATGTATTCCTATAACAAAACCTGACGTCTTTCGTGATAAACCTTAATTTTACGACAAACCGGAAAATATTCATTTTCAAAATAAAGTTTCCAAAAATAGATTTTTACACACACCATGAGCATTTCCTCACAAAAACAACATTCCCGTAACTTACTAACGCTCAATAACATGAACGAAGACTCGTTACGCAAAAACTCAAAACGCCCAATATACACAAGTCATTTCTACACCACATAGGTGATCAAAATGAACTTTCCCAAAATCAACATCATCAAAAATCACAATAACAACCACAATGCGTAGGGATTTAGTGTTAACTCAAATACTAATCACACTATAACACACATTAACACACATAAAACTACTCAAACCATATCAAACAAAGTTAGATTATCCCGAGGCTAAAAGTCTAACTAACCTGCTAAAATCACGGTTGTTACATCATCCCCCACTTAGGGAAAGCTCGTCCCGAGATTTAACAGCTCGCATCATCAGACTTCTCAGCAAACAACTTAGGATACTTAGCTCTCATTTGATCCTCACGCTCCCAAGTAAACTCAGGACCACGTTTAGAATTCCATCGTACCTTTACCAATGAAATCTTACTACGCTTCATACTCTTAACTTCTCTGTCCATAATCTCAACAGGTTCCTCCACAAAGTGAAGTGTTCTATCAACCTTAATCTCATCTAGTGGCACATGCAAACTAGCATCCGCCAAACACTTTTTCAAATTAGACACGTGAAACATATCATGCACACCACTTAACTCCTCAGGCAATCTCAAACGATATGCCACAAGTCCAATCCTCTCCGTAATCTCAAATGGCCCAACATATCTAGGTGCTAACTTGCCCTTCTTACCGAAACGCACAACACCCTTCCATGGTGACACCTTCAACATCACAAAATCTCCAACACTAAACTCCAAAGGTTTGCGACGATTATCCGCATAACTCTTTTGACGATCTCTCGCAGCCTTAAGTCTTTCTTTAATCTGAAAGACCATATCCGTAGTCTCTTGTACCAATTCAGGTCCAATTAACTGACTCATCCCAATCTCTGCCCATAACACCGATGATCTACACTTCCTTCCGTATAACATCTCAAATGGTGCACATCTAATGCTTGAATGATAGCTGTTATTATAAGAAAACTCAGCCAAAGGCAAATGAGTATCCCAGCTTCCTCCAAAATCAATAGCACAAGCACGAAGCAAATCCTCTAACGTCTGAATCGTTCGCTCACTTTGTCCATTGGTCTGTGGATGATAAGCAGTACTCATATCCAACCGTGTATTCAAAGCCTTTTGCAACGACTGCCAGAACCGCGAAGTAAACCTACTATCCCGATCTGAAATGATAGACACAGGCACACCATGCCTTGCCACAATCTCATTTATATAGATCCTTGCCAACTTCTCCATCGTGTAATCTTCACGAATGGACAGAAAATGTGCAGACTTCATCTATCTGTCCACAATAACCCATATCGTGTCATGTCCATTACTTGTGCGAGGCAATTTAGTAATGAAGTCCATAGTTATATTATCCCACTTCCATTCAGGAATTGGCGGCTGCTGCAACAATCCAGAGGGTTTCTGATGTTCAGCCTTAACCTTCAAACAAGTTAAACATCGACTAACATACTCAGCTATCTCCCTCTTCATGCCCGGCCACAAATAAGCATCTCTAAGATCATAGTACATCTTATCAGACCCTGGATGAATCAAGTATCTCGTCTTATGAGCCTCATCCATGATCACCTTTCTCACGTCTCCCACTAGTGGAACCCATATTCGATCTAAGAAATATAGTCCACCATCTTCCTTCCTTTCCATCTGCTGATCTAAACCACGCAACATTTCAGCCACAAGGTTCTCATCCTTGAGAGCCTCCTCTTGTGCTGCCAATATCTTACTCTTAATTCCCGAATGCAATATTATGCTCATAGGTCGCACACTCCTTGGCTTAATTCTTTCCTTTCTACTCAACGCATCGGCCACCACATTCGCTTTTCCAGGATGATAACGAATGTCGCAGTCGTAATCACTTAACAGCTCCATCCATCTTCTTTGACACATATTCAACTCCTTCTGATTAAAAACATGCTGAAGACTCTTATGATCGGTATAGACCATACTCTTCGTACCATACAAATAATATCTCCAATTTTTAAGAGCAAATACCTCCGCACCAAGCTCTAGGTCGTGAGTAGTATAATTCTTCTCATGAACCTTGAGTTGTCGTGATGCATAAGCTATCACCTTTCCCTTTTGCATTAACACACATCCCAATCCTTGATTCGACGCATCGCAATATACCACAAAATCATCTGGCCCATCAGGTAATGTCAGAATAGGTGCATTACACAAACTATCCTTTAACGTCTGAAAAGCCACTTCTTGCTCATCTCCCCACTCATACTTTTTATTCTTCTGAGTCAACAGAGTGAGAGGCTTAGCAATCTTTGAAAAATTTGCTATAAATCTCCTGTAGTATCCTCCCAGTCCTAAAAATGAGCGTATCTCAGAAGGTGTCGTAGGAGCCTTCCAATTCTTGACCGCTTCTATCTTGCTAGGATCTACATGTATACCTTCGCTATTCACTATATGACCCAAAAATTGTACCTCTTGCAGCCAAAATTCACATTTAGAGAACTTAGCGTACAATCTCTCATTTTCCAACAAACCAAGTATCAACATCAGGTGCTCCCCGTGCTCTTCCTTCGACTTGGAGTAAATCAGAATGTCGTCAATAAACACAATTACGAATTTATCTAAATAGGGCCTACACACACGATTCATCAAATCCATGAATACTGCCAGTGCATTAGTCAACCCAAATGGCATAACCGTAAATTCAAAATGTCCATAACGAGTTCTAAAAGCCATCTTGGGAATATCCTCCTCATGCACTCTTAACTAATGATAACCAGACCGCAGATCTATCTTTGAGAAAAATCTAGCACCCTGCAATTGGTCGAAAAGATCATCAATTCTAGGTAAAGGGTACCTATTCTTCACTGTCAGCTTATTCAACTCTCGATAATCAATACACATTCTAAACGAACCATCTTTCTTCTTAAGGAACAAAACAGGCGCTCCCCACGGAGAATGACTAGGTCGAATAAACCCCTTATCTTGAAGTTCTTTCAACTGAGCAGCCAACTCCTGCATCTCCGTAGGTGCCAATCGGTAAGGAGCTTTCGCTACCGGTGTTGCTCCAGGAATTAACTCAATACGAAACTCCACCTGTCGTATTGGCGGTAATCCGGACAAATCCTCAGGAAAAACGCCCGAAAACTCACATACAACTGGAATATCCCCCACTTTGAGTTCTCTAGTCTTCGCACTCAAAAGGGATTTCAAATTCTTCTCCACACTTTCTCCTTGTACTCGCAGCACACCACCACTCTCTAATGGAATTCGAACCACCTTCTCATGGCATATCACTTCAGCTTTATGCCTAGCCAACCAATCCATCCCTATTACCACGTCAAAACTACCATGTCCTAAGGGTATTAAGTCAATCTTAAACGCAACACCCTCTAACACGATAACGCACTCACGTATAACTTTATCAACTTCTACTTCTATACCACTAGCTATTTCAATCAAAATACTAGGTCTAAGTTCACTAAACTTAACACCCAATATTCTAGCAAATTCAGTAGTAGCAAAACAATAATCCGCACCCGTATCAAATAACGTAGTAGCATAATGACCATTAAGAGAGAACGTACCAGTAACAACATTCGGGTCTTGGCGTGCCTCACTTGCATTCATTGTAAATGCCTTTCCCCTAGCTGCATTTCTATTAAACCCTTGTCCTTGTCCTCCTTCAATAGCCAACTGACTCCCAGGCTGTCCAAACATTCCAACAAGTTTGGGACACCAATTTCGCATATGATCAACACTACCACACTCATAGCATGCCCTGCGATAAACCTCTGCGCCAACCGAGTTGATTGGAGTCGCTTGAGTAATCACCGCACGACATTCCCTAGCAAAGTGTCCAGGTTTGCCACACCTGAAACACCCACGACATGATGTGTTCTCGAGATGACAGTAACCACACTTAGCACATCTAGGAGCATTACCAACATTTCCCTTCTTCTCATTATTACCAGTCACAGCCGTAGAAGCTGTTCCCACATAACCCGCTACCTTCATAGGATCCGTTGCTACGAACCCCTTTCCTTTTCTTGATTTCTTATTGTCACCACTAAAACCAGCTGTCTTAGTAGTATCAACTTCCTCTCGCTTCTTCTCTCCCGACTTTGCCAGTGTTCCACTCCTAACTGCTTCATCCGTCAGTGCCCCAGCCTTTTGAATAGCACTTAGAAGCGTTGTCGGCTCAGTCGCCCTAACCATCGAACGGATCTGTGGAACCAACCCACGGATATACTTCTCAATACGCTTTGATTCAGGAGTTACTAAATGAGGAACCATCCTAGCTAACTCATGAAACCTATCAGTATATCCCATATGATTAGCTCCCACCATAGTATGATTCCACAACTCTTCTTCCAATTTTTGCAGCTCATTGACTGGGCAAAACTCCTCCGTCATTAAGGCTTTGAAGTCCTCCCAACTTATACCCAAAGCCGCAACTCGTCCCCTAGCCTGAAGTTGCGTGTTCCACCAGGTCAACGCCTTGTTAACCAAAGAACTAACCGCATACTTAACTTTCTGGCCCTCACTACATCCACTTATATCCATCACAGACTCCATTTTCTCTATCCATCGAGTGAGTGCAATCGCACCACCCTTTCCATCAAATTCCTTAGGCTTACAGGCCATGAACTCCTTGTAAGTACACCCATTATTTCCACCTTCGCCTCTTCCAGCGCCATCAGGATGAGCTCCACTGCCTATATGCGCACTCAATTGAGTCACTAGTTCAGGCATTAAAGCTTCTAGCTGCTGGTTGATCATTTGCTGAAAGATAGGGTTGCTATCCCCAATAATGGGTGTTGACTTCTTGGACTTCTTCGGTGTCCTGAAAGCTCCACTCATAGGTGACTTAGTGATAGGTCGTCTTGGTTTCCTTGGCGCCATTTCCTAAACACGCAGGACAATAGACCATTAGAGACCATTCACAAGATTCTACAATCTCCATAATCCTAGTCAATCATCTACCTCCCATCACATGAAACACTCTCAATCATATAACCAAACAAACTCAACTCTACCACACATAAGCATATCACCATTGATTCAATGTAACATTGGCTGTAAGTCCACATATGTCATGATACATTTATAATTGTGTTGGCCACCCACAATTTTAGATGTATCCTTCCACATGTGTACTTACTTCCAAAGTCACACCTAACAATAGTAACATCTTATAACAAATAGCACACAATCAATACTAACCTAAATATACTCCTATAATACACATAATATACACACCAAAAATATCCAAACTCGCCCAAGGCTTCTCATTAAAACACGGGATAAATCCCAAAAATCCGAAGGAATTCACATTCCAACATACAATCAATGTCAAAACAACTCAAAAAAACCATAAAACATTAAAAACAAGTCGTACGCAGTTCGAGTCCTTTCTAAGACCTAAAACGGTGTACGTGCAGTGGACTCTAAGTCTGAATCCACTTCCTCCTCCTCCCTCACCCACCCATTCCTATTTCCATGATTCGGTGGTAGAGGATGTCTTGCAAAACCATCCTCACGATCTCTTAACTCTTCATCTATCATATCCACAAAATCATACAATCCTCGGGGTCTAGCCCAAACTACCCCATCATCTTCCAAAAACTGAGGACACTTGCACGGGTACTTGGTGGTGAAGCCTTCCTTATCAGCTACTTTTGTCTCATATCTCTCCACCAAATTCCCCATTCACATTCTCCGGTGTCAGCTTCTCTTCAATCACACATGGTACCATGCTAGCGGGGACCAATATCCTCCTGTTGGTTCTCTTCGTCTTCCCAACTCTTCTACGTCCCTTAACAACTACAGTAGCCCAACAAAGTGTCTTTCTTGCAGGAGGTGCCATTCTATAAATGACACACACATGTTGCCAAGTATAGGGTTCGATAGACGTTCAAAAACTCAATAAAATAACTCATAGTTTAAGAAAATAAACATGTAATATATTATATTTACACATAGGTCCTAAATGCAACTATATGAGGGACTCCTAAGCTATAGTCTAGGTTAAACCACCTAATTCTCTATAACCAAGGCTCTGATACCAATCTGTCACACCCCGCCACGGCGGAAACGCGCGGGTGTAACTTCATGGATATCATCACAACACCTGGTGTCAACATAGAGAACAACTACATGCACATAAATAGAGCAATGTACCAACACACAGTGTTGTAACAATACCCAAAGATAAACAAAATAAAATCCAAAAGGTAACTTCAATAAATTTGAAAGTACCAAACATATAACATAAATGTATCAAATCCAAAACCAAATAGAATCAAATCCCAAAACATAAATAAGTCTCCATGCAACTAAGTCTCGCCTAATTGCTGCCCTCAACTTTGGCCTTAGAATGCTCACCTGAAAATGATGCTTAAAATGTCAACATAACGTTGGTGAGATTCATAGGTTTTAGACTCAACACACAAGACAACCGAATTTACTGTGATTACAAAATATAGCTGGACAAATAATTATAGTTATCATAAAGCTACATGCATTTGCATGTCAATTTCCACACGCAAAGGCAACAACACTCATAGGGCAACCAATAGGACGTCTCGTGTCCCCCGATCCCATAATCATCAATTAGGTCGCATGCGCGAGCAACAGGATAAGCATCCTCCTAATTGGATCCCAAAACATATCATCAATTAGGTCGCTATCCTAATTGGATCCCAAAAACATATCATCAATTAGGTCGCTACCCTAATTGGATCCCAAAAACATATCATCAATTAGGTCGCTAACCTAATTGGATCCCATAAACATCCACACAAGCAAATAATCACACATAGCATACATACGATAACATTATAAGTCCAAGCTCTTTAATACCACACACATAATCACAGTAAACCAAAACATTTAAGACAAGCATCATTCCCATCCCAAGTTTAAAACAAAGTAAAAATATGGGACTATGAACTCACCTTAAACTCCGCAACTCCACAAAACAATTCACAATCTATAGCACACAAAAATAATCCACATTTCACAAGGTCAAGCTAAAAGCTACAACCCATGTAATACACATATGATGGATGTCTAAGACTCATATGACCCACCATGGATCTCCTAGACACCATACTAACCACTACCATAACTTAATACTCACTAAATCCCTTGCACTCTAAAACTCAGAAAACGCAGAATTTTTGAGTACATTCACCCACATGAAATCACAACAAATAAAACTTAACAACTCACACCAAAAATTTACCATGGTCTCTCATTAGCATAGAAGCTAATCCCAGAAGTCCATGGACGAATAACACACACAAGTACTCATAGAAAATTCAAACTTGTCAACTACTCAAATTCGGATCTGAACGCACACCAAAAAGTTTTGATTTTTAATAATTACTTCCACAAGTTTTTATCGCGAATCCTCTTCGTGGTAGTCTAATATAACCTAAAACTTAACTATTCCATAAGACAAAGTCAAAATACCACTTTTACAACCACATGCCAACCTCAAACTTTTACCCAAAATCTGTCCCGGTTTGACAGCTTTGACACCTTAACAAAGAAAAATCAAAAGACCGACTTCCCGACCTCAAAATTGATCGTGGCTGGACTTTTTGGAAAGCTCTTTCATTATACTATAATTTAGACCTAAAATTCGTGATCTAACTCATCACCATCTGTTATGTACACTCACATCTTTACAGCCTTACAAATCTGCCCAAACCCTAACTCAATAACTAGCATGTTTTACACTCAATTCCCTTAACCATTAACCATAATATTAACATCTAATCATCCTAACATGTTTTACTTCAACAATTTACAGAAGTATATAAACCCTAGATTCCATCATATTAATTATTACATAAATCATAACAATAATTGATTAATTACACATAAGGATTAAAGATTTTACCTTGATTCTTGATTATTGCTAGACAATTATGAAACCCTAATTATTCCTCTTGGATCCCCCTTTGTGTCGACTTATTATGCGGGAAAAAGGGATAGGGGAGTTTTGATTTTGTATTTATAATTAATTTGGATAATCCCTAAGTCCTAGAGTTGTATTTGGTACCAAATTTGGTTTCCTTTTTCCCCCCTACTACTCTTAATCGGCCGCCCCCCCCCCCCCCTCCTAATAATATTTTTTTATTTTTTTTATTAATTACTTTATTACACTCAAAACCTCATACTTTTCATATTTTATTTATTCCCATAACAAAACCTGACGTCTTTCGCGATAAACCTTAATTTTACGACAAACCGGAAAATATTTATTTTCAAAATAAAGTTTCCAAAAATAGATTTTTACACACACCATGAGCATTTCCTCACAAAAACAACATTCCCGTAACTTACTAACGCTCAATAACTTGAACGAAGACTCGTTACGCAAAAGCTCAAAACACCCAATATACACAAGTCATTTCTACACCACATAGGTGATCAAAATGAACTTTCCCAAAATCAACATCATCAAAAATCACAATAACAACCACAATACGTAGGGATTTAGTGCTAACTCAAATACTAACTACACTATAACACACAATAACACACATAAAACTACTCAAACCATATCAAACAAAGTTAGATTATCCCGAGGCTAAAAGTCTAACTAACCTGCTAAAATCACGATTGTTACACAAAGTGTTGTAACAATACCCCAAAATAAAATAACCAAAACAAAATCCAAAACAATACATAAGATCCAAACAAAATGGTAAACCACTTCCAATGCAACTAGGGTCTCGTCTAATCACTTCCTTCTATCATAGCCTTAGAAAGCTCACCTGAAAATGATGCTTAAAACGTCAACATGATGTTGGTGAGATTCATAGGTTTAGACACACATACACTCACAATGCAACCAGTTTACTGTGATTATACCACATGACAGCAAGACAAGTTATTATACACGTAAACACACAATCACACAATTGAAAACAACCAATGGGAAGGAACGTATCCCCCGATCCATTTAGTTAGGAAGGAACGTGTCCCCCAATCCAATTCTTTCATCAATTGAGTCGCATGCGCGAGCAATAGGATAAACATCCTCCCAATTGAATTCCCACAAAAATTTCACCACTTGGGTACAGTTCTACCCTTCTCATCTCAGGTACAGTTCTACCCTCGATTCCCACACAGTTTTCATCACACAATAATCACTTAGCATGCAAACACATATAATAACACTTGCAAGTCCATGCATTTAAAACACATAATCACAGTAACTTTAACACAAGCATCATTTCCATCCCATGTTTAAAAACAATATAAAAGTGGGACTATGAACTCACCTTAAACTCCGCAGCTTCCACAAAAACAATTCACAATCTATAGCACACAAAAATAATCCACATTACACAAGGTCAAGCTAAAAGCTACATTCCATGTAATACTCATATGATGGATGTCTAAGACTCATATGACCCACCATGGATCTCCTAGACACCATACTAACCATTACCATAACCTAACACTCACTAAATCCCTTGCACTCTTAAAATCAGAAAACGCATAATTTTTGGGTACATTCGCCCACATGAAATCACGAAAAATAAAGCTCAACAACTCACACCAAAAATTTACCATGGTCTCTCATAAGCATAAAAGCTAATCCCAGAAGGCCATGGAAAAATAACACACACAAGTACTCAAAATAAAATCAAACTTGTCAACTACTCAAATTCGGATCTGAACGCACACCAAAAAGTTTCAATTAACATAAAATACTTTCACAAGTTTTTATCGCGAATCCTTTTCGTGGTAGTCTAATATAACCTAAGACTTAACTATTCCAGAAGGTCTAGTCAAAATACCACTTTTACAACCACAATTCACCCTCAAACGTTTACCCAAATTCTGTCCCGGTTTGACAGCTTTGACACCTTAACAAAGAAAAATCAAAAGACCAACTTCCCGACCTTGAAATCAATCGTGGCTGGACTTTTTGGAAATATCTTTCATTAAACTTCAATTTAAACCAAAAATTCTGTTATTTACACTCACATCTTTACAGCCATAGTTTTCTGTCCAAACCCTAACACATAATCTAACGCATTTTATACTCAATTCCCTTAACCAATTACCATATTATTAACAACTAATGATCCTAACATGTTTTACTTCATTGATTTACAGAAGTATATAAACCCTAGATCCATCATATCAATTATTACATGAATTGAAGTAATAACTAAGTAATTATATGAAAACTAGTGTTAGAATTATACCTTGAACTTGATTTTAGCTTCAAATGCAAAACCCTAATTTTTTCTCCTTCTCCTCTCCCTTGATCGACTTAAAATATGCAGGAAAAAAGAGGGCATAGGGTCGTTGGTATTGGTATATAAGGGTAAGGGTTGGGCTTGTTTGGGTTGGACTAGGATTCCTTAGCTTAAAATTGTATTTGGGCTCAAATTGGGTTTTCCTTTTTCCCCTAAAAATCCTCTTGGCCGAATTTTTATACACATACATATATATATATATATATTTTTTTTTATTAAATTAATTATTACACTCAAAACCTTATACTTTTGATATTTTATGTATTTCCATATCGAAACCTAACATCTTTCGCGATAAACCTTAATTTTACGACAAACCGGAAAATAATCATTTTCAAAACAAAGTTTCCAAAAATAAAATTTCACACTCTTTTTGAAATATAACTCATAAAAACAAATCCCTCGTAACTCACTAACGCCCAAATACATGAACGAAGACTTGTTACGCAAAAATCACAAAAACACTAAAAACTACACAAGTCATTTCTACACCGCAAAGGTGATCAAAATGAACTTTGCCAAATTCTAAACTTTCCAAATCACAATAAAACCACTTACGCAAAGGGATTTAGTGCTAAAACTCACCTATATCACACTTATATATCACTTAAATCACCTAGGACACACCAAACAAATGTCAACCGAGTCAAGACTATCAGTCAAACTGACCTGCTAAAACCACGGTTGTTACATCATCCCCCACTTAGGGAAATCGCGTCCCGAGATTTCAACTACACGAGTCACCACTTACAATAGCAAAAGAAAATTTATGGATATTTAAGCGGAATAATACCACACCATAAAATCACAGAGAAAGAATCGCAAAAATGTGAATAGACTAAATACTCGAATTCACACGATAGAAAACATTCCGTCACTCCAACGACACACGCAAATAGATACACTCCCCGATCAATAACACCAATGATCAAAACGACTTCTCACAGGTAGGTACGAAACCCTCGAATCAAACGAAAATCCAAATGGGAACCGCAGGAAACACCACATATAATGGATACACACAAAACTAACATTAATTACATCTGATCCTCACGTTCCCAAGTAAACTCAGGACCATGCTTAGAATCCCACCATACCTTTACCAACACTATCTCACCAAACTTCAAACCCTTAACATCTCGATCCATAATCTCAACAAGTTTCTCGACAAAACGAAGAGTCTTGTCAACCTTACATTCATCTAATGGCACATGCAGACTAGCATCCGCCAACCACTTCTTTCCATTAGATACGTGAAACGTATCATGCACTCTACTTCACTCCTCAGGCAAATTCAACCGATATGTCTCAAATCCAATCCTTTCTGTAAATCTCAAATGGTCCTATGTATCTCGGTGCTAGCTTGCCTTTCTTACCGAAACGCACAACACCCTTCCAAGGAGATACTCTTAACCTCACAATATCACCAACACCAAACTCCAAGGGCTTACAATAATAATCCGCATAACTCTTTTGGCGATCTCTTGCTGCCTTAAGTCTTTCCTTAGTCCAAAAAACCTTATTCGTAGCCTCTCGTTCTAGTTCAGGACCAATTAGTTGGCTTGTTCCAACCTCTATCCACAGAACAGATGACCTACATTACCTTCCATACAACTTTTCACATGACACATACTCCATACACCTCTTACTAAGGTATTAATACATCTTATCCGTTCTCGGATGTATCAAATACCTTGCATGAATGATGTCCTTACGCTTCCTCTCAATGAAACCAATAGCTGGTCTGCAAAGTACATTCCTCCATCTTCGCTCCTTTCCATTTACTGGTCTAAACCAAGTAATTATTCTTCTTACATGTTCTCATCCTTGAACCTCTCTCTCTAGGCTGTCAACATCATCCTCTTAACTCCGAACTGAATTATCATAATCATTGCTCACAAACATCTAAGTTTCACTCGTTCACTCCCGCTCAGCGCTCTTACCATGATGTCCGCCCTTCCTTGACGGTGGCAAATCAAACAATCGTAGTCACTAAGAAATTCCACCCCCAACTTCTCTTCAACATATATTAGCCTCTTGTCAAATATATACTAAAGATTCTTATGATCTGTGTAGATAACACTTTCTACTCCATACAAATATCATCTCCAAGTTCTACACCCAAACTCCAAGTCATGCATCTCATAGTTCCTCTTATGGATCTTCTACCTCCGCGATGCCCACGCAATCCGAAGAACGTACATCTTGAAGCTAAACCTCTCACTTGAACAACTTGGCAAACACCCTCTTCCTCTTCAATGAACAAATTGGTAATCAAAACGACAATCTATCCTAAATAAACGACACGAACCATAAAACCGGTCGAACTAAAACGTATATCAACGAACTCAAAAGGTGTACGAATTACCGACTAGCGAAGTAACGAACATCAAAATCAAAGCTAGAAAAACACAATGAGAAATTTTCCCCAATAAAAGTAGAAACGGATAAAATGTTCATGAAAACCCATACAAAGAAAATATAAAATACACGTACCCATAAAACATCCACAAACGTACCTCAACGAAAGAAACACTCGATGAACCAAATACATAACAAGTTTGGCAAATGAGAACCATAGACAGTTCTTATTCCCTTACTCGACCTTCCCAAAAATAAATGAACACCGTTTTTCACAAGACATATCTTAAACTTATACATTTTTTTTATAAAATATATATAAACCATTTTTTTTTTGTAAGTCATCAACATAACAATTTTTTTCACACTTCATTTTCACCATTAAAATAATAGTTTCCAACAAATGACCTTGAAATACCCAAAACGAATTTTAAAATACCATAAGGACTTTAACTCAACCTCTTATACGAATGCGAAAGACATGGAGGAATCACGTAATCAAAATAATCATCAAACGAATCTCATACCAGTGAACACTCACGCAAATACATTGAAAACCAAACGATGAACTTACAGACTCATTCGTACAACGATCAAACCAAAATCATAGAAAAACACCGATACTAACAGGTCACAAAACATGTCACAAACTTCAATTTGTGTATGTATAGGAGGGATTAAACATCCGCACCAACTCGTCACGAATCAACAATACTCGAAGAACAATATGATATTCCTTAGAGAAATGAATACAAGGAATAACCAAATAAACGAACCAGTATCCAACAAAACGAATTCGATTACCCAACACCTATCATGACGTCAAAGAGAATGAATATGGCATATGTACCATCATGGTACGAATAGGAATTCCAACCCAAGAATTAGGTATTCAAACGGAATGTCTAGCAAACGAATCAACTTAAATACCACAACATAAGTACCCACCGATAATTGAGGTATCAACATATGATAGGTAGGATGGAATCTTACCACCTACACACCCTAACATATAACGACTGCCCAAACGGTTAAGAGAATATTTCTCTAACCATACAGCCATCACCAACATGATATCACATACCATCTACCACAATATATAACAACAAACATCAATCAATGCGATAATGGTCACAAGTCCACGTGTGTGATACCCTTATAATTATGTTCGCGACCATAGTTATAAGCCTATTCCACACACATACTTACTTCCAAAACCACACATCTTAATGATAACGTACATATACCACATAACACCTAATACACCATGCAATCCATGCTATCATAATTGCAAGTCCACTTGTGTTGTGACGCATGTATAATTTTGTTAGCCACCATAATTATCTATGCCCCCTTTCACAATTGTACTCCTCCTATGACAACACATCCTGCAAACAATCATGAAAACAAAAACAAAAGACGTCGCAAACACTCATCTCGCATGGAACAATTCCAACGATCACGTAAACTCTATAATCAAAATCACTTGGATAAGGTCGATCCAATATCCAAAAGTAATCACGCTCCAACATGGCTCCAGACGGCAAAAGACAATATACGTATTCCAAAACATAACACAAAACAAAAGACGTCGCACAATGGCTCAAACTCCATTCTCGCACTTGCCTCCCCACTCAAATCGGTTAAACTTACTACTCGCTATGGACTCTAGATCCGAATCCACACCATTTCATCCTAACTCCCTTTCATCTTTACTCAACCACCCATTCATGCTTCCTACATGTTGAGGTAGTCGACAACATGCAAAACCATCTCTATTTCTTTCTTCCAATTCTGTATGATTCACAAATGCATACAAATCACGAGGTTTAGACTAAACCACCTCTCCTTCCTATGTGAAGTAAGGACACTGCCAAGGGCATTTGGTAATGGCTCCATCTCCAGAAGTCATCGTGGTTCCAAACCTCTCCACTTCTTCTCCATCAACGTTTCCCATAAATGTCCTCTCCTTGTCCGAACATGGTTACATGCTATCGGGAACTCGGATTCTGCGGTTAGTCCGCTTCATCCTACCATTTCTCTTGCATCCGATAGCGACAACGGTAGTCCAACAAAGCATCTTACGCGTGGAAGATGATATAATAAAGTCGATATATACAATACTACGTATAGGGGATAAAATAGACGTCCGAAACTCAATAAAACATCTCATAAATATAGGAAAATAGACATATAAAATACTATACTTACACATAGACCCTAAATGCAACTATATGAGGGACTCCTAACTTATAGTCTAGGTTCAACCACCTAATTCTCTATAACCAAGGCTCTGATACCAATCTGTCACACCTCGCCAAGGCGGAAACGCGAGGGTGTAACTTCATGGATATCATCACAACACCTTGTGTCTATATAGAGAACAACTACATGTACAAAAATAGAGCAAAGTACAAACACAAAGTGTTGTAACAATACCCCAAAATAAAATAACCAAAACAAATTCCAAAACAATACATAAGATCCAAACAAAATGGTAAACCACTTCCAATGCAACTAGGGTCTCGTCTAATCACTTCCTTCTATCATAGCCTTAGAAAGCTCACCTTAAAATGATGCTTAAAACGTCAACATGATGTTGGTGAGATTCATAGGTTTAGACACACATACACTCACAAGGCAACCAGTTTACTGTGATTATACCACATGATAGCAAGACAAGTTATTATACATGTAAACACACAATCACACAATTAAAAACAACCAATGGGACATAACGTGTCCCCCGATCCATTTAGTTAGGACGGAACGTGTCCACCGATCCAATTCTTTCATCAATTAAGTCGCATGCGCGAGCAATAGGATAAACATCCTCCTAATTGAATTCCCACACAAATTTCACCACTTGGGTATAGTTCTACCCTTCGCATCTCAGGTACAGTTCTACCCTCGATTCCTACACAGTTTTCATCACACAATAATCACTTAGCATGCAAAAATATATAATAACACTTGCAAGTCCATGCATTTAAAACACATAATCACATTAGCTTTAACAAAAGCATCATTTCCATCCCAAGTTTAAAAACAATATAAAAGTAGGACTATGAACTCACCTTAAACTCCGCAGCTTCCACAAAAACAATTCACAATCTATAGCACACAAAAATAATCCACATTACACAAGGTCAAGCTAAAAGCTAAAACCCATGTAATACTCATATGATGAATGTCTAAGACTCATATGACCCACCATGGATCTCCTAGACACCATACTGACCATTACCATAACCTAACACTCACTAAATCCCTTGCACTCTTAAAATCAGAAAACACGGAATTTTTTGGTACATTCGCCCACATGAAATCACGAAAAATAAAGCTCAAAAACTCACACCAAAAATTTACCATGGTCTCTCATAAGCATACAAGCTAATCCCAGAAGGCCATGGACCAATAACACACACAAGTACTCAAAAGAAAATCAAACTTGTCAACTACTCAAATTCGGATCTAAACGCACACCAAAAAGTTTCAATTAACATAAAATACTTCCACAAGTTTTTATCACGAATCCTTTTCGTGGTAGTCTAATATAACCTAAGACTTTTCAGAAGGGCTAGTCAAAATACCACTTTTACAACCACAATTCACCCTCAAACTTTTACCCAAATTCTGTCCCGGTTTGACAGCTTTGACACCTTAACAAAGAAAAATCAAAAGACCAACTTACCGACCTTGAAATTAATCGTGGCTAGACTTTTTGGAAAGCTCTTTCATTAAACTTCAATTTAGACCAAAAATGCGTGACCTAACTCTTCAACATCTGTTATTTACACTCACATCTTTACAGCCATAGTTTTTTGTCCAAACCCTAACACATAATATAACGCGTTTTATACTCAATTCCCTTAACCAATTACCATATTATTAACAACTAATGATCCTAACATGTTTTACTTCATTGATTTACAGAAGTATATAAACCCTAGATCCATCATATCAATTATTACATGAATTGAAGTAATAACTAAGTAATTATATGAAAACTAGTGTTAGAATTATACCTTGAACTTGATTTTAGCTTCAAAAGCAAAACCCTAAATTTTTCTCCTTCTCCTCTCCCTTGATTGACTCAAAATATGCAGGAAAAGAGGGCATAAGGTCTTTGGTATTGGTATATAAGGGTAAGGGTTGGGCTTGTTTGGGTTGGACTAGGATTCCTTAGCTTAAAATTGTATTTGGGCTCAAATTGGGTTTTCCTTTTTCCCCTAAAAATCCTCCTGGCCGAATTTTTATCCACATACATATATATATTTTTATTTTTTTTATTAAATTAATTATTACACTCAAAACCTTATACTTTTGATATTTTATGTATTTCCATATCGAAACCTAACGTCTTTCGCAATAAACCTTAATTTTACGACAAACCGGAAAATAATCATTTTCAAAACAAATTTCCAAAAATAGAATTTCACACTCTTTTTGAAATATAACTCATAAAAACAAATCCCTCGTAACTCACTAACGCCCAAATACATGAACGAAGACTTGTTACGCAAAAATCACAAAAACACTAAAAACTACACAAGTCATTTCTACACCGCAAAGGTGATCAAAATGAACTTTCCCAAATTCCAAACTTTCCAAATCACAATACAACCACTTACGCAAAGGGATTTAGTGCTAAAACTCACCTATATCACACTTATATATCACTTAAATCACCTAGGACACACCAAACAAACGTTAACCGAGTCAAGACTATCAGTCAAACTGACCTGCTAAAACCACGGTTGTTACAGATGCCTAGAGCCGAAAGGAACGGTTGAAGCCGCAACGAGTTCGAGCTTTGGTTTTGACGATCAACTAAAACCTTCCCGCCGAAATTCTACAAGCTGAAGAAGAGGCTGTGAAGCAAGAAGATCTTAAGAATGAGAATCTTTATGTTATGATTCAGAAGAAGTTTGAGAAGCGTTCAAATGGAACTTTGTGTTATAATGGAAGAAGTTGGGTGCCATTCTTTGGAGGACTGCGAGACTTGATCATGCTCGAGTGTCATAAGTCAAAGTACTCAATTCATCTAGGATCTAATAAGATGTACCATGATCTGAAAAAGTTATATTGGTGGCCCAATCTGAAAGTCGAGATTACCGATTACGTCCGCAAATGTTTTACGTGTGCCAAGGTTAAGGCCGAACATCAGAAACCGTCTGGTCTCCTACAACAACCTGGGATTCCCATATCGAAATGGGAATGGATCACGATGATTTTGTTACTAAGCTTCCTAGAACTTCATCAGCATTTGAAGTTATTTGGGTAATAGTCGACCGATTGACGAAATCAACTCACTTTTTTCCGATTATAGAATACTATAGTATGGATAATTTGACTAGATTATATGTGAAAGAGATAGTTTCTTGACATGGAGCGCCATTGTTTATCATCTCAGACCAAGACAGCAGATTTAATTGGAATTTTTGGCACGCTTCAGGATTCGTTTGGCTCGCATCTCGACATGAGTACCACTTACCATCCACAGACCGATGGTCAAAGTGAGAGAACCATTCAGACTTTAGAGGATATGCTCCGATCGTGTGGGATTGATTTTGGAAATGGATGGGATATTCATTTGCCCTTGATTGAGTTTTCCTACAACAATAGTTATCACGTGATTATTAAGGCCGCACCGTTAGAAGCGCTTTATGGCCGTAAGTGTAGATCACCTATTTGCTTGGATGAGGTAGGTGAAGCTCAGCTTATTGGTCCGGATTTAGTCCGAGAGACAACTGAAAAGATTTAGCAGATTAATGACAGACTGAAAGTCACTCGTGACAGACAGAAGAGTTACGCGGATGTGAGGCATAAACCCCTGGAGTTTCAGATTGGGGATAGAGTTATGTTGAAAGTATCGCCGTGGAAAGGTGTGATCAGATTTGGTAAGAGAGGAAAGCTAAACCCCCGATATATTAGATCATTCAAGATTTTGGACAGGGTTGGTCCCGTGGCTTTTAACCTAGACTTAGTACCCAAGCTCAGTAGAGTTCAACACACTTTCCATGTGTCGAATTTAAAGAAGTGCCTGTCTGATGAGACCACAGTGATTCTGCTTGATGAGATTCAGATTGATGAGCAATGGCATTTTGTAGAAGAGCCTTTTGAGATTATGGACCGTGTGGTCAAACGATTGAAGAAGAGTCGTACTCCCTTTGTGAAAGTCCGTTGGAATTCCAAGAGAGGATCAGAGTTCACCTAGGAACGTGAAGATGAGTTTAAACGAAAGTACCCACACATTTTCAAAACCGGGACTAATGACTTAACCTAAAATTCGGGATGGATTTCCAAATATAATATATGTGATGTAACACCCGGTATTTTTCCTAAACCTATTTACAAGCCAAACATTTTATTTTACGCTACCTGAGATCTTAAAACTTTTCTTGCATGTTAATAGGGCTTGAGAAACGTGTAATATATTGAGAAACGAGAACTTTATTTCTTGAATGAACCGGCACAACCTAGAAAGCTCGAATTGTATTGCATTTGCCAAATTTATTGAATTAAATTGACATTGGGAAAATTTTTGAAGTTTATACTTGATTTTATTGGAAAAATTATTTTGTGAACAATGGCGCAAGTTGCGTAATTTTTCAAGTCCGTTTGCTATATCGAATAAGCCCCGAACGTTTTTAAGGAATGTATTGTTAGTTGGCAAAACTAGTCCCTCCACCTTTTATTTTCATTTCAAATCCTTACATTTCTAATTTTCATTTCTACCCTTCCTCAAAAATATATAATTTTTTTTCCACTTTCACTCATAAAAACACACACACACACTCACTCTTTTCTCTCATCTCTATCTCTCTCTTGCTCACGCCGACCGGCCAACTCCACCACTGGCCAAACACTAGCAGTTTCTGAGAGGATCACTTGATTTGATCACACACTATGAGATGTTGGACCTTTATAATGTGTATATATGATATTTTGAGTGAATATGATTAAGTATGCAGAATCTACTTAACCACAGTTAAAGTGATTATTGGAAATGGAAAAGTGATGCTTGAGATTGTTTAACAAAGAAAAATGAAAGTGTTTCACCAAACGATTCAATATTATTCAAGATAATACGAGTGATCTTTTCTATCACTAGGGTTACAAAGACCTTGAATCTTGTGTTTTGTTCTATGTCTATCTCTATGTGTATATTTCTGTTTTTGCATATCTATATATATATTATACACACTTCTAAGATCTTCCTTTTATAGTCCAAGGAAAAGATCTTTTTACAATTTATATAACTTATCTAATTACTAGCTTATGACTTATCTTCATATTGGCTAGTTGAAGACTTATCTTGTCAGTCATTAAGATACAACATGTATCTAGGATTACAACTCACTTGGAGTGTTCAATTTGATGACTACAACAAAGATATTTTCTTGTATACGTATCAGTAGAATAAGTAGTGCTTATCTACTCAGCAACTGTATGAGTCATAGTATCAGCAGAATCCATCAGCAGAAACACCATCAGTGGAAAACATTCTTCAGCAGAATCCATCAGTGGAAACGTGCTTTGTGCTTTATCAGCAGGAACATATTTGATGTATTTCCTTGAGCCTTTATACTGATTCTTCTGATTTATTTAATTCCCAACAATCCTCCCCTAAACATGTGAATCACATTCAAACATCTTTCAAACACTTCATTGTCAGACTATTAATCTGAGCTTTCTTCTCTTTTGAGTGATTGAATGTCTTTCTCTGTAACTCATCTGCTTTCTGTTCTTTGCTCCAATCTTGGACTAAAAGATGGTGCAATTTTCAATCTTGAAGAATTATAAGAGGCAATGATGTTGTGTATCTTGGATGCTTGTTCCAAGAAGTAGAAATCATCTTTCAGCATGTCTTTGGAAGTGATGAACAAACATAGTGAACTGAAATTGAAACCTTTCACCTTTTGATCTAGATAGAACTTTCTCCTATCAGCTCTGTTCTTGTTCTTTATCAGTAGAAACCATGTCATCATCTTGTATGCTCTTATCTTTTCCTTTTTTTTCTTTGGTTAATCTTCCTTTTAAAGGGCTTTTGTAACCTCCCCTAAGATTTATATCTTTCTTGAGCAATTTCCTCCCCAGTTTGGAAGATCTCTCACAATCATATCATATCACCATCATCTGATCTAGCAATTTCCATGTTTTCAGACAATTTGTACATGAAGCCATCAATTCCTTAAGAGTTTAAATGCTGCCCTCATCACTTCTAGGTGTGTAACCTCCTATGAGAGGTGAATCACTGAGCATTGACTCATAATCCATCATTAGATTATTTGTTGAGCCTCTTTGAAAATCCTTTTTAAGAAATATTTGACTTAGCAGTATGAACATGATTTTATGATTAAAAAATCATACTGCTTCTAACCATTTTGAAGGGATTAAGTGTGATAACTAACACTTAATCAAAATTTCGGTTTAAAGCAACCTCTGGTTGTGTGAGAACCAATGTTTTCAGTTATAAATAATTGCCTGTGTATAGATAAACCTATTCAAAAGGCTTTCTTTACAGGGTTTCCAGCTCGTGGCATTTGTTACCTCTAACGCAAGTGTTAGATTCACTTTTGCTCGCTGTTCTTTCTATCAGATATCCGTAGATTAGTCACGTTATACTTGAGAGTATAAAATGATAGAAAGTGAGTTGTATCAGTTAATTTTTGATCAACTAAATCATCAATTCAAAGTGAAATATCATAATCAGGTTTCAAGAAAGAAGTTTTAAGGAGTTTTGAAGTCCCAAACTCTTTCTATCATGAACCTATTATATCAGCAGAAATGATCAGCAACAATCATCAGCATTCAGCAGCAATGATCAGCAGCTATGATCAGCAGTTTGTTGCTCACAGATTTCACTTGAAATAGCCTTTGAGCTCAAACATTCATACCTGAAATTTTTAGTCTAAAACCAAATGAACAAAGTACAAAGTACTTGTCTTGAATTAGAATAATCATAGAACTAACTATATGAATAACTTTAAAATTTGTAATAGTAGTTTTAAAATGACAAAGTTAGATGCATTAACAAAATCTATATACAAGAACACATTATATTGAAAAATTTAAAGATTAAGCATTCCAATACTTGCGACCAAGTACTGAAATCTTCCAACATCAAAAGCTTTTGTAAGAAGATCTGCAAAGTTTTGTTCTGAAGCAATTTTCATTACTTGAATTAACCTCTTTTCATTGCAATCTCTAATAAAATGATGTCTTATTTCAATGTGTTTTGTTTTAGAATGTTGCACTGGATTTTTAATAATGCAAATTGTACTACTATTATCAATATGAATAATGGTATGTAAGAAATTGTACCCATAGTCAAGAAGTTGGTTTTGAAGCCATAGGACTTGACCACAACAATTTGCAGCAGCTACATATTCAGCTTCAGTTGTTGAAGTAGCAACCATTGTCTGCTTCTTACACTGCCATGAGATAAGTCTACACCCAAGGAATTGATATCCTTCAGTGGTTGACTTTCTGTCCAAGCTAGCACCAGCATAATCACTATCTGAGTATGCTACCAAGTCAAAAGATGACTCCTTAGAATACCATAGACCCAACCTAGGTTGACCCTTAAGATATCTAAAAATTCTCTTGACTGCTGTTAAATGAGAAACCTTAGGAGTTACTTGAAATCTTGCACAAGCACAAATAGAGAACATGATATCAGGTCTTGATGATGTAAGATACATCAAGGAACCTATCATAGATCTGTATGTGTGTACATCCACATTAATTCCTTCTACATCTTTAAGAAGTGGCTTCTCAGGATCCATTGGTGTGCTTGCCATTTTGGAATCAGCAAATTGAAACTTTCTAAGAATCTCTGCAACATATTTGTCTTGACTAATAAAGATTCCTTCTCTTGATTGTTTAACTTGTAGACCTAAAAAGAATGTAAGTTCTCCTATAGAACTCATCTGAAACTTATTGTGCATAAGCTTCTCAAATTCCAAACACATCTTCTTCTTTGTAGATCCAAAGATGATATCATCCACATATACTTGAACTAGCAAAAGATCCTTCTAATGCTTCTTTGTAAAAAGTGTCTGATCTATCTTGCCTCTTTGAAATCCATTTGAAATTAAGTAGAAAGCCAGTGTTTCATACCAAGCTCTTGGTGCCTGATGTAGGCCATATAGAGCTTTAACAACCTTGTACACCTTGTCTGGATGGTCAGGATCAACAAAACCAGGAGGGTGTGAGACATACACCTCCTCTTCAATAGTACCATATAAGAAAGCACTCTTGACATCCATTTGATAAACTGTGAAGCCCATAAATGAAGCATAAGCTAAAAAGAGTCTAATGGCTTCAATCCTTGCTACTGGAGCAAAAACTTCTTCATAGTCTATTCCTTCTTCTTGTGTGTACCCTTGGGCTACTAATCTACCTATATTTCTTATCACTATGCCCCTTTCATCCCTTTTATTCCTAAAAAGCCATCTAGTGCCAATTACCCTTACACCATTTGGTAAATCAACTAGCACCTAAACCTTTTGAATCTTAAACTGAGGAAGCTCCTCTTGCATAGCCTCCAACCAGCTTGAATTCTCTAGGGCTTTATGAATATTCTTTGGTTCATCTTGTGAGAGAAAACATACAAATAAACAAGAGTTTGAAAACTCATGTTGTTTTGAAGCATAAAGGGCATCAAGAAGCCCTTGTTGATCTGAAGACATCAATTGTTGCCTTGTCTTCACTCCTGATTGTATATCTCCAATCACATTGTCCAGGGAGTGAACTTTGTGAATCCTTGAGTGTGGAGTAGAAAGAACTTGATAATCAGGTGGAAGGTTGTTGAAATCCACCTCATTTTCTGAGAACTCTGCTTGTGTTTCTTCTGATGGATCATTAGCAGAAACATTTTGCTCATTAGAGGGAACGATTTGCTTATTAGTAGAAACAACAGAGTTACTTCTGACTTGAAATTCTTGTTCCTTAGTTCCTTCTTTGTTGTATTCATCTTCAACATCTTCTTTAGTTTTTCCAGAAGAAGATTCACCATTTTCTGAAGTTGAAACCACACTTGAAGTTGTCCATATTGGCATTATCACATAATCTTGATTTTCCTCCTCTAATCCTTCTCCATTTGTTGCATCAGTAGTTTGTGAACCTGAAAATTCATTATTTTCTGCAACAAAAGGCACATAATTCATTGATTTGGATAGAGATTCAAGATCAAATAGCAATTTGGGACCTTGTCCTTCTACATTGGTTTTATTTTCTAAAAACTCCACATGTATATTTTCCTCTACTCTTCTAGTTCTCATGTTGTATACTCTGAATGCTTTGCTATTGATAGAATATCCAACTAAGAATCCTTCATCTGCTTTACCATCAAACTTTCCAAGATGATCTAAGGTATTCAGAATTGTCACATGACATCCAAAAGGTCTAAGAAATCCTATTTCAGGAGTTCTACCTCTAAAAAGTTCATATGATGTCTTATTGAAAGGTTTGACAACTAAAACTCTATTTTGAACATAGCAAGCAGTGTTGACTGCTTCTGCCCAAAAAGTTATAGGCAACTTAGAGTCAGCTAACATTGTTCTAGCAGCTTCTATTAGTGTTCTATTTTTCCTTTCAGCAACTCCATTCTGTTGTGGAGTTCTTGCAACACTAAATTCTCTTTTAATACCTTTTTCTTTGCAGAAATCATCCATAACTCTATTTTTAAATTCTGTCCCATTATCACATCTAATGACTTTTACTCTTTTGCTTACTAGGTTTTCTATCTCTGTAATGAAAGTCTTAAGGATGCTAGAAGTCTCATCCTTAGTACCTAAAAAGAATACCCATGTAAATCTACTAAAGTCATCAGTAATAACTAGACAATATCTCTTATGCAACAAACTTCTAACATTTGTAGGACCAAATAAGTCCATATGCAGCATAAACAATGATTGATTGATAGAGTTAAAAATCTTGGGCTTACAAGTGGCTTTATGTTGTTTGCCTTTAAGACAAGCAATGCATGTTTGATCATTTTCAAATCGTTTTTGAGGTAAACCTCTTACCCAACCATCTTTGACAATCTTATTTATGGTTTTGAAATTAATATGACCAAGCCTCCTATGCCATTTCATAGATTCACCCAATGTAGCCTTAGCAATAAGACAAGTAAGAGCCTCTTTAGGAACAATTTTCTTTATATCAACACTGTACATGTTGCCTTTTCTTGGAATTCTAAGAAGTGCTTGACTTGCATCAGGCATTTTAAAATCAGAAGAAAATACAAGACATTCAGTGTCAGTAAAGAGAACTTTGTTCTTTCTGTCACACATTTGTGAGATACTAAAAAGATTATACTTAAGCTCTTGCACATAGTACACATCTTCAAAGTCTAATTTACCGGTTTTAATTATACCTTTACCAGTAATTCTTCCTCCAATTCCTCTGTGGAAAACTAGAAGGGGGGTTGAATAGTTTTACGTCCTTTTTAAATTTATTACCAAAATATTTTGTGGCTTATTAAAAACTTTCGATTCGATCTCAAGTGAATTCAAGTGATAAACAATATAAGCAATTCTAATCTAATAATGAAAGTATTGAAATGTAATGAAGAAAAGATAGAGTTAGAAAGATCAAACCACAACACGCGAATTTATAGTGGTTCGGCTACAAGGACACCTTCCTTGCCCTACTCCACTCCCCGAGTACCACACTCGAGAGTTTTCTTCACTATGTCAACAAACTCCTTATGGTGGAGAAACCTTACACACCTTGGCTTACACGAGTTAACGACACTAAGCTAAATGTCAAGTTCTAATCGTAGCTAGAACCAATCTCACAACTTCTTCAAGGCTTCACACCTTCTTCACACCTTCACAATTTCTTCAAGACTTCACACCTTCTTCACACCTTGTCAACTTCACACCTTCTTCTATGCACAACTAAGTCACAACTACTAAACTACTTTACAACACACCTAGTTTCTACAATCAACAAATTCACACAACAGTTTTACAAATAACTAACACTACTACAATATTAAACTAGCTAATCACAACACTACTACAACTAGATGGATGTAGAGGAGTGTTCTTCTTCTTGCACTTGAGTGGATGAAGCTTTGGATCACTTGGAAACAAAGACTTATGAATTATATGATCAAAGGATTTTAGATCTAGAAATGGAGGTTGGATCAGAAAGTTTTTAGTGCAAAAAGGTGAGAAAAATATGTGAAATGATCCAATATTTATAGGCCCAGAAAATACTGTTCTGGAGCGTGCCGGTCCCCTTAATTAGGGGGCGGTCTCCTTAATGATTAAGGGGGCCGCCTAGTAAAATTAAGGGGGCCGCCCTCCTGAACGTTGAAAAAGTTTTTCTGGATAAAATTTGCCCTTTTTGGTTGGAAATTTGAAATCATATCTTTGTGGTTTAATATAACAATACCAAAAATGATTTACAAATATATATAAAATGTTTATATCACTTTATAAAATGTTATGTCTTAAGACAAGATTTCCTTTGATCATGTAATGCACAAGATGCTTAGTTTATGCATACCTTAAGTGATATTAGATGTAGAGGTAAATATTTGTTACCAAATACTTGTTTACGTCTTAATCTTGACTTAATTTGATTTGAGTTTTGTGATTATCAAAACATAGGTTTATTGAGAGATATTAATAACATTTTTAAACATTATTTATATCAACAATCTCCCCCTTTTTGATGATTACAAAACTTAAACTCATTAACTCAAAAATTAGTTTTTAAACAAGTATTTTAGTTAGTTTATATTTACTTCTCCCCCTTTTTGTAGAATCAAAAAGGTTATGCCGTCAATTTTCAAACGTGAAAATTTGACGAGAAGTTATCTCCCCCTCGATGTGTACTCCCCCTCGTTTGGGGGCACCAAGAGAGACGAGCTATGGAATGCTTGCAAAACAAAAATATTAGAAGCACAAGGATATACATGCAATCATATATATAGTGACAATAATAGAAGCAAGCAACATGAAATAAAGGCATTCATATAGAAGCAATAGTTGTGTAGAAACACAACAATACATGTGACAACAAAAGAGATTACAATATAGAAGAACAACTAAAAAATACAACAACAAGAGTGGTACTCCATCATGCAAAGAGTACATGGGCTTCATAGAGCTTGCAAACAAAAAGGGTGGTAAGAATTTTTATTTATTAAGCATAGCATATGCTTAATTTGGAGAGCATGATGGTGATGGTGGAGAGATGGGTGAGAATGATGGTGGAGTTGGTGGTGGTGGTGGGTTTGTAAGCAAGTGTTCAATATATGAAAACATATATTGAATTTCATCTCTAAGACCGAAGATGATTGTTCGGTTGTGGATGCAACAAAGGCATGTGTCACCATGAGCTTCAAGTAAGCTCCATGGTATGGGATTAGCAACGTTTGGTGGTGTTATTGGTGGAGATGAAACATGAGCATCAAGTGGTGTTATTGGTGAAAGTGAGATGATAAGTTGGTTGGAAAGAGGTTCTTGTGTAGGATATGGTGATGATGCTTGTGGTGATGACAAGTGTGAGTTGATGTAATCATTGATTGATGATGTTGAAGGTAAGGAGGATGAAGAAGTTCCATGAGTGGAAGGTGTTTTGGATGGTGCATTTGGTGCACTTGGAGATGAGCATTTGGGTGGAGGTAATGGAGTTGTATTGTCTTCATTAGTTAAATCAATGAAGAGTTGTTTAGGGGGGATGATAACAATTTTTTGTTTCTTTGAAGTCTTAGAGATGGAGGTTCTAGGTGAAGACATGATTGTTTAGATTGGAAGTGGTGATGAATAAGGAGATGAAAATTGTTTGTTTGGAGGGAATTTATAATATGAAAATGGTTGGTTTAGGCAAATTTTTTAAGGGGTTTAAGGAGATTCTAATATCAATTAGGTTAGAAAGGGAAATGGTAGCTGATACTAGAGAAAGGGATCACAAGATGTAAAGGAAAATAGTAAACCCAGTTCCAGATGGCCGGTCCCCTTAATTGTATGCCGCCCCCCTTAATGATTAAGGGGACCGCCTAGGAACTTTAAGGGGGCCGCCCATCTGGTGTTTTCCCAGACGTCCAGAAATCAAAAATTTGCAGAAATGGGTGGTTTTTCAAATGTGTGTTTGCAGCAAGCTCTATTTGAAGCACATACTCTTGGAATGATGAAATATAAACATATTAAATCATGCATGTAAACAAATGTATTATAAACCAACTATAAATAATCATACCGAATAGCATAAGTAAAACATTATCCAAGCACAATCAATATCTAAACATTTTGCAAGAAACACACAAGATGAAACAAAAGTATATCCGAATAAATCGGACAAATAATGAAGCACATAAAAATCTAATAAAACAACCCATAAAGTTTAGAAAAATAAAACTACATCCACGATTCTATTTCTTCTTCTTCCCGGTTAGTTCTCTAAGCATCTTTCCAATTGACTTGATCCTCCACGCATCTCTTCATGCATTTGCTGTTGTTGGTTAATGATGGAAGTTTGACGAGTAAAGAGGAGCTCATCGGTACGCTCATGAGGGAGAGGAATTTGATATTCGGAATAGTCAAGATCGGGAAGATCATCAACAAAGGTCGTGGGGGATGGAGTACTAACACGTGATATGTCTTCCTCCTCATCATCATCATTGCCTCGATGAGATGTTGAACCGCGAGGGATAGAGAACATTGGACCACGAGCTTTTCCTTTATCACTACGAGATCGACGAGTCCGGACAAGAGTGAGTTGATTCAAGGTGGGATGAACAAGCACATAGATATCACTCCGAAGATGTGGGTAATGTTCCATGACATGACGATAGAGTCGTGTAAGGAACATACCGTAAGGAAGGTTGGCATTTGGAGTGCTTTTGGCGGACATGATTCGATGAGCAAAGAAATAAGCCAAATTGTAGTTCTCTTAAGCAACTACACAATATAACATGTGGGCGATGCTTGCCGTGAGATGATCATGGTGACCGCCGGTACCAAACGCATTCTCGCGAATGATTTCTTCCCAATTTTTCATATTGGGGCTTAGTTCTTTGAGAAGAATTTGATTAGCATGAATATCGACATCCTTCGACTTGATTCTGCAACTAGTCGTACCACGTTCTAGTTCAAGCAGTCGACGAATGTCTTCAGGACTAGGAATCTCATAATAGTAGGGGCCATCCTGAGGGCGATTTCTTTTGAGTGATGAAAGATCCCATTCATTTGAGAATATGGCTTGGCCGTTGTATGGGATCCTGAGAATTTGCCCAAACTGAGCAAGAGTAAGAGTGATGAATTGATTTTGGATCATGAAGGAAATAAGGAGATGGCCAAAGGGATCGATTTGCAACGTCACTTGGCTATAGAAATCAAGGATAAAACGGGGAATGATTGGTTATTTGATTTGGTAAAGACATTCAAGACGAATATTGGAGAACACTCGTTCGATATGATCGGATTCATAGAAGGATGGATCGACAATTCTTCCTTCGTGAATATTTCTATTTTCGATGGGACGATAGAAACATGCAACTGAAGGAGATATGCCGGGAATAGAGGAAACTTGAGGAATGTATTGTTTGGTTTTTGAGACATCACCAACCGTGGTCTTAGGCATTTTCACCTAAACACTATAACAACAAAAATAAAATTAATATATAAATAACTATCATGCATATGTTATATAAGTATATATATAATTATATGCAATATTTGTGGAACGAAATTCTACTTCGACACAAAAAAAAATATTCTATGAAGTAGTTTCACAATGTTCCTTGTATTTTTGATTTTAAACTCGTTTAGAATATATGACGTTAAGAAGTATGATATCATAATTCATTTCGAAGTGAGGCTAGATATATATTAGATTATATACCTTCCATTTCATAAGAGTTTGACACAACATAAGCTTGTTTAAAAGATTAAAAAGCGAATTTTAGTTTTCAAAAATATCTTTTTTGAGATAAACCAAACGCTCCCTTAACTAGATAAAACTATCCTAAAACATCAATATATATATTGATTATATATCTTGATGACATCTATTGATTCTAGTAGTATTAACAAATTTTATGAGCTAGTTTTAAGTTTCAAATAACCACATATAGTTTTAGTTTGTTCATGAACCAAACGCCCATGTTGTCTTCATGAACCATTTTATAACGAATTGAAAAGTATGTTTTGATTGTTTATGACATTAAAACAATGTAATGTAGTATGTTTTCAATAGTTTTTAAGTGTTATATCAACAATGTGCCTTTTGAAAATAAAATTCAATAAGGGTTTATGGGCGATTTATGATTTTGACAAAATGATATGTTATACTAAATTTGAGTTGCAATACATCATCCTAATCCTATGGGAAGCATTTGGTAGGTCAATTCCTAGCTTCTATTTCACTAAAATTTGAATTAAAATAAATTTTAATAAAATGCCTAATTATTGATTAGACAACAAATTGAATGAAATGTGATGAAATGCATGTTGGAAAACTTACAAAAGATGTTGTTGTATGTTTGGTTAACATTTTCCCCTTGCGAAACAATCCCGGATTGGTGATATCGTGGAGGATTTTGATGGTTTTGGGTGTTTTGGTTCGTACTCAACAGTGGTGGGGAAGAAATATATGAGCAAATGGAGTGTTTGGGAATGGAGATAAGGTGGAGAACGGATTTGGGAGTGTCAGATGGCCGGTCCCCTTAAACATTAAGGGGACCGCCCCCGATAACAAGCCGGTCCCCTTAATCTTTAAGGGGGCCGCCCTTGAAATTTTTGAATTTTCGCGGAATTAGTTTCTGGAACAAAAATACTTATACGTATATAATTAGATTTATAATATATCAAAAATACATAAACGTTTATTGGCACGATGATAAAATACTTAACAATTTTTAATTACCGTTTTGATAATTAAAATGTACCTTTGACAATTTTGGATAAAATGATCAAAGTGTTAAGTTGATGAGGGGTTTGAGGTGTGTTCGGGAATATGTGAATAAATGTATATATGTATATATGTATATAAGTATAAATGTGAGTGGAAGATGGGTTGATAGGTGAGGTTTAAAAGATAATAGCGGAGATAGAATATAGTCGGTGAAAGGAGTTTGTTTCATCCATAGTGTTCACGTGCGAAGGCGTTCTTGCATGATAAAAGTCCACTTGACTCATATCTCTTCATCATCATGACTCTTCTAAAAGAGGACTTAATAGAATAACGCGAGGGGGAAGGAAAGGGTTCGATAATGAACAATTTCCTGGAGTTCTAGAAAGTCAACTAATGACGTATCTAGGTTATGTGCAAGTAAGTATATATATATATATATATATATATATATATATATATATATATATATATATATATATATATATATATAATAATTATAAAAGTATATATATATATATATATATATATATATATATATATATATATATATATGTATATATATGATCGAACAAATAGAGGGAAATAGCAAGCTATAACTATGCAAACAACGTAATCAAATAAAACATATTCATTTAAGCATGACAATGAGTTGTGAAAGAATGACGTACCCGGTGGTCTTCAAAAATATCTTCAAAATCATCAAGATGACATATAGACTTTTTTTTTTTTTTTTTTTTTTTTTTTTTAAATCTATGTTGAGAGAAACTTCAAGATTGCCTCAAGGAACGTTCATCTAGCTATTTGATCCCCATTGTCTCTTTGGTCCAAAGTTGTTTGGTCCAAACATGTTTAATATTTGACTAGGATGCATGAAAGGTGGTAGTATACCCCAAGGATTGTAGCTTTGTTGGTAGTTCCACATTTGATTACTATTGTTATTATAGTTTTGCCTATTTTGGTTTCTTCTTGGTTGAGGTGTTTTAGACCTAGAATTAGGATTATTTGGTTTTCTAGGTGGTGGTGTTTTAGATCTTGCCTTAGGTTTAGAAGATCCTACCTCGTTTTTTAAAGACGGTTTATAAAAAGCTTTTATTTCTTCATTGTTGGCAAGAGGTATTTTTCTATCATTAATAAGTATATACTTAGGATTGGATTTTATAGGTTTTTGTTCATTAGGTTCATTTTCGAATTTGACATTTTTAATCTCACTTGTTGAAGCTTCATTTGAATTAAATCCTAAACCGGTTTTATCTCCGGATGTTCTTTGAATACTTATTATTTTACTAAGTGAGTGACTACTATTTTCAAATTTATTAAGTTTGCGAATTTCTTCCCTAAGTATTTCGTTTTCACCTTTAAGCTCTTGACATGATTTACATTCTTAAAAAATTTCTTTGCCTTTTTCAAGTTGATGTATTTTAATTTTTAGTTCTAGTACTTCATTCTCCAATTAATTGTTTATGTATTTTAGTGATTTGTTTTTGGCCATTACTAGTTGTCCTAATTTGCATAGCCTATTATATTCATTATCTAGATCTTTTTCATCTAATGATAAGCTTTCATCACTAAAATATTCGGTTTCGGAACGTACCTCATTTGATGTATTCGCCATAAGACACTTCTCTTCTTTTGTCGTTTCTTTCTCATCTTCATCACTATCACTCCAAGCGCCTCCAACAAAAGCTCTTTGATTTTGATCTCTTGTCATCATTGGACATTTTCCAATGAGGTGACTTGGATCACCACACTTGAAACATTTCCTTTCAATCTTGTTGTTCTTGTCATCCTTACTCTTTTGAAATGTTTTCTTTTCATCATGCGGTTGTCTTACAAATCTTCCTCGCCTTTTGAAGAATTTCTTGAAATCTCTTACGGCCATGGCGTATTCTTCGTCATCACTTTCGAAAGATGAGCTATCTTCAATACTAGATTCCTTTCTCGCTTTCAAGGCGATTGACTTGCTTTGCTCTCGTTTTCCTTTGACCATTTCGGAATCCTTCTTTATGATTGCTTCGTAGACTTTTAAATTTCCAATTAATTCATCAAGTTGCAATGTTGACAAATTCTTTGATTCTTCAATAGCCGTCACTTTAGCTCGCCATTTTGGATGAAGAGCTCTAAGAAACTTCCTAACAAAATTCTTACTAGAAAAATTCTCATCAAGTGCTTTTAAACTTGTGATGATAGTGTTAAATCTAGCAAAAGCATTATCAATTGATTCCTCTTCCGGAATCGTGAATTGCTCATATTGTTGAACAAGTAGATCTATCTTATTATCTTTGACTTGACTATTACCTTGGTGAGTTATTAGTAAAGAGTTCCAAATTTCTTTTGCGGTTTCACACATAAAGATCCTTTCGTACTCTTTACGTGGTAGCGCATTATAAATAACCATTTTTGCTTCATTATTTTTAGCAAGTTTTCTTTTTAAATCATCATTTTGTTTTTCAAAAGGTACGATTTCATCTTTCTTTGTTTCTGGGTTATTTTGAATAGGTAAAAAATCACCATTAATAATAACATGCCAAAGATCTAGATCTTTTGACTTCACATAAGTTTCGAATCGATTTTTCCAATATAAAAATCCATCACTTTCGAATAGTGGTGGTCTTTGCATAGATTGCCCTTCTAGATATTTTTCAGATTCCATAGATCATCACAAGTTTTAAAATACAGTATATTTTAAAGATCTTGCTAGACGTGGCTCCTGATACCAATTGTGGAAAACTAGAAGGGGGGGTTGAATAGTTTTACGTCCTTTTTAAATTTATTACCAAAATATTTTGTGGCTTATTAAAAACTTTCGATTCGATCTGAAGTGAATTCAAGTGACAAACAATATAAGCAATTCTAATCTAATAAAGAAAGTATTGAAATGTAATGAAGAAAAGATAGAGTTAGAAAGATCAAACCACAACACGCGAATTTATAGTGGTTCGGCTACAAGGACACCTTCCTTGCCCTACTCCACTCCCCGAGTACCACACTCGAGAGTTTTCTTCACTATGTCAACAAACTCCTTATGGTGGAGAAACCTTACACACCTTGGCTTACACGAGTTAACGACACTAAGCTAAATGTCGAGTTCTAATCGTAGCTAGAACCAATCTCACAACTTCTTCAAGGCTTCACACCTTCTTCACACCTTCACAACTTCTTCAAGACTTCACACCTTCTTCACACCTTGTCAACTTCACACCTTCTTCTATGCACAACTAAGTCACAACTACTAAACTACTTTACAACACACCTAGTTTCTACAATCAACAAATTCACACAACACTTTTACAAATAACTAACACTACTACAATATTAAACTAGCTAATCACAACACTACTACAACTAGATGGATGTAGAGGAGTGTTCTTCTTCTTGCACTTGAGTGGATGAAGCTTTGGATCACTTGGAAACAAAGACTTATGAATTATATAATCAAAGGATTTTAGATCTAGAAATGGAGGTTGGATCAGAAAGTTTTTAGTGCAAAAAGGTGAGAAAAATATGTGAAATGATCCAATATTTATAGGCCTAAAAAATACTGTTCTGGAGCATGCCGGTCCCCTTAATTAGGGGGCGGTCCCCTTAATGATTAAGGGGGCCGCCTAGTAAAATTAAGGGGGCCGCCCTCCTGAACGTTGAAAAAGTTTTTCTGGATAAAATTTGCCCTTTTTGGTTGGAAATTTGAAATCATATCTTTATGGTTTAATATAACAATACCAAAAATGATTTACATATATATATAAAATGTTTATATCATTTTATAAAATGTTATGACTTAAGACAAGATTTCCTTTGATCATGTAATGCACAAGATGCTTAGTTTATGCATACCTTAAGTGATATTAGATGTAGAGGTAAATATTTGTTACCAAATACTTGTTTACGTCTTAATCTTGACTTAATTTGATTTGAGTTTTGTGATTATCAAAACATAGGTTTATTGAGAGATATTAATAACATTTTTAAACATTATTTATATCAACATCCTCCTCCAAAGGTAACATATCCTCCTTCTATAGATTGAAAATCTGAGAGATAAAACTTGTTACCTGTCATGTGCCTTGAACACCCACTATCTGAGAATCCTTGATCTTCAGTATCTGCTGATGAATGTCTCTGCACATAAATAAAGGAATTAGTTTTGTTTTGGGATCCAAACCATTTATGACTTGGACCCGCCTCTTGCATTAATGAAATGTAATCTTTTGAGAATAGTTGATGCAACATTGGATTTAAGAATCCAACATGCTGAGGCCTTAACAAAATTTGCCCTGTTTCCCTTAGCAGTGATATGAACTGTTTGGCTATCAGCAGAAACTGATGGCTTTGCAGTTGTATCCTTTAGTTTCCAAACTAGTTTATGGACTACTGCTTTTCTTTGAATGGGTCTTTTAACAACATTTGATGCATATTTGAAAGTTGTTTTAGCACTTTCAACTGTTGTTTTTGGGTAAACAGTCAGATATGGTCTTTCAGCAGAAACCATTTTCCTTTCAGCAGGAACTGAAACTGTTTTGGGTTTTGTTCAAGAAAAATTAGAGTGACTTTTAGGTGTTTGCCTTTTTAGATTCACCCTATTGTTTGTATACCCATATACCCATTGATTACAGAAAGCTGCAAGATGGTCAAAACTACCACATGAGTAACAAGCTTTGTTATAAGAGAAAAAGTCATCCCTTAAAAGGTTTGACTTGAGGCCATACCAATTTCTTGGTTGCCTCTGGGCTTGTTTATGGTTCTATATTGTTCACAATATCTTACTGGTTGCCTAACATGTTTAACATTGTTTTTAGGCTTTACAGTACTATGTTTGACTATCTTAGAAACACTTGTTCTTGCTTTCTTAATCACTTCAGGTTTAGACATAACCTGTTTTACTTTATTATTATCAGATGTTAAGTCCTCAATGATTGGACTATCTGACTTTCTACATGAACACACTTTGTCTTTAGGAAGTGAGGTGTTACTCAAACTTTCACTTTCTTTCAAAAGTTTATGATAAACTACATTAGTTTTTGGTTGAACTCCATATTTGAATTCAGGTAGTTGAAATTCAGGTAAACCTGTGTGTTCTAGGTCAATTCCTGGGGGTGAAGGAATACCTCTATATGGTGGAGGAACAGTTTTGTATCCAACACCAGACTTAGCTTTATTAATTACTTGACATTCAATTAAGTTAGTCACACCCTTAGATGCATAATCTAGTGTTTCTGCACTCATTTGAATATTCTCTTTAGCCTTACTAAGCCTATTTACTTCAGCTTTCAAGTTACTTATGTCATTATCTTTAAACATTATTTCTCTTTCAAGAAGAATTTTGACATCAGTAAAGGTAGATTCATTTGTTTTAAAATGTATGACTTGTTCCTCTAGAGTAGCTATACCTCTTTTATGATTGGTTAAGCTATGAGATGTATCAATTAACTCTGTTCTTTGATTCTCATAACGTTTGGTTAAGGTTTCTAAACTTTTAAGAGCAGAACAATTATTTGAACAAACTTTATCAGATTGTACCTCTGTGGAGAAAGCCATAAGAGCTGTCTGAGGAGAAGTTTCTTCTTCATCAGCAGTAAAGCTCCAATCAAATCCTAATCCATCAATAGCTACCATAGCCTTTGGATTGGTTGATTCCCCTGTCTTGGACTTGCTTCCAAAACTTCTATTCTTGCTATCTTGCTGCCTTGGCCTTCTACATTCTCTTGAGAAGTGCCCCAACATATGAGAGTCATAGCATTCTATCTTTGACTTGTCAAAACCAGCAGTATCATTGCTGCTGATAGTGAGTTTCTTCCCCGTCCTCTGATTGAATTTCTTAGTCCTCATGCTAAGAAGAGAAATTTGCCATTTTAGGTCCATCTCTTTTAAATCATCATCATTGATTTCTAAGAGATCTTCATGAGTGAGCATGGACCCATTATTCTGGCTTGTGAAAAAGGTACAACAAGCCTTTTCATTCAATATACCAAAAGTACTGCTTGATGAACTAGCAGCACCAGTTCCATTATCAACCTTTTCATCTTTAGCTGGGTTTGAGTTACTAGGAGATGACATAAATGCCATGTTCCCAGTATAAGAACTAGATACACCAGTTTTCTTTACTTCTTGTTCCACAATTTTAAAGTTGCTATACAAATCCATAAGGTCCATAGTGTCTATGTCTAGTTTATTCTTCCAGACAACAACATGCATAGCCCACTCTTCTAGTAAGCTTCTCAGAAATTTTGAGTTTAAATCTTCTTGAGGTATATCAACCCCAAGAACAGCTAATTGACTCACAATTTTTTGTAGCCTTGTAAACATGTGGTCAAGAGATTCATTAGTGGTTGATGAGAAGTTTTCAAACTGTTGCTTGATATGGGTTTTCTTGGTCTTCTTGGTGGCTTCATTCCCTCCATATCTTGCAATAATTGCTTCAAATAATGATTGGCATCTTTGAATTTGCTGAAGTTTATAAGTTGATCATTTGGAATGGTCATCATCAGCATGCTTCTGGCCTTGAGGTCATTCTTCTTATTTATTCTTTCTTCAGCAGTTGAAGGGATAGTTTTAATAACTGTAATTTCCCTACCTTCAACTGTTGATGAAGTGGTTGTGGGTTTGAAAGAGTTTCCATCTTCAATGATTTCCCAGAGAGTGTAATCCTGCACCTGGAAAAACTGTTCTATTCTTAACCTCCACAATTCAAACTCATTCTGTTTGAGAACTGGCAACTTTGCGGCAACATTTGTTTGAACAGACTCCATGTCCATTTCTTCTTTAAATCAAAGATATCAACCTTGCTTTGATACCAACTGAGAGGATCACTTGATTTGATCACACACTATGAGATGTTGGACCTTTCTAATGTGTACATATGATATTTTGAGTGAATATGATTAAGTATGCGGAATCTACTTAACCACACTAAAAGTGATTATTGGAAATGGAAAAGTGATGCTTGAGTTTGTTTAACAAAGAACAATGAAAGTGTTTCACCAAACGATTCAATATTATTCAAGATAATACGAGTGATCTTTTCTATCACTAGGGTTACAAAGACCTTGAATCTTGTGTTTTGTTCTATGTCTATCTCTATGTGTATATTCCTGTTTTTGCACATCTATATATATTATACACACTTCTAAGATCTTCCTTTTATAGTCCAAGGAAAAGATCTTTTTACAATTTATATAACTTATCTAATTACTAGCTTATGACTTATCTTCATATTGGCTAGTTGAAGAATTATCTTGTCAGTCATTAAGATACAACATGTATCTAGGATTACAACTCACTTGGAGTGTTCAATTTGATGACTACAACAAAGATATTTTCTTGTATACTTATTAGTAGAATAAGTAGTGCTTATCTACTCAGCAGCTGTATGAGTCATAGTATCAGCAGAATCCATCAGTAGAAACACCATCAGTGGAAAACGTTCTTCAGCAGAATCCATCAGTAGAAACGTGCTTTGTGCTTTATCAGCAGGAACATATGTGATGTATTTCCTTGAGCCTTTATACTGATTCTTCTGATTTATTTAATTCCCAACAGTTTCCGGCGACCCTCGCCGGAATCTTAATAAATTCCAGCCACTTTTCCCGGCCAAATATTTGTATCTTCCAAATTGGTAGATCGGGTCACCCCGACCCTTGTTTTGTCACGAACTCGCCCCCACCATCCACGGATCACCGCTATGCGCCGCCGCCGTCCGATTATTTTCTGACAGTAACGCAACCGCCCACGCACCCCCTTTCTTATTTTTTATTTAATATTTTCAAAACCCTAGTTTTTAAATCTTTATAAATCCGGTTTTTAGTAATGTTTTATTAATAAAGTGTTTTAAGCATTGAAACTTATATGGATTGCTTGTTTTGGTTGTGACTCGCTAGACTCACCGAGTCAACTTCGTTGACTCGGTGAGGGTGTTGATTTTTCTTGTTGTTATTTATTTATTGGAGGTTCTTGAGAGTGTATTTGGACTTGGGATTGATTTTTGGGTTCCGTTTGGTTGTTTGGTTCTCGGCCAAGAGACATGACCCATGGGGTCAAGCCACGACTCGCTATGAGTCGTGGCAAGGTGTTGTTTTCATGAGGTTGTGGTTCGGAATAGATGGTTTTGAGGTTATGTTAGATTTGATTGGGATTCGAATGGAGTTGGTATTGTTTGAGTCGAATGGTGTTTTGGATTTGTAATATGGTTTAGAGTTGAGATTAGTGTAGGATTTGGAATTATTTGTGTTGTTTGTGTTGGGTTCGGATTGTTGAGGCCTAGAGTCAAAGGACTCACGTGAGTCAAGCCGTGACTCGATACGAGTCATGGCGAAGTTTGGTTATTTTATTTGTTGTATTTGTTTAGTTATTTATGTTTTGGTATGGTTTCGGCTTAAGTTTAATAAAAAGGGGATAACGATAACGAAATGGTAGAAAAAAAAATAATAAAAGATAATAATAGTTAAGGGATTTCTTGCAACACTTGGATTCGGATTGGAAATTGTGATGATATATATTATTGGACTAGAATTAGACATATCGGATTTACGATATTGGTTATTTAGACATTATGGACCCTTTGGTACATGAGACGGAAGGGTTAGACTTTGACTAATTTAACATGTTTGGACCCGAACACTACGAAATAGTCGATAAAACTAAACAACTAATATACACGCGAATGATATATTCATTTGTATTGTATAACTTGTGACGTTTAACGATAAATAATTAATTAATCAAAGAGTTGTTGACTCTGGAAAATGTTCCATAAACGGGCAGGTCTAAAATCTTTTTTAAACCTAAAACGTTTATGTATTCTAAAAGCTTTTCAAAACTTATATGTTTTAACGAATATGACATCTATTTTGGGAAACGGGGAAAAGCCGAACCTAGTTATCGATGTTGTTTGTTTGTTTATTCTTTCCGATATTCTTATTTCTTTTACTCTCGACTTTCTTGGTTATTCGTTCATTTTCACCGACTGTCACAACTCACCATTTCACGTCATTTACCATTTCAGGTCATTTTTCCAAACTTCGACTTTTTACTATTCATAAATCACTATTCATCAAAACACTATTCATCGTTTTACTATTCATCGTTTTCGAGGTCAGTTTGATGTTCTGAGAAGCTTTTTGAAAATTTACTATTCACCAAACACTATTCATTTCCGGAAAAGTTTTCACCATTCACTTGCATTACGCATTTCATTGTAAATTTAGTTTACGGGTATTCAAATTCGCGTAACCGGATTGGTTTAGGTGCGAATTCATTTCATTAGTGTTAAGTACACTGCATACGGACTGGGGATAGTCTGCATATCATCATAACAGCATTTTCATGTTATACCACTCTCAGGATTTTCAAATTTCCATATTCAGTATATTTAACGTTTTTACGTATACGTAATTATAATAAACGTTAACACCCGGTTTATACACGACGAATATATCTAAATATTCCCACGATGGTCCCGACATATTTTTATATCCATTTTAACATCATAAAAGTTATAACATTCAGTTACCCAGTATTTTGGAAATTTATTTTATTTTTAACGTACGCGTATGAATATAACGTCGGTTTTCGTTAAAACTAAACATTAATCACCCGATCACTCAGTAAATGTACCCAACATATTTTTAATATGTTTTTAACATTATTATAACTTTATTTCATCCCGGTATACTTCGTGAATATTTATTTCTAATAAAACCGATACCCGATCGTAACTAAAAACCACAAACTAGTGCAAATTCAAGCAAGAATTTCTAATTAACTACCAAGTACCCTACCCCCCCCCCCCCCCTCCTACCCTTTGAAAACCAGCCCAAGACCACCCCTTTAACCCCTAGCATTAACTATCCTAATTATTTAACTAATAAACCTAATATAACATCACTTTACAAAAATCTCAAAATCATAATACATACTTTTCTAGCTAAGATCAAATTTGCTCATCTCTTCCACTCCATCTTGAAACCCACGACCCAAATCACTTTCATTGATCAAGTGATCATTTTTCATGAAGTAAAACACAAAAGTTGTTCATTTTACAAGTCTAATCAAGATACAAGCAACAAAAACACAAGAACTTCAAGCATAATCATCCAATAATCATCTCTTTTGGTCAAGTAAGTTTTCATCTTTATTTTTTCATGAATCATCCTATTTTTACTTGTATTACATAAGAATCATGCTAAAAACCATGTATAAGTAGCTATACTACACTTTATTTTGGCTAAAAAGAAACATACAAACCCTAACTTTCTTGTTATGAATCCCCTAGCTCTAATAACTTGGTTAGGAGTCCATGGCACCCTAAGAAGGTGTATGGTAAGATTAGATTAGTCATGTGGTGATTACAAGAGGATTGGTGATGGTAGAAATTGATTTTTAACCTTGGAAACTTGATTTGGAACATGTTTAGGACATGCTGTCCCGTTTTGTAAAAATCTGGAAAATCAGTAAACACCAAGGAAACTTTGGCAAAATTTTTAGAAAATACTTTCAAAAACGAATCCGTAGGCGAAAGAACGGATTAAAAAGAGTCTATAACGAAGGAGTTATGATTTTTGCAAGATTGTAGACGAAAAGTATTTTTCAGAAAATGTTTGCTGTTGGACGTTTTTCATTGGACAAAAAGAGACTTTAGACGTAACCCGGAGGAGCCGAGCTTTCCAAAATATATTACTACATACTAAGACGAAACCGTGGATATAAAGAACAAGTAAAACGGACAAGTAACGACAAAGATATACTCGTTTGAATATCGGCTAAAACCCTTTATTAATTGACAGCTTTTATTAAATTTGGCGCAAAAACTACGAAGTACATTTTCAAGCTAGAAGTAATATCAAGTACCGAGCTTTATAACTAACGTAGTATTAGTTATTACGAGTATGTTTTCATCATTTCAAGGATTACAACCCGAGTATTTCAACGTCAACATGAGAACGTACGATATATATATATAAGTATATATATATTATAACTAGCTATTTATATTTTCTAATAGCAATATTTTCCAAATTCTTGGATTATATATTTTTGACAATACAAGTGTTTTTCCAAAGAGTAGAGTGGTATAGAAACATGAGCTTGGACATTCATAAACATCATTTGGTGATCTTAATGAGATCATTCATCATTCATTATAGGTTGCGGCAGTTAACCGATCATTGTTGTTCACTTCATTTCATATCAGTATCATCAGTTGAGGTGAGTTTTCATAGCCCCGTTTTTCAATTACTTATTTGATTTCAAATCCCACGGGGGAGAATACATTGCATCAATTACTTTCGTACATGCCCAAGTATTACAAATTCCATACATTGCTTAAGTTGCCTTTATACCATATCATAACAAGTCCCCTTTTCAATATCATGGACCGTTAATTTCAAGTACTAAGCGAGAGTGAGTGGATAGATCTATTGAGGGTGACGCCTCCATTCGCGTTGGGTTGCTCCAACGGGACGAATGCATTTCATGTCTTATCAAGTGAGTGTCTGGTAAACACTCTGTTGGGGCATTACAAAGTCTAGCTTCGGGGTCATGAGCTTAAGGGACAATGTAGCATTTTGATATTTATGTCGGTTTACTTTATACTTGTGGCTTATGTACATACGATTTAATTTACAAACCTATGATTATTCACCAACATTCGTGTTGACCGTTTTCGCAATGTATTTTCAGGTAACTAAGGCATTATCATATTACATGCATGGAGTCACATTAGGGTGTGCCAGGGATGACGCACTACATTTTGGATTTTTCATGCACATGTGTAAATTATCGTTTGACATTTTCCTGAACTTGTTTTCTGTAAACCTTTCATGACTTTTGGGACCTATGTAATATACTCTGAATGTTTTAATAAGTCAAACGATGTGTTTTCAAAACGACACTTTAGGTCGTTCAATATTTCCTTGTTATGGTGCTATGACAGTTACACCCTCAGGCATTCCATTCCGCTGCAAGTCAGGTAAATTGGGGGTGTGACACCGACTTATTATTTTTTCTATATTTTTGTCTTCCACGCGAGACTTAATCGCATTTTCTTTCAAAACGCCATTGAAACTAAAACTTTTTCCTCAAGTATTTTTTATTGAATTATACGAGTATTATTTCAGAGTATGCTATTTAACTTATTAGGTTGTGCTGAGGTTCATAAGCTATGACGCATTATTTGATTACTTGTGATATCTCTTTCTCTCCTGCTAAGGTGTGATTCATAGCCCCATTTTACTTTTTAATTGTTTATAAAACCTTGTGGTGAGATGCATGCTTCTTAAATGTTTTTTGAGCACAATAGTTTATTTGTATGCTATTCCTGACTGGTATGCTTTTCTGATTGGTATGCTTTTCCTAACCGATGCGCTAAGTAGCTGTACCTTGCCAAAAGCAAGTCCCTCAGATCATGAACCATTAATCACTTGCGAGTGAGCACGAATATAGGGATATAGGCCTATAGGAATTGACCTTCCCGCCATCTTGGGCAAGTTCGGTCCACATGTGACGCACTATATTTGATTTCCCTAGGTATCTGGCATGTACCTAGCTTTGGGGGCATTAATTATATTATAAAATTTTGCGGTTATTATCGACTTACTCTAGTGTTACTGGTGCTAGTTAACGTTTTGCGTGTCATGAGCTTAGCATTATCACATTATCGCATTATCATATTATCACTTATTGTGAATGATTATTATATATGCAGGGATGTATATTTACTACTGCTTACCCGGTATTTGCATTGGTTGCTTATATCTTCCAGACATAAAATCTTGTGCTCAAACTTTATTTACTAAACCTATGAATTGCACTCAACCTTTGTGTTGACTTTTTAAGCATGTTTTATCTCAGGTAACTAGCTATTAGTGTGCTTTTGGCTAAGGAGTGGCTAGGACTTTTGGAGGCTATCTATCTGTGGCTATTCTTTCTATCTGACTATATTTTCTTCAAAATCTTCCAAAACTGTGTCTTTAATATTTCCGCTGCAAACTTTATTATTTCCGCTGCAAAACTTTGTTTATGTTTCCACTGCAACTGATGTTTATTTTCCACTGCTACTTGTTTAAAGAGTCTTTGTACTCGAATTGTTTTGTGTAATAAAATATGGGTTTTATTTAAAAACGTCCTGTCTTGAGGTTGCTTTCTATGGATGTGACTGTTTGACCCCTCGAGTAGTACCCTTGCTATGTTCCGCTGCCATACCCGAGTTGGGGGTGTTACAAAACTAGGATTTAAAAGTAAAATAGACATGCCGTGATACCAAAAATCTATTAATACATATTAACACGAACCCGGGGACATAAAGATCTCAGAAAACGGACCTATAACGACCAAGATACACGCGATTGAAATACGACATAAATAAATGTAACGACCTATATTGACCAAGTGTTGAAACTATCATTCCAGGTGACCATGTTTAAACCTGTTTTTCTCATAGATGGAGTCAGTTCTTGGATTACATCAATAAGTAAAACTGAATTCACCTGGCCTACTTTCCAAAATGTCCAGCCGTTTGCTAAACGGATTTATGACGAGTAACTTATGGCCTCTCAAACTTTCTTGAAAATTGCCCAGAAATCATGAAAACAGCTTGACCACCTCACTTCACGACCATGTTTATGTTGGAGCGGGTTCGACTGGGATGAGGTTCAGTTCTAAACTTTGTAGACCATGTTTCATACTCTCTAGATCCACTGAGTTTGTTCCTAACACTCAAGATTCGCTGTTTTACGACTGACTTTGCGAGGCACTTGGTCATTTTCAGAAACTTGACAAAAGTGTATTTTCAACGAAAAACTTTATTTTCTCAAATATCACTTAAACAACTATCGTAGGATGTCGATACAAACTAATTACGCGTAAAGTATTTTATACTTTGACAAGATGTCATAATCATAATTTTGATGATAAAATTTGTTAGGAATATAAATATTCATATGAAAGACTCGGTTACCCTGAGTATCTATTAGCATTAATTAGCTCGTAGGCTTAATAGGTATAGTTTAGATATCGAATCAACCATGGATTCGGGTCGGGTCTTTACCAACTGTCAGCTCGCTCCATAGACCGGTTTAGGGGCGTTTTGTAAGCCACTATGTAAGCCCTTCCCCACCCATGGGAAGGGTTGGAGCTTTTCATTATTTCAACCTAATACACACATATTTCTTTTTCAAGAAAACTCCCACTTCTCTCTTTTTCTCTCTCTAAATTTTTGGCCAAACATGTGCATGTTATGATATCGAATTACTTACAAATGGTATCACAAGCCATGGTTTGGTTAGATTGATTGTATGTTCTCGGATTTGTGGCTTGTTATTAGTGTTTTTGTTTTTGTTTTGTAGTTCAAATAGAAAAGAGAGACAAATCATGATTTAAGCTGTGTTTGTGGTTAGATTTTTTAAAATCTTTTACTTTTGTGTTAACTAAATTCTCTTGCATCATTTCTTGGAAATCTATGGTTGATTTGGTGTTTTTCTTGAAAGATTCAAGGGTTTTTCTTGATTGCAGTTTCACTCTTATTGTTTTGTTCTTAGTTGCGTTTTGTGTTAGTTGGGGAAGTTAAAAGTTCAGGTTTGGCAAGAATCTTGGTTGTGGTTTGGCTTGTGGCTGAAAGGGTAAGGACAAAAATCTGTGAAACTGACTTTTCGGCTTCTTGCAGTTTGTCTGTTTCCTATTGTGGTTTGACCAAGACTATGCGGTTTACCTTAAGCTGCGATTTGACTTATGCGGTTTGTATTAAGCCGTGATTTGGTCTTGTCGCGATTTGACTGTTGATATTTGTAGTTTGCAATTGCGATTTGAGCAATACTCTGAGTTTTTACCCCTTTGATTTTACTTAAGCTGCGATTTGGTCTTTCTTTGCTTTGACTTCTGAGATTTACCTAAAGCTGAGTTTTGGCATCAAATCAAACTAAACTTCATGCTACCAAAATTTTGCCAAGTCTTGCATTTTGTGCATTTAGATTTTTCTACTTCTTTACGTAAACACTTTTCAACCAAACCTAATCACAACTAAACAACACTTCACCTAATCCAAAAAATAATCACCACTTCTAACATACAATCACTAATCATTGAACCGATCTAATTGATTTCATAACACATTCCATTAACCATTAGCTCATGGTTTCTTCTTGATTTTGTAAAATCTCGTGAAAGATTATGTTTCTCGGTTTAAATCATAGAATAGTAAACTCCCGTGCACGTTAACATCATGACAAGCACTTCAGATGACATTCAAGCAGCCGGGTCCGATACCCACCCTCCTATGCTTGATATGATGGATTATGAATCAAGGGCAATACGAATTCGACTCTATTGTTTGGTGAAGGATAATAGTGTCAACATTCTTCGATCTATTGATGAAGGACCTTTTCAGATGGGAACTACCAGATTTGTTATTTCTACCACTGAGTATGGAACTGTCACTCTTGGAATTAACAGACCACGTAATTACGATGATCTCGATCAGAATGAGAAGAAGCGCTTTGATGCGGATATCAGGGTTCTAACATTGTGATTCAAGGGTTTCCCAAATACATTTGCAAACTTATCAATCACAACACTGAAGCAAAAGCAGTTTGGGACAATGTTAAAATGCTTCTTGCTGACTCTGAATTGACTAAAGAAGATCGAGAATCTTAGTTGTATGAAGAGTTTGAACACGTCAAGATGAATCCGGGTGAAAACATCACTGACTACTATGTTAGTGTCACAACTCGTAATTTCAGGCCATTTTCCAAACTTTGACAAAACACTAATCATCAAAACACTATTCATCATTTTTAGTGTCAGTTTGACATTCCGAGAAGCATTCAGAAATTTTACTATTCACTGAACACTATTCATTTCAGGAAAAAATTTCACTATTCACTTGCATTACTCATTTCATCGTAAATTTAGTTTACGGGTATTCCAATTCGCGTAACCGGATTGGTTTAGGTGCGAATTCATTTCATTATTAGTAAGGACATTGCATACGGACTAGAGACAGTCTGCATATCATCAGTAGGTCATTTACATGTTATACCACTCTTAGGATTTTCAAATTTATATATTTGATACATTTAACGTTTTCTTATAATTATTTACTATAAACGTTAGCACGCAATTAATAAACACGACGAATATATCTAAATATTCCCACAATGGTCCCGACATATTTTTATATCCATTATATCATCATAAAAGTTATAATATTCATTTACCCAGTATTTTGGAAATTTATTTTATTTATAACGTAAGTTTATAAATATTACGACGGTTTTCATGAAAACTAAACAATAATCACCTGATCACTCAACATTTGTACCCAACATAATTTTAACATTTTTATAACTTTATTTAGACCCGGATAACTTCGTTAACATTTATTTCAACTCGGCACAATTTATTTTTAGTTAAGCCGGTACCTAAAACTTATAACATAACACATTATATGCACAAATAACTAATGATACAAATTAAATAGCAAGCAAACTACCATTTTCCTACCTTAAATACATACATAGCACATGGTTACTTCCATTTGATGACTTAATTACAAGTATGCCCTAAACTAACTAACTAAATACCTACAAACACATTTAACATTTCACATAACAAATTTTTAGATCAAAAAGGTGCTCTCTCCCTCTTCTCCTCTCCAAAAACACGGCCAAACCACAAGGATCAAGAACACCATGATCAAGTTATTATTTTTCAAAGATTAAAGCTACAAAGTTGTTCATTTCATCATTCTAGTTAAGAGTTTTGCAATACAAACTCAAGAAACACAAGATTTCTCATCATCTAATCACCTCATATTTCAAAGTAAGTTATCAAATTTATTTTCATGATTTCATCTTATATTTACTAGTATCATATGGTTTTCATGCTTAATTTCATGCACAAGCTAGCTATACCACATTATTTTTGTTAACTTTTTGATCACACAAACCCTAGAATTTGTTTTAGGTATTCCCTTGTTAAATTAACATGATTAGTGATGATTAGGAACCCATGGCACCCTAAGAAGGTGTATGGTAGGATTAGAATAGCTTTGTGGTGTTTGCAAGAGATTTTGGTGATGTTAGAAACTAGTTTAGAGCATGGAAAATGGATTTTTGAAACAATATATTAGCTACTGTCCCATTTTGCAAAATACAGAAAACTCAGTAACTCAGGGGAACTTTTCAACCAAAGAATTAGAAAATACTTTCAAAAACGAAGCTTTTGGTGAAAGAATGGATTAAAACGAGTTTATAACGAAGGAGATACGATAAAAACAAGTTTAACGACGAAAACTATTTTCCGGAAAATTACATGCTGATGGACGATTTTCGACGGACAAACCGAGGCTTTAAACGTAACCTGAAGGGGCCGAGCTTTCAAAAATATATTACTACATACTAAGACGAATCCGGGGATATAAAGAACGAGTAAAACGGACTTTTAACGACAAAGATATTCACGTTTCCATATCGGCAAAACATATATTATTTTGACAGCTTTTGACAATAATAATATTACTACTACGTAATAACTCTAGATTTCTAAAAATAATACTCAAGTGCCCAAAATCATAACTAATGAAGTATTAGTGATTACAAGTATATTTTTACGACTACAAGACGTTATTTCAAGGATTTCAAATCGAGGATTTCAACACTAACATATATATATATATATACGATATATATACATTTCGACTAGTTTTATTTTCTAGTTGCCTTATTTTCCCAAGTTTTGGAAAAATGTATTATTTTGATAACAACAAGTATTTTTCAAGTTAAGAGTGGTATAGGAAACATGTGCATGGACATTCACAACATCATTTCATTTCTTACATTAGATCATATCATTCATATTAGGTTGCGGTTAGAGATCGAACCTCATTTCTGTGTATCCACTTTATCATCGTAGCTATCGCTCCAGGTGAGTCATAGCCCCTACTATTTTAATTGTTTTGTAAACTCTTTGGGGGAGAATACATGCTCGTTTTACTTAAACGCATTACTTGCTTTACATGGTTGATTACTCAAACATTTTCAGCTTTACCTAAATATATGTTTGACCACCTGCATTTCATTGGTATGTTTGATTACCTGTATTTCATTGGTATGTTTGATTACCTGAATTTCATGGGATTTGTCATCATTGTTTGTATGACCTCATTGTCAGCATTGTTTATATAACCTCATGGTCACCAATTGTTCCTATATGTTCATTGTAATATTGTGGTTTTCCCCATTTGGCTGTGATGTCAAACGTAATATTGTGGTATTCCCCACTTGGCTGTGATGTCAAACGTATTGTGGTATTCCCTGCTTGGCTGTGATGTCAAACGTAATATTGTGGTATTCCCCACTTGGCTGTGATGTCAAACGTAATATTGCTGTTTCCTTACTTGACTGATTTATCATATGGCCTCATTATCTGGATTATTTATGTAGCAGTATTGCTACATTTATCTTTGAATCTAGATACAAGTATTACTTTTGTTCACGTAGACTTTAACATATTTGGCAGTGGGTTGTAAACACACAGGTTACAAGTCTCTTATGGCGGGACTTGGAACTGAGTGGATTTACGATGCCTTTGCTGGGAAATCTTCATTCATACGCATTACATTCTTTTTCACAAGACTCTATGAACACACCAACCTCGTGTTGACACTTTAGCATGTATTTTCAGGTTTTAAGCAATGGCACGCTACTGGAGGTTTTGGCAGGGCATGGCATGGTCATAGAAGACTCTGATTATTCATATGGGGACCGTTTTAAACTATTTTAAAGGGCCTACTTCCGCACTATTTTTAATGATGTAAATTCATCATTTTTTTATTTAACTATTTTATTCTAAATGATTGAAGTGAAAACCGTTTTTGTGCTTGTGTCGTGATATCAATTGAGTTACACCCCAGCTACATGTATGCTTCCGCTGGACCCGATTTTGGGGGTGTGACAGATTGGCATCAGAGCTTTGGCTATAGCGAACTAAGTGTTTTTAAAACCTAGACTATAGCTACTTTCAAGAAAACTTAACCCTATGACCGTCACGTGCCTGCCTGCCAAGATGATGCCTCACTTGTGGTTTGTTGCTGACATATGTGATGAGATTTGTATCTCATTATCTGGTATATTATATTCATTTATTATAGTTGATTACTATAATTGTCTTTCATATAAGCATGTTCACGTATCATATATGTCACCGCGTTATATTTTTCCTTGCATAGTTTCATCATTTGACCTCGAGTTTGGTCACCTGCCTTAGTCTTTCAGAATGTCTTGGTATTTGTGAAGGACATATTCTTAGTATAACTGAGCTGAGTATTTCAAAATTCATGGAACCTCGGTGGAATATAGACTAGTCATCTATATTCAACCCGGGATAGTGGGACATAGGCTGACTACCTATATCCGACTCAGAAATGAATTTTGCAACACTGAGAATGGTTATAATAAAATTTTGTCTGGATTGAATCCTCTACTCAATTTCCAAATGTTTCATTTATGTGTGCGTATACCCTCATTGTCAGAACATTCATACTTTTCATCACCTTGTGAACCGTCGCCTCGAAGCACATCAATTGGTCATTTCATCTTATGAACATTCACATTTATGCACAATACACTTACATCACAGTATTTTCTTTTATCACAATCTCGTTTTGTCGCAGTTGTCACAGTCTCTTCCCTTCTCACCATCATTATCATTGCCTTTCTCCATCCCTATTTATATAAGGAATTAGCTTACACTCTATAGATTCCTAAGTCACTCATCCCTCACTATTCCCAATATTGATAAGTGGATATTATCAATGACATCCCTAGGAAAGACTTTCCATACCATATATAAGGAGGATCCCTAGGTACATTAAGATCATACAAAACTCAACAGAAATATATCACAAAACCATTCGAACCACTATCACGGGCCTGATCGCTAAAAATTCTATCATCTAGAAAGTATTGGCGTGACTGAATTATAAGATTCGTTTAGATACGAGTGCTCACTAAGCAACACCATAGAGATACATCCAACCTTCTATCCAAGACTATAGAACCTTCAATTGAACATGACCTCGCCAATAGACATAATTCAAACGTGTTAGACACCTTTGCATTTGTGCAGACATATCTACCTGTCTATTTTATCCTCTTAATACTTTCACTTTTAAATGGATTTTTCTCCAAACTACCGTTATACAAAACATATATCTTGTAAGAAATACTTTTCTGAGGCACTTATTTTGACAAGCAAATTCCTTTTGGTTAATCTTTTACAAAACTATTGAATTGTTAGGAAATTTTAAACATCGATCTTTGGTAAACCATACTATCCACCTTATGTTCAAAATAGTCCTATCCTGCATAACTACTAAATTTTGAAACATCAAGAAAATTGTTACTTAAAAAGCCGTTTGCTTAAAGTTGTAAATTTATTTATTCAGGGAAGGTTTATGAACAAAACACACAATCTCAAAACAAACTTTGAAAAAAAATCAATCACTATATTACATCACTTATACATTTAGGATTTTGTGATTTGATGATATAGAGCTTGGGAAAATCTTAGTAATAGAGACTAAGCATCGTAGGTGGAGAAAGACTCAATTCATGACATCCTGCGGAGGATCACAACCTTATCCTAATCTATTATTTTCAACGACACCATTTGACGGACTTAACCTTGTAAGTTTTTCCACAAGATTCATGATATCCATTTCAATTATTCCTAATAGAGGAATTTAATTCACCTCAAACTCCTAGCGATTTCATTAAGATTCCTTTGGAACTACACCACCTATCATCTGCAGACCAATGGTCAGGATTAGCGAACGATTCAAACATAGGGAGATATGCTCAAAGCATGAGTGATTGACTCTAGAAATGGTTGGACTAACCATTTACCATAAATCAAATTCAGTTGCAACCATAGTTATTGCGCGAGCGTAGCGACTGCACCATTTGATGCACTCTATGGTCGAAGTGCCAACATCCATTGATGGATCGAAATTTGGAAAAGCCAAACTCACTAGTCCAGTAAGCATTCATGAAATAACAAGGAATTTCCTACAAATCAAGAATCAGTTACAAGTTTGATAAGTTGTAAACCCTTAGACTTTCAAGTTGGTGGCAGGATTATGTTGAAAGTTCTGCCCAGGAAAGGTATGATACCATTCAGAAAATCCGGGAAGTTAAACCGATATACACTGGACCATTTAATATTTCATACAGAGTAGGCCTAGTGGCCGTCAAACCTAAATCCTGTAAGAGAACCAGTAGAAATTATGGACTGTTAGGTCGAACAGTAGAAGCGAAGTCGAATTCCTATCGTGAAAGTTCGCTGGAATTTTCAAATACTATCATCTTTTCACCAACACCACTTCAGAGACCAACACAAACTGAACTTCGGGACGAAGTTCCTTTTAGAGGGGAAGACTGTCACAAGTCGTAATTTCAGGCCATTTTCCAAACTTCGACAAAACACTATTCATCAAAACACTATTCATCATTTTTAGTGTCAGTTTGACATTCCGAGAAGCATTCAGAAATTTTACTATTCACTGAACACTATTCATTTCCGGAAAAAATTTCACTATTCACTTGCATTACTCATTTTATCGTAAATTTAGTTTACGGGTATTCAAATTCGCGTAACCGGATTGGTTTAGGTGCGAATTCATTTCATTATCAGTAAGGACATTGCATATGGACTAGAGACAGTCTGCATATCATAAGTAGGTCATTTACATGTTGTACCACTCTTAGGATTTTCAAATTTATATATTTGATACATTTAACGTTTTCTTATAGTTATTTACAATAAACGTTAGCACGCGATTAATAAACACGACGAATATATCTAAATATTCCTACAATGGTCTCGACATATTTTTATATCCATTATATCATCATAAAAGTTATAATATTCATTTACCCAGTATTTTGGAAATTTATTTTATTTATAACGTAAGTTTATAAATATTACGACGGTTTTCGTGAAAACTAAACAATAATCACCCGATCACTCAACATTTGTACCCAACATAATTTTAACATTTTTATAACTTTATTTAGACCCGGATAACTTCGTTAACATTTATTTCAACTCGGCACAATTTATTTTTAGTTAACCCGGTACCTAAAACTTATAACATAACACATTATATGCACTAATAACTAATGATACAAATTAAATAGCAAGCAAACTACCATTTTCCTACCTTAAATACATACATAGCACATGGTTACTTCCATTTGATGACTTAATTACAAGTATGCCCTAAACTAAATAACTAAATACCTACAAACACATTTAACATTTCACATAACAAATTTTTAGATCAAAAAGGTGCTCTCTCCCTCTTCTCCTCTCCAAACCCACGGCCAAACGACAAGGATCAAGAACACCATGATCAAGTTATTATTTTTCAAAGATTAAAGCTACAAAGTTGTTCATTTCATCATTCTAGTTAAGAGTTTTGCAATACAAACTCAAGAAACACAAGATTTCTCATCATCTAATCACCTCATATTTCAAAGTAAGTTATCAAATTTATTTTCATAATTTCATCTTATATTTACTAGTATCATATGGTTTTCATGCTTAATTTCATGCACAAGCTAGCTATACCACATTATTTTTGTTAACTTTTTGATCATACAAACCCTAGAATTTGTTTTAGGTATTCCCTTGTTAAATTAACATGATTAGTGATGATTAGGAACCCATGGCACCCTAAGAAGGTGTATGGTAGGATTAGAATAGCTTTGTAGTGTTTGCAAGAGATTTTGGTGATGTTAGAAACTAGTTTAGAGCATGGAAAATGGATTTTTGAAACAATATATTAGCTACTGTCCCATTTTGCAAAATACAGAAAACTCAGTAACTCAGGGGAACTTTTCAACCAAAGATTTAGAAAATACTTTCAAAAACGAAGCTTTTGGCGAAAGAACGGATTAAAACGAGTTTATAACGAAGGAGATACGATAAAAACAAGTTTAACGACGAAAACTATTTTCCGGAAAATTACATGCTAATGGACGATTTTCGACGGACAAACCGAGGCTTTAAACGTAACCTAGAGGGGCCGAGCTTTCAAAAATATATTACTACATACTAAGACGAATCCGGGGATATAAAGAACGAGTAAAACGGACTTTTAACGACAAAGATATTCACGTTTCCATATCGGCAAAACATATATTATTTTGACAGCTTTTGACAATAATAATATTACTACTACGTAGTAACTCTAGATTTCTAAAAATAATACTCAAGTGCCCAAAATCATAACTAATGAAGTATTAGTGATTACAAGTATATTTTTACGACTACAAGACGTTATTTCAAGGATTTCAAATCGAGGATTTCAACACTAACATATATATATATATATACGATATATATACATTTCGACTAGTTTTATTTTCTAGTTGCCTTATTTTCCCAAGTTTTGGAAAAATGTATTATTTTGATAACAACAAGTATTTTTCAAGTTAAGAGTGGTATAGGAAACATGTGCATGGACATTCACAACATCATTTCATTTCTTACATTAGATCATATCATTCATATTAGGTTGCGGTTAGAGATCGAACCTCATTTCTGTGTATCCACTTTATCATCGTAGCTATCGCTCCAGGTGAGTCATAGCCCCTACTATTTTAATTGTTTTGTAAACTCTTTGGGGGAGAATACATGCTCGTTTTACTTAAACGCATTACTTGCTTTACATGGTTGATTACTCAAACATTTTCAGCTTTACCTAAATATATGTTTGACCACATGCATTTCATTGGTATGTTTGATTACCTGTATTTCATTGGTATGTTTGATTACCTGAATTTCATGGGATTTGTCATCATTGTTTGTATGACCTCATTGTCAGCATTGTTTATATAACCTCATGGTCACCAATTGTTCCTATATGTTCATTGTAATATTGTGGTTTTCCCCACTTGGCTGTGATGTCAAACGTAATATTGTGGTATTCACCACTTGGCTATGATGTCAAACGTATTGTGGTATTCCCCGCTTGGCTGTGATGTCAAATGTAATATTGTGGTATTCCCCACTTGGCTGTGATGTCAAATGTAATATTGCTGTTTCCTTACTTGACTGATTTATCATATGGCCTCATTGTCTGGATTATTTATGTAGCAGTATTGCTACATTTATCTTTGAATCTAGATACAAGTATTACTTTTGTTCACGTAGACTTTAACATATTTGGCAGTGGGTTGTAAACACACAGGTTACAAGTCTCTTATGGCGGGACTTGGAACTGAGTGGATTTACGATGCCTTTGCTGGGTAATCTTCATTCATATGCATTACATTCTTTTTCACAAGACTCTATGAACTCACCAACCTCGTGTTGACACTTTAGCATGTATTTTCAGGTTTTAAGCAATGGCACGCTACTGGAGGTTTTGGCAGGGCATGGCATGGTCATAGAAGACTCTGATTATTCATATGGGGACCGTTTTAAACTATTTTAAAGGGCCTACTTCCGCACTATTTTTAATGATGTAAATTCATCATTTTTTTTATTTAACTATTTTATTCTAAATGATTGAAGTGAAAACCATTTTTGTGCTTGTGTCGTGATATCAATTGAGTTACACCCCAACTACATGTATGCTTCCGCTGGACCCGATTTTGGGGGTGTGACAGTTAGATTTCACAAGCTTGTGAATGACATGAGGATCATCAAGATGACAATGCCGAACATTCAACTCAACTCCAAGTTTGTGAACAACATGGCACCCGAGTGGGTTACGTTTGTTACAGTAGTGAAGCTTAACAAACGATTGAGAGAAACAAACTATGAACATCTATATGGATATCTACAACAACATGAAAAGCATGCCGCCTATGATCGTCAGATTCGGGAAAGATTCACTCCTACAACTACAAATGATCCGCTTGCACTTGTTTCGAATGTTCAGCCGTTCACCTAAACATCACAAGCTCAAGTTCATCAGTAACCCTCCTCATCACGTAATCAAAAACCAATTTTCGAATCATCCCAGTACCCACCATTTGCTGAGAACCTCTAACTTGATTCAGGTTACACACAAACAGATAAGATGATTGACAATCTCTCCAACAAAGTCGTATTAATTGTTCAACGATTCAGAGCAACACTCCTTCAAACTAACAACCAACATTGAACTTCATCAAACCCACGTAATGAGGCAACTATGGAAGATTGAAGGGTTGTTGTTTAGAATGTTTAGGGAAGACATAATCTGAATCAGAGGAACTTTGCTCTGAGTAATGTTGCAGCTGGTAATGGTGTGGTACAGAACAGAGTTGGGAATGCTAATCAGGGACAAGTAAAGCTAATCAAGTGCTACAACTGTGTTGGCTTAGGACACATTGCAAGGAACTGCACTCAGCCAAACCACCCACAGAACTCAGATTACTTCAAAGAGAAGATTCTATTGATGCAAGCTCAAGAGAATGGAGCAGTGTTGGCTGAAGAAGAGTTATTGTTTCTTGCAGGAGAAGAAGCAAACACGTTTGATGCAGAATTTTATGTCCAACCAGTCTACGATTTGGCACATAATGATCCCAACATCTTTCAGGTTGATGACTATGATGCTTTTGACTCAGACGTTGATGATGAACCCACTACTTAAACTATCTTCATGGAAAATATGTCCTTAGCAGTCTCCTCACCTCAACAAGCTGGTCCCTCTAATGCATCAGTCATATCTGAGGTACTCAAATTGTATGACATAGTCGATGAACATAAGATTCCCAACAAAGTACAACAGATAAACATTATTGACTCGGATACTGCTGATATATGAAATATCAATGTTATCCCATATGAACAATATGTGAAACACAACAAAGTGTCTATTCTACCTAGTAGTGCATCTTATGTTCTTAATGATGACAATGTGCTGCATAAGAACACTGCATTTATTCCTGATGACTCATTGACCACTAGACTTAATATTTTTAAAGATCAAGTGGCCCTGTATGAACAACGTGCAATGTTTGAACTAACTGAATGTGATCAGAAAATGGATAGTCAAATGTGTACACTTATTTCAGAACGTAATTTAAGGAAAGAAACATTGAAAAAGTAGTTATATTATTTACGAGTGAAACTTAATAAAACTGTTCACCAGAAACATGTAATACAAGAAAATGTAAATACACTGAAACAGAATTTCAAAGAAAAAGAAACTGAACTCTTAAATGATTTTTCCAGACTTAAAACGTTAAAAAAATAAGCTTGAAAACAAGTTGTACGCACAAGGCCTATCTAGACAAATTGCCTAAATGATGCTAAAGCATAGAAAGTTGTGTGATGAACATAGTGAGAAAGTTGTTGGTGAACCTAAATCTGTTTACCTTACAAGTGTTAAAGTGGCCCAACCTGCTTTATATGATGGTAATGAACTCGTTAAACCTGGTCATGTTCTCCCTAGTGTACCATTATCAGAAGAGGGTAATAAGATTGAATATATGAATAGAGAAAAATTGGCTAAAAAAATGAATGACCCCATATTTATAGCAAAACGGGTCATAATCAAACCTCACGATTATTCTAAGGTGAACCTTTCGGCCATTTTTACACCTCAAACTCAATTCACTCCTAAACAATTATTTTAGACCTTAGACTTAGAAAAAAGAAAGGGCAAAGAACATAAAGCTAAAATTCTACACCTAAGGAAATTACCTGCTGCAATGGTGTACCCACCCAATACACCTATGCACTTAGTCCCTAGAACTCTTCCCACATAATGTAGAACTCTAATTAGCATTTATGTACTTAGTCAACTATGTTAATATAAATAATGCCTAAAAACGATATTAATACTTTTCGATATCTCTACGTTTTGATAATCACAAAATCTAAACTCATTAATCGCAAAGTTTAGTACGTAAACAAGTATTTAGTTGTTATTATACATTTCTACAACTCAATCACTTAAGGTATGAATAAACAAAATGCCTAATGCATTTATGATCAAAGGAACATTTTCTTAATCACTAGATTTTTTATAAAATCTCATAAATATTTTATATATTTTAGAAAATCATTTTTGGTATTAAATAAATATACTAAATTCATTATAAATATATGAATTCAAATTTTCAACCCAAAATGGCAAAAATGTTCCAAAAAAACCTTCCCCACAAAATGACAAGGCTGGGCAACGGATAAAAATATCAAACGATGTAGGATGTAGGATGTGCATAACGTTCAAAACATTATGTACAAATCTGTATTGAAATATCAAACGATGTAGGATGTGCATAACGTTGATCATAAAACTTGCTACGTCGGTACAATAGTCTGACGGCGCATAGGTGAAGTGTGCTACACTTGTAGTCCATGTTGTTTTATGTTTTGAGCTATCACTAATGATTTTAAATGTCTTACTATATATTTTTTATAGTATTAAAACATAAAAGAGATATATGTAATATTTACACCAACAAAAGTTGGGGTATATTAAACTCTTAAATAAAATACTAAATATGTGAGAGATAAATGTGCAATGGTCGGTTCATGACTATAGGGAAATAATTAGATAATCAGCCCACCCTATATCTACACTTTTAGGTACGTCATAATTAGGTATTGAAAATTATGCTATGATTTCAATTCAACTAATAAACTAAATATAGTTAAACAAAACTTAAATTTAAAAAAATCCTTAGCGTGCGTATATGTTGGCTTTCCTTTTTCTTGAGTAAAAGTCACCTTATTGCTCAATGTTTTTTCTGGGTGGGGGTTTCTTTTCCTAAACTATTACCACCGGTGCAAGGAGTTATGGGGTTTGTTAGTACTTTTGGTTCTCAGAAATACTTAATATATCACGACTTAAGTTTACATTTTTGATCCAAAATTTAATCATATGTAGGTTCTTTTGGTGCATGCTAGAAATTAAAACACTACCCAGTTGCTGATACTGTAAAATATGAATAAATCATTAGATCAAGATGTTTAAAAACACATATTTTTTTAAACTTTTCAAATTGGTGCAAAAAAGTCTCTTTATAGTGTATTAATATAGGATTTTTTTAAACAACAAATGAATGAAAGTATACGCATTACAAAAAATATGTCAAGCATATAAATTTTCTTCTATACACTTTCAAAATATACGTAAAATTTAATTAACTAAATTTAATTGGGGGAAATTCCGTATTTCCTCAACAAAAAACTTCAAAACTTCATATTTTCCCAAAGATATATTAAAATCATTGCGCAACGCATTATTCACTTATAAGTTGAGGAAATATGGCATTTTTTTTATGTTTATATAGTGTAAATGTGAAATTATTTTTAGAAGTTTAAGAGAATGGAAAACGAGGTTTCAAATATATAAGAAAAGAATTAAAATTTACCCCGTAAACTAAGGGTAGGTTAATAGGATTATATTAATTAGTTTATACTTTTAATCCTTTAACTATTTATTCATGACAAATTTACCTATGATACATCTATAGGTATTCTTTAATTGTTCTTTAAAAACTGTAAAAATTTTAATCCCATTAGAGATTGAAGCAAAAGAAAAACGGGATTGCAAAGATATAAGAAAAGAATTCATGTTCACCCCTTACTAACGGGAGGTTTGTATGGCTTTATTAAAATTATAATTGTAATCCTTTAAATATTTATTTATGACAAAGAAATTAAATATAATTTTAATTTTTATAAAGATTACCAATTACTTAGTTTTTAAAATATGATTGAAATGAGCCAAATACTAGTATATTTCACTTTTACGATTATTTTTTTGCATAGAAACATAAAAAGCTAGAATATTTTGATTGATCCTTATTTTATTAAATACTATATAGAGTAAATTACACCATTGGTCCCTAAACTTATGCCGGATTTCATATGACATCCAAAAACGATAGTCGTAGCGTTTTTGATCCACGATAGAGAAACATTACGCCGCGAGTCCAAAAATCTAACGCTTGTTAGTTTTGCCAGTTATCTCGGTCCACACGTGTAGGTTACATGAGGGCAGTTTGGTCTGATCACTTTTTGGTACTTTCAAAGCTACCATCTGACTTCTTGTCATGTCACTCTTCCCGCCCATTAATCTCCTATTTTCAGCACATCTTCACATAATTTCTCTCACAAAAAACATCTCACAAGTTTTCTGAATTGCACACAGTTAAACCCCAATCTTTTCCCAAAATTTTGGTTCGTAATTTTGTTATGCTTGTTTCACAAAATGGGTACTATTAAATTGAAGATACAAGATATAGACTTAATTTTTTGATGATTAAGATATGTATGAGAATGCAAAGGAGGATTATAGTATGTGGAGTTTGATATAACTTCTTAGATCATTATGAGCTCTAGGGTTAACAATAATAAAGACAAGAACATATATGCAGCAGATTAAACAAACATCTTGTTATTAACAAGGTTTTACAAATACACACTACAATTCTATTTGATCACAATAAAACGTGTTATTTACCTGTAACAAGGATCAATAATATTGATCTTGCAGTGTTTAACCAATCCTAAGTGGTGGAATCTGTGGTGTTTTCCTAATACATGACTGAAACACAAACTAAAAACTCATGCCCATAATCTCTTTATATAGAGATATTAGGGTTTACAAAGACTCCTAACGTTATTAGGAAACAAATCTTCCTAACTTTTATTCTTTATCTTTCAACTCCTTGTAGTTTCATCTTGATTAATTCTTCTTTTATTGTTTTGTATTTATCAACTCAATATAAAACCCAACAATCTTCCCCTAGTTGAAAATTACAAAACATTCTTCTAGATCTTTCATGAATGAAACAATCTTCCCCACAAGCTCAACTCGTGTGAACTTAAATAACATGCTATACCACCAAAGATCTTCAAGTTGCAAAACTTCTATGCATTTCTTCCCCTTTTTGTCATTATCCACTAGGGGATGCTAAGTAGATGCAACTTTGATCTTCACAACCACAAATCAATATCACACTTCTAATCCAGCCTTCCAATGTCTCAAATTACCCTCAATCAAGTTTTCCGCACTAATAATGAATTCAAGACAATAGAAACTTAAACTATCTACATTAATAAAAGCATACAATAGTAAAAACCTTCCCCTCAAATGGTGCATGTAAATTATTAAACACTCTAGAATATGCTTCCCCTGAAATTCATGTGTTAACCATTTTTTGAATCTTCAATTCTGTAGGCTTCTTGTAATGATTAATGTTAAAGAAACTAAGTAAAACGAACTTGATGCTGAAGTAGAACAACTCAAACTTGTTTCTTATGTTTTGTACTATCTACTTGACTTTGAACTTATACTATAAACCAAATATATAACTTGATCGCAACCTCTTGAAAAAATCCTCATCTTCTGTGAGACACTGAAAAACTACAATTTAACTCCTTTAAGTGATAGCAAATATCAATTGCTAAATTTTGACAAGTCTTTGTCACAACGTTTGTTGATATAAATAATGCCTGAAAACGTTATTAAATCTTTTCGATATCTCTACATTTCAATAATCACAAAATGTAAAATCAATAATCGCAAAGATTAGTATGTAAACAAGTAGATCTATGACAAACCACTAATATCTAAAGAACAAATCACAAGATCTAAACCATCCATTCTCTTTTTATCCAATGGTAGAGATTAAATCAATAAATAACAAAGGAAGGGCATAAATGTAATTATGTAAAAACCCATTTACACCTTTTTTTTTAAAATGACATATCTTGCAAATGGTAAATCTTCAAGCTATGAAAAATATACCGTCGCGACGAGAATTCAATTATATTTCTATAGATATGCACTAGTATATACTTTCGACGATTTTTTTTTTCAAAATTTTCGTTCAGGAAAATCACACGTGATTTGTAAAAATCTCACGTGATTTGTAAAAATCACATGTAATCACATGTTTTTTTTTTTTTTTTTTTTTAAGTCTGGTTTTCCGACTCGGCATTGCAAGCCGACTAAAATCGCATGTGATTCAGGTGTAAATCACATGTGATTCTATTTTAATCTAAAAAGTAGTAAATCACATGTTATTCTGTTTTTTTGTTGTGATTCGTGTGTAAATCACATGTGATGCGTGTGTAAATCACATGTGATTCGTGTGTAAATCACATATGATTTAATCATCGTAGACATTATACAAACAAATATTAATGTCATAACTTTTGTTTTTGGTTTTTCACATTCTGGTTTGGTCAAAACTAACAAAAAAATGAAATAAAGAAAACACAAAATTTAAATTGAACAACAAAAGAGTGCATTAATTCAGAATCCGAACATCTCAAGTACACATGTGTTCACTTTCATGTGATCCAAAACAATCTAAATACATAAAACTAACTACAAGAAGTCTAGTTAAAAAAAATAAAAAAAAAATAAATAAAAAAAATTACTAAAGTAAATGTTAATAATAATTCTTTTTTTATTAAATCACTTTTGATATATATATATATATATATATATATATATATATATATATATATATATATATATATATATATATATATATATATATATATATTTTAATTCGTGTGTAAATCACATGTGATTCTAGTGTAAATCACATGTAATTCTGTTTTAATCTAGAAAGTGATTCTGTTATTGTTGTGATTCGTGTGTAGATCACATGTGATTCATGTGTATATCACACATGATTCGCGTGTGAATCACATTTTTTTTTGTTACGGTCGAACCGGTTGACCCGTTGACTCGACCGGGTCAATTTCGAACCCGGTTTTGAAAACATTACTAGAAAGTTTCAAATAAGACACAAAAATTAAACTTATTTAATATTATGAATCACATCCCACTGGACCATTTTCACTAATTTGGTGCTCTAACACATGAAACACACATAAATAAAAGAGCAATGATAGAGAGACCTAAAACATAAGTCTAAATGTGTGCCTAATCAAATCATCATTTGACACATCACATTGACATTTTCTCACTCCCAATTTCCACTATTGATTTTGACACATTTAATATTATGAATCACATCCCACTGGACCATTTTCACTAATTTGGTACTCTAACACATGAAACACACATAAATAAAAGAGCAATGATAGAGAGACCTAAAACATAAGCCTAAATATGTGCCTAATCAAATCATCATTTGACACATCACATTGACATTTTCTCACTCCCAATTTCCACTATTGATTTTGACACATGTAATGATTTTGTAGTTAGGCATGTTTTTAGGCATACATTTTAGGTATGAGTATCATTTTCCTAAATAAAAAACAAGAACTCCATCCAAAAGTCAAAATAAAAATAAATTTTATTAAATGAGTTGATTGCTATATGCAAGAAAATTAAAACAGATTAATTTTACCAAGTCATGGCTCTAATATTAAGAAATTTGTTTTTCACTTAAATCATTAAAATATCAACAAATTAATTTTTCAGACACCACTTTTATGTCTTCCCTTTCTGTTATAGTATCAACCATCAATGCTACTAACAACCTTCACTTCTGTTGCGTGTGATAGTACCTAGAGAACCAGTGCCCACTTGTTCTTTTCGTTGTCTTGAATAACCTATTTTTGTTCTTCCTTGACATCATTGACTTGAGTAGGTGTAACAGTGCCGGAGCTTGTGACCAATCAAACAATCACACCTGATCCGGCGAATCACCGTCACCGACCGCCACATCATCAATGCCGCGTTATAGATCCGTGGATTCTCCGATGAATCACCGTCATCAAACCAAAAAAATCAAATTCTTTAGTAAGATTTGGTTATTATTGAGTTTGAAAATGTTTAGATATATGATGATGAATGTAAGAGAGAGAGAGAGAGGAATAATTATCTAAATGTTGGGGAGGGTGATGTTATGTGGGAATTGTAATATTACAAAATTGCCCCTCCGTATTTGATCAATTTTTAAAATCAGTTTTAATATGTACCATTAGATCTAAAGAATTGGACGGTGAAGATTGAACGATTTGATCTTTAAAGAATATTTGTTCTGTACTGAACTTTTCTCTTTAGTTGTTAATATACATTTCTACAACTCAATCACTTAAGATATGAATAAACAAAATGTCTAATGCATTTTATGATCAAATGAAAATTTTCATAATCACTATATTTTTTATAAAATGTCACAAACATTTTATATCTTTTTGAAAATCATTTTTGGTATTAAATAAATATGTTTAAATCATTATAAATATATGAATTCAAATTTTTAACCAAAAATAGCAAAAATGTTCTAGAAAAACCTTCCCCAGATAAAGACAAATCTGTCCAACGGATAGAAGTGGGCAGCCCCCTTAATTTGTAAGGTTGTCCCCTTAATTATTAAGGGGGCCGACCCCTAATTAAGGGGACCAGCCACGCTCCTCGAGCTAGGAGATTTGCCTATAAATACTGGATAATTTCTGGACTTTTTCCCCACCTTTTGCACTCAAAACTTTCTGATCTAATTCTCCATTTCTATTCTCTTAAATCCTTTGATAACATAATCATAAGCTTTTGTTTTCAAGTGATCCAAGCCTCAACCATTCAAGTGCAAGTGAAGAATACTTCTAACCTTCAAGATTAGAAGTATTACAACTTTGTGTGATCCTTTCACCCAAGTCGTTAGTGTACAATTCTTTGTAAATCATTCATTCATTTGTGTATTAGTTGTGTAAACTAGATAGTTAGTTGTGAACATAAGTGTGTAGATTAGTTGTGCAAGTAGCAAAGGTGTAAAAAAGATAAGGTGTATAGGTAGTGAAGGTGTGAAGAGGTAGTGTTGTGTAGTAGTAAAGTAGTTGTGAAGAAGTTGTAAAAGAAGTTGTGAAGAAGTCGTCGAGAAGTCGTGAAGTAGTGATGAAAGAAGTTGTGAAGATACAAGTGGTGTGAGATTGGTTCTAGCTAGGATTAGAACTCGACATTTAGCTTTGTGTCGTTAAATAGATGTAAGCGAAAATATATAAGGTTTTCTCCGCCATAATGGAGCTTGTTGACATAGTGAAGAGAACTCTCGAGTTAGGTGTTCGGGGAGTGGAGTAGGGTAAGGAAGGTGTCCTTGTAGCCGAACAGCTATAAATCCTTTTTGTCGTTATTAGATCTTTCCATCTCTTTACTTTCATTACTTTACATGCATTGTCTTTATCTACTTACATATAATTGTTTGTATTGTGCAACAGTTTAATTCACATAAAGATCGAATCTATGTTTTAAAAGCAAACAAAGGTTTTCAAAATTAAATAAAAAGACGTAAAACTATTCAACCCCCCTTCTAGTTTTCCACAATTGGTATCAAAGCTACGTTAAACAAGATTTTTTAAAATATATTGTATTTTAAAACTTGTATCGATCTATGGAATCGGAAAAATATTTAGAAGGTCACCCTATGCAAAGACCACCACTATGTGAAACTGATGGCTTTCCTTATTAGAAAAATAAATTCGAAACTTATGTGAAATCAAAGGATCTAGATATTTGGCATGTTATTACCTTTGGTGATTTTCACCCTATTCAAAATAATCCCGAAACTAAATTGATGAAATTGTACCTTTTGAAAAATAAAATGATGATTTGAAAAAGAAACTAGCTAAAAATAAGAAAGCTAAAATGGTAATTTACAATGCGTTACCACGCAAAGAATATTAAAGAGTTTTTATATGCAAAACCGCAAAAAAAATTTGGGATTCTTTACTAATCACTCACCAACGTAATAGTCAAGTCAAAGACAACAAAATAGATCTTCTTGTTCAACAATATGAACAATTTACGATTCCCGAAGAGGAATATATTGATAATGCTTTTGCTAGGTTTAACACTATAATCACAAGATTAAAAGCACTTGATGAGAGTTTTCTAGTAAGAATTGTGTTAGGAAATTTCTTAGGGCATTAAATCCAAAATGGCGTGCAAAAGTCATGGCAATAGAAGAATCGAAGAACTTGATGACGTTATCACTTGACGATCTCATTGGTAACTTGAAGGTCCATGAAGAAATCATAAAGAGAGATTCGGAGACGGTCAAGAGCAAGAAGGATCAAATAAAATCTATTGTGCTAAAAGTCAAAAAGGAACTTAGTGATGATGATTCAAGTGATGAGAGTGAAGATGAAGAATATGCCATGGCCGTTAGAGAATTCAAGAAATTTTTTAAGAGACGAGGAAGATTCACAAGACAATCACGTAACGAAAGAAGGTCATCTCAAAGGAATAGAAATGAAAGTTACGGGAAAAGAAAGTGCTTTCGATGTGGAAGTCCAAATCAACTCATTGGCAAATGTCCAAAGCCAACGGGTTACAATTATCAAAGCGCCTTTGTTAGTGGAACATGTAGTGATAGCGACAAAGACGAAGTTGGAAAGGCAAACAATGAAAAATGTCTTGTAGCTCAAGCGACTGATGAAGTATGCTTAGGAATAAATTTGGAGCCCGACGAATGGATCATAGATAGTGGATGCTCAAAGCACATGACGGGGAACTGCAAGCTATTTTTTTTATACAAGGTATACAATGGAGGTAATGTTATTTTCGGTAGTGACTTACGTGGAAAAATCATTGGCAAAGGTACGATTTCTCAAGACTCCCTAACTATTGAAAATGTTGAGCATGTAGATAATTTAACATATAACTTGCTTAATGTAGGACAAATATGTGATAATAAGTGTAGGGTTACATTTATCGAAAAATATAGTGAAATAGTTAAGGATGGAAAAGTCATAGGTAGAGGAATTAGGAAAGGAGGTGTATATGTTATGAAACTAGGAAATAAACCGGAAGATAAGATATGCCTAGCAACCTTAGACAAAAACTCCACAATGTGGCATAGGAGATTAGGTCACGCAAACATGCAAGAAATACAATCTTTAGCCTCTAAGGAATTAGTTAGAAATTTTCCTAACCTAAGATATATTAAACATTTTTGTGATGCTTGTAAAATTGGGAAACAAGCACATGCTAGTCACAAAGCTAAGAATATAGTCTCCACTACTAGGTGCCTAGAATTACTACACATGGATCTCTTCGGTCCATCCACTGTGCGGAGCTACGGAAGAAACCGTTGTACCTTAGTAATAGTAGAAGACTATTCACGATACACGTGGACTAGTTTTCTACGCGATAAAACCTAAGCCTTTGAAAAATGTGAGATATTTAGTAAAATGATCCAAAATAAATTAGGATGTTCCATAGTATCTATTAGGACAGACCACGGTAGGGAATTTGATAACGAAGTACAGTTCTGAAAATATTGTGATTTAAATGGAATATCTCACAATTTCTCCGTTCCTCGTACTCCCCAATCAAATGGTGTAGTAGAAAGAAAAAAGAGGTCACTACAAGAAATAAGTAAAACAATGCTAAATGAACACTCTATCCCACATAAATTTTGGTGTCACGCCGTAGATACATCAACGACATAATAAAATCAGTATCAATTAGGAGAATTTTAGGAAAAACTCCTTATGAGTTGTTAAGAGGTAGAAGACCTGATTTAAATTACTTTAGGGTATTTGGAAGTAAATGCAATGTTCTTAATACTAGAGATTATCTTACCAAGTTCGTCCCAAAATCATACGAAGGAATCTTTCTAGGTTATTCACAAAATAGTAAGGCATATATAATACTTAACAAACACACCATGAAAGTAGAAGAATCTTTAAATGTAACATTTGATGAAACACCACCACCTCCTAAAACATTGCCCCTAGAATATGATGACCTAGTTGAAGAAGAAGCCATTGAGGTTAGTAAAACAAAACCCTTAGGAGATGATTATGATGATATAACATTAGAGGATAACGAAGTAGTAAATATTAAGGAATAAAAATCACACCCATTAGACACCTAGATCAAAGAACTCTTAGATCACAAGCCCAAGATAAAAACAACTACTTTTGTTTCATCTCCACAATTGAACCTAAAAATATAAATGAAGCCTTAAAAGATGAAAGTTAGATTATGACCATGCAAGAAGAACTAAATCAATTTAAGACAAATGATGTTTGGGAATTAGTCCCAAATCCTATGAACATGACCATCATAGAACTAAATGGGTATATAGGAATAAGCTAGATAAAAATGGAGTTGTAACTAGGAACAAAGCTAGGTTAGTTGCCCAAGGTTATGATCAACAAGAAGGAATTGATTATGACAAAACTTATGCCCCCGTAGCTAGATTAGAATATATAAGAATACTTCTTGCCTATGCATGCGCCCTAGACTTTAAGTTATTTCAAATGGACGTGAAAAGTGCATTCCTTAACGTTTTTATCAATGAGGAGGTATATGTGGCATAACCTCTGGGATTCATTGACTTCGCAAAACCTGATTATGATTATAGACTTAAGAAAGCTTTATATGGACTCAAACAAGCTCCTAAGGCTTGGTATGATTGATTAAAAGCTTTTCTTATTAAACATGATTATTCCATGGGAATGGTAGATCACACTCTTTTCACTAAAAGAAAAGGCCCAAATCTTATCATTGTTCAAATATATGTCGATGACATTATATTTGGATCGACTTGTCAAGAAATGTGTGATGAATTTGCCAACAGCAAGATGAGTTTGAGATGAGTATGATGGGTGAACTAAACTTCTTCCTAGGATTACAAATAAAACAATTAGAAGATGGAATATTTTTTAATCAATCTAAATATATTAAGGAAATGCTTAGGAAATTTGGACTAGAAGACTCTAAGCCCATGAAAACACCGATGTCTACGGAAATCAAATTCACAAGAGATGAAGAAGGTGAATCCATAGATAATACTAAGTATAGAGGGATGATAGGTAGTTTACTATACTTAACGGCAAGTAGACCCGATATCATGTTTAGTGTTTGCCTCTGTGCTCGCTTTCAAAAGGATCCCAAAACCTCGCACCTAGAAGCGGTTAAGCATATCTTCCTATACATTAACGACACTATACACTTAGGATTATGGTATCCTAAGGGATCCGGCATAGAAACAATCGTCTATGCGGATTCAGATCATACGGGAGACTACGTGGACCGAAAAAGTACGAGCAGCATTTGCACGTTTATGGGATGTTGTCTAACATCCTGGTTTTTGAAGAAGCAAACCACTCTTGCTATTTCTACCACCAAAGCCGATTATGTAATCACCGGAAAGGCATGTCAACAAGCACTATGGATGAAACAAGCTCTCGTAGACTATGGTATTAGGTTAGAAAATGTTCCAATTATGTGTGATAATAAAGGTGCTATAGACTTAAGTAAAAATCCCGTTCAACACTCTAGGACTAAGCACATAGAAATTCGTCACCATTTCCTTTGAGATAACGTACAAAAAGGAAACATATCTATAGAAAAGATTGCCTCGGAAGATAACATAGCGGATATATTCACTAAACCTCTTAAGCAATAACCCTTTAACCACTTATGTTTAGGTCTAGGAATGATGGAACAAGTTGACTAAATTTTCTTCCAATTTTTTTTTTCATCTGATGGGCGAACCCCTTATTGTTATAAGGGCGGTCCCCTTAATTTTTAACAGGACCGGCCTTACATTAAGGGGACCAGCCATCTGACTGCATAAACATATTTTTTTTCTTTCTTTCTTTTTTTCTCCTCAAACCTGTGTCTAGGAATTAGTTTTGCACAAAATCAAAGACTCGGAAATTGATATTTTTCTTTTTGCATAAACATATTTCAAAAACCAAAACCTAATCTATTTTATCCAAATCATTCTCACATCTAGGAAACACACAAAAATCAATTTTATTTGCATTGTTTAGTAATGCTAAAAACCCTCTTTAAAAATCATGCATACAATCTCATGTGAATTTTCAAAATACATAACTCAATATATATCTTTGACATTCATGAATTGAGCAAAGTCAAATCAAGGAGACTTTGGATTGTTTCTTAGGATCTTTATTGCATTTAGGAGTCGAAACAATTACATCTCCACATCTGTTGCATATAGGCACACACTAGGGCAAAGTCAAGAATTATAATGTCACATTTGTTCCATCACTAGTTTTACACTCACTAGTTGCCTTTGCCCTTGCCTTTAGATGTTCCTAATAGGTAGAATTTCTTGCTTGCTTATTCTTTTACTTAATTTTGTTTGCATACATGCTTAGCTATGAATATATTACATTCTAAATTGCCTCAAAGAGTTGAACTTGCTTGAAACTAAACCTAAAAACACAACCTTTTCTACAATTTTCTGCCAAAAACCCTTTTCTGAAAATCTGGGAACCACCAGATGGGAGGCCGCCTTAAATCATAAGGTTTCCCCCTTAATAATTAAGGGGAACGACCCCTATTTAAGGGGACCGTCCATCTGATGGGCGGATTTACAGAATCTTTTCTGCTTTTCAGCCTATCTCACACTACAATTCCCAAAATTCAGATACATATCTTGTCCTAATCCCTTCATGAAATGTTATCCATCCTTAACCACATCAATCCCACACTATAAATACCCTTTTCCTTAAACTCTCCACTCACCTCACCATGACTTCTCCTATCAAAACAAAATCAAAAGCCTCAAGGCTAGCAAGGATGACCAAAAAATCCCGTTTGGCGTAGGAAAACAAGCCCTCGAAACAAGTCCATCAGAACCAACGACATTGGTAATCAACCAACACCTCCACCTATTCACTTTCCCAACTATACTCCAAATTCACAAGATTATTCCATTGAACCACCTTACAAACCTTACCACATTAGCCAAACATCACATTCATCCTAAATTATACATCTCAACTTCAAACCAACTTCAATGAAACCTATCACAATTCCTATCAATTTGGCGAACCATCATACTATACTTCCAAAAACAAATCTTCTACTTGAGTGAAGATATTTCTTGGATCGAATATCTCCTCACTCATCCTCATCCAATACCTCCCTTGACACGATACAAAATCATTAGATCCACCTCTTCCGCTCCATACCCCTCACCATCAAACCACTAAATCCAATCACCATGCTTCCCATCTCCAAATAAAATAATCAAAAACCTTTTGTGTCGCAAGCAAGTCCAATTGCTCTATTTGGCAATTTAGGACCATTTTATTTACTTTTCTTGCATTTTAATCATTATGCTTCAAGATCATTGTATGTTGTAATGATTATGAATAAACTAATTATCTTTGTCTCTTCTTAAATTATTGCTATATATACTTGTCTTGTTGCCTTGCTCTTAACATATTTTTTGTAGCCAAGTATTCCATAGCTCGATTCTTTGGTGCCCTTAAACGAGGGGGAGTACATATCAAGGGGGAGCTTTCATCCCGCCTAATTTTACACATAAAACTAGTCGGCTTAACCTTTTTGATGCTACAAAAAGGGGGAGAAATGAATATAAACTCACTAAATACTTTGCTAAAACTTATTTTTGATTTAATGAGTTTAGATTTTGTAATCATCAAAAAGCGGGAGATTGTTGATATAAATAATGCCTAAAAACGTTATTAATACTTTTCGATATCTCTACATTCTGATAATCACAAAATCTAAACTCATTAATCGCAAAGTTTAGTACGTAAACAAGTATTTAGTACGTAAACAAGTATTTAGTTTTGATATATCTACAAGTATTTAGTACGCTCCTCCAGCCCCCAGCTTTGCCTATAAATACTGGATCATTTATGTACTTTTTCCTCACCTTTTGCACTCCAAACATTCTGATCTAAATCTCCATTTCTATTCTCTAAAATCCTTAGATCATATAATCATAAGCTTTTCTTTCCAAGTGATCCAAGGTTCATCCGTTCAAGTGCAAGAGAAGAATACCTCTAACATTCAAGATTAGAAGTATTTCGACTTTGTGTGATCGTCCTACTCAAGTTGTTAGTGTACAATTCTTTGTAAATCATTTGTGTATAAGTTGTGTAAACTAGGTAGTTAGTTGGGAACAAAAGTGTGTAGATTAGTTGTACAAGTAGAAAAGGTGTAGAGAAGCTAAGGTATATAGGTAATGAAGGTGTGAAGAGGTAGTGTTGTGTAGAAGTGAAGTAGTTGTGAAGAAGAATTGGAAGAAGTCATGAAGAAGTAGTGAAGAAGTCCTAGAGAAGTTGTGAAGTAGTCATGAAAGAAGGTGAGAAGATACAATTGGTGTAAGATTGGTTCAAGCTAGGATTAGAACTCAACATTTAGCTTAGTGTCATTAAATTTGTGTAAGCAAAAGTGTATAAGGTTTTCTCCACCATAAGGGAGCTTGTTGACATAGTGAAGAGAACTCTCGAGTTAGGTGCTCGGGAGTGGAGTAGGGCAAGGAAGGTGTCCTTATAGCCGAAGCACTATAAATCCTTTTCGTCGCGGTTAGATCTTTCCATCTCTTTATATTCATTACTTTACTTGCATTGTCTTTATTTACTTACATATAATTGTTAATATTGTGCAAGAGTTGAATTCTCATAAAGATTGAATCTAAGTTTTAAAAGCAAACAAAGGTTTTCAAAATTAATTAAAAAGACGTAAAACTATTCAACCCCCCCCCCCCCTTCTAGTTTTCCATAAACTATTTACTGATTTTGATACAACATGTAAAAAGAGAATTACACCAACGGGAATTATTGAAGGAGAAAGGGGATTTGAACAAACAAAATGGTGCTATTTAACTCAGGTCGCTACTCATAGAACATTTTGAGGGTATTCAAAAAACCATAGAAACTGAAGTAAATGAAATAAAAGAAGTGTTTAAAGATATGGAAAACATGGGAAAACAAAATCCGATTGAACTTAAAAGTTGTGAAACTGAAAGAAAGAATATTCTCATCACCAATGAGAATTTGATTGCTATATGTATTGCTCAGGATGTATATTATACTGCTACTGATTATGCATTAACTGCTTGTCAATTTCATGATTTGTTGATTGCTTTCAATGTTACCTAGAATCGTGTTATAGAGCTTGAGGGGGAGAATTTAAAATTGCTTGAGAAAATAAAAAACGATGATCATGATAACATGGTCAGGCATTTGTCTAAATTAGAGATTGATAATCTTAATTTTCAATTAAAATATCAACATCTAGAAGAAAAAAAATAAAACCTCAAATGCCAAGACATCTTTGGATGCTCCTGAATTTGATGCATATTTTGAAATAACCAAACAAGGTGAACGGATTCAAGCTCATATTAACACGATTCGAAAATTGAAAGCATGAATTACTTAATTAAAGTCTATTAAGAGTGATTTGATTTGCACCATAAACCACAGTCTCTAGATTCTCATAATTTTCAATTCCAAGACATCATCAATAAATTGCAATAGGAAAATGATTGGTTTCAAGCTGAAAATTCAAAAGTTAAATTGCATTACAAAGAGCTATATAATTCAATTAAGATCACTCATGATAAACATCATTGTCCTTATCTATTTCATCAATAACAAGACCCATTGGCTGCTTTGGCTTGAAGTAAGTTCCTACTTTGGACACAACATGTTCTATGTAGACTTCAATGACCTTATGCTCACCTATAAAGTTACTTAAAAAATGTACATTGTCATCACTACATATAGAATGCAAGCCAACATCAAGATTCTTACGAGATTCAAGAAAGTTATAAAATGCTATCTTTCTATCTGTCCAACCTAAGCCCTGAACCATATCATCTAACTCGTTAATCGAGAATTCATATCGACCATATCAATAATACTTTTCCTAGTCCCATGGTATACCCTTCTAGGAAAAAAGTGAAACTGACCACCATGGTGTATCCTCTTTGTAAAGACAGTAGGAAGATCTTCTGGAAAAAGTCAAACCATAATTAGAACCTAATCAATAAAAATGTCAACCATTTTATACCTAATCGAACAAAATTAAAACAAAAAAAACTAACATACTACACTTACTATAATCCTCATTTGCATTCTCATACAGATCTTAATCGTCAAAAAATTAAGTATGTATCATGTATCTTCCATTTAATAGTACCCATCTTGTGAAACAAGCATAAAATAGTTACGAACCAAAATTTTGGGAAAAGATTGGGGTTTATCTTTGTGCACTTCAGAGAACTGGTGAGATGTTTTTTGCGATAGAAATTATTTGAAAATGCGTTGAAAATGGGCGGGAACACTGACAAGACAAATAGTCAGATGGTAGTTGGGAAAGTACCAAAAAGTGATCGAACCATAACGAGCGTTAGCTTTTTTGACTCGCGGCGTAATTTTTTTCTCGATCGTGGAACAAAAAGGCAACGATTAGCGGTTTTTAATGTCGTATGAAATCCGACATAATTTTAGGGACCAACGGTGTAATTTACTCTATATAGTATTTAAAATAAAGATCAATCAAAATATTCTAGCTTTTTTATGTTTCTATGCAAAAAATTATTGTAAACGTGTTTGAAATATACTAGTATTTGTCTCTTTTCAATCATATTTTAAAAACTAAGTAATTGGTAATCTTTTTAAGAATTAAAATTATATTTAATTTCTTTGTCCTAAAAAAATATTTAAAGGACTAAAGTTATAATTTTAATAAAGTCATACAAACCTCCCATTAGTAAGGGTTGAACATGAATTCTTTTCTTATATCTTTGCAACCCCGTTTTTCGTTTGCTTCAACCTCTAATGGGATTAAATATTTTATAGTTTTTAATGAACAATTAGAGAATACCTATAGATGTATCATAGTTAAATTTGTCATGAATAAATAGTTAAAGGATTAGAACTATAAAATTAATATAATCTTATTGACCTAACCTTAGTTTAGGGGGGTAAATTTTAATTCTTTTCTTATATATTTGAAACCCCATTTTCCATTCGCTTAAACTTCTGAAAATAATTTCATATTTAAATTATGTAAACATAAAAAAATACCATATTTTCTCAACTTACAAGTGAAGAATGCGTTGTGCTATGATTTTAATATATATTTGGCCAAATATGAAGTTTTGAAGTTTTTTGTTGAGGAAATATGAGTTAAATTAAGTTAATTAAATTTTACGTATATTTTGAAAGTGTATAGAAAAAAATTTATACACTTGACATATTTTTGTAATGCGTATACTTTCATCCAATTGTTGTTTAAAAAAATTCCTATATTAATACACTCTAAAGAGATATTTTTGTGCCAATTTGAAAAGTTTAAAAAAAATATATGTTTTTACGCATCTTGATCTAATGATTTATTCATATTTTATTGTAACAGCAAGTGGTAATGTTTTGATTTCTAGCATGCATGAAAAGAACCTAGCAATGATTAAATTTCGGATGAAAAACCTAAACTTATGTCGTGATATATTAAGTATTTCCAAGAACCAAAATTACTAACAAAACCCATAACTTCATGCATCGGTGGTAATAGTTTAGGAAAAGAAACCTCCACCCAGAAAAAAAGTTGAGTCATAAGGTGACTTCTCTCAAGAAAAAGGAAAGTTGACATATATGCGCGCTAAGGAGTTTTTAAATTTAAGTTCTTGTTTAACTATATTTAGTTTCTTAGTTGAATTGAATATCATAGCAAAATTTTCAATACCTAAGTATGACGTACCTAAAAGTTTAGATATAGGGTGGGTTGATTATCTAATTATTTTCCAAATCAAGAACCGACTATTGCACATTTATCTCTCACATATTTAATATTTTACGTATGAGTTTACTATACCCCAACTTTTGTTGGTGTAAATATTACATATATCTCTTTTATGTTTTAATACTTTAAAAAATATATAGTCAGATATTTAAAATAATTAGTGATAGCTCAAAACACAAAACAACATAGACAACAAATGTAGCACATTTCACCTATGCGTCGTCAGACTATTGTACCGACATAGCAAGTTTTATGATCAACGTTATGCACATCCTACATCGTTTGATATTTCAATACAGGTTTGTACATAATATTTAAGGTGTTTATCAATATAATTGCTTTTGAACTTAGAGAGCTTGCGTCAAAAAATGGACTCTCGTTTTTATAAGCTCTTAAAGAAAACATTTTATAAAAAAAGTTCAACACTTAGAATTAACAAGTCTATGTTTTATAATATGATCAAATGCAATCTCTTATATAATTAGAATTTTTTTCCAGAAAGTGGATATAGTATGTTAAGCAATTGTAATTGGACGAATGGGAGTGCACCATTTTGCCTCATAGCAAAATTGAGCCATCCTGTTGGCAAATAAAAAGTGAAAACTGAAATTATTTGGTTAGACACATCTAAATTTCATGCAGCAAAAAATATATATACAAAAATACATGTATTGGTTTTATAAAGAAAACAAAAATAAGAAGGGGTAACTAATAATACTTTAGTTGTTAAATTTTAAAATAAATTATATGGATGTAACTAAACTTATCATTTTTTTATATATATTTTTTTTGTAAGTTTCCCTTCAATCATTATTATCACATAATGTTTATGATTATAGAATTAAGACACGATATAAAGAGAGAAGTGAGGTAGAATGATAGAGAGAGAAAAGATAATATTTCACAATAAAAGAGAGTTTCTACTAAGTCAATAAGAGTATTTATACTAGGGGTGAGCGTCAGGTCAAACCTGATCCGAACCGAAAAAACTGAATCGACCCAAAATCCAAAAAAGAAGAAAACTCAAACTGAGAAATAGATATCAATACTGAAACCAAACTGAATAACTCAATTCATGTCGTTTTCAAGTTTCGAACCGAAAAAACCGACAAAATCTAAATAAATATACAAGAACAGAAAAAGGTCGGTCCGGTTCGTATCGGGTCGGTTTTCGGGTGCATTTGCTCAGCCCTAATTTATACTAATGGAGTAGCAAGGTAGGAAGACTAGCGAGATATCCAACAGGCCTTAATGGGCCGGGCTACCTTGGTGGTTACATTTTAACTACTTTCTACCTCGCTACTAGTACATAATATGTATAAACCTATTCACCTAGAATAATACTTCTAGAGTGAATCCTAACAATTTCCTCCTAATGGTTATTATTCAGGTCTTGGCTCAGAAACGTACCGTCTTGGTCTTTCATTAACATAGCTTTCCCACCTTATCATCTACTCGTGAAACTTGATGTGCGACATGATCATACTTGAACAAGGTGATCGTTCGTGTGTTAGTTTGAACGGGGTGAACGTCGGTGTGAAGATTAGGATGAGGTGATCGTCCGTTTGAACACTTGGATTGTGTGTAGATCCAAGTTGACAAAGGTGCTTGTCCATGTTGCCGTGTGTCAGTGTTTAGATTGGTTCTAGCTAGGATTACGACTCGACATTCTGCTTAGTGTCGTTAATTGGTGTAAGCGTTGGTGTACGGTTTGCTCCGCCTAAATTGAGTTCGTTGACATAGTGATTGAGAACTCTCGAGTGTGATACTCGGAGAGTGGAGAAGGATGAAGAGTGACCTTCGTGCCGAACCACTGCGTGTTGGTTTGGTTGTCTCTATTCTTTATCTCGTCTTTATATTCTCTTTACTATGTGCATTGTTATCAAGTTCATATGTATTTATATTTCATTGATATCACATAACTTAGAATCAAATAATTTTCAAAAAGAATAAAATGGTTGAAAAAGTTTTAAAATGTAACTATAAACGGTGAAACTCTTCAACCCCATTCTGATTTCTACAAATTCCAATAAGAAACTTCAAATTTTAACAACAAAAATGATCAAACCAATTGATATTAAGCACAAAATTACCTTTTTAGTAAGAGAGTTATGAACTTAAAACACCAAAAACGTATAAAACCCTACCCTTAATGATGTTTTAGGATAAAACAAACACTAAAAAAACACTTAATATATCACATACTAGCTCTTGATACCAATTGTTTTCCTAGATTTAATCTAAACATATATCATAATCTAGAGAGAGAGTGGGTGTTGTACACTTTCAAACTAGTGAGATAAATGAGAAAGTAGAGTCAGAAATGTTAAGGGAAAACGTGGATAATATTACACACGCCTCACAAGAGATATTTGTGATAAATAGTCATGCACACACTTTACCTTCTCAACTTTACTAAAGTTAAATTAAAAGATTTGCAACATGTTCATTCCCCCTCTCAACTATATAAGTGTTAGGAGGGTGAATGTTACAAGACAACTATTAATGTATATTAACTGCTAACATATTACAAGTAAGACCCTACACTAATGATACACACTTTCTCTGTCCTAACACTAACAAACATTTTATGCAAATGATCTGTTAGAGTATAGATACAAGAGAGTTGTTTTTCATTTTTGATGCATAGAGTAACATTTATTGGTAGCTCACATAAGTTTACGTTCGTAGATGTATCACTAATCGAAAAGAATGACCGATTAGTACTAATCTTGCAATTTATGCTTTATTGGCACAAGGCAAAGAGGGGTTTTCCTACGAATAAACTCGCCAACCTTATCCATGTCCAAATATTTTTTATTCACTCCAACCGGTGTTTCCCAATCAAAAAAGTTAAGAAGGTTCGCAATTATGTATTCAACAGTCGAAATACCCATATTATACCCTGGACATGCTCTTCTACCCCCTCCAAATGGAATCATCTCACAATGTGTTCCCATATACTCGACAACAAGAGTTTCAAACCGCTCTGGCCAAAACTCGTTCGGTTTCTCTTTCCAAGTTCTCGGATCTCTTCCAATCCCCCACACATTGACTAGGACTTTCGTCCCAGGGAGGACATCATATCCACCAATTTGACATTTGGTTACACATTCACGTAAGATCAACGTCGATGAAGGTACACGCAATCTGAGGGACTCCTTGACAACCATTTTCAAGTATTTCATCTTGCCAATATCTGATTCTTCTATTTTAGATTTTTTTCCAACGCACTCTCGAATTTCATCTTGCAACTTTTTCATAATTCTAGGATTCTTGACAATCTCGGACATTGCCCATATTGCGGTTCTGCTACTAGTCTCAATTGCTCCATTAAGTATATTCTGCGATGTTTTATTATTTACAAGAGTATAACTTTCAAAAAAACAAAAGAATCGAATCAATATAAACAAATTGATAGATTATAGCATCGTTACCATTAAAATTGCTTTCATCTCATCGTTAGTCAGCCTCAAAATGCAGTCATCAATAAGGTCCTTCTCATCATCACTTTTTTTTGTTCCATTAGGGTCAAGATGTTCATCAATAACCATTTGGAGAAAGCTATCGATATCATTAAAACATTTATCAAGCCTACGATTAAACCCTCTTAATTCATCAATCCATGCAAATGATGGAAAAATATCGAAAAAAGAACCCAAAAGCATTTCTGAAGTTTCATCAACCATTTCTTTCAGAGATTTACCATTAAATGACATTTCTTTATAGCTCCTACCAAATGATAACTTACACACGACATCGTAGACTAGATTTAAGATAGTATCGTCTAGGTTAACCATGGTGTTTGAGGGTTGCAACAAGATAGAATGAATCAAACCCTCCAGCTCAATCTCCATTATGTTCTTAAATGACCTAGTTCTCTTAGCACCCAAGAACTCAGATACCAAAACCTTACGCATGTCCTTCCAATGATCATCATGAGGTGAGAAGGCAACATCCATGTAATTGAATGTCATTCTTTTGACAGTTTTTGAACGTGGACGTGTACACATCACTAGATCGTTAGTTTTTAAGACCTCGACAGCCATTGCACTAGAAGAAATGACAAGATATGGTTGGCTACCAAAATGAAGAAGCATAGTTGGGCCGTATTTTTGAGAGAGTTCCCATAGGGTTTCATGAATGTGTTCACCTGAAAGAATTTGATGAAGGTTCCCAATAATTGGAAGCTTCAAAGGGCTTGATGGAAGCCTATGGACAGCCGTTGTTGAATGGTTTCTTTGTATAATGTATGTTAAGATGCATGATAAGATGATGGCTATAAACAATGTTAATATTGTATCCATTTGGATGATTTTTTTTATCTCTACTTTTCTTAATAATGGTGGCTATCAGCATTATTTTATACTAAACGTAGAGATTGACAATGTTCACCTAGCAACTATTATTAATTACTTATTTATGTTAAAACTTAAATAACTTGTTGCATCCACCCTATACCTTTGACTATTTACATTTATTATAATGTCAAACCAAACCAGCAACTAGTCTACAACAAGAATTTTGTTGTTACAAACCTTTATCTAAATCTTATCAAATGCGAAAATTGAGATGATTGTTTTATACATTCTTGCTTAATTATGTAATAATTTTATACAAGTTTGTAAATATATAGTAAGAGTAAATTACACCGTTGGTCCCTAAACTTATGCCCGATTTCATACGACATCGAAAAACGCTAATCGTTGCCTTTTTTATCCACGATCGAGAAAATATTATGCCACGAGTCCAAAAATCTAATGCTCGTTAGTTTTGCCAGTTATCTCGGTCCTCACCTGCTGGTTACATGAGGGCAGTTTGGTCCGATCATTTTTTGTTACTTATTTGACACACCACCTCTTTTTGTCAGTAAGGCTTACTGTTCACTATATCCCTGTCCACACATGTGTACATACTTTTACATATCTCGTTATATCTTGTACACATCTCGATTGCATGCAAGAATCTTGGTTGCGGTTTGGTTTGCGGCTGAAAGGATAAGGACAAAAATCTATGAAACCGACCTTTCGGATTCTTGCAGTTTGTCTATTTCCTATTGTGGTTTGACCAAGACTATGCGGTTTACCTTAAGCTGCGATTTGACTTATGCGGTTTGTATTAAGCTGTGATTTGGTCTTGTAGCGATTTGACTGTTGATATTTGTAGTTTGCGATTGCGATTTGAGCAATACTCTGAGTTTTTACCCCTTTGATTTGACTTAAGCTGCGATTTGGTCTTTTTGTGCTTTGACTTATGAGATTTGCCTAAAGCTGAGTTTTGGCATCAAATCAAACTAAACTTCATGCTACCAAAATTTTGCCAAGTCTTGCATTTTGTGCATTGAGATTTTTCTACTTCTTTACGTAAACACTTTTCAACCAAACCTAATCACAACAAAACAACACTTCACCTAATCCAAAAAACAATCACCACTTCTAGCATACAATCACTAATCATTGAACCGATCTAATTGATTTCATAACACATTCCATTAACCATTAGCTCATGGTTTCTTCTTGATTTTGTAAAATCCTGTGAAAGATTATGTTTCTCGGTTTAAATCATAGAATTGTAAACACCCGTGCACGTTAACATCATGACAAGCACTTCAGATGACATTCAAGCAACCGGGTCCGATACCCGCCCTCCTATGCTTGATATGATGGATTATGAATCAAGGGCAATACGAATTCGAATCTATTGTTTGGTGAAGGATAATAGTGTCAACATTCTTCGATCTATTGATGAAGGAGCTTTACAGATGGGAACTACCAGAGATGTTATTTCTACCACTGAGTATGGAACTGTCACTCTTGGAATTGACAGACCACGTAATTACGATGATCTCGATGAGAATGAGAAGAAGCGCTTTGATGCGGATATCAGGGTTCTAGCATTGTGATTCAAGGGTTTCCTAAATACATTTGCAAACTTATCAATCACAACACTGAAGCAAAAGCAGTTTGGGACAATTTTAAAATGCTTCTTGCTGCCTCTGAATTGACTAAAGAAGATCGAGAATCTTAGTTGTATGAAGAGTTTGAACACGTCAAGATGAATCCGGGTGAAAACATCACTGACTACTATGTTAGATTTCACAAGCTTGTGAATGACATGAGGATCATCAAGATGACAATGCCGAAATTAAACTCAACTCCAAGTTTGTGAACAACATGGCACCCGAGTGGGTTACGTTTGTTATAGCAGTGAAGCTTAACAAACGATTGAGAGAAAGAAACTATGAACAGCTATATGCATATCTACAACAACATGAAAAGCATGCCGCCTATGATCGTCAGATTAGGGAAAGATTCACTCCAACAACTACAAATGATCCACTTGCACTTGTTTCGAATGTTCAGCCATTCACCTAAACATCACAAGCTCAAGTTCATCAGTAACCCTCCTCATCACGTAATCAGAAACCAATTGTCCAATAATCCCAGTACCCACCATTTGCTGAGAACCTCTAACTTGATTCAGGTTACACACAAACAGATAAGATGATTGACAATCTCTCCAACAAAGTCGTATTAATTGTTCAACGATTCAGAGCAACACTCCTTCAAACTAACAACCAACATTGAACTTCATCAAACCCACGTAATGAGGCAACTATGGAAGATTGAAGGGTTGTTGTTTAGAATGTTTAGGGACGACATAATCTGAATCAAAGGAACTTTGCTCTGAGTAATGTTGCAGCCGGTAATGGTGTGGTACAGAACAGAGTTGGGAATGCTAATCAGGGACAAGTAAAGCTAATCAAGTGCTACAACTGTGGTGGCTTAGGATACATTGCAAGGAACTGCACTCAGCCAAACCACCCACAGAACTCAGATTACTTCAAAGAGAAGATTCTATTGATGCAAGCTCAATAGAATGGAGCAGTGTTGGCTGAAGAAGAGTTACTGTTTCTTGCAGGAGAAGAAGCAAACACGTTTGATGCAGATGTTGATGTCCAACCAGTCTACGATTTGGCACATAATGATCCCAACATCTTTCAGGTTGATGACTATGATGCTTTTGACTCAGACGTTGATGATGAACCCACTACTTAAACTATCTTCATGGAAAATATGTCCTTAGCAGTCTCCTCACCTCAACAAGCTGGTCCCTCTAATGCATCAGTCATATCTGAGGTACTCAAATTGTATGACATAGTCGATGAACATAAGATTCCCAAGAAAGTACAACAGATAAACATTGTTGACTCAGATACTACTGATATAGGGAATATCAATGTTATCCCATATGAACAATATGTGAAACACAACAAAGTGTCTGTTGTACCTAGTAGTGCATCTTCTGTTCTTAATGATGATAATGTGCTGCATAAGAACACTGCATTTATTCCTGATGACTCATTGACCACTAGACTTAATATTTTTAAAGATCAAGTGGCTCTGTATGAACAACGTGCAATGTTTGAACTAACTGAACGTGATCAGAAAATAGATAGTCAAATGTGTACACTTATTTCAGAACGTAATTTAAAGAAAGAAACATTGAAAAAGGAGTTATATTATTTATGAGTGAAACTTAATAAAACTGTTCACCAGAAACATGTAATACAAGAAAATGTAAATACGCTGAAACAGAATTTCAAAGAAAAAGAAACTGAACTCTTAAATGATTTTTTCAGACTTAAAACATTAAAAAAATAAGCTTGAAAACAAGTTGTACGCACAAGGCCTATCTAGACAAATTGCCCAAATGATGCTAAAGCATAGAAAGTTGTGTGATGAACATAGTGAGAAAGTTGTTGGTGAACCTAAATCAGTTTACCTTACAAGTGTTAAAGTGGCCCAACCTGCTTTATATGATGGTAATGAACTCGTTAAACCTGGTCATGTTCCCCCTAGTGTACCATTATCAGAAGAGGGTAATGAGATTGAAGATATGAATAGAGAAAAATTGGCTGAAAAAATGAATGACCCCATATGTATAGCAAAACGGGTCATAATCAAACCTCACGATTATTCTAAGGTGAACCTTTTGGCCATTTTTACACCTCAAACTCAATTCACTCCTAAACAATTATTTTAGACCTTAGACTTAGAAAAAAGAAAGGCCAAAGAACTTAAAGCTAAAATTCTACACCTAAGGAAATTACCTGCTGCAATGGTGTACCCACCCAATACACCCATACACTTAGTCCCTAGAACTCTTCCCACATAATGTAGAACTATAATTAGCATTTATGTACTTAGTCAACTATGTTAATATAAATAATGCCTAAAAATGATATTAATACTTTTCGATATCTCCACGTTTTGATAATCACAAAATCTAAACTCATTAATCGCAAAGTTTAGTATGTAAACAAGTATTTAGTTGTTATTATACATTTCTATAACTCAATCACTTAAGGTATGAATAAACAAAATGCCTAATGCATTTTATGATCAAAGGAACATTTTCTTAATTACTAGATTTTTTATAAAATCTCATAAATATTTTATATATTTTAGAAAATCATTTTTGGTATTAAATAAATATACTAAATTCATTATAAATATATGAATTCAAATTTTCAAACAAAAATGGCAAAAATGTTCCAGAAAAACCTTCCCCACAAAATGACAAGGCTGGGCAACGGATAAAAATATCAAATGATGTAGGATGTAGGATGTAGGATGTGCATAACGTTCAAAACATTATGTACAAACCTGTATTGAAATATCAAACGATGTAGGATGTGCATAACGTTGATCATAAAACTTGCTACGTCGGTACAATAGTCTGACGGCGCATAGGTGAAGTGTGCTACACTTGTAGTCCATGTTGTTTTGTGTTTTGAGCTATCACTAATGATTTTAAATGTCTTACTATATATTTTTTGTAGTATTAAAACATAAAAGAGATATATGTAATATTTACACCAACAAAAGTTGGGGTATATTAAACTCTTAAATAAAATACTAAATATGTGAGAGATAAATGTGCAATGGTCGGTTCTTGACTATTGGGAAATAATTAGATAATCAGCCCACCCTATATCTACACTTTTAGGTACGTCATAATTAGGTATTGAAAATTATGCTATGATTTTCAATTCAACTAATAAACTAAATATAGTTAAACAAGAACATAAATTTAAAAAATCCTTAGCGTGCGTATATGTTGGCTTTCCTTTTTCTTGAGTAAAAGTCACCTTATTGCTCAATGTTTTTTCTGGGTGGGGGTTTCTTTTCCTAAACTATTACCACCGGTGCAAGGAGTTATGGGGTTTGTTAGTACTTTTGGTTCTCAGAAATACTTAATATATCACGACTTAAGTTTACATTTTTGATCCAAAATTTAATCATAGGTAGGTTCTTTTGGTGCATGCTCGAAATTAAAATACTACCCACTTGCTGATACTGTAAAATATGAATAAATCATTAGATCAAGATGTTTAAAAACACATATTTTTTTAAACTTTTCAAATTGGTGCAAAAAAGTCTTTTTATAGTGTATTAATATAGGATTTTTTTAAACAACAAATGAATGAAAGTATACGCATTACAAAAAATATGTCAAGCATATAAATTTTTTTCTATACACTTTCAAAATATACGTAAAATTTAATTAACTAAATTTAATTGGGGGAAATTCCATATTTCCTCAACAAAAAACTTCAAAACATCATATTTTCTCAAATATATATTAAAATCATTGCGCAACGCATTCTTATAAGTTGAGAAAATATAGAATTTTTTATGTTTATATAGTGTAAATGTGAAATTATTTTTTGAAGTTTAAGAGAATGGAAAACGAGGTTTCAAATATATAAGAAAATAATTAAAATTTACCCCCTAAACTAAGGGTAGGTTAATAGGATTATATTAATTAGTTTATACTTTTAATCCTTTAACTATTTATTCATGACAAATTTAACTATGATACATCTATAGGTATTCTATAATTGTTCTTTAAAAACTGTAAAAATTTTAATCCCATTAGAGGTTGAAGCAAAAGAAAAACGGGATTACAAAGATATAAGAAAAGAATTCATGTTCACCCCTTACTAACGGGAGGTTTGTATGACTTTATTAAAATTATAATTGTAATCTTTTAAATATTTATTTATGACAAAGAAATTAAATATAATTTTAATTTTTTAAAAGATTACCAATTACTTAGTTTTTAAAATATGATTGAAATGAGCCAAATACTAGTATATTTCACTTTTACGATTATTTTTTTTGCATAGAAACATAAAAAGCTAGAATATTTTGATTGATCCTTATTTTATTAAATACTATATAGAGTAAATTACACCATTGGTCCCTAAACTTATGCCAGATTTCATATGACATCCAAAAACGATAATCGTAGCGTTTTTGATCCATGACCGAGAAACATTACGCCACAAGTCCAAAAATCTAACGCTCGTTAGTTTTGCCAGTTATCTCGGTCCACACGTGCAGGTTACATGAGGGCAGTTTGTGTTAGGTCATGATTTCTTAACACTTAATCACTAAATCTTAGAGAGAGAGAGTGGATGGAACTCTAATATGTAAATGAAATGAAACTTGATATTGCAAGAGAACCAACCAACTCAAATGAGGGGATACATTGGTATTTATAGGTGAGGACTAGGGCTTCACTAAACTTTGACAATATTACATAATAAGCCCTTAGACCTTTACCAAACCTATAAACTTAGCATAAAACTTAATAAAAACATATTAAAACACTAACGTACTAATATAATGTTGCAACCTATTACAAAATTCAATGACCGACACTTGAATAAATAAAGTCTATTCCCAACAATCTCCCCTAAGTGTTGGTCATCAAAGGTTGCTCGACGTCGTCATCTTTTAAACTTTGACTTTGTAGTTGACGTCTTCAAAAGTAGTAGCAAAATCTTTCATCGTTCTTTGTTCTTTGTTGATGTGGTGGTGATCATGTTATGAAGTTGTCTGCTTTTTGTCACTTCTGTGTCTGTGGTGGTTGTCGGCCATTCCAACATGCTCATACATCTTTGAATTTTGACTTTATCATGCACGAAGTTCCTTTACATACACTTTGATCTTTGGTCTTTATACTTTGTAGATTCTTCTTTTTGGCGTAGAATCTTTCTTTGAACTTTGTGGTGCTTAGATCTTTAGGGGAGCTATCATTGACTTCAAGATGTATGCATGAGCATGCTGGAATCTACCATCATGGAGGTGATATGTACCTGTAGGTAAACAATTAGCAATAATCACGGTACTTACAGATAAGGAATTAGAGATCGTCAACAGCATATTGTGAAGACTCCTTCTAATCCTTATCAAGGTTGTTCCCATGTCAGATACTCCCGAGGGAGCTTACAAGACCTACTTAGTAGCTCAATGACTGGGTGAGTCGCTGGGGATCACTCCACGACTGTAGACTGCTATAGAACCACTGCGAACACTAAGCGTAACTTGCAAGGAGTTACCGAAGTGACCTGCTGTCAGGGCTATTTGATGTTGACCTTTTCAGGATTTCCGTTCAATCATTGAGAAATACTTATGTAAATTCTCTCATAAACGTTCTCGGCAGATTGCCATGATCTGCGAAGGACTCGATAATTTACAGTTGGTGTCCATTGATGCAGAACACCAGTTGTAGAAATACTAAGTGTTCCTAAGAGATCTTTGATGAATCTCATGGCTCTAGACTCGATAAGTGCACACTTAGGTTTCCTATGCGGAGACTAGGGAGGGGTCTCCTGCTTCAATATCAACCATCTCTAAGAGATAAGTCGATAGAGTACACCGGTTCCCCGTGAGAATGAAACAAGCTCTTTTAAGAGGACTTGAGTGGCTAGAAGGTTAAGTGCAGTGCGTCACTGGGTCCATGACGTCTTTATCTTCAATATCGGCGTTGCCTTAGCAACAACCAGCAGTATACGAATTGTACCCGGTGTCTGCCCTAAGGTTGAACATATGGAGGGCTATTTCTTTTCACCCTTTTCTTTACTTTTCTTTTTAATTCTTCAACCCATTCTTTCTCCTTTCATTCTTTTCTCCCTTTTTCATATCATACATAAGGACTTCTAATTCTAACTATTGGTGATGTCCTTGGGTAGATCCCTCCGGATTAGGCGGATCATAGGACGGTTTTCCATAACCTTAGTCACCTTATAACTCCATGACTATCCTATAATTGCCAATGAAACCTTTTACAGAAAATCTCTCAAAGTGTTTATTATTGCAAGACAAATTTAGTAACACTTTGAGAGTTTTGATTATCTTTTGAAGGACTCCCCCGTCACATGTGCTCATGAATATTTAAGAAATTTGCACATGTGGGAGGAGTAAGAACTTTTTGAATTGATCCATTCTTAATAGACATATACCCGAGGGACACGTTTACGTCGCTAGTTAAAGGGATGCATTGTCAGCTTTTAGGTGACAACTAGCCCTAGTAACTAACTTGAAGTTGTTAACATTCCTTGAAAAGGAAGTTAGACCCGTCAAAGTATACATCTAAGAAGAGTTTCTTGAAACGGTACTTTCTACTTTGACAAGTCCTGTTCGAGACACGTTTACGTCGCTAGTTAAAGAGATGCATTGTCAGCTTTTAGGTGACAACTAGCTCTAGTAACTAACTTGAAATTATTACCCGTCGAGGACAAGTCTTTTCGAATACTAACTTTGTTGTTTCATCAATTCTTGGGTCAAATCTGAGTCTAGCTCGCATGATATTCAACTTTAAGCATCTTTGAACTTTCATATTTTAATCACTTTCATTTTTCTCCCCCTCAAAAATAGCATATAAGATGATGTTTTTGATAAAACTTTTGATTAAAATATGTCTGTTTGAGTCTTATGGGGAGAAATCAATAAGAACTTTTGATTTCAGAACGATGATTTTGTTTCAAGTGCTCCCCCTCAACAAGTGAATACTTATTGAGGTGAAATACTTGTCTTTTTGAGCAGAGTTATGAAAATCAAAAAATGTTTGATTAACTCTACTCAAAAGTAAGAAGCCTTCGCTCCTTTTATCAGGATTGAGGCACTGATGCGTACCTCAGGGTCCTTTCTTTACAAGCACGGGTTGTACACTGTTATATGTGCACAAACCAATGTTTTCATACAAAATTAGTTTTCTTTAAACAAAAGACCCCCCCCCCCCCCTCAAATAATGAAGTTTATTCAAGAGATAGTCTTCTTGAGCAGAATATTGAATCGTATTTAAAAAATACTTTTTGAAAATTCGTGAGATGATTCTGCTCAAGGTTTTAGAAAACATAATCAAGTATTATACAACAAAGAATGCTTGAAAATCAGATTAGACAACAACCTCGAGACTGAAAACCTTTGTTTACCAAAATTTGAAATCCACTTGTAGATTGTGTCAATCCGATTAAAAGATGTAGAATTCCAATGAAGATTGAAAAATCTTTATTTCATTTTGTAATAACACTCGTAGAATCAATGGAAATTCAAAAACTCTTTTACTTTTGAAAGTTGTTTGAGACTCGGAGTCTCTCTTTTGGGTTTTAAAAAACTGAAGAAGAAGATTTCCATCTAAAGTTGAACCTCATGGGTTCCTTTTGAAAATTTGTTTTTGTGGTGAATGGAAACCTTCCGATATTTGGGATGTTCAAATCAGAGTCATTCTTTTATTGTAGCCAAAGCATTCCAGATTTTGAAAATTTTGAAAGGTTTTGAACGACTTTGCTTTGGTTTCCACACTTGCTTTACCGGAGTAAAACGAGAGTGTAGAGTTTGGAAAAAATTTGTTTCTTACCATTTTGAATCCTTTTACCAGTTTAGCCTTTTGACACATTTAGCCCTTTGTCCTCAAAATATGTTCCATAAGAAACATTTTGACAATTGTTGAAGTTTTGACTTTCAATGGGATGACATGTACTCTTACAAACAAGTATGCGGATGAATCAAAAACTCATTCTAAATCTTTCTAAGTGCTCAGAATTCTCAGATTAACACACAAGATCACAGATTAATTCATTCTTTCACTCAAAATTTTCAATTATTATCATGGTTTGGGGTAATGATTTGAGACTTTGCATGCATGTTAGCATCATAATGCAAGAATATTGTACAAACAAACGCCCTAGTGATAGCAGCAAAGACATCGACATCTTGAACCCTAAATCACATGATTCTAAACCTATGTCGTTTCTAATCGAGGAAACACACCAATCGAGCATTCTTTAGTGTTCTCTAAAGTTATATGAAATAATTAATTAGACTAAACACATAAAAAAGAAACGCCCCGATCGATAATTACATGAACCCTAGTTTCTGATTATGTCTTTTTGACAATTGAAAACATTTAAAACATTTAGAGAACGATTAGACAACAACAATGAAGAAATTAGAAACTCACAATTATGGAAACAATCAAGAAAAAAAAATCGTTAGCCTGAATCGTTGAGATTTTAATTATGTGTGAAACTTTTGAGAACATTTGTGAAAACATTGATTAGAGCCCGTTTTATTTAATTATTTTTCAAGCAATGTCCTTTTTCCTAAGTTTATGACTTTTGTGAACTTTACTCATTAAAGGTTAATTACTTTTCCATTTGAAGTCTAAACATGGTTAAATTGGAATCCTTGCCGAAAAATTTCTTTTCTCCCCCTCGAATAGCATTTATTTTGTGAAACATTTTTTGCACATTTTAATTTGAGAGATCATAGAACTTTTTTTTTTTTTTTTTTTGAAAATGAGTTTTTAATCCGAATGATGAAGAAACATTTTATCCTTGAAGAATAATGATTAGGTGTGCAAACTTCATGACTTAGTGAAAAATTTTCTCCCCCTCAAAACATGTTCCATTTTGACAATGTGAAGCAAAATTTGTTTTAATGGAGGAACATAGTTTTGAAGATTAGAAGTTTGTACACAAAGAAAGAAGATTATTTTTGTAGTTTTTGATTTTTTGATTTTGATTTTTTTTTTTTTTTTTTTAATTTTTTTTTTTAGAAAATATTTACAAAAAAGAGTTAGATGTTTGACTCACTTAGTGTTTAAGAAAATTTTGCAAATCAGCTGGAGTCAAACACCACATACCAATTTAGTGAACTAAATTAACAAACCTTAGTAAACAAGTCCGCCAATTGGTATTTAGTACCCGCAAACTCTAATTCAATTGTACCCTTCTCGACATGCTCTTAGATGAAATGGTAGCGGAGAGCAATTTGTATGGCCTTGGAATGATGAATGGTGTTGCACGAGATAGCAATAGCACACTTTGAGTCGCAGTACATTGAGATCTAGTTAAATACATAGCCGTAGTCCGTGAGCTAAGTTCTTATCCAAATGACTTGAGCACAGAAAGCAGACATGGCTACATATTAAGCTTTTGTTGATGATAGTGATGTACAATCCTGCTTCATTGACTGTATCCCTTTGTAACTAAACAAGATGTGTTGCGAATCAGTGTGCCTTCTGCGTCCAACTTGTTTTCCAAATCCATTTAATTCCAATGATGTGTTGAAGGGTGATATTAATAGTTATCTCGCATGTTAGCAGGATCCAAATTGCGTCTTGACGACTCAGCAATGTCAGGAATGAGTTGAGCCGGTGCAAACGGGTTAAAAAACTCCTCTGGATCATGCTCTGCGGTTTATGGAACTGATTTGGGTATGGATTCTTCATCTGATTGTCGTGAGTTGGACCCGGTTTATTCTGTAGTTGTTGGAGATACTATTTGAGGACCGTCTCTCCCAACAGTTGTTGTTGTTTGTTGAGGTGAATCAGGTACTTGATGATGATCAAGATGTGCAGCGGAAATTGGTGAGACCTCAGAGGGACGGTTTTCTATCGTATCATCAAACAATGGAGCAAACAAGGTTTCCACTTCTTTATGGGAGAGTGACAATGGTTTAGCCGAAGATTCCGGAATGTTTAGACGGTTGGATGCGGGTCCTAATTTGTTTTGCTCAGAAGCCATTGTTGATGTGCTTGAAACGGTTGGTTGCGGGTCCTATGTTGTTGTGCTCAAAAACCATAGCTGAAGTGCTGTTTAAACGGTTGGTTACGGGTCATAAGCTGTTGTGCTCAGAAGCCATAACAGTAAGCGCGGGCCCGAAACTGATTTGTTACGAAGCCATTGTTATTGAATCTGTAAAGAAAGAAAGAAGAGACAAAATAGAGAACATGGATCCCCAAGTGTAATTGGGTTCCAGATGTTAGAAGCATAAAGATGTTGTATCAATTATCTTCTTGACACTCGAACACACAATTCCGACGGTTTTCCTTCTTGTCTCAGGGGTAGATGTAGTGGAGTTCACATTAGTTTTGGTGCAAATGTCTAAAATCTTTCCTGCAGGAATCCACCTAAGACCAATCGTTTTGAAAATTCTACCCGTGGGTACCCACCTAATGTTAGATCTCGGAGATGTTTTCCTTTTAGATTCAGTAGGAGCATCACTTGGTTGAGAAAATCTATGTCCAATATTGATCCACTTCTTAGGTTTCTGCCTTATGACATTTGGTTCTACGGGTTTGTTTGTCTTAGTCGATTGAGCCTTTTCAAGTGAATTTCCCTTTTGAAAATATTTTAAAGCACAGACATCATGATTATTTATGCAACTACTCTTAGATGCTCGCCAATTCCTATTAGTTTGTTACGAACTCTTAGGTTTTGGTGTGCTATTACTATCAGTGTTTTGTACTACAGTGGAAGGCTTCACATGAGGTTTTGAACCTAGAATTCCATCCTTTTGAAGTAGCGCCTTTTTCCTAGCCTTTTCTAGATCATAGTTCGTGTACATGTCATATTTTCCATAAGAATCTTTACTTTTAATGCTCGTTTTAGACACTGTTTTCGAACTAATCCTAGATGAACCAGGTATAATCACGTGTTGAGATTTAGCAGACACAGATGCATTTTCCTTAGGCCAAGAATGTGGAGTGATTGGATTTGTCAAATTGTTTTTCTCAACAACTTGGGAGGCAAACTGAGGTTTTGAAAATTTAGATCGTTCAGATATAAATGCAGTTGGTTGTCTAACTACTGATTGTTTTCTTTTTCTTTGAGAAGTCGATTTCCCCAAGATTGATGGTTTTGCAAACTTAGTATCCACACTCTGGCCAGTCAGTCTTCTTAATTTGTTTTGCAATGCAGCATGTGCAAACACCTTTGCTTGAATTTGACCTTTTAAACGCTCATTTTCTATAACTAATGTATCCACACGTTTACTTTGCTCATTCAAAATTTGACCATTGTTGTCTGAAGTTAAAGATTCGTTTTGCAATTTAAGTTTAAGCGAGATGCAATGTGCCTCTAGTTTTGAAAAATCTTTATGAAACTGGGCAATGGTCTTTTTGAGAAGAATGTTTTCAGACTCAAGAGTTTGGTAAGATGTTTCAGTTATTGGATTATCAGGTAAGGACTCAGACTCAGAATGTTTGTTAAGACATTGTACAACATTCTGGTCAACCTCTCCTTCATTACTGAAGTTAGGTTGCTCAGATTGTTGTTTCTCATTTGCAGGCATAATATGATCAACAGTAGATTGTACCTCAACCATTTGCTCTTTGTCAAAGTTAGGTTTTGTGTCATAGATGGGTATGACATCTTCCTCATCCATCTGTCATTTGTCAAAGTTGGGCTCTGAGTCATAGAAGGGTCTGATCTTTGCACAGTCTGCATCTGTATCATTCCCAAATCTACTACTGTCATCCTGCTCTTTTGATTGTGTCCCATTGCTATCCACGAAAACCAAATTAGCTTCCAATACATCAACTTTATGAACTTGCTCTTCTTGAATCTGTGACTTCCTTTTATTAACCCTTTTGTCATGCTCAAGTCTGTGAAGTACTCTTTCAATGATTGACTTTTCAATAGCATCCAGGTGTTGGAGCAATATATCTTTGAAGATTTGAGCCTTAATTCGAGTGTATTCTAAAAAATACTCACTTCCATATTTAGAGTCATAACAGATGAAATGTTGAAAGTGTTTCTTGAGCACTCTGAAGGCGGCATTGGATTCACTCTCGTGAAATTCTTCAGTTGCAAGTTGCTTTTCAAGCTGATTCACGTTGTCAAACATCGAAGTAGTGAAAGTATCAACATTTTCTCCAAACAGGTCTGGAAATACCCATTTGAATCCACGTTCGGAATGAGTTTCTGCTAAGTCTTTGTTTGAGAGAAGCTTAAGGTGTGAATAAAGTAATCTTAAAGATGTCATTCATTTCTCTTTGTGTAATTTCACAAATGGAACTTTAGAATCATCAGAATCATACTCTGGGCCAGTATTATTCATGTGAAATTCCTGCATGTTTGCCATTAACATCACATCCGCTGTATCGGCTTCCAAATCTGCATATTCATCATCAGATGGAATATCTCCCATGACACTTTGCAAAACAGCATTGAGATTACCCTCTTCAACTTCCATTTGACTAAGTGTGGCATTGTATTCAACATTATCGTCAGAGAGTGAAGTTGAATCATAATCTTGAGCTTCCACATCTGCAATATTTTCTGTATATGCCATAAATGCCACGCTTGGTTCAATAAGATCTTCTTCATCATCAGTATATTTCATTGTGTTAAAGCATTCATAAGTAGAAGTCATCATACATTTGCCTTTATCAGTAGATGCTTTTCCAAGCTTCACAAGATTTTGCAGAAGTGATTGCATATGATTATATAGAGTTGCAGGATTGTACTGTGGAATGAAGATAGGCTCTGGTGCATTTGGAGGAATGAAGAAGAGACCATTTGGAGTGTAAATTAAGGATCCATGGTCAACAGCTGGAGATGGTGGAGCAGGGAGGATGGTCTTCAGAGGATTCATGCTTAAACAGGATTCAAGAATTTGCTTCATTCTGATGTGATGAAGTTCTTCTGTACGATGCATAGCTTCAAGATATTTCCACATTTCATAAGCACTGGCTTGAAAGTCCATATTCATGTAAATTGAACAGGGAAGGGCTAATGTCATGAACCATGCAGCTTGTTTGTCAGCATAGTACTGATCAAGTTCAGTAGCATTCAAATCTTCATTAGTTTGTAGTTTGATAATCCATGTTGAGTCAGCAAGAAATATCATTTTGTATGGACCATCTCGAATGGATTTAAGCATGAGATCTGCAGCAGGACGATCTGTGAGCCATTGTAGGAATCTCCATTTCCAATCAGTATATGTTCCTGGTAGCAACATTGGAGGCCTTGATTCATTACCAAATAGCAGAACATGACGAATGAGGGAGCTGTGACTTTGTTGTTGATGATACAGTTGCTGATGAGAATATTGGTGAGGAAGGTAGTTGGAAGAATGTACTGTTGCTGATGAGAATATTCGTGAGGAAGGTAGTTGGAAGAATGTACTGTTGCTGATGACTGATGCGGATGAGAATATTCGTGAGGAAGGTAGTTGGAAGAAGGTGATTGAGACGTTGTAGATGACATTGCTCTCCCCCTTGATTGTTGCGACGCAATCGAAATAATCAACCAAAATGTCACTTTCAAGGTCGATATAGTGATTTCGAATTTTCCCTCCAAAAATTAATTTGAAAAATTTTCACTCCCAAAATTTGAAAAACACTATGAAATGCAATTTTAAGGTTGCAAGAAAAATTTGAGTTTCAAAAATTTTGCCGCCAAATTTCACAGAAAAATTTTGAATTTTGGCCTAAAAATTTGAATTTTGGGCCAAAATTTTCACTGTTAAACCAAAATTTGAATTTCGCGTAAAAATTGAACGTTTAGTCTCTGGTAAAAATTAAATATTACTCAAATTTTCCCGCCAAAAAGGATAAACTTTGGAAATGTAAGAGAAAGATAAGAAGGATAAACTTTGTTAAGTGTAGTGATTATGTTAAACTTGGATCTTTAAGGATAAACAAAGGTTTTTAGTTTTAGGTATGACTTGCAAACTTGAAAAAAAAAATTGGCTTCTAACTCGGTAATAACTTACTCGGTAAGAAACATAACTCGCTAACAATCAAATCTAGTCTGCTAACTCGGTATAGTTTACTTGAGTCCTTAACTCGATAAAGCAAACACTGAACTTAACTCGGTAACTATTTCCATGAGTATATAACTCGATAAGGCAAGTAGACAGCTTAACTCGGTAACACTTTTGGTTAAGTAACTCGGTATGGTTTGTTCACAACTTAACTCGGTAAAACAAATAAGGGCTCTAACTCGATGAGATGAAATGCTAACTCGGTGACAAGAAAGCAACTTAACTCGATATGTCAAACCAATTTAACTCGGTAAAGAGCATCAACTTGGGCAAAAATTAAATCTTAACTCGAAAGGAATTGAAGCTAACTCGCAGAATAGATCCAAACTCGCAAGAGTTTTAATGTAACTCGCTAAATTTTAAATATCTAACTCGCTAAGAATAGAATCTAACTCGCTAGATTTAGAAAAAACCCAAACTTGAAAAAATACTGCTAACTCGCAAAAGTTACGATGAACAGTAACCGAATAGCACAAAATTCACTTTTAAATCTAGTTTTTCTACCAAATCAAACCTAAAACAACCTATATTATCCCTTGGCGAATGATACCACTTGTTAGGTCATGATTTCTTAACACTTAATCACTAAATCTTAGAGAGAGAAAGAAGGTTAGAGAGAGAGAGAGAGTGGATGGAACTCTAATATGTAAATGAAATGAAACTTGATATTGCAAGAGAACCAACCAACTTAAATGAGGGGATACAATGGTATTTATAGGTGAGGACTAGGGCTTCACTAAACTTTGACAATATTACATAATAAGCCCTTAGACCTTTACCAAACCTATAAACTTAGCATAAAACTTAATAAAAACATATTAAAACACTAACGTACTAATATAATGTTGCAACCTATTACAAAATTCGATGACCGACACTTGAATAAATAAAGTCTATTCCCAACAGTTTGGTCCGATCACTTTTTGGTACTTTCAAAGCTACCATCTGACTTCTTGTCATGTCACTCTTCCCGCCCATTAATCTCCTATTTTCAGCACATCTTCACATAATTTCTCTCACAAAAAACATCTCACAAGTTTTCTGAATTGCACACAGTTAAACCCCAATCTTTTCCCAAAATTGTGGTTCGTAATTTTGTTATGCTTGTTTCACAAAATGGGTACTATTAAATTGAAGATACAAGATATTGACTTAATTTTTTGATGATTAAGATCTGTATGAGAATGCAAAGGAGGATTATAGTATGTGGAGTTTGATATAACTTCTTAGATCGTTATGAGCTCTAGGGTTAACAATAACAAAGACAAGAACATATAGGTAGCAGATTAAACAAACATCTTTGTTATTAACAAGGTTTTACAAATACACACTACAATTCTATTTGATCACAATAGAACGTGTTATCTACCTGTAACAAGGATCAATAATATTGATCTTGCAGTGTTTAACCAATCCTAAGTGGTGGAATCTGTGGTGTTTTCCTAACACATGACTGAAACACAAACTAAAAACTCATGCCCATAATCTCTTTATATAGAGATATTAGGGTTTACAAAGACTCCTAACGTTATTAGGAAACAAATCTTCCTAACTTTTATTCTTTATCTTTCCAGTCCTTGTAGTTTCATCTTGATTAATTCTTCTTTTATTGTTTTGTATTTATCAACTCAATATAAAACCCAACAATCTTCCCCTAGTTGAAAATCACAAAACATTCTTCTAGATCTTTCATGAATGAAACAATCTTCCCCACAAGCTCAACTCGTGTGAACTTAAATAACATGCTATAACACCAAAGATCTTCAAGTTGCAAAACTTCTATGCACTTCTTCCCATTTTTGTCATTATCCACTAGGGGATGCTAAGTAGATGCAACTTTGATCTTCACAACCACAAATCAATATCACACTACTAATCCAGCCTTCCAATGTCTTAAATTACCCTCAATCAAGTTTTCCGCACTAATAATGAATTCAAGACAATAGAAACTTAAACTATCTACATTAATAAAAACATACAATTGTAAAAACCTTCCCCTCAAATGGTGCATGTAAATTATTAAACACTCTAGAATATGCTTCCCCTGAAATCCATGTGTTAACCATTTTTTGAATCTTCAATTCTGTAGGCTTCTTGTAATGATTAATGTTGAAGAAACTAAGTAAAACGAACTTGATGCTGAAGTAGAACAACTCAAACTTGTTTCTTATGTTTTGTACTATCTACGTGACCTTGAACTTATACTATAAACCAAATATATAACTTGATCGCAACCTCTTGAAAAAATCCTTATCTTTTGTGAGACACTGAAAAACTACAATTTAACTCCTTTAAGTGATAGCAAATATCAATTGCTAAATTTTGACAAGTCTTTGTCACAACGTTTGTTGATATAAATAATGCCTGAAAACGTTATTAAATCTTTTCGATATCTCTACATTTCGATAATCACAAAACGTAAAATCAATAATCGCAAAGATTAGTATGTAAACAAGTATTTAGTTGTTAATATACATTTCTACAACTCAATCACTTAAGATATGAATAAACAAAATGCCTAATGCATTTTATGATCAAATGAAAATTTTCTAAAACACTAGATTTTTTATAAAATGTCACAAACATTTTATATCTTTTTGAAAATCATCTTTGGTATTAAATAAATATGTTTAATGGTATTAAATAAATATGTTTAAATCATTATAAATATATGAATTCAAATTTTTAACCAAAAATGGCAAAAATGTTCTAGAAAAACCTTCCCCAGATAAAGACAAATCTGTCCAACGGATAGAAGTGAGCGGCCCCCTTAATTTGTAAGGCTATCCCCTTAATTATTAAGGGGGGCGACCCCTAATTAAGGGGATTAGCCACGCTCCTCCAGCTAGCAGATTTGCCTATAAATACCGGATAATTTCTGGACTTTTTCCCCACCTTTTGCACTCAAAACTTTCTGATCTAATTCTCCATTTCTATTCTCTTAAATCCTTTGATAACATAATCATAACTTTTGTTTCCAAGTGATCCAAGCCTCAACCATTCAAGTGCAAGTGAAGAATACCTCTAACCTTCAAGATTAGAAGTATTACAACTTTGTGTGATCCTTTCACCCAAGTCGTTAGTGTACAATTCTTTGTAAATCATTCATTCATTTGTGTATAAGTTGTGTAAACTAGATAGTTAGTTGTGAACATAAGTGTGTAGATTAGTTGTGCAAGTAGCAAAGGTTTAAAAAAGATAAGGTGTATAGGTAGTGAAGGTGTGAAGAGGTAGTGTTGTGTAGTAGTAAAGTAGTTGTGAAGAAGTTGTATAAGAAGTTGTGAAGAAGTCATGGAGAAGTCGTGAAGTAGTGATGAAAGAAGTTGTGAAGATACAAGTGGTGTGAGATTGGTTCTAGCTAGGATTAGAACTCGACATTTAGCTTTGTGTCGTTAAATAGATGTAAGCGAAAATATATAAGGTTTTCTCCGCCATAAGGGAGCTTGTTGACATAGTGAAGAGAACTCTCGAGTTAGGTGTTTGGGGAGTGGAGTAGGGTAAGGAAGGTGTCCTTGTAGCCGAACCGCTATAAATCATTTGTGTCGTTGTTAGATCTTTCCATCTCTTTACTTTCATTACTTTACATGCATTGTCTTTATTTACTTACATATAATTGTTTATATTGTGGAACAGTTGAATTCACATAAAGATCGAATCTATGTTTTAAAAGCAAAAAAAGGTTTTCAAAATTAAATAAAAAGACGTAAAACTATTCAACCCTTCAAGTTTTCCACAATTGGTATCAAAGCTACGTTAGACAAGATTTTTTAAAATATACTATATTTTAAAACTTGTATCAATCTATGGAATCGGAAAAATATTTAGAAGGTCACCCTATGCAAAGACCACCACTATGTGAAAGTGATGGCTTTCCTTATTAGAAAAATAAATTTGAAACTTATGTGAAATCAAAGGATCTAGATATTTGGCATGTTATTACCTTTGGTGATTTTCACCCTATTCAAAATAATCCTGAAACTAAAATTGATGAAATTGTCCCTTTTGAAAAATAAAATGATGATTTGAAAAAGAAACTAGCTAAAAATAAAAAAGCTAAAATGTTAATTTACAATGCGTTACCACGCAAAGAATATTAAAGAGTTTTTATATGCAAAACCGCAAAAGAAATTTGGGATTCTTTACTAATCACTCACCAAGGTTATAGTCAAGTCAAAGACAACAAAATAGATCTTCTTGTTCAACAATATGAACAATTTATGATTCCCGAAGAGGAATATATTGATAATGCTTTTCCTAGGTTTAACACTATAATCACAAGATTAAAAGCACTTGATGAGAGTTTTTCTAGTAAGAATTGTGTTAGGAAAATTCTTAGGGCATTAAATCCAAAATGGCATGCAAAAGTCATGGCAATAGAAGAATCGAAGAACTTGATGACGTTATCACTTGACGATCTCATTGGTAACTTGAAGGTCCATAAAGAAATCATAAAGAGAGATTCGGAGACGGTCAAGAGCAAGAAGGATCAAATAAAATCTATTGCGCTAAAAGTCAAAAAGGAACTTAGTAATGATGATTCAAGTGATGAGAGTGAAGATGAAGAATATGCCATGGCCGTTAGAGAATTCAAGAAATTTTTTAAGAGACGAGGAAGATTCACAAGACAATCACGTGACAAAAGAAGGTCATCTCAAAGGAATAGAAATGAAAGTTACGGGAAAAGAAAGTGCTTTAGATGTGGAAGTCCAAATCAACTCAATGGAAAATGTCCAAAGCCAACGGGTTACAATTATCAAAGCGCCTTTTTTAGTGGAACATGGAGTGATAGCGACAAAGACGAAGTTGGAAAGGCAAACAATGAAAAATGTCTTGTAGCTCAAGCGACTGATGAAATATGCTTAGGAATAAATTTGGAGCCCGAAGAATGGATCATGGATAGTGGATGCTCAAAGCACATGACGGGGAACCGCAAGCTATTTTTTTATACAAGGCATACAATGGAGGTTGTAGGACCTTAGATATATCAACTTTATCACTAAACAATGTAAGCACAATATGAAGTAAGGTTGGTGACTTGATATGTATGTATATGTATTTCGTATGAACAAGAAAGAGATGGAAATGAGAGCTTTATTAAGAAAACACACACTATACACACACACAAGCACACACCTCAAATGAGCTTTGAGGTGTTTATATAGTGAATACAAGATGATGCCCTAAAGGCTTTTCATGGGCTTGGGCTTGGACTTGGTTACATGATTAGATAACAAGGCTTACTAACAACAACTCTTAACATATTAGCTTACCAAGTCCAAAGCCCATTGACTATTCTATTAACCAAAACTACGACACATTACAACGTTACAATAAATGAGAATGACCATCACTTCTAAATACATTTTTTAATGCTAACAATCTCCCCCTAAGGGGTGGTCATTCGAATGATGCTCCACGTGATTAGGTCTTCTTTGTTCTTTGTTGTTGACCATTTTGTGTCGTAGTAGAATAGTCTTAAGTCTTTATTCCTTCATGCTTTGTGATCTTTGATGATTGATTTTTCATCGTTGTTTGTTCTTTTTGTGATGTGGAGCAATCTGCCTTTTGTCACTTCTGTGTCTGTGGTGGTTGTCCGCCATTCCAACATGCTCATACGTCTTTAGTCTTTGTGATACATGCATTTGCTATTCCCGTTCTTTCACACCGATCTTTGTCACTTTACTTATGTAGATTCTTTCACATTGCGTAGAATCTTTCTTTGAACCTTTCTTTGCTTTGATCTTTGTGAGAACTTTCCTTTGACTTTGAGATGCATGTATGAGCATGTGGAATCCTTCGCCATGGAGATGATGTGTACCTGCAGGTAAACAGTTAGCAATAAAACAACCGGTACTTACAGGTTCGAATTAGAGATCGTCAACAGCATAGTGTGAAGACTCCTTCTAACCCTTACCAAGGCCGTTCCCATGTCAGATACTCCTAAGGGAGCTTACAAGACCTACTTAGTAGCTCAATGACTGGGTGAGTCGCTGGGGATCACTCCACGACTGTAGACCGTTTGAAACCACCGCGAACACTAAGCGTAACCCAAAAGAGATTACCGAAGTGACCTGTCAGGGCTGTTTGATGTTGACCCTGGTAGGATTTCCGTTCAATCATTGAGAAATACTTGTGTAACTTCTCTCATAAACGTTCTCGGCAGATTGCTAAGATCTGCGTAGGACTCTAAAGTTTACATCTGGCATCCTTAATGATGAACAACCAGTGTAGAAATATTATGTGTTCCTATGAGATCTTTTGATGAATCTCGGGGCTCTAGACTCGATAAGTGCACATTTGGTTTCCTATTCGGAGATTAGGGAGAGGTCTCCTGCTTCAATACCAACCATCTCTAAGAGACAGGTCGATAGATTACACCGGTTCCCCGTGAGAATGAAACAAGCTCTTTTAAGAGAACTTGAGTGGCTAGAAGGTTAAGTGCAGTGCGTCACTGGGTCCATGACGTCTTTATCTTCAATACCGGTGTCACCTTAGCAACAACCGATAGCATATGCATTGAACCCGGTGTCTGCCCTAAGGTTGAACATTTGGAGGGCTATTTCTTTTCACCCTTTTTCATAACTTTTCTTTTTAATTCTTCAACCCCTTCTTTCTCCTTTCTCATTTTCTCCTTTTTTTTTTTCAATCATACCTAAGGACTTCTAATTCTAATCTATTGGAATTGTCCTTGGGTAGATCCCTCCGGCTTAGGCGGATCATAGGACGGTTTTTCCTAACCTTAGTCACCTTATAACTCCATGACTATCCTATAATTGCCATTGAAACCATTTAGAAAATCTCTCAAAGTGTTTATGATAATAAAACACATTGTTGACACTTCGAGAGTTTTGCATTTCTTTTGAAAGACTCCCCCTTCACATGTGCTCATGATTTTTTTAAGAAATTTGCACATGTGTGAGGAGTTTGCACTTTTTGAATTGATCCACTTTCAGAGAACAAGACCACTTCGAGACACGTTTACATCACTAGTTAGACTAGCTTGAAATTATTACCCGGCCTGGTCAAGTCCAAAGAAAGTTTCTCGAATTGGTACATTCTACTCAGACAAGTCCTATTTGAGACACGTTTACATCACTGGTTAGACCAGCTTGAAATTATTACCCGTCTAGGACAAGTCTTTTCGATTACTGACATTTAAGTTTCGTCAATTCGAGGGTTATATCTGAGTCGAGCTCTTTCGAGATTCAGCCACAATCTTTAAACATCATTGATCACATTTTTTAATCATGTCTTCTCCCCCTCAAAATAAGCATAACGTGATATTTTTGATATCAACTGATTAAGAAAAAGCTTTTGGAGAGAAAGACAGATTTTGCATGAAATTGGAACATTTTCAATTTTTATACTCCCCCTTGATGATAGCTCATTTTAAAATCATTTAAGGGTTTGAGGGAGTTTTCTTGAGCACTAATTTTGAGAGATTTTGAGAAATCTTCTGAACAATCTTGAAAAAGTGCTCAAGAATTTGGTTTTGAAAATGAGTTTTTGTTTGAAATCTTTTTCGTTTGTTTATACTCGAACTTTTTGAAAATGATTTCGTCTTTGAACGTACGAGTCCTTGATTTGAAAATAATCAGAAGTCATCGTTTAAGTACGGGTTTTGTACGGAAGTATACGAAAGCCATAAAGTTTTTAGGATAAGTGCGCAAAAGATATTGAAAACCAGTGTTTTGATTTAAGCACTTTCCTTTCTTTGAAGAACGAGTCCTTAGCTGAAGTACTAAGAAGTCATCGTTTAAGCACGGGTTTCGTACTGAAGTATACGAAAGCCATTTTATTTTTGGATTAGACAACAACTTTTGGAACCCATTTAAGCACGGCGCCAATGGGGTTACCATATTTTGAAATCCATTTATAAGTTGTGTCAATCCGAGACAAAGAAGTTGAATTCCAACGAGGACTGAAAACCGATGTTTCATTTTGAAATAAAGCTCACGGAATCAACGGTGATTTAAAACTCTTTTGCTTTTGAAACTTGTTTGAGAAAGTCGGTGTCTCTCTTGGAGTTTTAAAACTTGAAGAAGAAGTTTTCCATCCATTGTTGAAACTCGGCGTTTCATTTTGAAAATTCGTTTTTGAGATGAATGGAAACCTTCCAGAATTTGGTTTTTTCAAAGCATAGCCATTCTTTTGTTGTAGCGGAAGCATTTTAGAGTATGGATATTTCAAATGTTTTGAACGACTTTGCTTTGGTTTCCATACTGGCTTTACCGGAGTAAATCGAGAGTATGGAGTTTGAAAACCTTGATTCTTTACTTGATGAGCACTTGCATTTGAAACCTTTTGAGTAGTAAATGTTTCAGAAAAATTAGGTTTCTTTGAAAACTTCCTTCCTTTTTGCAAAGAATAGGTTGTAAACTGCGAAACCTTTTTCGAAAATGGTTTTGAAGATTCACCCGTGTAAACCTTCTCTGAAACACTTACTTGTGGTATAGACTCGTTTGAAACTTGAGATTTTCCTTTTGACCAGTTAAGAACATCAAACTTTGCTTTTAAGGCATTGTATGAAGTTCTCAAATCATTGTATTCTTTTTTAAGCGAAAGATGATCTGATGATGCCAGTTTTTCATGCAAAGAAGCATTTTGATTTTCAAGATGTGCAAAGTATTTTTCATATTTGTTTGTTTCGATTGAAAAATCATTTTTGGCATCACCAAAATCCTTGGTTTGTTGTGCAATCGTCTTTTCCAATTCAACAATTTTCTTTTGAAGCACAGATTTTTCTTTTTCAAAAAGATGATTTTGTGCGATCTGAGAGTCAGATTTGCTTGAAATTTGATTCTGAACTCTTGACCGCTTGATTGAATCAAACAAGTTTTTGTAAGTCTGTTTCAAATGCTCATTTTCTTTTTGTAATGATGCCACAGCGTGTTCCAACTCAATATTTTTTGTACCAAATTCGTCAAAATCAAACTTGATATTGGTATCATCACAATTTTCTTCAAAAATCTTTTCTTTTCCTTTAAGCACCGATGTCAAAGAGTTTTCCGAAAACTTTTTCTCATTGTTCTCTTGCAGTTTTAGTTGGAAAGAAATGCTTTGAGCTTCGAGTCTTGCAAGATCTTTCTCAAACTGAGCAGTTCTTCCTTGACATCAGCTGCTTCTTTTGAACGGTGATTTTCTTTTTGAGAGAAAGATTTTCAGATTTCAAGGAAGATGTTTGTTCAAAATGCACATTCTCATACTCATGGCTGACAGATACTGACTTGAACGACTCTATTTGATTTGTGAAAAATTCTTTTTGAATGTCCAGAATTAAGCATTTTTCATCAAATTCGTCTTCAAGAGAGTGAACGTACTTTAGATCTTCTCTCATTTCAGTTACAAGATGTTTTTCAAAGTACTCAAAACATAAGTTGATATTTTTCACATGAGGTTCAATCTCATCTTTCAAAATCTTTTTGACTTCTAACTTAAGGCGTAAATCTGATGAAAGAGGATTAGAGAAAACGTTGTGTTCGATGTTTTCTTGCTTAAACCAAATGACCTTTAACGTTTGCTCAATGTGTTGTTTAAGATCACAAAACTGTTTCCTTGCTCTATTTTGCCATAACTTAGCATCATAAGTAGCAAGTTGAGCTTCTTTGAAAAATCTTTTCACATTTGTGTCTTTTCTTTTGAAAGGTGGTTTTGGTATATCTGTCAATTGTAGACAACCATACACAAAGCCGTGGTACGACAATGGGTTTTTTGTTTGTTTTACTTTCAAACGTTTTTCCTCTTCACATTTTAAACCATCTTGAGACTCATACAAAAGATCTACTGACAATCCTTTTCCCATATTGTCAACGTTATACAAAACAGGTGTTAACTTTTGCACTTTGTTTAACCAACAAGGTTTTTCATTTTCCACCTGAGCATTATTTTCAAAACCAATCCCAGATGTTTGTTTATCAACTTCCTCATCTTTAGTAGGCAGCATGTTAAAAGTTTGAGATGTCTGTCCCATTTTACAAAGTTTGTTTTCAAGATTGTTTGTTCGTTTCAAAAACTCTTTGTTTTCATTCACAAGTTTTGTGTTAACAACCTCGAAATTTGAATTGGATTTCTGAAGCTTTGAATTTTCACTTTTTAAATCATTGTTCTCTTTTAAAAGTGCTTGAACCTTTCTGTTGTTTACAACCATTTGAGCATCCAGTTTTTGAATGGAATGTTTTTCACGAAGAACAGCTTCACTATAACCAACTTCAAGTTCTTCATTTCTTTTTAAAAGTGGTTTGACAGACTCTCCATACATTTCAAACTTCCTAGCTTGAGATTTAAGGTTTGAGTTTTCAAATTCAAGTTCAGCTTTTCTTTTTGTTAAATTTTGAAAACCTTTTTCCATTTCATTAAATCTCTGAAGCTCTTTTGTCAATAAAACATTCGTTTGCTTAGCTTTACGATTGTCCTCTTTGCACTTTTCAAGTTCATGTTTGAAATTATCGATTAAAGAAGCAAATAAGGCATGATCTTGTTCATAAGAAGATCCATCCTGGGCAGGCTCACCTCTATTAGGATCCATATCTGGAGTAGCAAAATTGATATTACCATCATTTTGTTCCACCACATATGTGTCACTAATAGACTCAGGATGCGCAGGATGTGTCTGATCATGAGCAAACACATTATCAAAGATATAACCATTATCATGAGCATGTGAATGTTGTACCATAGCTAATTTCTTTGTGTCTGATGAAGGTCTGATGTGATCATCCTCAGTATCCCAAACAGCTTCATTCCTTTGTGTGCCATCAGCATCTGAATCATAGCTAGGACTGCTGCTGTCAACTTGCTGTTCTGAAGATGAATCACTTCCCGTGAAAACCAAACAATCATTTGATGCATCTCTCTCATTGACCGTTTCCTCTTCTGTATGAACATCTTTCTCTGTCTCTTTTTCAATCTGCTCTCTTTCCTTTAACTGCATATCTTTTTCAATTTGCTTTCTTTCCCGTTTCAGCTTCTCAATTTCATTTAACTCAGCTTCCTCAGCATCAAGTATCTTTTCGAGTTCCCCCATGTCACTTATGCATTTAGTTCTGAAGGTCGAATAGCTTACCCAAAATTTTTGGTAAAATGCATCGATAAACTCTGACTGGTTCATTATCCAAGGGTTAAAGATACTCTAAAATTGAGTTTGGATCACTTTAAAAGCTTCCTTGCAGTTACTCGTATCAAGTTCTTCTTCATTAAGTAGCATCTCAAGTTGATTCAGGCTTTGGTTGAGTTTTTCTTTGAAATTATGATATCGAACTCTGACGTAGTATTCAAATGCCTGATCGAACCTTGAATCATAACCATAAGTATTGATGAACTTCTCTACATATGACTTGAACGCTTTAAACTGTTTCTTTAAATCTCTCTCTTTCATTTACGTTCCTTTTTCCATTTACTTCTGATATATGATAAAGTTGATCTTGGATCGGCTCAACGAAATAGGAGTGGAGTTTGATGAAGGTTGATGCAGGTTTTTGTGGTGAAAATTCGATCTAAAACCTTAAAACCTCAATAACTTCTTCTCGGAGCATTTTTAGGCCTCGAAACTTCACCAATCAGTTCAGCGTGTCGTTCTCCTCGGTCTCACGGTCGTTTTGACAGCTAATTCATCGAAAACGGAGTTACGGATCAAAAGTTATGACCTTGCGAAGATTGATCGTCAAAAACCTAACTTTTGTCAAAATTTTCGAAACTTTAAGGTGTTCTCGAAACTTTGGGATTGCGAAACTTTGTGATATCGAAACTTCTGATTGCGAAACTTCTGGATTAAAGTGATTGCGAAACCTGTGACTTGAGTGATTGCAAAACTTTCTGACTTGAGATTTCGAAACTTAAGATTGCGAAATTAAGATTGCGAAACTTTTATGATTGCGAAATTAGGAATTTCGAAACATTAAGTTGCAAACTTTGTGGCTTCAATTTTTCGCGAAACTTAGTGAAAGTATGTGAGTTTTCGAAATTTATGTAAGTTTGCGAAAAAAGATGTGATTTCGAAAAAAAAATAAGTTGTTTTCGAAAACACAAAATCACAATACCAAATTTCGAAATTGTCCAATTTCGAAATTTTTCCAAAAGTCGAAGTACTTTTCTTTCTTATACAAGAGAGAAAATACCGAGTATCCAACTGTGAGCACGAAAGGAGCCGTTTCTTGTGTTCTCGAAAAGCAGTCAAGATTTCGAAAACAAGTACTGTTGGGATTTCGAAAATATGGCAGTTTTTAGAATTCTCAAAAAGCACACCCAAATGAAGTTTTTAATCCAAGATTCTTGTACTTCTAAGCTTAAAAACACCAAAACTTGTCGAAAGTTGCAAACTTGATGATTTTTATGAAACTTTTGAAGATCTCGAAAACAAGTACAAGAACAAGATCCGAATTTTTAAAGCTTTAAATTTCAAAAAGAATGAAACTTTTTTGTTAGAAAAGGTTTATAACACTAGTTTGTAATCAAAAGAGTGTTAAAAACCAAGAAAAACAAGAAAAGTAAGGAACTTTTTGTATAAAAACGTGTAATAAGCTTTAAGAATACGAACCAAATAAACACCCAACACTCCTAAATCATTGTTAGGCTCTTGATACCACTTGTAGGACCTTAGATATATCAACTTTATCACTAAACAATGTAAGCACAATATGAAGTAAGGTTGGTGACTTGATATGTATGTATATGTATTTCGTATGAACAAGAAAGAGATGGAAATGAGAGCTTTATTAAGAAAACACACACTATACACACACACAAGCACACACCTCAAATGAGCTTTGAGGTGTTTATATAGTGAATACAAGATGATGCCCTAAAGGCTTTTCATGGGCTTGGGCTTGGACTTGGTTACATGATTAGATAACAAGGCTAACTAACAACAACTCTTAACAAATTAGCTTACAAAGTCCAAAGCCCATTGACTATTCTATTAGCCAAAACTACGACACATTACAACGTTACAATAAATGAGAATGACCATCACTTCTAAATACATTTTTTAATGCTAACAGAGGTAATGTTATTTTCGGTAGTGACTTACGTGGAAAAATCATTGGCAAAGGTACGATTTCTCAAGACTCTCTAACTATTGAAAATGTTAAGCATGTAGATAATTTAACATATAACTTGCTTAGTGTAGGAAAAATATGTGATAATAAGTGTAGGGTTACCTTTATCAAAAAATATAGCGAAATAGTTAAGGATGGAAAAGTCATAGGTAGAGGAATTAGGAAAGGAGGTGTATATGTTATGAAACTAGGAAATAAACCGGAAGATAAGATATGCCTAGCAACCTTAGACGAAAACTCCACAATGTGGCATAGGAGATTAGGTCACGCAAACATGCAAGAAATACAATCTTTAGCCTCTAAGGAATTAGTTAGAAATTTTCCTAACCTAAGATATATTAAACATTTTTGTGATGCTTGTAAAATTGGGAAACAAGCACATGCTACTCACAAAGCTAAGAATATAGTCTCCACTACTAGGTGCCTAGAATTACTACACATGGATCTCTTCGGTCCTTCCGCTGTGCGGAGCTACGGAAGAAACCGTTGTACCTTAGTAATAGTAGAAGACTATTCACGATACACGTGGACTAGTTTTCTACGCGATAAAACCTAAGCCTTTGAAAAATGTGAGATATTTAGTAAAATGATCCAAAATAAATTAAGATGTTCCATAGTATCTATTAGGACAGACCATGGTAGGGAATTTGATAACAAAGTACAGTTCTGAAAACATTATGATTTAAATAGAATATCTCACAATTTCTCCGCTCCTCGTACTCCCCAATCAAATGGTGTAGTAGAAAGAAAAAAGCGGTCACTACAAGAAATGAGTAAAACAATGCTAAATGAACAATCTATCCCACAGAAATTTTGGTGTCACGCCGTAGATACATCAACGTACATAATAAAATCAGTACCAATTAGGAGAATTTTAGGAAAAACTCTTTATGAGTTGTTAAGAGGTAGAAGACCTAATTTAAATTACTTTAGGGTATTTAGAAGTAAATGCTATGTTCTTAATACTAGGGATTATCTTAACAAGTTCGTCCCAAAATCATACGAAGGAATCTTTCTAGGTTATTCACAAAAGAGTAAGGCATATATAATACTTAACAAACACACCATGAAAGTAGAAGAATCTTTAAATGTAACATTTGATGAAACACCACCACCTCCTAAAACATTGCCCCTAGAATATGATGACCTAGTTGAAGAAGAAGCCATTGAGGTTAGTAAAACAAAACCCTTAGGAGATGATAATGATGATATAACATTAGAGGATAACGAAGTAGTAAATATTAAGGAATCAAAATCACACCCATTAGACACCTAAATCAAAGAACTCTTAGATCACAAGCCCAAGATAAAAACAACTTCTTTTGTTTCATCTCTACAATTGAACCTAAAAATATAAATGAAGCCTTAAAAGATGAAAAATGGATTATGACCATGCGAGAAGAACTAAATCAATTTAAGACAAATGATGTTTGGGAATTAGTCCCAAATCCTATGAACATGACCATCATAGGAACTAAATGGGTATATAGGAATAAGCTAGATAAAAATGGAGTTGTAACTAGGAACAAAGCTAGGTTAGTTTCCCAATGTTATGATCAACAAGAAGGAATTGATTATGACGAAACTTATGCCCCCGTAGCTAGATTAGTATATATAAGAATACTTCTTGCCTATGCATGCGCCCTAGACTTTAAGTTATTTCAAATGGACGTGAAAAGTGCATTCCTTAACGGTTTTATCAATGAGGAGGTATATGTGAAACAACCTCCGGGATTCATTGACTTCGCAAAACCTGATTATGATTATAGACTTAAGAAAGCTTTATATGGACTCAAACAAGCTCCTAAGGCTTGGTATGTTTGATTCAAAGCTTTTCTTATTGAACATGATTATTCCATGGGAATGGTAGATCACACTCTTTTCACTAAAAGAAAAGGCCCAAATCTTATCATTGTTCAAATATATGTCGATGACATTATATTTGGATCGACTTGTCAAGAAATGTGTGATGAATTTGCCAACATCATGCAAGATGAGTTTGAGATGAGTATAATGGGTGAACTAAACTTCTTCCTAGGATTACAAATAAAACAATTAGAAGATGAAATATTTTTTAACCAATCTAAATATATTAAAGAAATGCTTAGGAAATTTGGACTAGAAGACTCTAAGCCCATGAAAACACCGATGTCTACGGAAATCAAATTCACAAGAGATGAAGAAGGTGAGTCCATATATAATACTAAGCATAGAGGGATGATAGGTAGTTTAGTATACTTAACGGCAAGCAGACCCGATATCATGTTTAGTGTTTGCCTCTGTGCTCGCTTTCAAGAGGATCCCAAAACCTCGCACCTAGAAGCGGTTAAGCATATCTTCCTATACATTAACGACACTATACACTTAGGTTTATGGTATCCTAAGGGATCCAGCATAGAAACAATCGTCTATGCGGATTCGGATCATGCGGGAGACTACGTGGACCAAAAAAGTAGGAGCAGCATTTGCACGTTTATGGATGTTGTCTAACATCCTGGTTTTTGAAGAAGCAAACCACTCTTGCTATTTCTACCACCAAAGCCGAATATGTAAGCGCCGGAAAGGCATGTCAACAAGCACTATGGATGAAACAAGCTCTCATAGACTATGGTATTAGGTTAGAAAATGTTCCAATTATGTGTGATAATAAAGGTGCTATAGACTTAAGTAAAAATCCCGTTCAACACTCTAGGACTAAGCACATAGAAATTCGTCACCATTTCCTTCGAGATAACATACAAAAAGGAAACATATCTATAGAAAAGATTGCTTCGAAAGATAACATAGCGGATATATTCACTAAACCTCTTAAGCGATAACCCTTTAACCACTTACGTTTAGGTCTAGGAATGATGGAACAAGTTGACTAAATTTTCTTCCAATTTTTTTTTTCATCTGATGGGCGAACCCCTTATAAGTCTCCTTAATTTTTAACAGGACCAGCCTTACATTAAGGGGACCGGCCATCTGACTGCATAAACATATTTTTTTTTTCTTTCTTTCTTTTTTTCTCCTCAAACCTGTGTCTAGGAATTTGTTTTGCACAAAATCAAAGACTGGGAAATTGATATTTTTCTTTTTGCATAAACCTATTTCAAAAACCCAAACCTAATCTATTTTATCCAAATAATTCTCACATCTAGGAAACACACAAAAATCAATTTTATTTGCATTGTTTAGTAATGCTAAAAACCCTCTTTAAAAATCATGCATACAATCTCATGTGAATTTTCAAAATACATAACTCAATATATATCTTTGACATTCATGAATTGAGCAAAGTCAAATCAAAGAGACTTTGGATTGTTTCTTAGGATCTTTATTGCATTTAGGAGTCGAAACAATTATATCTCCACATCTGTTGCATATAGGCACACACTAGGGTAAAGTCAAGAATTATGATGTCACATTTGTTCCATCACTAGTTTTACACTCACTAGTTTCCTTTGCCCTTGCCTTTAGATGTTCCTAATAGGTAGAATTTCTTGCTTGCTTATTCTTTTACTTAATTTTGTTTGCATGCATACTTAGCTATGAATATATTACATGCTAAATTGCCTCAGAGAGTTGAACTTGCTTGAAACTAAACCTAAAAACACAACCTTTTCTACAATTTTCTGCCAAAAACCCTTTTCTGGAAATCTGGGAACCACCAGATGCGCGGCCGCCTTAAATCATAAGGTTTCCCGCTTAATAATTAAGGGGAACGACCCCTATTTAAGGGGACCGTCCATCTGATGGGCGGATTTACAGAATCTTTTCTGCTTTTCAGCCTATCTCAAACTACAATTCCCAAAATTCACAAACATATCTTGTCCTAATCCCTTCATGAAATGTTATCCATCCTTAACCACATCAATCCCACACTATAAATACCCTTTTCCTTAAACTCTCCACTCACCTCACCATGAATTCTCCTATCAAAGCAAAATCAAAACCCTCAAGGCTAGCAAGGATGACCGAAAAACCCCGTTTGGCGTAAGAAAACAAGCCCTCAAAACAAGTCCATCACAACCAACGACATTGGTAATCAACCAACACCTCCACCTATTCACTTTCCCAACTATACTCCAAATTCACAAGATTATTCCATTGAACCACCTTACAAGCCTTACCACATTAGCCAAATGTCACATTCATCCTAAATTACACATCTCAACTTCAAACCAACTTCAATGAAACCTATCACAATTCCTATCAATTTGGCGAACCATCATACTACACTTCTAAAAACAAATCTTCTACTTGAGTGAAGATATTTCTTGGATCGAATATCTCCACACTCGTCCTCATCCAATACCTCCCTTGACATGATACAAAATCATTAGATCCACCTCTTCTGCTCCATACCCCTCACCATCAAACCACTGTTAGTTATTATGTGTTAACAAGTTCCCAGATTAGGGTTAAGATAATCAATAAGGTACCGGATATTCACTTGAAATCGTGTTATCACTTTCCAATAGAAACTATTCGACCCTATGCCTGGGTTACACGAATATCTCTATGGGATAAGACCAAGTGATGTTCTTGTTTTAGGCACAAATCAAGAACAGAATCGTATTCAAGTGTTTAGGGTTTGTGTTGATCGTACTCATGCAGAATGTTAAGACCTCTATTTATAATAGAGAATACTCAAAACCCTATCCCATGGAATTATGTATAATTAATGGCCCATTAATTATAACATAATACTTTCCATAATAGTAGGAATCAGTGGTTATCAGTGGAAACAATAACACTAGCAGTGGTAATGTTAACACATCAGTGGAAACAATAACACTAGCAGTGGAAACTAGCAGCAGAATCCACTGTCAGTAGAATCACACTATCAGCAGAAACAGATTCATGCTATCAGCAGAATCAATACATAACCACTATTGAGTCAGGGGATTCAGTGACCAAATGAGTGTACACTCTGTACCTCTAAACCCATTACCAGGTGTGAATTAATCTCTCAAGTGCACTAAATTTTCCAACAATCCTCCCCAAATTTAGTTCACTTCCTTTGCATGAAAAATTAAACACAAAACAAAATATATGCATAAATGAAAATATCTTGAACATTGAATTCTCATCTTAGTACATTACACGTTCAAATATTCGAGAATCAGGGTGTTCTAAGAATTGAACCCTTTAACCCATTTGAATACCTGAAGATAAAATACACATACATTTTCAAACACTTAAATAAACCTGACACTATACAAGCCATGTGTCCATATCCAATTCATAAATGTTGTAAAAGCTAAAATCCCAAAGCTTCCTGAAGCGGCAAAACTTCAACATTTACATAGGTGGTTCCTCTTTATTCATGCTCCTGCTTAGCAATTTTTCAAAGAAAATAACCATTCAGAAGTAAAGACTTCATCCTCCTTTTCCAGTAGGTTCTGAGCACAACCTTGGGATGACAATAAACATGTGCTCCAGTCCTCTAAATGTTCAGCTTTCCACATTGAACTCAGCTCCCAAGTTTCCTCAGGAGGGAGTTGGGTGTCTTTTCATTCAGTGACTAAGTTGGACTTAAACCCATCCCTTTAGCAGACTTCAAAACCAAGTCTCTAGCCAAACCCTTCGTCAAGTGATCAGCTAAGTTTTGTTGAGATTTAACAAACTCTATAGATATCACCCCATTCATGATAAGTTCACGAATCATGCTATGCCTGACACCTAAGTGTCTAGACTTCCCATTGTACATCTGGCTATAAGCCTTTGCCAATGTAGCAACACTATCACAACGAATAGAAATAGGTGCTATAGGTTTAGGCCACAATGGAATCTCAAGAAGCAAGTTTTTCAACCATTCAGCTTCTTTGCCAGTAGCTGCTAAAGCCACAAATTCAGATTCCATGGTTGAACTGGTGATGCAAGTTTGTTTCTTGGATGCCCAAGAAATTGCACCTCCACCAAGTAGGAATACCCAACCACTAGTAGACGAATTGTCTTCAGTGTTACTGATCCAACTTGCATCAGTGTATCCTTCTAATACTGAAGGATAACCAGTATATGAGAGACTATAATCCATAGTTCTCTTCAAATACTTAAAAACCCTCTAAATTGCTTGCCAGTGATGAGCACTAGGATTACTAGTATACCTGCTCAGTTTACCTACAGCAAAAGCAATATCAGGTCTTGTACAAGTCATGGCATACATCAAGCAGCCAATCACCCTAGAATACTCAAGTTGAGATACAGCTTTGCCAGTATTAGGCATTAGCTTCTCACTTGTATCCATGGGAGTACTCACTGGAGTACAATCAAAGTAATTAAATTTCCTTAACACCTTCTCAATGTAATGAGACTGAGAGATAGAAATTTTGTTACTTTCATGTTTAATCCTAATACCAAGGATAACATCAGCCTCCCCCATATCCTTCATGGAGAACTTTGATGACAAAAATGCCTTTGTAAGGTTAACTTGATTTTGGTCAGTGCCAAAGATCAACATGTCATCAACATATAGACAAATGATGACTCCTTTACCAGATTCATCAAATTTGCTATATACACATTTGTCAGCCTGATTAAGCAAATAACCACTAGACAAAACCACTTCATCAAACTTTTGATGCCATTTCTTAGGTGCCTGTTTTAGTCAATAAATAGAGTTAATCAGTTTACACACCTTGTTTTCATTGCCAGACATGATAAAGCCCTGAGGTTGGTTCATATAAACTTCCTCATCTAAGTCACCATTCAAGAAAGCTGTCTTCACATCCATCTGATGAATAATCAAATTGTGAATTGATGCCAAAGCAATCAGCAATCTTATGGTACTGATACGAGCCACATGAGCATAAGTATCAAAATAGTCTATTCCTGACTTTTGTCTAAAGCCCTGAATAACTAGTCTTGCCTTGAACTTTTCAACAGTTCCATCTACCTTCATTTTCTTTTTAAAAATCCATTTGGTACCTAGAGGTTTGCAACCAGGTGGTAGATCAGTCAACACATAAGTGTTATTGCCCATGATAGAGTCCATCTCATCATTAATTGCTTCTTTCCAGAAAGTAACATCCTGGGACTTCATTGCTTCTTCAAATGCTTTGGGATCATCCTCAATAATAAAGCAATAAGAGTATTGTTCAGAGACCTCACTCCTTGTACCTTCAATTAAGTATAATTGAAACTCAGGTCCAAATGACTTTGGAGTCCTGACCCTATTGCTCCTTCTGAGCTCGGGTTCAGGTTGTTGTTCCACAACCTCATCAGGGACCTGAGATGATAATTCATCAGGGACCTCTAATACACCAATGTCATCAGTTCCATATGGAATTCTTTGACTTGGTCTAGGGACTGATGAGAATCTATTCTCATAAAATAGTGCGTCCCTTGATTCAATTATTGAGTTAATTGAAACAAATTCATTAGGTTCAATAAAATAGAACCTATATGCCTTGGAATGCTCAACATATCCAACAAAGATGCATTCAATGCCTCTTTCTCCCAAAGTTTTCTGCTTTGGATCAGGGAGTCTTACAATAGCCCTACAACCCCAAACCCTGAGATAATTCAGGTTGGGTTTCTTTTTAGTCCAGAGTTCATAAGGGGTAACCTTGTTCTTTTTATTGGGAACCCTATTTAATAAATAGCAAGCTGTTAACATAGCTACACCCCAGAACCCTTGACTCAGCCCTGAATAGGACAACATGGAATTAACCATCTCCTTCAGCACCCTGTTTTTCCTTTTAGAAATACCATTTTGCTGAGGAGTATAAGGGGCATTCGTTTCATGGATTTTACCAACAGGCTGAAAATACAAAGTATCCATGTATTCACCTCCCCTATCAGTCCTAAATCTTTTGATTAGAGACCCTTGTTGCAATTCAACTTCAGTTTTAAATACATTAAATTTATCTAATGCTTCATCCTTAGTATGTAACAAATAAACATAACAAAACCTAGAAGCATCATCAATAAATGCCACAAAGTATTTCTTGTTCCCTAAAGAGGGAGTAGCATGTAGATCACATAGATCACTATGAATCAGCTCCAAAACTTCAGTTTCACGTTTTACACTTTGAAATGGTTTCTTAGTTATTTTGGTCATCATGCAAGTTTTACACTTTTCAGTGTTCATATCAAAGGCTGGAATTAACCCATCCTTAGACATATCTCGCATTCTTTTAAAGTGTACATGGCCAAGTCTTGCATGCCATAAGGTTGAATCATTAAGTTTAGAGGTTGGTATAAAGGCATAATTAACATTATCATAAACAATATTAAGTCTGAACATTTGATTACACAAATAGCCAAAACCAATAAACACACCATGTTTAGATAAAACAAACTTATTAGATTCAATCACTTGTTTATAACCACAATTATTCAAAACACTACTAGAAACCAAGTTTTTTCTAATATCAGGAACATGTAAAACATTAAATAAAGAAACAATCTTTCCAGAACTAAACTTCAAATCAACACCTCCTTTTCCATGCACCAGGGCAGTTGACTCATTTCCCATATGAAGAATAGAACCATCATTCATTGACTCATAAATCTTGAACCAGCTTCTATCTTTACACACATGAATTGTTGCACCAGAGTCAACCCACCAAGCAACATCATCATCCTACACAAAATAAATTTCAGATATATATGTAACATAATAAATCTCAAAAGACTTATTAATTATATTCTGACCTTTCAGAGAATTGGTGTTACCATTCCCTCCACTTGTGCCTAATCCATTGGTTTTATTTCCAATCTTTACACCTTTACAATCCTTCTTGAAGTGTCCAGTTTTACCACACTTCCAACAGTCACTTTTGGTTTCTTGTTAATATCAGATTTGGTGTTATCTTGATGCTTACGCTTGCCCTTGTTGTCATTGTTCCTGGAGGAGTTGTTATGCTCCACCATATTGACAACTGATGGACTAGTAGCATTGCTACTCTTTGGCTTGTCAATGTCTTGTGCTTTGAGTGAATCTTCAATGCGCAAGTGACTGCCCAACTCAACAAGAGTTAACTCCTCCTTCTTATGTTTCAGCATATGCTTGAAATCTTTCCAAGAAGGAGGTAGTTTATCGATGATACAAGAGACTGAAATAGCCTCATCCATGTTCATCTTGTTTTGTGTGAATCGACCAAGTATACTAAGAAGTTCCTTGTAAGTAATTCCATGACAGGTCTAGAATCAACCATTTTGTAATTGTTAAAATTACTTCTTACTTGATGCATCCTCAGCCATATATTTGGCTTCCAAGGAATCCCATAGTTCTTGAGAAGTTTCAACATTCTGATAAATATCAAATAGAGAATCAGACATACCATTGAGAATTAAACCTCTACAAACATAATCACCATTCTCCCATTTGCTTCTTACCCTCATCTGATCCATAGTAGCATCATCTCCAAAATCTTCTGGAATCTCAGTTGTCAGAACATAAACCACATTTTTACTTAACAACAAGAAGTGCATCTTCTTTTGCCATCTTCTGAAATCAACACCTTCAAACTTTTCTAACATGGAAAAGTTAGCAGCCATTTGTCTCATAGCAGCAGCCATTGATTATCACTAATAGTTTCTATTGATTGTTAGTTATTATGTGTTAACAAGTTCCCAGATTAGGGTTAAGATAATCAATAAGGTACCGGATATTCACTTGAAATCGTGTTATCACTTTCCAATAGAAACTATTCGACCCTATGCCTGGGTTACACGAATATCTCTATGGGATAAGACCAAGTGATGTTCTTGTTTTAGGCACAAATCAAGAACAGAATCATATTCAAGTGTTTAGGGTTTGTGTTGATCGTACCCATGGAATTATGTATAATTAACGGCCCATTAATTATAACATAATACTTTCCATAATAGTAGGAATCAGTGGTTATCAGTGGAAATAATAACACTAGCAGTGGTAATGTTAACACATCAGTGGAAACAATAACACTAGTAGTGGTAATGTTAACACATTAGTGGAAACAATAACACTAGCAGTGGAAACTAGCAGCCGAATCCACTGTCAGTAGAATCACACTATCAGCAGAAACAGATTCATGCTATCAGCAGAATCAATACATAACCACTATTGAGTCAGGGGATTCAGTGACCAAATAAGTGTACACTCCGTACCTCCAAACCTATTACCAGGTGTGAATTAATCCCTCAAGTGCACTAAATTTTCCAACACTAAATCCAATCACCATGCTTCTCATCTCTAAATAAAATAATCAAAAACCTTTTGTGTCGCAAGCAAGTCCAATTGCTCTATTTGGCAATTTAGGACCGTTTTATTTACTTTTCTTGCATTTTAATCATTATGCTTCAAGTTCATTGTATGTTGTAATGATTATGAATAAACTAATTATCTTTGTCTCTTCTTAAATTATTGCTATATATACTTGTCTTGTTGCCTTGCTCTTAATATATTTTTTGTAGCCAAGTATTCCGTAGCTCGATTCTTTGGTGCCCTTAAACGAGGGGGAGTACATATCAAGGGGGAGCTTTCATCCCGTCTAATTTTACACATAAAACTAGTCGGCTTAACCTTTTTGATGCTACAAAAAGGGGGAGAAATGAATATAAACTCACTAAATACTTTGCTAAAACTTATTTTTGGTTTAATGAGTTTTGATTTTGAAATCATCAAAAAGGGGGAGATTGTTGATATAAATAATGCCTAAAAACATTATTAATACTTTTCGATATCTCTACATTTTGATAATCACAAAATCTAAACTCATTAATCGCAAAGTTTAGTACGTAAACAAGTATTTAGTTGTTATTATACATTCTACAACTCAATCACTTAAGGTATGAATAAACAAAATGCCTAATGCATTTTATGATCAAATGAACATTTTCTTAATCAATAGATTTTTTATAAAATCTCATAAATATTTTATATCTTTTAGAAAATCATTTTTGGTATTAAATAAATATACTAAATTCATTATAAATATATGAATTCAAATTTTCAACCAAAAATAGCGAAAATGTTCCAGAAACACCTTCCCCACAAAAAGACAAAGCTGGGCAACAGACTTATTGGGCGGCCCCCTTGATTATACTAGCCGGCCCCCTAATTAAGGGGGCCGGCCACGCTCCTCCAGCCCCCAGCTTTGCCTATAAATACTGGATCATTTATGTACTTTTTCCCCACCTTTTGCACTCCAAACATTCTGACCTAAATCTCCATTTCTATTCTCTAAAATCCTTTGATCATATAATCATAAGCTTTTCTTTCCAAGTGATCCAAGGTTCATCCATTCAAGTGCAAGAGAAGAATACCTCTAACATTCAAGATTAGAAGTATTTTGACTTTGTGTGATCGTCCCACTCAAGTTGTTAGTGTACAATTCTTTGTAAATCATTTGTGTATAAGTTGTGTAAACTAGGTAGTTAGTTGGGAACAAAAGTGTGTAGATTAGTTGTGCAAGTAGAAAAGGTGTAGAGAAGCTAAGGTATATCGGTAATGAAGGTGTGAAGAGGTAGTGTTGTGTAGAAGTGAAGTAGTTGTGAAGAAGATTTGGAAGAAGTCATGATGAAGTAGTGAAGAAGTCCTGGAGAAGTCGTGAAGTAGTCATGAAAGAAGGTGTGAAGATACAATTGGTGTGAGATTGGTTCTAGCTAGGATTAGAACTCAACATTCAGCTTAGTGTCATTAAATTTGTATAAGCGAAAGTGTATAAGGTTTTCTCCACCATAAGGGAGCTTGTTGACATAGTGAAGAGAACTCTCGAGTTAGGTGCTTGGGAGTGGAGTAGGGCAAGGAAGGTGTCCTTGTAGCCGAAGCACTATAAATCCTTTTCGTCGCGGTTAGATCTTTCCATCTCTTTACATTCATTACTTTACTTGCATTGTCTTTATTTACTTACATATAATTGTTAATATTGTGCAAGAGTTGAATTCTCATAAAGATTGAATCTAAGTTTTAAGAGTCGAGTTATTCTACAAACCAAACATTCCTCACATACCAAGGGACTCATCCCCACCATCCATCTAAAAAGGAAATCAATGGTTGAGATTAAAAGCATTTTATTATTTCACCCATTTTTTATAATTTAAATATCTCTTAAACCGTTAATCGTTAAGCGAAAATAATTACACCATCGCGACGGGCATTTAATTATCTTTCTATAGACGGGCACTTTGATATACTTTCGAAAAAAAATCGTTTTTTTCACGTTTTTTTTCGTGGCCGAAAAAAAATCATATATGATATTACATATCATATATGATATTACATATAATATCATATATGATATTACATATCATATATGATATGTAATATCATATATGATATGATATGTAATATCATATATGATTTTTTCGGCACGAAAAAAACGTGAAAAAAACGAAAAAAAAATTGTCTAAAGTATATCAATTAGCATATCTATAGAAAGATAATTAAATGCTCGTCGTAACGGTATATTTTTTTTTCGTTTAACGATTAACGGTTTGAAAGATATTAATATTTGGAAAAAAATGATGAGAGTGGGTTTTTTAAATTGTTGGGATTAATCTCATCCATTAGATCAAATAAAGATGGAGGAAAAATGGAGGGTGGAGATTAGTCCCTTTGTATGTAAAAAAAGTTTGGTCCTCAAATGATCTTATATCAAGTTTTAAAAGCAAGCAAAGGTTTTCAAAATTAATTAAAAAGACGTAAAACTATTCAACCCCCCCCCCCCCTTTCTAGTTTTCCATAAACTATTTACTGATTTTGATACAACATGTAAAAAGAGAATTACACCAACGGGAATTATTGAAGGGGAAAGAGGATTTGAACAAACAAAACGGTGCTATTTAACTGAGGTCGCTACTCATAGAACATTTTGAGGGTATTCAAAAAAACCATAGAAACTGAAGTAAATGAAATAAAAGAAGTGTTTAAAGATATGGAAAACATGGGAAAACAAAATCCGATTGAACTTAAAACTTGTGAAACTGAAAGAAAGAATATTCTCATCACCAATGAGAATTTGATTGCTAGATGTATTTCTCAGGATGTATATTATACTGCTACTGATTCTGCATTAACTGCTTGTCAATTTCATGATTTGTTGATTGCTTTCAATGTTACCTAGAATCGTGTTATAGAGCTTGAGGGGGAGAATTTAAAATTGCTTGAGAAAATCAAAAACGATGATCATGATAAAATGGTCAGGCATTTGTCTAAATTAGAGATTGATAATCTTAATTTGCAATTAAAATATCAACATCTAGAAGAAAGAAATAAAACCTCAGATGCCAAGACATCTTTGGATGCTCCTGAATTTGATGCAAATTTTGAAATAACCAAACGAGATGAACGGATTCAAGCTCATATTAACACGATTCGAAAATTGAAAGCACGAATTACTTAATTAAAGTCTAATAAGAGTGATGTGATTTGCACCATAAACCACAGTCTCTAGATTCTCATAATTTTCAATTCCAAGACATCATCAATAAATTGCAATAGGAAAATGATTGGTTTCAAGCTGAAAATTCAAAAGTTAAATTGCATTACAAAGAGCTATATAATTCAATTAAGATCACAAATGATAAACATCATTGTCCTTATCTATTTCATCAATAACAATACCCATTTCCTGCTTTGGCTTGAAGTAAGTTCCTACTTTGGACACAACATGTTCTATGTAGACTTCAATGACCTTATGCTCACCTATAAAGTTACTTAAAAAATGTACATTGTCATCACTACATATAGAATGCAAGCCAACATCAAGATTCTTACGAGATTCAAGAAAGTTATAAAATGCTATATTTCTATCTGTCCAACCTAAGCCTTGAACCATATCATCTAACTCGTTAATCGAGAATTCATATCGACCATATCAATAATACTTTTCCTAGTCCCATGGTATACCCTTCTAGGAAAACAGTGAAACTGACCACCATGGTGTATCCTCTTTGTAAAGACAGTAGGAAGATCTTCTGGAAAAAGTCAAACCATAATTAGAACTTAATCAATAAAAATGTCAACCATTTTATACCTAATCGAACAAAATTAAAAAAAAAAAAAAAAAAAAAAAAAAAAAAAACTAACATACTACACTTACTATAATCCTCCTTTGCATTCTCATACGGATCTTAATCGTCGAAAAATTAAGTATGTATCATGTATCTTCCATTTAATAGTACCCATCTTGTGAAACAAGCATAAAATAGTTACGAACCAAAATTTTGGGAAAAGATTGGGGTTTATCTTTGTGCACTTGAGAGAACTTGTGAGATGTTTTTTGCGATAGAAATTATTTGAAAATTCGTTGAAAATGGGCGGGAACACTGACATGACAAATAGTCAGATGGTAGTTGGGAAAGTACCAAAAAGTGATCAAACCATAACGAGCGTTAGCTTTTTTGACTCACGGCGTAATTTTTTCTCGATCGTGGAACAAAAAGGCAATGATTAGCGTTTTTTAATGTCGTATGAAATCCGACATAAGTTTAGGGACCAACGGTGTAATTTACTCTATATAGTATTTAAAATAAAGATCTATCAAAATATTATAGCTTTTTTATGTTTCTATGCAAAAAATTATTGTAAACGTGTTTGAAATATACTAGTATTTGTCTCTTTTCAATCATATTTTAAAAACTAAGTAATTGGTAATCTTTTTAAGAATTAAAATTATATTTAATTTCTTTGTCCTAAAAAAATATTTAAAGGACTAAAGTTATAATTTTAATAAAGTCATACAAACCTCCCATTAGTAAGGGTTGAACATGAATTATTTTCTTATATCTTTGCAACCCCGTTTTTCGTTTGCTTCAACCTCTAATGGGATTAAATATTTTATAGTTTTTAATGAACAATTAGAGAATACCTATAGATGTATCATAGTTAAATTTGTTATGAATAAATAGTTAAAGGATTAGAACTATAAAATTAATATAATCTTATTGACCTAACCTTAGTTTAGGGGGTAAATTTTAATTCTTTTCTTATATATTTGAAACCCCATTTTCCATTCGCTTAAACTTCTGAAAATAATTTCATATTTAAATTATGTAAACATAAAAAAAAAATACCATATTTTCTCAACTTACAAGTGCAAAATGCGTTGTGCTATGATTTTAATATATATTTGGCCAAATATGAAGTTTTGAAGTTTTTTGTTGAGGAAATATGAGTTAAATTAAGTTAATTAAATTTTACGTATATTTTGAAAGTGTATAGAAAAAAATTTATACACTTGACATATTTTTGTAATGCGTATACTTTCATCCAATTGTTGTTTAAAAAAATTCCTATATTAATACACTCTAAAGAGACATTTTTGTGCCAATTTGAAAAGTTTAAAAAAAATATATGTTTTTACACATCTTGATCTAATGATTTATTCATATTTTATTGTAACAGCAAGTGGGTAATGTTTTAATTTCTAGCATGCATGAAAAGAACCTAGCAATGATTAAATTTCGGATGAAAAACCTAAACTTATGTCGTGATATATTAAGTATTTCCAAGAACCAAAATTACTAACAAAACCCATAACTTCATGCATCGGTGGTAATAGTTTAGGAAAAGAAACCTCCACCCAGAAAAAAAGTTGAGTCATAAGGTGACTTCTGTCAAGAAAAAGGAAAGTCGACATATATGCGCGCTAAGGAGTTTTTAAATTTAAGTTCTTGTTTAACTATATTTAGTTTCTTAGTTGAATTGAATATCATAGCAAAATTTTCAATACCTAAGTATGACGTACCTAAAAGTTTAGATATAGGGTGGGTTGATTATCTAATTATTTTCCAAATCAAGAACCGACTATTGCACATTTATCTCTCACATATTTAATATTTTACGTATGAGTTTACTATACCCCAACTTTTGTTAGTGTAAATATTACATATATCTCTTTTATGTTTTAATACTTTAAAAAATATATAAAGATATTTAAAATCATTAGTGATAGCTCAAAACACAAAACAACATAGACAACAAGTGGATCACATTTCCCCTATGCGTCGTCAGACTATTGTACCGACATAGCAAGTTTTATGATCAACGTTATGCACATCCTACACCGTTTGATATTTTAATACAGGTTTGTACATAATATTTAAGGTGTTTATCAATATAATTGCTTTTGAACTTAGAGAGCTTGCGTCAAAATATGGACTCTCATTTTTATAAGCTCTTAAAGAAAACAATTTATAAAAAAAGTTCAACACTTAGAATTAACAAGTCTATGTTTTATAAAATGATCAAATGCAATCTCTTATATAATTAGAATTTTTTTCCAAAAAGTGGATATAGTATGTTAAGCAATTGTAATTGGACGAATGGGAGTGCACCATTTTGCTTCATAGCAAAATTGAGCCATCCTATTGGCAAATAAAAAGTGAAAACTGAAATAATTTGGTTAGACACATCTAAATTTCATGAAGCAAAAATATATATACAAAAATACATGTATTGGTTTTATAAAGAAAACAAAAATAATAAGGGGTAACTAATAATACTTTAGTTGTTAAATTTTAAAATAAATTATATGGACGTAACTAAACTTATCATTTTTTTATATTTTTTTTGTAAGTTTCCCTTCAATCATTATTATCACATAATGTTTATGATTATAGAATTAAGGCACGATATAAAGAGAGAAGTGAGGTAGAATGATAGAGAGAGAAAAGATAATATTTCACAATAAAAGAGAGTTTCTACTAAGTCAATAAGAGTATTTATACTAGGGGTGAGCGTTAGGTCAAACCTGATCCGAACCGAAAAAAACTGAATCGACCCAAAATCCAAAAAATAAGAAAACTCAAACTGAGAAATAGATATCAATACCAAAACCGAACTGAATAACTCAATTCATGTCGTTTTCAAGTTTCTAACCGAAAAAACCGACAAAAATCTAAATAAATATACAAGAACAGAAAAAGGTCGGTTCGGTTCGGGTCGGGTCAGTTTTCAGGTGCATTTGCTCAGCCCTAATTTATACTAACGGAGTAGCAAGGTAGGAAGACTAGCGAGATATCCAATGGGCCTTAATGGGCCGGGCTACCTTGGTGTACTTTCTACCTCGCTACTAGTACATAATATGTATAAACCTATTCACCTAGAATAATACTTCTAGAGTGAATCCTAACAATTTCCTCCTAATGGTTATTATTCAGGTCTTGGCTCAGAAACGTACCGTCTTGGTCTTTCATTAACATAGCTTTCCCACCGTATCATCTACTCATGAAACTTGATGTGCGACATGATCATACTCGAACAAGGTGATCGTTCGTGTGTTAGTTTGAACGGGGTGAACGTCTGTGTGAAGATTAGGATGAGGTGATCGTCCGTTTGAAGACTTGGATTGTGTGTAGATCCAAGTTGACAAAGGTGCTTGTCCATGTTGCCGTGTGTCAGTGTGTAGATTGGTTCTAGCTAGGATTACGACTCGACATTCTGCTTAGTGTCGTTAATTGGTGTAAGCGTTGGTGTACAGTTTGCTCCGCCTAAAGTGAGTTCGTTGACATAGTGATTGAGAACTCTCGAGTGTGATACTCGGGGAGTGGAGAAGGACGAAGAGTGACCTTCGTGCCGAACCACTATAAATCTCCGCGTGTTGGTTTGGTTGTCTCTATTCTTTATCTCGTCTTTATATTCTCTTTACTATGTGCATTGTTATCATGTTCATATGTATTTATATTTGATTAATATCACATAACTTAGAATCAAATAATTTTAAAAAAGAATAAAATGGTTGAAAAAGTTTTAAAACGTAACTATAAACGGTGAAACTCTTCAACCCCATTCTGATTTCTACAAATTCCAATAAGAAACTTCAAAATTTAACCACAAAAATGATCAAACCAATTGATATTAAGCACAAAATTACCTTTTTAGTGAGAGAGTTATGAACATAAAACACCAAAAACGTATAAAACCCTACCCTTAATGATGTTTTAGGATAAAACAAACACTAAAAAAACACTTAATATATCACATACTAGCTCTTGATACCAATTGTTTTCCTAGATTTAATCTAAACATATATCATAATCTAGAGAGAGAGTGGGTGTTGTACACTTTCAAAATAGTGAGATAAATGAGAAAGTAGAGAGAGAAATGTTAACAAGGGAAAACGTGGATAGTATTACACACACCTCACAAGAGATACTTGTGATAAATAGTCATGCACACACTTTACCTTCTCAACTTTACTAAAGTTAAGAAGATTTGCAACATGTTGATTGCCTCTCTCAACTATATAAGTGTTAGGAGGGTGAATGTTACAAGACAACTATTAATGTATATTAACTACTAACATATTACAAGTAAGACCCTACACTAATGATACACACTTTCTCTGTCCTGACACTAACGAACATTTGATGCAAATGATCTGTTAGAGTATAGATACAAGAGAGTTGTTTTTCATTTTTGATGCATAGAGTAACATTTATTGGTAGCTCACATAAGTTTACGTTCGTAGATGTATCACTAATCGAAAAGAATGACCGATTAGTACTAATCTTGCAATTTATGCTTTATTGGCACAAGGCAAAGAGGGGTTTTCCTACGAATAAACTCGCCAACCTTATCCATGTCCAAATATTTTTTATTCACTCCAACCGGTGTTTCCCAATCAAAAAAAGTTAAGAAGGTTCGCAATTATGTATTCAATAGTCGAAATACCCATATTATACCCTGGACATGCTCTTCTACCCCCTCCAAATGGAATCATCTCACAATGTGTTCCTATATACTCGACAACAAGAGTTTCAAACCGCTCTGGCCAAAACTCGTTCGGTTTCTCTTTCCAAGTTCTCGGATCTCTTCCAATCCCCCACACATTGACTAGGACTTTCGTCCCAGGGAGGACATCATATCCACCAATTTGACATTTGGTTACACATTCACGTAAGATCAACGTCGATGAAGGTACACGCAATCTGAGGGACTCCTTGACAACCATTTTCAAGTATTTCATCTTGCCAAAATCTGATTCTTCTATTTTAGATTTTTTTCCAACGCACTCTCGAATTTCATCTTGCAACTTTTTCATAATTCTAGGATTCTTGACAATCTCGGACATTGCCCATATTGCGGTTCTGCTACTAGTCTCAATTGCTCCATTAAGTATATTCTGCGATGTTTTATTATTTACAAGAGTATAACTTTCAAAAAAACAAAAGAATCGAATCAATATAAACAAATTGATAGATTATAGCATCGTTACCATTAAAATTGCTTTCATCTCATCGTTAGTCAGCCTCAAAATGCAGTCATCAATAAGGTCCTTCTCATCATCACTTTTTTTTGTTCCATTAGGGTCCAGATGTTCATCAATAACCATTTGGAGAAAGCTATCGATATCATTAAAACATTTATCGAGCCTACGATTAAACCCTCTTAATTCATCAATCCATGCAAATGATGGAAAAATATCGAAAAAAGAACCCAAAAGCATTTCTGAAGTTTCATCAACCATTTCTTTCAGAGATTTACCATTAAATGACATTTCTTTATAGCTCCTACCAAATGATAACTTACACACGACATCGTAGACTAGATTTAAGATAGTATCGTCTAGGTTAACCATGGTGTTTGTATTGGATGATAATCCATTAATCCATGTTTAGGGGTCGTTATGTAATTAGTTTAGTATTAGTATGTTAAGTCGTATGTATTATTAGTGTATGGGTCAGTATGAAAAGTTTGTATTGGGTCGAAACTTGTTAACCCAAACAGGCCCAGAAGTCATGACAGTTAGTTATAGGCGGTTATTTAGTATGCAACGTTTAGTTAGGGTTGCAATGGTTATTGTTGAAGCGACATGTCTTTTGGAGGCAACGCTTCAATATGTATATATAGATAGGATCCTGTAAATCAACATGTAACCTTTTTCAGTTTATATAATATCGTTTATAAAGGTTCACAACAGAATTCAATATATACAAAAGTGTGAGTTTGTGTGTTATGTGTTTTGTTCATAGACATGGTTTGATTCGAATACAAAAGAAGATCCGGATGGGACCAACATTGGTATCAGAGCATCAGAAGTTCGAATCAAACCCCGTGTTTCAGTTTGTGTTTCATCAGAGATTCAAGAAGAGTACGATCTGCAGATTTGTAAGAAACAAAACAGAAAACACCAAAGAGAAGAACAAAGGCTCAGGGAACCAGAGATAGAGAAAGAAGAAAACCGAGCGGGTTGAAGAATCAAAGAGAGAAGGTTGTTCGTTTGTGATAAACAACAACCAGAAACAAATAAAAAATCGAGTGATTCGATTACAAAGTCGAAAAAGATGGACGCTGTTTTATTTTTTTGAGACTTTTGGAATAAAGTCAGTGGGTAATATTTTGAAGAAGAATTTGGAGAAAGCACCAGAGATTAAAATTACAGGAGAAATTTTAGTGAAGAGAATTGATCAAGAAGGGTCATGCGATATGATCAAAATGAAGAAACAAGGCTGTGATGGTCTCGAAGTTGAAGGAACAATCTGTGATAGATTGAATGATCAATAGAAGTGAAGAATGATCATGTGATATGATCAAAACGGCTGTGAAAGTCAGAATTAAAGAACAAAGCAAAGTTCGTGAGGAACAACTTGATTGAAGAATGAAGATTGCGTGAAGCATATCAACAAAAAGATGGTGTGAAGTCATCAAAGATTTATTGAAGACAAAGATGAGAAGACCTGCTACAACATGTTCAAGGATAGAGATGATGTTGAAGACACGGATTAATGAATTAGGGAGGAATATTGGATGATAATCCATTAATCCATGTTTAGGGGTCGTTATGTAATTAGTTTAGTATTAGTATGTTAAGTCGTATGTATTATTAGTGTATGGGTCAGTATGAAAAGTTTGTATTGGGTCGAAACTTGTTAACCCAAACAGGCCCAGAAGTCATGACAGTTAGTTATAGGCGGTTATTTAGTATGCAACGTTTAGTTAGGGTTGCAATGGTTATTGTTGAAGCGACATGTCTTTTGGAGGCAACGCTTCAATATGTATATATAGATAGGATCCTGTAAATCAACATGTAACCTTTTTCAGTTTATATAATATCGTTTATAAAGGTTCACAACATAATTCAATATATACAAAAGTGTGAGTTTGTGTGTTATGTGTTTTGTTCATAGACATGGTTTGATTCGAATACAAAAGAAGATCCGGATGGGACCAACAGTTTGAGTGTTGCAACAAGATAGAATGAATCAAACCCTCCAGCTCAATCTCCATTATGTTCTTAAATGACCTAGTTCTCTTAGCACCCAAGAACTCAGATACCAAAACCTTACGCATGTCCTTCCAATGATCATCATGAGGTGAGAAGGCAACATCCATGTAATTGAATGTCATTCTTTTGACAGTCTTTGAACGTGGACGTGTACACATCACTAGATCGTTAGTTTTTAAGACCTCGACAGCCATTGCACTAGAAGAAATGACAAGATATGGTTGGCTACCAAAATGAAGAAGCATAGTTGGGCCGTATTTTTGAGAGAGTTTCCATAGGGTTTCATGAATGTGTTCACCTGAAAGAATTTGATGAAGGTTCCCAATAATTGGAAGCTTCAAAGGGCTCGATGGAAGCCTATGGACAGCCGTTGTTGAATGGTTTCTTTGTATAATGTATGTTAAGATGCATGATAAGATGATGGCTATAAACAATGTTAATATTGTATCCATTTGGATGATTTTTTTTATCTCTACTTTTCTTAATAATGGTGGCTATCAGCATTATTTTATACTAAACGTAGAGATTGACAATGTTCACCTAGCAACTATTATTAATTACTTATTTATGTTAAAACTTAAATAACTTGTTGCATCCACCCTATACCTTTGACTATTTACATTTATTATAATGTCAAACCAAACCAGCAACTAGTCTACAACAAGAATTTTGTTGTTACAAACCTTTATCTAAATCTTATCAAATGCGAAAATTGAGATGATTGTTTTATACATTCTTGCTTAATTATGTAATAATTTTATACAAGTTTGTAAATATATAGTAAGAGTAAATTACACCGTTGATCCCTAAACTTATGCCTGATTTCATACGACATCGAAAAACGCTAATCGTTGTCTTTTTTATCCACGATCGAGAAAATATTATGCCACGAGTCCAAAAATCTAATGCTCGTTAGTTTTGCCAGTTATCTCGGTCCTCACCTGCTGGTTACATGAGGGCAGTTTGGTCCGATCATTTTTTGTTACTTATTTGACACACCACCTCTTTTAGTCAGTAAGGCTTACTGTTCACTATATCCCTGTCCACACATGTGTACATACTTTTACATATCTCGGTATATCTTGTACACATCTCGATTGCATGCAAGCGTATTCCACAATCTTTTCTTTTCACTTAAATATTCCCGTCACTCCCTCTCTCTAGTCCTGCTCAACTTTATTTATTTCTTCCTCAAAAGCTTAATAAAAAAATGGTACTGTGCTGGTGTGGACAAACCGCTGTAATTCGCACATCATGGACCACTACAAGAAAACAGCCATTTAGCGTCATTATTAGCGACATGAGAAATGATGTTGCAAAATTGTGTCATTAATAGCAACAAGCATAGTGACGTATATGTCGCCAACGTTACTACTTGAGTCGCAAATAAGTTAGTGTCATAAAATAAGACGCTTAGACATGTCACTAATTTGCGTCGTCTTAAAAGCATGTTGTACATGTGCGATTGGTGTAACGAGTTGTATATGCGCGATTAGTGTAACAAGCTGTACATGTGCGATTGGTGTAACGAGTTGTATATGCACGCGTAACTAGCTATATATTTTGTTTGTTTACTTGTTGGACTATAAGTATTTTTATCAGCTGTAGTCGTACTTTTGAATATCAGCCACCAAAATAAATTATCTAGACTAGACAATATCCTAGTTTGCAAAAACTATAGAATTTCCTTTAAAACGAGTGATTGGTTTCGGTTCAGTGTCTCACTAGTCATGTACAGGACGTGTGTAAGCCAGATGTCATTTTGTCAAGGTATTTCTGCAGGGGGGTATTGATGAGGCCGATGCAACTACGGTGTGTCAATCTGGCTTCTTACACCATATGACATCGCTCTCGTGCACTCTCGCCATAAATTACACAATATTCAGAATAATAAAAGAACTAACTCATCACATTCTACACATGATATTGCACACTCACATTATAAAAGTCACAACTCCGTTCCCACACTCCGAACTATTTTTCCCTTGCAAGAGCTTCTTTTTGACAAAATTCTCAAGTAGGCTTCCCATGCCTCCGTCGTGCATAGTTAATGGTTTCAAGCAGAAGTCATGCAAAATTGTGGTATTAGTAATTGAATCTAAACATAAACAGGGTGGACAGAGGTCTTCACATGACCACAAACCATGGTTAAGTTAATTTAAACTCCCTATACGACAGCAGCTTCACTTCCTCCAACTCTGTTTCTGAAGCTGAAATCAAGGAAGCTGACTGAATCTTCCTGGCATGCTCAAGCCTCATCAATATCAACTCCCTTATTGTTTACCCCTGACTTTAATTCTACCACTTATAGCGTGATTGCATAGTAATAAGTACAGGTAACACTACACATGCAGTATGCCAAATGTTACTCTCATTCTACCACTTAATCCTTGTTTGGGTCATTAATCCTTTTCACCACTGTTTAAACTGAAAACTTTGTTATGGTCGCAAGCATTTTCTTTGGCCATTAACTTGTTCATATCTTGATCATTTTTCCTGTTATTTGGTGTTTTGTGTAACCTGATACACTGTCTTGCTGTATGCACTTGTTTTTTTGGCCTTAATTGCTTATTAGCTTACCTTCTTGTGACCCTTTTGTTGCCTTTTGGACCTGGTTCTGACTCAGTTTAGCTTATGATAGTTATGTTAGGTTTTGTGAACATTAATGCATATGTTTTCAATAACACTGCTGAATTATTTCATCATTATATACACCAAACTGCAGGGAGATATAAACTTTTACATTTAAAGAGGATATTGTTTATGTAAATTTAAAAGTATTTGAACTGTAATTATAGTATTACTAACATCTATAATTACTTTTTGCTGCAATCAACTTATATGGGCCAAAAACATACATGTTTCTTTAATACTACTAATTTAATTGTTGTAAACATGACAAAGTTAATTTGACCCGTTTTACTCGTTCTCCATCCACAATTAGAAAAGTTTAGAAGTAAAACTACCTTCGCCTTTAAGTTTATTCCAAGCAGATTCATAGCTCCCTCTACTCTCACCCAATACAGCAACACCAAAAAATAGTTAATCTAACGGCTTTAGTACTTTTACAGTTTTCTCAATTTGAAATGGGTTGTTTTGTGTTTTTTTTTAAAGTAAGTTTTCTCAATTTGAAACGGCTTTAGTACCTTCGCCTTTAAGTTTTATTAATGTTCTGATGGGATATTGTAATTAATTTTCTTGTATTTTATGCATGCAGGTACTTGTGACATTTTTTTAATTCCTTTTGGTTATTTTCATCTAGCATCCATGGATCTAAAATACTTCCTGCCATTTTGATCTTTGAGCTCCCGCTACTTTTTATAAACGAATCCATTTGGGCGGATAGTGTTAATCTTTTGTTGAGTTTGTTATCGTATAAGAACATTAATGATGGCTTCGAGATCTTCCCGTGAGTGGATGTATAAAATGGGCACTCCTGATTTTGAAGTGGGAATTGAGGAGTTCGTCAAACAGGCAGACCGTTTTACTCGATCTCGAGGTTTCACGGATGGCAAAATAAAATGCCCATGTAAGAGATGCCAACACATACAGTGGAAAAAACACGAGGATTGTAAGTATGATGATGAAATAATTCAGTTGGTATGGCTTTGTCCCTGAGTATGGCTTTGTCAACAAGTGCCTCGTCTTAGCGAAGCCGTGAATTTAGTTCGTAACATGGTACTTGATGCAGCTGGTCCAGATTTTCATCTTCCTGATCTAGAAAATTCAGAATCTGAACCGCAAAATGTTGAACCTCCAAATCTAAAAGCTAAAAGGTTCTATGAGTTGTTGTCAAAAGCAGACAAGCCGTTACATCAAGGATGTGAACAACACTCTACTTTATTGGCGACGTCCAGGCTGTTGAGTATTAAGTCAGATTTTAACAAAAGTCAAGCTTGTTTTGATCGGTTTGTACAGGCAATTAAAGAGTTTATCCCAAATTCTACATTAGGCAATAATTATTACGAGTCTAAGAAGATGGTTTCAGAATTAGACCTTGGGTACAAGAAAATAGATGTTTGTCCAGCGGGTTGCATGCTTTATTACGGGGCTGACAAGGATAGGTTAGAGTGTTACAGATGTGGTCATCAGCGGTATAAACCTGAGGACCAAAGTAACACGAAAAGGAAAAACACACCATACAAGTACATGCATTATCTGCCACTAACACCAATCGAAATCCAAGACGTAGGTTCTATGGTTGTTGTGACTTTATTGACTGGTATGATCCGCTAATGTGTGCTAGATCAGTTACAATCATACCTTGTCTATTAAGGTCCAGGAATGCTATGGAAGCTACACTATAGGAAACAAGACGTGCATCTGCTAAAATGAGGAATTACTTTATCTTAAGTTGGGTTTTTTTTTTTTTTTTTTTTTTTTTTTTTTTACCTCTCGTGGTAATTTTCATGTGAAGCAGTATAAGTTAGTAGTGGTGAAGACAGTAGGTTATGGGTTATGGTTTTTTTGTTAATATGATGTATTTGATCACCGGTGTAATTTTTTGGTGTTTATAAAATATTAGTTCAATAGTAGCATTGATTCAGTTGTCAAATAGTCATTCTTATTGTTTTATGTCTTGGTTAATCTAGTACGTTTAGTTGTTGAATTTTATTTGGGTAAACATAAGTACTTGACCATTATCCCAGTGGGTTAAGTTTGTGTATTATAATCCAACATAATGGAATATATTCAGTTACCTAAACTGAAAAACAATTGTTTTTGCATACAAAAACCCCACTTAATGGAACTTTTAAACCATTTTGACTTTGTTTTGGTTAAAATAGTCATAAGAATTTGCATGTTTTCAATCACATAATGCAAATGCAAGTTATTGGAACCAAAATAAAATGACCTAAAAATGTAGAATATTAGTCCTAAAAGCCTTTAATTGCATATTCTTAATGCAACAAGTTGCAATAACTTGAAATTTTCAATTGCCTACCATAGTTACCATGTCTTGAACATATATCCAAATACAGAAATAAAAACAAGTCTTAAACATGTTCAAATAGCTGACATAAGTTTCAAAGACAAATTTAATCCTCGTCAAGTCTTTTTTGGTGAAGCAGCTCTAACTCTTTTACTTATGCCACCATCTCCAAATTTGCCTCCCTTATTGCACCTCTGTTCCATCTTGGTAATGAAGAACTTATACTTCCACTAGCAATTCCACTTTGATTTGTAAATGTATCACCAACCACTGAAGTTTGACAACTTGGAGTTGCAGCAGGATGACTTTCATTTTGTCTTGCACCAGCAGATGCACCTGAGTTATTGTGGGTTGCACGACCATCCACTAACCTTTGACCACTTTGAGTTACAACATGATGATTGTCATTTCCACCAGTGTTTCTTCCGACTGCATTATCAACATTCAAAAAAATTGGTAACAAATGAAAAAGAAAACAAAAACAAATACAAAAAACAAAAAACAAAAAAAAATCAACAACTTAATAAGACTAAGCCGTTTATTACCTTCTCTTGCACCAGCAAATGATGAACCTTGTGTGTCATCATCCAAACAAAACCTGACTTTCTTTCGGGGTCTTGAATTAGCAGATGAACCACCAGAATGTTCAACATGTTTCCCTTTTCCTTTGCTTGTTTTTCTAGACCCAGAAGTTGTTGCACCACCTTGACCCTTACTTGACTGCTTATTGTGACCCACGTTTCCACAAGAAGAACATTTAATATTTCTCACTTTCTTACTCAACTTCCCATTGCTAACACATGGTTTGTCCTTCATTTCTCCACTGACTCTCTTCTTCCTAGGCCTACGTACTTGAGGGTGATAATGTGGATGAGTTAGTGTTTTAAGACATGGAGATTTCTTCCAGTGTGACTTCCCATTCAATGATTGTATCTTGAAACTGTAAACTTCTTTCCATGTTTCTAGCCATTAACACTTATCAGTCCATGGCTCTAGTATTTGAACAGGATGGCCATTAACAACCATATTCCAGTTTGCAGCAACTGCATGCTTACAAGGAATCCCTATAATCTCCCATCTCCTACAACTACATGTTCTCCTAACAATATCGACTACACATTGTTCCCAAAACAACTAGTAACCTGGTACTTTTCTTCCCCATTCCACACAAATTTATAATTACTAGCATCTTCTTTGATTTTTGACATCATAATTGTTGCAGTAGGGGTTATAGGACCAGGACATTTGTCAATGGCTTTCTGAACATTCACAATTATTTTCATGCAATACTACCTAATGAACTCTAACAGGGTGATAATAGGTTTATCCCTACCAAGGACAAGGTTACCATTCAACACTTCACACATGTTATTCAGGAAAACATCTGAACGAGCTCTTCCAACACAAAAAAATAATATATTCTAGTAAGGATTTAATTTAATACATCATGATTATTAAATCACATAAGCTAATTTAATTTACCTAAAACGTGTGATCTGGACCAATGTTCTAGTGGAATTTTTCTAACCAGTCATGTGCAACAATATATAAGTCTTTAAGTGCTTTCATTCCAGCTTGATATTTAATAACTTTTCTAGTTGTAGCACACCTCTATAGTAGTTGCTTGTAAGCAAGTCCATTTCATTGCTTCATCACGTTTTCATGGATATGCCTTAAGCAGCATCTATGTTCTGCGCTTGGAGACACTTCATTCATTGCCTGAATGATACCTATAATAAAATTTGAACAATTAAAAGATAGACAGAATAATGAAAAAACAAAAAATAAATAAACAAAACTATATTGTACCTTTTGTCTATCTCATATGAAAGTCAAATTGGAGTTTCTATATAGATCTAGGTCATCCCCTAATATGTTCAAAAACCACACCAACAAATCTTTGCATTCAACTTCAATAAGGGCATAAGCAACCGGATAGATGCCATTGTTAGCATCTAGTCCTACAGCTGTTAACAATTGGCCAGGGAATGGGTCACTTATAAAACCTCCATCCAACCCCAATAGTTCCCTTCTACAAGCTTTGATCCTTGCTTTAATGCACCAAGACAGATATATTTTCTCCTGAATACTCTTGAAGGACTGTTATGATCTTCATGCATTTCTACTTGACATATGACTGTGCTTGCAGGATTTTTGGTTATCAAATCTTGAAGATAATCTCTTATCATAGACTATTGACCCTTGTGATCACCCATTATCATTTGTCAGCTGCTGCCTTGGCTCTGAATGCCTTCATGCGAGAAACATTTACTTCCTCTAATCAACCATGACCATCAGCAACCATATGATCCACATTATCAATGTTTTCTTTATTTTGATCTACCCTCACGTTATCATCAACAACTATATCATTTACCTCAGAATCCTCTACCCTAAAAGAATCTTCAACTACATGTTCCTAACTAACATTATCTCCATACAGACTTAAGTTAATACTACCAAATAACCCATCAAGCTCATCTAGTTCTTCATCTAAAGCTGGAAAATAAGATTCTTTAATAGGTAATTGTCTAAACTTAGACTCTTGCGTAGGTATTTCATATACCCTTGCATCTTCAGTAGGTAAATCAGTAAACCTAGACTCTTAATTAGGTATTTCATTTAACCTTGGCTCTTCATTAGGTAACTCAGTAAACCTACTAATTTTATCACTTACTTCTGCCTCCTCAAGTATAACGTATTCTAATAGTAGACTCTCAGATCAATTTTTTTTTATAAAAGTACTACTACCAATATGACTAGGATTACTAGGACCAACATCATTGTCCTTATCTATTTAATTTATAACAAGACACATTGCCTGCTTTGGCTTGAAGTTCCTACTTTGGACACAACATGTTCTATGTACACTTCAATGAAAATTATAAAACATTAGATTTTTGTTTGTCCAACCCAGGTCCTAAACCATATCATCTAACTTGTGAATCGAGAAGGTTTTAATATCGACCATATCAACAATACTTTTCCTACCCCCACGGTATACCCTTCCAGGAAAAAAGTGAAACTGACTACCATTGTGTATCCTCATTGTAAAAACAGTAGGAAGATCTTCTTTAAAAAGTCAAACCATAATTAGAACCTAATCAATAAAAATGTTAACCATTTTATACCAAATTAAAAAAAAAAAAAACAAACAAACCTAACATATGACACTTACTATGTTGCGTTTTATATTGAGTTGATAAATACTAAACAATAAAAGAAGAATGAATCAAGATGAAACTACAAGGACTTGAAAGATAAAGAATAAAAGTTAGGAATATTTGTTTCCTAATAACATTAGGAGTCTTTGTAAACCCTAATATCTCTCTATATAAAGAGATTAAGGGCGTGTGTTTTTAGTGTGCGTTTCAGTCATGTGTTAGGAAAACACCACCGATTCCACCACTTGGGATCGGTTCAATACTACAAGATCAGTATTATTGATCCTTGTTATAGGTAGATAACACATTCTATTATGATCGAATAGAATTATAGTATGTATTTGTAAAACCTTCTTAATAACAAAGATGTTTTGTTCAATCCAATGCGTATGTGTTCTTGTCTTTGTTATTTTTTTTTTTTTTTTGGGGTAAAAGGGATAACACTCCCTGGCAAAATATATTACACCAAAAACGTTGAAGAACATAGGATGAGGGCGTACACCCCTCATCTCAGCCCGTTACATAGGCAAAACACGTACCAAAAAGTACTAACTAGAAAACAGCCATAAACACAAACAGAACAAGACTATGGCAAAAAATGAAAACTACTTCCTACGACCTTGGAGCTTCAAGCCATATAACGACTTAAGAGCATCCATTTCACCTGGAAGATCATAAATTTGTTTTGAGTAATCATCATAGTCATCATAGTCATCATATTCACCTTCAAGCTCATTACCACCACCAAATAAATTAACAGGTTCGTCTACCTCATCTTCACTTTCAGAAACCACGACATCGCCCACTTTAGAGAATGGGTTAACCCTCTTATTAGAAGATGTAGATGGAGCAGAAGAGATATTAGTCAAAGGAGGCTCAGTCTGCTCCGTAGAATGCATATCACTCACAAGAGGAACTTGTGATGTAGTACCAGTCGGAATCGACTCATCCTTATTAGCTTCCATAGTACATTCATCATCCACATCAATAATGGTGTCACCTGGAATACCAAAACCATCATTATCTTCCACATTAAGAACATCAAACTGATTAGAAGTAGTGATCTTGGTTTCACTCGTACTAGCCACATCAGAAGCCTTCTTCTTACTAACATTAACTTTCTTAGGAATAGTAGGATTCTTCTTTGGCTGATATTCAAAATGCTTACCCACAACAGGTTTAGTAAAACCTCCGCGACCCGGATTCAAACCAGCTTGCTTACCCTTCTTCTTATTGTTAACAGTCTGAAAACCATCATTTACATTCTTAGAAGGTTGAGCAGTCGGTGTCACACCCTTAGGACAATCCACCAATACATGTCCAAACACCTTGCATTTATCACAGCGTGGCGGTTTCCACTCATATTCCACACGGATCTTCTCAATAGTCGAACCCGAACCGTCAAGCAAAGGAATCTCAACAGTAAGGCTGTCCCTAAGTACCTCATCCGACTTCACTTCAATCATACATCTAGCAAAGCTACTCCTACCCCAAGATTCTTTGCACATCTGACTAGTAAAAGCATCCAATCTCTTGGGAGTCCCAATCACAGTAGCAAGCAAACTAAGCCCGTCATCAGAAAACATCGCTAAAGGAACATCATGAAATTTAACCCACACCGGAATGTGAGTTAAATCCTCTTTCAACAAATTGGTGTTCAGATTCCAAGGTTTAAGAATAATAGGAACATTACGGATCAACCAGGGACCATTATCAAGCACATCATCAACACCTTTCTTCGAATTAAACTTGAAGAAGAAAAACCCCTTAGCGTTCATCATTACCTTCTGTAACCCATACTTAGCCCACGCATTGCGAACATAATAATCCACGACAGGAAAAGCAAGACGCTGACCAAGAAAATATCCATAGAGTGTATTCTCAAACCTCATGTTCACTTCTTCCACTACTTTCATTGGAACTGAAAGGTCAACATTTTCCTTCTTTTTGCTGCATTCTAATCTCCGAAAATTAGACACGTGCTTTAGAGATTCGTTAGAAGCAACACCCACATAAGAAGCCGACTTCACTCCATTACCACTAGTAGAATCAACCTTAGGTGCAGTAGGGGTAGCAGTAGCATTCGAAAGAGTATTAGAAACATTACCATCAAATGAGGAAGCCATATTAGCAGCAATATCATGCTGAATTTTGTTCATGGCATCCTTAAAATTCTTATGCGCATTAGCTATCAATTGTTCCACATTAGGTTGTTTAGACTCATGTGTAACATGAAGCTTTTTCTCATCATGAAGAGGTAATGGTACCCCATTATTATCCACAAACACAAGCTTACCTTCAACAATTTTCCGTTCCATGTCGCGGATCTTATCATCAAGCGAACTCGTCCCAGCCTCAAGTGAAATCGGCTTCACTTGTTTAAGAACATGTCCACAAACATCACTATTACGCGTATCAGTATGAGCATCAGTTGCATGAGGATCATTCACCTTCAACCCAGACTTAATACTATTCGAATCAGTAACAACATGCTGCCCAGGACCATTCTTCATAGTAGTCGAATCCTTACTCACACTCTTAGGACTCAAAAAACCCTTATTCATCTCTCCCTACCAGTAAACAAACCAAATTAAAACAACACAAACGTTACCAGCAGATTGCATAGCCAAAACAAAAAATTAACCCTAATTGCTTAGGGTTTTAAGCATGAAACCCAACCAATCTAACCCACGTCCATGAAGGAAATCCAAGATGATCTAAGGAGTTATATCAAACTTTACAATTGGTATCAGAGCTCAGGGAGCTCATGATCTAGGGATTACAAGGTTTCTTAAGTCAATGGAATGAAGCAGTTTTACTACAGAATATAATTGACTTGTCAATTTTTAAGGTTATTGTTTAAAAGCCTACTGTTATTTAATTAAAGTGAAGAAAAGAAGGCCGTGGGGCTTGTTTGTCGTCTGGTGCATAAATGGTATATTTCATTCTACTCATTAAGGTTATTGCGATTAGTTCTTTTGTCATCTTTAGCATGAGATCTATAACCTCGTACTATTTATTCTTCATTAACAGTGACATAATAAATTTTGGTGGTAATTAATTCTTCATCTTGGTTGGTATCGGTTACTTGATTGGTCAATTAATCTTCTCTTGATTAATTTGATTGGTGGAGATATCATTAATTCTTGTCACTTAATTGAGACAATCATAGGTCGGTGGAGATATCTTGATTGATTCACTTTAATCGTAATTATGGGTCAGATGATGAAACATATGTTATACATTCAATCAATGTCATATTCTTTTTGTCCTATTCAATTTGTTTGTTCATCATGGGATGGTTGGAATTAAAGTTATTTTCGATCGCACTTATGGGATACATGATTATTATTTGCTTCATTGATCTCCATGTGGGGTTTACATGCATTTTATACTCAGATTGTTGGTGGACCATGTAGATCGATGGTATTTATTTATGTAGCTGCATGAGGTTCTTTGTTAATACTGCCATAGAAAGTTTATACTGATAACCCTAAGTTTATAGTGCTACGCATTTCAGAATTTAATGTCGCTCCTTATGTTTATTAGTACCATTTTCAATTTTTAATGTTGCTAATGTTATGTTTATGTTGCTACTTCGACTTGTACAGCTAGTAGGTTTTAGTACCGCTCGATATGGATTTTAATGCTAGTAGTGGTGTTTAAAGATGCCTGCTTGAATATTAATGCTGCTAGTTTGGTTCGTTATTGGACAATACATGGTTTTGATACACAGATGGTTTGAAGTATATCAGAAAACACACAATGGAGATTAGATTTTATTTTAAATGTTCTTAAACGTTTAAAAAGGCTTTGTTTTTGGATCCATTTGAATAATTGATTACGAAGAAGACGGATTCACTTATTGAATAGTTTTACGTCTTTTTAATTAATTTTGAAAACCTTTGTTTGCTTTTAAAACATAGATTCGATCTTTATGTGAATTCAACTCTTGCACAATATAAACAATTATATGTAAGTAAATAAAGACAATGCAAGTAAAATAATGAGAGTAAAGAGATAGAAAGATCTAACCACGACATAAAAGGATTTATAGTGGTTTGGCTACAAGGACACCTTCCTTGCCCTACTCCACTCCCAAAGCACTTAACTCGAGAGTTCTCTTCACTATGTCAACAAGCTCCCTTATGGCGTAGAAAACCTTATACACTTTTGCTTACACCTATTTAAAGACACTAACTAAATGTCAAGTTCTAATCCTAGCTAGAACCAATCTCACACCACTTGTATCTTCAAAACTTCTTTCACGACTACTTCACGACTTCTACACGATTTCTTTACGACTTCTTCACAACTTCTTCACAATTTCTACACAACTACTTCACTACTACACAACACTACCTATTCACACCTTCACTACCTATACACCTTAGCTTCTTTACACCTTTGCTACTTGCAAAACTAATCTACACACTTATGTTCACAACTAACTACCTAGCTTACAAAAGTTACACACGAAGAATGAATTAATGATTTAGAAAGAATTGTACACTAACAAGAGTGAGAGGATCACACAAAGTTGTAATACTTCTAATCTTGAAGGTTAGAGGTATTCTTCTCTTGCACTTGAATGCTTGAAGCTTGGATCATTTAGAAACAAAATCTTATGATTATGTGATCAAAGGATTTAAGAGAATAGAAATAGAGAATTAGATCAGAAAGTTTGGAGTGCAAAAGGTGGGGAAAAAGTCCATATATGAACCAGTATTTATAGACAAATCTGCCAGCTGGAAGAGTGTGGCCGGTCCCCTTAATTAAGGGCCGGCCCCTTAATAATTAAGGGGACCGCCTTACAAATTAAGGGGGCTGCCCATTTCTATCCGTTGGACAAATTTGTCTTTTTGTGGAGAAGGTTTTTCTGGAATATTTTTGCCATTTTTGGTTAAAAATTTGAATTCATATATTTATATTGATTTAAACATATTTATTTAATACCAAAAATGATTTTCTAAAAAATATAAAATGTTTGTGACATTTTATAAAAAATCTAGAGTTTAAGAAAATGTTCCTTTGATCATAAAATGCATTAGGCATTTTGTTTATTCATACCTTAAGTGATTGAGTTGTAGAAATGTATATTAACAACTAAATACTTGTTTACATACTAATCTTTGTGATTAATGATTTTACATTTTGTGATTATCAAAACGTAGAGATATCAAAAAGATTCAATAAGGTTTTTAGGCATTATTTATATCAACAATATCCTGCTTTTTGATGATTACAAAATCTAAACTCATTAAATCAAAAATTTGTTTTAGACAAGTATTTAGTGAGCTTATATTCATTTCTCCCCCTTTCTATAGCATCAAAAAGGTTAAGCCGACTAGTTTTATGTGTAAAATTAGACGGGATGAAAGCTCCCACTTGATGTGTACTCCCCCTCATTCGAGGGCACCAAGGAATTGAGCTATGGAATACTTGGCTACAAAAAATATGTTAAGAGTACAAGACATATATATGCAAAGCAAGAATAAAGCAAACATAGATAACTAATCCATTCAAGCATTTAAGATGGTCATATAATGTATATGAGCATCATTACAACATTCAATATGCATGAATCATATTGATTACAATAAAATGAAAGAAATAAAATAGTCCTAAATTGCCAAAGAGAGCGCTTGCACTTGCTTGCAACACACGGTTGAATGTTTTTATTGTTTGAGGGGAACATAAGCATAAAACTTGGTTGTTTGAAGGAGAAGGGTATGGAATGGAAGAGGTGGATCTAACGATGTTGTATCGTGTCAAGGGAGGTATTAGATGAGGACGTGTGAGCAGATATTAGATCCAAGAAATATCTTCACTCAAGTAGAGGATTTGTTTTTGGAGGAAGATGCAATAAGGGCAATAATGGGTGTGGTTTGTAACTTGATCCAAGTTGAGAGAGTGGGGTAAGCAATTTTCATAGGGTGATGATGGAGGTTGCCCTTTGTTGCGTTGTGCAAGATGCATAGCAAGGAGATCACTTAGATCATGGATTTGGTTGATTTCTTCACGGAACTTTTGCTTTTCCGTGGCAATGTGGAGTGAATCATTTGGCTGAAATGGATGAAGTGGGGGTGTGTAGTTGGAAGTGAAGTTGTTGGAAGTATAGTTTGATGGTTGGCCAAATTGATAGGAATTGTAATAGGTTTCATTAAAGTTGGTTTAAGGTTGAGATGTGTAGTTTGGGACGAAGGTGGATGTTTGGCCAATGTGGTAAGGTTTGTAAAGTGGTTCAATGGAATGATCTTGTGGATTTGGAGTATAGTTGGGAAAGTAAGTAGGTGGAGGTGTTGGTTGATTACCAATGTCGTTGGTTGGGATGGACTTGTATCGAGGGCTTGTTTTTCTTCGCCTAACGGGTTTTTCGGTCATCCTTGCTAGCTTTGAGACTTTTGATTTTGGTTTGATGGGAGAGGACATGATGGGATGAATGAAAGATTGATGTGAGGAATGGAAGTATTTATAGTGCAAGATTCATGTGATTTGGGATGGATAATGTTTGATGGAGGGATTAGGACAAAATATATTTGTGAATTTTGGGAAGTGTAGGATGAAATAGGCTGAAAAGCAGAAAAGGTTCTGTAAATCCACCCATCAGATGGCTGATCCCCTTAAATAGGGGCCGGTCCCCTTAATTATTAAGGGGGCCGCCTTAAGATTAAAGGGAGCCGCCCATCTGGTGGTTCCCAGATTGCCAGAAAAGGGTTTTTGGCAGAAAGTTGTCGGAAAGGTTGTGTTTTAAGGTTTAGTTTCAAGCAAGTTCAACTCTTTGAGCCAATTTAGCATATAATATATATGCATTTGGTCAAGCATGCATTGACCAAATGCATGCTTGACCAAGCATGCATGCACAGACAATTAAGCAAAAGAACAAGCAAGCAAGAAAATCTATCTAGAAAGAGCTTATTAGAACAAGGGCAAAGGCAACTAGCAAGTAGGAGACTAGTGATGGAACAAATGTGACAATATGATTATTGATTTTGTCCTAGTGTGTGCCTAGATGCAACAAATGTGGAGATGTGATTGTTTTGACTCCTAATATGCAATAAAGATCCTAAGAAACAATGCAAAGTCTCCTAGATTTGATTTTACTCAATTCATGAATGTCAAAGATATATATTGGGTTATATAGTTTGACAATTCATGTGAGATTTTATGCATGATTTTAAAGATGGTTTTTGGCATTATTAAACAATGCAAGTAAAATTGATTTTCATGTGTTTCCTAGATGTGAGAATAATTTGGATAAAATAGATTGAGTTTTGGTTTTACAAATATGTTTATGCAAAAAGAAAAATATCAATTTCCCAATCTTTAATTTTGTGCAAAACAGATTCCTAGACACAGGTTTGAGGAGAAAGAGAAGGAAAAAAGAAGAAAAAAATGTTTATGCAGTTAGATGGCCGGTCCCCTCAATGTGAGGCCGGTCCCCTTAAAAATTAAGGGGAACGCCCTTATAACAATAAGGGGTCTGCCCATCTGATGGAAAAAAATGAAAAGTGGCTGAAAATTTAGTCAACTTGTTACATCATTCCTATGAGTAAGGATCAAATGAGAAGAATTCTTAAAATAAGAAGGATGAGAAATAATTGTAACTACATATTAGAGATGCATCAATTTGAATTAGATGCATCCATAATCTTGAGATGTATCATGATATATTTTCTAGCTAAAAAATAGATGCATATACATATATTCGATGCATTTCATCAAGTTAGACGAATCCTATATATTTTTCGTCCTCTGCGGGTCAAATTTGTTGCTAGTACTACTTTGCATCATTTTCACTTTAAAATCACTTTCGAAACTAATTGTGATGCATCTAAATGAATAGAGATACATCTAATTCAAGTAGATGCATCTCAAATATATCATTATAGTCATTTCTCATTCTTCTCATTTTAAGATTTCTTCTCACTGGATCCTTACCCTCATTCCTATACCTAAACGTAAGTGGTTAAAGGGTTCACACTTAAGGGGTTTAGTGAATATATCTGCTATGTTATCTTCCAAGACAATCTTTTCTATACATATGTTTCCTTTCTGTATGTTATCGCAAAGTAAATGGTGACGAATTTCTATGTGCTTAGTCCTAGAGTGGTGAACGGGATTTTTACTTAAGTATATGGTACCTTTGTTATCACACATAATTGGAACATTTTCTAACCTAATACCATAGTCTATAAGAGCTTGTTTCATCCATAGTGCTTGTTGACATGCCTTTCCGGTGCTTACATATTCGGCTTTGGTGGTAGAAATAGCAAGAGAGGTTTGCTTCTTCGAAAACCAAGATGTTAGACAACATCCCATAAACGTGCAAATGCCGCTCGTATTTTTTGGTCCACGTAGTCTCCCGCATGATCCGAATCCGCATAGACGATTGTTTCTGTGCCGGATCCCTTAGGATACCATAATCCTAAGTGTATAGTGCCCTTAATGTATCGGAAGATACGCTTAACCGCTTCTAGGTGCGAGGTTTTGGGATCCTCTTGAAAGCGAGCACAAAGGCAAACACTAAACATGATATCGGGTCTACTTGCCGTTAAGTATAGTAAACTACCTATCATCCCTCTATACTTAGTATTGTCTACGGACTCACCTTCTTCATCTCTTGTGAGTTTGACTTCCATAGACATCGGTGTTTTCATGGGCTTAGAGTCTTCTAGTCCAAATTTCCTAAGCATTTCCTTAGTATATTTAGATTGGTTGAAAAATATTCCATCTTCTAATTGTTTTATTTGTAATCCTATGAAGAAGTTTAGTTCACCCATCATACTCATCCCAAACTCATCATGCATGATGTTAACAAATTCATCATACATTTCTTATGAAGTCGATCCAAATATAATGTCATCGACATATATTTGAACAATGATAAGATTTGGGCTTTTTCTTTTAGTGAAAAGAGTGTTATGTACCATTCCCATGGAATAATCATGTTCAATAAGAAAAGCTTTTAATCGATCATACCAAGCCTTGGGAGCTTGTTTGAGTCCATATAAAGCTTTCTTGAGTTTATAAACATGATCAAGTTTTGCGAAGTCAATGAATCCTGGAGGTTGTGCCTCATATACCTCTTCATTGATAAAACTATTAAGGAATGCACTTTTCACATCCATTTGAAATAACTTAAATTCTATGGCACATGCATAGGCAAGAAGTATTCTTGTAGATTCTAATCTAGCTACGGGGGTATAAGTTTCGTCATAATCAATTCCTTTTTGTTGATTATAACCTTGGGAAACTAACCTAGCTTTGTTCCTAGTTACAATTCCATTTTCATCTAACTTGTTCCTATATACCCATTTAGTTCCTATGATGGTCATGTTCATTGGATTTGGGACTAATTCCCAAACGTCATTTGTCTTAAATTGATTTAGTTCTTCTTGCATGGCCATAATCCAAATTTCCTCTTTTAAGGCTTCATTTATATTTATAGGTTCTATTGTAGAGAGGAGACAAAAGAAGTTGTTTTTATCTTGGGCTTGTGATCTAAGAGTTCTTTAATTTAGGTGTTATCTAATGGGTGTGATTTAGATTCCTTAATATTTACTACTTCGTTATCCACTAATGTTATATCATCATTATCATCTCCTAAGGGTTTTGTTTTACTAACCTCAATGGCTTTTTCTTCAACTAGGTCATCATCTTCTAGGGCAATGTTTTAGGAGGTGGTGGTGTTTCATCAAATGTTACATTTAATGATTCTTCTACTTTCATGGTGTGTTTGTTAAGTATTATATAAGCTTCACTATTTTGTGAATAACCTAGAAAAATTCCTTCGTATGGTTTTGGGTCAAACTTAGTAAGATAATCCCTAAAGTAATTTAAGTTGGTTTTCTACCTCTTAACAATTCATATGGAGTTTTTCCTAAGATTCTCCTAATTGATACTCTATTAATTATGTATATTGATGTATCTACGGTGTGACACCAAAACTTCTATGGGATGGATTGTTCATTTAGCATTGTTCTACTCATTTATTGTAGTGACCTATTTTTTCTTTCTACTACACCATTTGATTGGGGAGTACAAGGAGCGAAGAAATTGTGAGATATTCCATTTAAATCACAATATTTTCCAAATTGTACTTCGTTATCAAATTCCCTACTGTGGTCCGTCCTAATAGATACTATGGAACATCCTAATTTATTTTGGATCATTTTACTAAATATCTCAAATTTTTCAAAGGCTTGGGTTTTGTCACCTAGGAAACTAGTCCACGTGTATCGTGAATAGTCATCCACTATTACTAAGGTATAATGGTTTCCTACGTAGCTCCGCATAGTGGATGGATGTAACACCCCCAAAATTTGGTACAGCGGAAGACTTACAAGCTTTTGGGGTGCTACGGGGATTTGTAACATCACAAGTATATAAATAAAGATAGCATAGATAAAATGTAAACAAAAATCAATATTTAGTTAAGGTTTACATTCATCCAAAATCTTTGAAAAATGAAAGCCCATAATAAATAAAGTAAATAGGTCCATAAAAAGAAATATCATAGTTTCATCGATACGTCAAACCATGCCAAATCCAAGCTATGCCACCGAATCCAAACTACGAAAACACGCGTCTAGTTACCTGAGAAAACATGCTAAAAATCAGCTTACACTGGTGAGTTCATAGGTTTAAATCTTAAAGTAATGATGGACCTGATGGGTTAAGCGCTATGTGTGACTAGAGGCAGGTACAGATAAGCATTCCAACATTCTAACAATTCTCAACAATGAATTTCTTATCTACGAAAGATAAGTGGTCATACTGAGTGGATCCCTCGGCGGTCACTAGCCAGGTCATCGATACAACAAGGAACCACCCGTTACTGCCCTGGGTCTAGGCCGTAGATAGAAGTCTATTCTTAACTAGGTCATCCCTAGAAAGTCACCAACTACCGCAAATCTATCCTTAACTAGACAACACAATATAGCAAAACTAAAATAGTGGCAGGTCCGAAAACAATTTGCATGCATTCTCCCCCAAATTTAGAAAACAGTAAAATACGAATAAAAGTGGGGCTATGAAACTCACCTAAAATCGAATAACGCACAGGTAACAAAGCAAGAGAATAAAGAAACAGCTAAACGTCTCGGCCAACTACGGACTTGGCACCTAATCATAATAAATTCGGCTCAATATTGTTTTTCAAATAATTTAGTATATTCCCAAAATTTCCCAAATCGTTTCCGTTTTATCTTCCAAAACAACCGCTTGAAAATCGTTAATTAATGTTTGGATTGGTATCGTCGGGTGGAGGTATACTAGAGACAAAGTCTCGACTCAAGAGAACTCACGCCAAAACAAACAAACCAAAAATAGCCTCAAATGAAAAAGTCAAAATAGCATGCAAATGCACAATGCGTCAAACAAACCAAGTAGTACACGAAACATATAACGTCAATCAAGTCAAATCTCAAGTCAAAACTAAGGTCAAAGATATGACCTTAAGAGTCGATAAGTCCTCGTTCGAAGGGTCAATCTCTTATCAAATTCGTCAACCTGATAACCTTAACCATTCTTCCGTTTACTTATTGAATCTAAAGTTATATCATATATACAAGCCGTAGGATACATTTCCCACTAATATTGTCATTTGGTTTTTTTATTGAGCTCCTATTGGGCTCGTCAGTCCAATAGGTCCAACAAACGTACTAAATGACCTATTAATGTTAAACCAATCCGTAACTCCAATAATAAATGAGGGTAATAACTACTAATGAGAGCTACTATCTATTTAGTTTTACGTACACTCAAACATTTAATAACTCTCGTTTTAGAAAACTTTATATTATTTCTGAAACATATCCATTAAATCATAAAAGTCGATTTGTTTTAATAAAGCTACCGATAAGTATTAATCTAATTTAAGAGTCAATAGTTATCGCTAACTGATGAGGCGAAAAGTGTTACGCTTTTAGGGGTCATTTAAGCCGTAAGTCAAGATTATTTGATCAAATATTGCCCTAAATCGTTCCTTTTGTCATTTTAGGTACTTTGGAAAAGAAATCTGGAAAAGGAAGCATTTTGGACGTTTTTTGAGCGAAAAGTGAAGAAAACGGCAAAGTCTCCAAATCAAGCTGGAAATAGTACCGGACGGCGTCACGTATTGCATGTGACGCCGTCATGTTAAGGCAAAAGAAGTGGATAAAAAGTATAACGAGACGCGCCAGAATGTTTTTGGGATTTAAAGTGTGACGGCGTCACCAAGGCCGTCACGTACAATTTGCAAGAGACGGCCATGAGAAGATTTACAAGAGACGGCGTCAGATCTGGGTCTAGGCAATCCGAGGATACCTTTGCTGGTGAGTTGACGGCGTCAGGATTACAACGTGACACCGTCAGACCTCAAAATCTATATATAGTTTTCTAATTTTCATTCATTAAGAGGAGAATTTTGGAGAGACTTTTGGGAGTACTTGTGGAGAAACCCTAGGTCGAATTTTACAGGGTTTTTTACCCTTCTATCATCCATGTTTTAATAAAGATAATTCTTCCAATAATCATTCAATATGTCTATGTGTTGTTTGATTCTATCTTATGCTTGTCTTTACTTTAACATGCTAGGCTAGGTTTTCTTTGTGTTTGCTTAGATGTAACTAGCAGGGTACCCGCGCGTTGCGTCGGCGGGTACCCTATGATTGAAATTTTTGACGAACAATATTTTGCTAATATTTGTATACCGTGACAATAAGTTTATTAAAAAAAGGATTTTTTTTTTTTTTTTTTTTTTTTTTTTTTTTTTTGTATTAGCAGTTAATTCAAGGAACCCGACGATTTTCAGCCCAAAAATGCTTTGTAGTTCAAACTCGATTTAGCGCAAAATTAATTAATAATCTGTCCTTTCTTACATAGCCCAAGACAAATTATTTTCCAAAATATTAACACAAATTTTAGGCCCACTATTTCTAATCCTAAACCACTGCACAGCCCAATACACAAAATGATAACCAGCCACTAAAACTCCTATAACCCTAACCTTACTTCATTTCGTTTCACACTTTAACATCAGCCACCACAATAAATTTCTCTCAATCTTATCCCACCAAACACTTTCTTTTTGGTTTTCTCTTACAACCTTAAACACGTCACAACCATTTCCTTTAATTCTTACCTTATCATTACCGAACTACAAAAGATAAACCTCATTGCTTGTCTTTGACCTACGAAAACAAGGACGAACAACCCCTTTGTAACCTTTTTAGTTTCTTCTTGAACCGGTCAATCATTGACAATATTCACACACCTTTTTGTATATTTGAAAGAGATGTTAATCGACTTGAAGATCTTGCGATAGTGAGGTCCCTGGTAAGTTGTTTTCTTACTTTTAGCTGAACCACACAAATCATTGACACAAGCCTTGAACTGTGGCTTTGTTGTTATGCTTTTGTTGGTTTTTTGTTTCAATAGATCGATGATAGGTGTATCGGTGGAGGTGTCGGCTGATGTGGTGACGAAGTGGTGGTGGTGGTGGTGATATGTGAGTCTTGAAGGTTGTACATTGTGCCTAAATGGTTGTAATTTTGGGTTTAGGGGTGTTTTTAAAAGCATTAATGTAGAATTCATAGAATTTTGGTCTGAATTTCATTCCATGCTATTTTTTGTTGTACACCATGCTTTGGTTGTTGTAATTATGAAAATTGGTTGCTTTAAAGTGTTGTAAACCATGCATCATTTTTTGTAAATCCGAAATTTTTGGAGAGAGAGTGATTTGTGTATTATATGTAGTATAGATGAAACCTAGCTATTGATTATTGGTTGGTTGGTTGTTATTAATTGTATTGGATGAATGATATCGATGTTAGGCTTAAGAAAACTGGCATACTTTCAATTGGTAACATGCTTGAACGTCTTAAGAAACATGAATCGGATGTGTACTATGATTATTTGGTTATATTTAATGCATGAGTAACTACTAAGGAGGCCATGTTAGGAGCTGGTTGTCGGCTCGACATAGGAAGAGGTAGAAGCTTATAGAGTTAGGGAAGATCGTACACGGCCCTACAAATGGTATTAAAGAATATAACCCGTCATCCACGCAATTGTAACAAACTAATCAACTAGTAAAAAATAGCTAGGGAGTCGTAAAATCTAAGTAAACGCGTTTCTCTCATTATTGTTTTTCTCTACATTTTATTTTCTTGTTATTTTATTTTTATTGCATTTGTAGTTAATTGGGTTAGTTGACTAGCAACTAATTCCGCCCACTTTTCCAATACCCGAGATTTTACTTGCTTTCCAAAAAACCATAAAAATACGAAAAGAATCATCTCCACCTATAGACCTAGTTTAATTAAGTTTTAATCCTAACAACACTATTCCCTGTGGAGAACGATCAATCCCTCGTACTTGCCACTACACTATACTACATCATTCAGGTAGATTCCTTTCTAGTAAGATTTTTATTTTTATTTTCATAGGTTTTCTTTAGTCTATCTTATTTCTTTGTTTCCTTTGTTCGTAAACTCTCCCGATGGATAACAATAGCATTGATAGTTTGATTCCTGTTATTCGTGTTTTCCGTCGTAGGATTTTCCAACTACCCATCTCAATCCATGTAGTGGAAAATGAAAACCCACCTAACCTCTCGCCTGACCACCACTTTGGCAATGATTCTGAGATGGAGGTGATTGAGGCTAAACGGTTTGTCTAAATTAACCAAGTGAATGGTCAACAAAGTCAAACAGCCTAGAGTCAATCTCCGAGGGAGTATAGTGTTTCCCCGGGTCGTTATATCCTGACGAGGTTGTGATGGTATCGAAACGGGTTTGTGATCGGGTGAATTTGGACAGAAAGGGGGTTTGTGATTTATTACACTACAGAAATGTACAAGGAAATAGCTTAAATAAGCTATATTAACAAGATTGTAAAAGTGGAAAACCCAGAAACGTTTAAAAACCAAAAACCCGTACGTTCAATTTAAATTTATGTGGACGTACGAAATAAAAAGTGAAAACTGAAATCTGAAAACCCCTAGGGGGTGAAAATGACTTTTTTACAAACCTAAGGATGAAAGAAAAATTTTAGAAAAATAAAATAAATTTTTACACTAATTAATTATTTATTATTAATTAAATACTATTTAATACTAATTATTAATATTTAAATAACTTAAATACAATATAATATTATTTTAATACTAGAAAAGTGAAAATTAAATTTCTAAAATTATAAAATAACTAAAAACAAATTTTAAAATTAAAAATATGTGTTTTTGTCTTTTTGTGGATTTTATATTAATTAATTACTAATTAAATATTAATTTCCTAATTAAACTAATTAAAATTATTAAAAATACTAAAAAGACTTAGATAATTATGAAAATTTTTATAAATCTAATTAACCATTACAGGAATCCTAAAAACTTATAAAAAGTTTGTTTTATGTATTTTTAAACTATTTTACTAGTTATTATCCTAAATATTAATTGTTGATCCCAGTTGAGCTTAAACGATCTTATATAGAAGTTAACTTGAATGAATACTTAAGCTAATATGCGGAATATAAAAGCTTAACTTAAGAAGAATTATGATTCTCTTTCAACACTTCAATATTATTAATACGAGCACTCAACAATGCTAGGGTTTTACAACCTTGAAGTGAATAAATAACACGTACATATACTAACCCTAGGATCCTCCTTTTATAGACTAAGGAGTCCTACTAGGTTTACAATACCTTTCTCTACAAGATACGTATATTCTAGATAAATATAATATTTACACAATCTATTCTATATTTATCTAAACCGTATACATCCTTATCATATTAGCAGCAGATTCTGTCAGCAGTATTTATCCTCAGCAGCACTTTGACCTTAGCAGCAAAATCATTATCACTAGCAGCAGTTTCACTCAGCAGCAGTTTTACTCAGCAGCAGTTTCAGACCCAACAATCCTCCCCTAAACTTATTATTTATCTCTAAATAAGTAAGTTTCTTCTAAGCTCAATTAATTACTTGGAGGATGCTTCCAAACACTTCAACTCTTGAAAATTCAGTTGATTAAATATCTTCTTATACTTTGACAGCAAATTGAATGCTTGATCATCAGAATCATAATGTTTCTGTAGCTTAAGTGTTTTGTCACTATTAACCATCTGATTGACAATATTCCAGTATCTTACCACTGGGTAATCTACTTCAGCTAGCATATACAAAGTAATAGGTCCAATTTCTAGCATATGAACTCCAGAATCTTGAAAGAGTCTCCATTTTCTTACTTTGTATTCTACTATCTCTGTCCATTCAGAATCATCCATTGAAGGTTCAAACATAAGTTTAAGAGCTCTCCACATAACATTATCAGAAGAAGTTAAGATATGATCAATTTGATCTCTCTCATACTTTTTACCATCAAATTTCTTAGCTCCAAACTTTGCCTTGTATAACTTCCACAAGTCTTCAACATCCTCTCTATCAAAGTAGTGTAACATCTGTTGAAATCTAAGAAACCTGTGAGTCTTACCATCAGATCTCTGGACATCATGAAAGGCTCCAATGTTAGTATCATACCCTGTAGTTACTTTGACAATAGGATATTTAACTCCTAATGGTTTGGCATCAACTACTTCAGGATCTTCCATCTTGCCAACCACAGTATAACCCTTCAATTGTTCTTTTTGATGCTCAGAAGGAATGTGATCAAGACCATGTTTAAACTCATCTCCTTCAGGCATAGAACTGCTTCCTTCTCCAATCTTTCTCTTCTTCTTTGCAACTGACTTATGAATAACACCTTTTCTTTTATTACTCTGCACAGAAGAAGTAGTCTTTGCTGCATCATCCTCAATCTGTTCAACAACATTAGCTTCTTGAACATGCTCTGCTTCAGCTACCTTTTCAGGTACCAACTTCTTGTTCATCTGAGCAATCTGTTCCAAGTCTTCAGCACATCCCATAGGATAGAAAGTATCTGTTCTTCTCTTAGTTTGTTGATACAAGTCAAAAACCTCTTTATCAGAATAAGATTTCAACTCTATCAATTTCCATCCAGCCATATTCTTTAGATATCTTTCATATTCTTTTCTTTGTTGTTTAACAGTTGGACCTTTAAGTATCTTTATCTTCTTTCTAGCAGCATCATTTTGCTTTCTCTTCTTGATAATGAACTCCTTGTACCAGGATTGCACATCAAAAGTTGAAGTTTCAATACCTTCCTCTTTGACCAACTTTTGAAATTCAATATCAGCATCAATTCTGATCTTCTCATTAACCCATTCATCATACTTCTTTAATTCTTCAGCCTGTCTTTTCTCTTCTTCCAAAAGTAACTGTTGATCATCATCATGTAATTTAAGTGCAACAGCAGAATCATATTCACTTAGAAGTTCCTTAGGCCAAGAATCAAAAGGTATATCTGTGAAATCAATGCCTTTATACATCCACCTCTGAATATCAACTTGCTTGCCTTTACCCTTATCTGTAGAAGATGATATGATTGTCTTCCTTTGAGTAGCAGCAGGTTCTTTTATTGTTATTCCTTTTTGAGGTTTTCTTGTTACTAATGATGTAATTGTTGTTGTGATAGGTTGTGGTAATGATTGAGTTGGTAGTTGTGGTGTCTGTTTGGAATTAGAGTCATCAGTAGTCTTCTTACTTAGCAAAACCATTGCCTCTGCAGCAGCATTGTCCATAGACCCAGCAGCAGAGTCTTGTGCTTCAGCAGTATTCACTATTCCACTAGCAGCAGAACCAGAAACATCCTTAGCAGCAGAATTATGAATAGCAGTAGAGTCAGCAATAGCAGCATTTTCAACATGTTTTACCACTGAATCTTCCAAAGTCTTTAACACATTACTCATCAACCCTGTTGCCTTCACTAGTTGCTCAGACTCCAAAGTTTTAAGAGTTTCTACCACCTTTTCCATAACAACTTCATTCCCTGATTTATCAGCAACTACAAAGTCTTCATTATTCTGAGGACTATCCACATCCATTTCTTCAATCACTGGAACCTCCCCTGAAACTATTCCAGCATCCATATCTTGAACATTATCAACTTTTTCAAAATTTACCTCCCCTGAATCCATGATAGTTTCATTCCTCCCCTGTTTGGAAGCATCCTCTTCCAAATGAATAGATGGTTCAGAAGAACTTACAACTTGATTAGTCCCCACTTTCTTCAATCGTTTCAAGGAGATTGAAGATCTTGATTTCTTAAAGCTCTTAATCTGTTTTCGCATTTTGATGATGACCTTGTCTTGACCAGCAACAACATCAGAGAGATTAAGAACCTTTTCTTCCAAAGATTTACATTTCAACCCCAAAGTGGTACAAGTAGCCGTCAATTCTTTTATAAGTTGCATTGTAGTCTCATCACTTCGACCTGTATTACCTGGTCCGAGAGGTGAATCACTGACAATGTCATCATGTACAAGTGGATCCGTCAATTCATGAGTCACTGGCCTGTCCTCATCACTTCGACCTGTGTGACCTGGTCCGAGAGGTGAATCTTGGGACAAAAACTCAGTATCAAACCTAGTTTGATCATCTAAGCCCCCTATGTTTTCCATTTGGCTAGGGTTACCCTCCTGAGAATCAGACTCATAAGAATCCTTTTCTCTAGATGTTGCCTTGGTTTGGGTCTTAATGATGTTATCACTATCCTGCTCTGCTGCTAAGCTAGAAGCAGTAGTGACAGCCCTTGCCAACATGTCCTCTCCATCACCTAGGACAGCCTCATCTGGTACAGCCATACTAACACCATCCTGAGGAAGATTAGTGTTCTTTTTGGTCTTCCTACAGGTATAGAGTATTTTAGGTTGTGTAGCAGATGTACTAAAATTGGGTGTGTGATGGGAATCAGTGGGATTTCCTGATCCTTCACCCTGGTTGTTTTGCACAATTTGTTCCATGAAAGAAGTAAGATTTGTATGTGCACCTGAAAAACCTTTGCCATGCTTAATCAAAAAGGTAAAAGTTCTTGAAGCCAATTTTGGAGCATCATATTCAGCAACATGGGTTCTTGTTTTAGAAATTTGTTTTTCAATAAGGATCTGAAGAAATCTTGGATATAAAAAATAAGAACCATCTTCAACACCTTTAAATAACCCCGCCAATATCATTTTAGAAAAATTAAATGGTTGACCTGTGCACAGACATATCATTGCAGAAGCAATGGTAGTACTGAACTCATGCCACCCAGATGTTTTAGGGCTCAAACAATGAAGGAATAGATGTACCAAAAACTTGTATTGAGGACTGATTCGCCTCAAACAGCTATCTTTTATTTCTCAACCACTTGTGAATGGTCAATGGTAAAATCAAACTAATCAAAGGCAAATGCTTCCGAGGAATACAGTGTTTTCCCGGGTCGTAATGTCCCAACGAGGTTGTGATGATTCAAAACGAATCTGTGATTAGTGAATCTGAACAGGGAATGGTATAAAAGTGTGTGTATGTGTTAAACTAGGGTTTTATAACTTAAATTAACTATTAAAACGATTACGTAAAACCTAGGTATCTAAAACGTATAAACGTACACCAATTTAAAATCAGACGCGATTGCGTACTGAGAAAAAGGTGAGTTTTAAGAAAAATAAACTATAAGGGTTAAAATTGACAATCCTATAAACTTAAACTTAAAATAAAGTTAAATTAAAAAGAAAACTATTTTTAATATTATTTTATTAATTATTATTAATTATTTAATTAAAAACTATTTAACTAATTAATTAGAAAATTATAAATACTACAAACTAAACTAAAAACTTATAAAAATATTTTCTAAACCTAAAATAGAACTTGAAGAAAGTATAAAAAATAAAAATAAATATTTTTGTCTTTTTATGAATTTCTTATTAATTAAAAACTATTTATATTATTTATACTAGTTAAACTATTTTAAATTACAAATAATATTAAACTAACTTAGAAAATTATGAAAATTTTTATATAACTAATTAACATTCATAGGAATCCTAAAAAATTATAAAAACTTTATTTTATGTATTTTTTAAACTAGTTTACTATTTATTATTCTATTTATTATTTAATTACTATTTAAACTATTTAAATTATAAAAACTATTAAATGAACAGTATAAATCACAAGAAAATTTATAAAATTATCTTATGACTTATAGAAGCTAGGAAAAATATAAAATATAGGTGTTACTATGTAAAAATTAATTATGCTATTTATAACTTACTTATTAATTAATTATTAATAAAACTATTTTTAATTCTAATAAATATTAAATGATATTATAAAAATCTAATAAAATTATTTAAAATACTTTAACCTATAAGGAAATTAATAAAAATATAAAAATACAGATTACTTAATAAAAATATAAAAATGAAAATTAAAATTAAATTGAATTAAATAGAAACTATCACTTAATTTTATATTGTTTTTTTCTGGATTTTTATTTTACAAAACTTTATTATACATAAAAATAAGTAACTTTAATAAAAACAATAATTTTAGAACTTAAAAATAAGCTAGTAATAAGCTATAAACCTAGGCAGTTGACTTTAGTTGACTTAAATGGGAAATAAGCTCAAATGAGCTTATGTGGGACCCACCTTGGACTTTTCTGGTTCTAATAGGTCTTATGGATTTGTCAAAGCTTAACTTAACTCAATAAGCTCAGTAGATAAGCTAAAAAGCCAAAATAAGCTACTCCAAAAACTGAAAAATAACACAGAATGGGACAAAGTTCAAGGGTATTTCTAGGGTGGGTCCACAGTGACTCAGGTCAAACTTATGGTCAAACCTAATAACCTACTAGGAGGGGGGTTGAGGGAAACTATTTAGAGGGTGTGGGGCCCACTGGGTTGGTCACAAAACACCACCAAAGGTGGTGTTGTGACTGAGGTCTGGTCTGAGCAGGGCAATACCCTTGCCCTGCAGTTGTGTTTGGAGGTGAATGGGGCCCACCTAAAAAACCCTAAAAATATAAGCTAATTGAGAACTTAAACTAGAGCTGGTAGGCTTTTAATAAAAACAAATTTCACTTCTTAAAAGTAAATACAAAATTCAAAATAAATCTTGTGAGTTTGGTAAAAAAAACTGAGAAGTGCAATTTGACTTTTTATGAAATTGAGCTAGGTTGACTTATATGAGATTCTAACTTATTCTAACTACTGATTAAGATGTAATAAGTTGTTATAGACCTAAAATTGGCTAAAACTACAATATATGAGCTAAAGTGATGGGTTTTGAGACTTAACTATCCACACAGTGGACTGTGGGAATGGGGAATGGATGATTTGACTTTTCACAACTAAACCTACCAAGTTTTATGACATTCCTAACTGAATTAGACCTATTATAACTTAACTAAACCAGAAACAACAACTATAACACCCTTGAAGTCAGTGGTTTTTACTGATCCAAACACTCCCTAACTAGGACTGTTTTGATAATAACACTACTAAACACTAATTCTGATCAAGCTATTGGTTTCTAACTAATTACTAATCTATTATGAACTTAATTGAGCAGAAAACTATAAATATACAAGCATGAAACACAGATTTGTCAAGTTTGTGATTTATGCAGCATGATTTTTAATTTTAAGTACAATTGAATTTCAAAGAACAAGATACTGAGTTTAAACTACAACTTCAATAACAAGTATCAAATGAACACCTAAGAGTACTAATGAAACAGTACAAGCATTATCAAACTAGAAAGCATAAAATTGAAATAGCACTTACAAAGGGTATTAGACTGAGGAACAATGAACAAGGACTAGTAACCAATCTTAATATCTCCCAAAAGATACTAAACCAGAAATACACCATCATTCATCATACTCCATTACCCAATCTGCTTGTAACATGATTTTTTTTATTTTCTTCCTATTTAATTTAATTTTTTTTAGTATTTTTCTTTTATGAACAAAACAGAAAACTGAGGTGTAATAAAGCTTAAATAAACTTTGTCAAGGCTTAATTGAGCTTCTGAACTTACTTAATAACAACTAATCAACACAGATGATTATTTGAGATTTTTGAGCAATCTTTGAAAATGCATAAAGTGATATAGTAACTGAAACTTGAAATTAATTATGCAGAAAGATTGAAATACATGAATTTAACTAATACAAGCTTGTTTAAATGGAAATTACAACTGAAAAATGTGAACTACACTACATACGACCTAATTATACTAAACCTAAACTAATACTACTTCATCACAGCTTCCCATCTCTTTTGTAGCCCTTTTCTGGTCTTGTGGGACCCACTGGGTGATTTCCCACCAATCCATAGCCATTGATTAAGTCCAAGCAATCCAAGCCGTTTAAACACTATTTTGGCGCCAAAGTCTTTGTGGTAGCGTGGAGTGAATTCAGGGGCAATTAATGGGTTTTGGTGGTTTGTGGAGGTGGAGATGTGAGGTGGAAAGGAGTGGGGAGCAAGTTGGGATGAAACCAGATAGGTGGTGGTGGTTTTGGTGTAGCAGTGGTGGTGGTATTGTTTTGGGGGGAAGGAGGATACTGGGTGGTATTGAAAAAGGGGGTGTTGACCGGGTTTGACTTGGGTGTGGACTTTGGGCCTGGTGGACTGGATCAAAAGGGTGGGCTTGGTTTAGTTTTGGTTTAGATAATAATAATAATAAGGAGTCCGTTTGGTATTTAACTTACAAGGACCAAAATTGTAATTTGGATAAAGTTGAGGGTTTGGTGTGGCTTTTTTCAATTTTATTTTATGAGGATCATTTTTGCCAATAATGAATATCCCAAGGACTATAATTACACATTTTTCCATTTTTAAATATTTAAAGGACTATTTATGTAATTTTCGGATTTATGAGGGACTAAACATGTAATTTTCCAAAATATTATCAAAAAGTCCAGTTTTGTAAAAGTTGAATAGTATAGGGACCTTAAATGATAATTTCTCATTTTGAACACCCAGGGACTAAAACTGTCAGGTTTGAAAGTTTGAGGGACCTGTTTTGCCAAATTGCCAAACTTGAGGGACCAATCATGTAAATTCACCAAACTTAATACCAAGGACCATTCCTGCAAAAGATTATTAGTATAAGGATCAAAATTTAATTTTTCTCAAAGTTTTTACATCCCAGGGATCATTTCTGTCAATTTCCAAAGTTGAGGGACTAAACTTGTAATTTTATGAAACTTTGCACCAAAGGACTAAATATGTAACTTTATGATTAAAAAGAACCTTTGGTGACATTTTCATGTTTTTAGAATAACCAGGGACTAGTTTTGACAATTTATGAAACTTGAGGGACTGAAACTGCCAACTATGCAAACTTTGTACGTTTTTAATCTGTTTTTGCATATTTTGCATTTAAAACATATAAAACACATCTTTAAGATATTTTAAGTATTTTGATACATATTTGAGTGTTTTTGTATGTTTTGGCAGCTCAGATTAGTATAAAATGATGAGTATTTAGACACCCATCAATCCCCCACACTAAACTATTGCTAGTCCCTAGCAATCTATTGAGAAAAACTTAATGGATTTGAAAAACTCTTTACCAAAAGCCATCACTTCTGGAGTAGCCAGGTGTAAGAACTGTGGCACACCTGATAACCGTGTGATTTTGAGCAAATCACCAGCTGTCAACGGATTTGATTAGTCTTTACCAAAAGCCGTTTGCTTCTGGACTAGCCAACTCTTGATGGAAAAGTCAACATCTTGGTGAGCTGATTACCAATTATGGATTTTCTACGGCCTTTACCACAAGCCATAATCTTGCGGGCTAGCCAACTCATTAGCTTTTGAGGATAATGGGGAGTTGAGGAACCATACAATTTTTGGCAAATTGCAAGCCATAAACGGGTTTGAGTTATCTTTACCAAGAACCGTTTGCTCCTGGATTAGCCAATCCTGTTGTGGGTTAGACATGGAGGATTGATACCATTTATTTCGTTCTAAGTGAGAAAAAATTTTAAAATTTTGGCTAAAATGGGGGTTCTTGATGGAACATGTGTTTAAATTCGTTAGAATAACGAATCTCCCCCCACACTTAGAACTGAATATTGTCCTCAATATTCAAAGTACCGGGTGTTAAACCGAACTTAGAACGTAAGAAGAAAATATTCTATAGCCTTTATTTAAAATGTATATACATACAAATATTTTTTAGATAAAACTTCTTAAATAGAAGCTATCACTATATGTACATTTTTTTTTTTTTTTTTTTTTTTTTTTTTTTTTAGAGGATATATATATATATACAACATGTGGGGCATCTACCCCACACTAGGGTGTTACACACGGGTGAAAACCCATGTTTTTGCTAATGTTTTTGATTCCCGAGTCACTAGCTTGACTCGACCCCGAATTCATTTGTCCATGGGGAAGCAAGTGGAAGAGACAATCTCAATCGGACTTTCATTCAAGATGTTTTGGATAAACATTTGAAGCACGTGAAAGTTCCACACCGATGAGATAAGTAACCGGCTCATAATTTATAAATGAGAATGCCGGGATCAAAGATAATGTCTTCACTCCCGAAAGAATGAAGAACAGGATAGGGAACAGAATATATGAAGAAAAGAAAGAATGTCATGATGAAAATCATAACTAACTTTTCTTCCTCAATAGGAGAATTCATTGGCTCATGAACCTCCTCGTTTAAGCTCGTTTGATCAAAACATATTATGGGTTTGTCTAGATCAAAATAGAAACTATCATACTCCGGAGGAGATATGATATGAGTGAGCTCACAGGAGAACTCCTCAAAGGTGAATGATTCGTATTCGGGATTGATTTGAGTGAGTTCATTGGGGAACTCCTCAAAAGTAAATGATTCATAAACGGGAAGAGAATTATAAGAATGAGAAGTGGTGATACCACTTATCTTCTCTTCCGTTTGATCAAAATGGAACGTTTGCAATTCAGGAATAGAATCATTGATCAAAACCTCACTATCCTTGACGGGGATAGGAGATGAAATAGGCTTTTCATTAAAAGCCTCGATTCTAGAAATGAGAAGATTAGCATTTAATAATGTAAGACGAAGAGATTCGTCTTGGATGATTTCTTCCTCATTCTCTTCTTCTGAGTTGACAAGCTCAGAAGGTAATTCCCCCACATAACTTATGTCTCCACAAGATAAAGAATAGTTCTCATCAGAATCAGAGAACATCTCAGTATGATTATTTGGAAAGACAAGAGGGGGAGGAATATCACACACATGATTAAGAATTCCCTGTGACTCACTTGGGATCAGGACAAGGTTTTCAACACTAGACTTTATGAATTCGTCCGATTCCTTTGCAGGAACAGTGTCAAGATGCTCGTCCCCCATGTTCAGAGAGTGAGTGGGAACCTCGGGTGTGATAACATCAAACTCAGGGAGATGAGAAGGACTAGCAGTAATGGAGTCTACAAGTTCCATTATTTCTACTGCTGGTGATTCAGTTATATTCTTTTCTCCCTGTATATCCATGGAAGGAGTCTCAATTGATGAACATGATATGGTATCATCACTTTCATCATCCTCATCGAGAAAAACAGCATTTTGAAATTTGGCACGTGTTATAGCTGCGTGTTCTAAGACTAGTAATTCTTCCATGCTTCTTTCGTCTTTAGCAGCATGATTTTCCTCAGCAAGTAATTCCGCGATAGATTTATCACGAGAATATGAAATGAGTGGAGACTGTGGGGGTGTGAATGTGTCAAAACCGGATGTATTAGAACTAGAACAATGTTCAGGTTTATAATACGGTTGACATTTAAAATCATCATGAGGACCCCCACAATGTACACAAGAAAAAGTTGGTGCTTTGTGAGACGAAATTTTAGCCAACTCTTCCTTAAAATCTTTAAGTCTCTCAAGAACCTCTAGACAAGGGTCTTGCTGGATGTGAGGAGTTGCTTGGTTTATTTGGCACTGTGGAGGTGGGTCTTGATACGAATAGTCATAATTGTTACAAGGAAATGGATTCCTTGTTTGACAATCAGAGTTAAAGTGTGGACCTCCACAGTACTCACAACAGTAAAACTGTTGAGTCTGGCTTGGTGTATTTTGATACGAAGCATCATTGAAATTTGGATAATATGACTCTTGCTCGTATGAATGTGATGGGTAGTTTGAAAAATTTGAGGAGTCGTTGAATGAGTTTTGATTAGGATCATAAGCAAATGAATTACTCGATCCACAAAACAAACAACTCCCGTTTTGGATATCATTACCACATTGTTCACATGTACACCAACGACATGGAAAACCGAAAAGCGGTTCACCACAACCGTCACAAGGAACAAAATCTGGAGGTGGGACAAGTGGTGTGCTCTGAGAGCTAGGAATTTCCACCACTTCCGTTATGGTCTCGGGTTTTGGTTCTTGATAAACGTGAAGGTTAGGTAAGTCGTTCTTTTCAGTCATTGCCCTAAGCTCGGTACGTTTGCTTGACAAACTTTTAACCGTAAACCGTGAAAGATCAAGATTGATTTTTGAAGGTTTAGGAGCATTTGTGAGCTCGGGTTTTTGGACAACCGTGGTTTGGACGTATTTAGCACCTCCATCGTCAGAGGAAAGTGCAAGGTCCTTTGTCACCTCGGTTTCATGATCTCTTTCCCTCACCGGAGAGGGAATAGGAATCAATGGTCTATCATAATCAACATAACATCTCGATATCTTGGACAAGGCCACAAGTTTCTCAACTTGGCTTTTACAGGCCCTTTGTTTAAAGAAATCGTCATCGAGAGATGCCATTAGAATCAATTATGAGATAAGTGGAAGAATGTAGAATCAAAGGGTTTTGGGGATGAGAAATGAAGAATCAAATAGGTAGGGGTATAAAGGTGAATATTTTTGTGTTTTGTTTTATAAAAATATGGATAAAAGATGGTAAATATACAATGGATGTGTATTCAGGTTTACTAATACGCAAAATCGTTTAAAATAAGCGCACAACCTCCCCGGCAGCGGCGCCAAAGTTTGATTCGCCTCAAACAGCTATCTTTTATTTCTCAACCACTTGTGAATGGTCAATGGTAAAATCAAACTAATCAAAGGCAAATGCTTCCGAGGAATACAGTGTTTTCCCGGGTCGTAATGTCCCAACGAGGTTGTGATGATTCAAAACGAATCTGTGATTAGTGAATCTGAACAGGGAATGGTATAAAAGTGTGTGTATGTGTTAAACTAGGGTTTTATAACTTAAATTAACTATTAAAACGATTACGTAAAACCTAGGTATCTAAAACGTATAAACGTACACCAATTTAAAATCAGACGCGATTGCGTACTGAGAAAAAGGTGAGTTTTAAGAAAAATAAACTATAAGGGTTAAAATTGACAATCCTATAAACTTAAACTTAAAATAAAGTTAAATTAAAAAGAAAACTATTTTTAATATTATTTTATTAATTATTATTAATTATTTAATTAAAAACTATTTAACTAATTAATTAGAAAATTATAAATACTACAAACTAAACTAAAAACTTATAAAAATATTTTCTAAACCTAAAATAGAACTTGAAGAAAGTATAAAAAATAAAAATAAATATTTTTGTCTTTTTATGAATTTCTTATTAATTAAAAACTATTTATATTATTTATACTAGTTAAACTATTTTAAATTACAAATAATATTAAACTAACTTAGAAAATTATGAAAATTTTTATATAACTAATTAACATTCATAGGAATCCTAAAAAATTATAAAAACTTTATTTTATGTATTTTTTAAACTAGTTTACTATTTATTATTCTATTTATTATTTAATTACTATTTAAACTATTTAAATTATAAAAACTATTAAATGAACAGTATAAATCACAAGAAAATTTATAAAATTATCTTATGACTTATAGAAGCTAGGAAAAATATAAAATATAGGTGTTACTATGTAAAAATTAATTATGCTATTTATAACTTACTTATTAATTAATTATTAATAAAACTATTTTTAATTCTAATAAATATTAAATGATATTATAAAAATCTAATAAAATTATTTAAAATACTTTAACCTATAAGGAAATTAATAAAAATATAAAAATACAGATTACTTAATAAAAATATAAAAATGAAAATTAAAATTAAATTGAATTAAATAGAAACTATCACTTAATTTTATATTGTTTTTTTCTGGATTTTTATTTTACAAAACTTTATTATACATAAAAATAAGTAACTTTAATAAAAACAATAATTTTAGAACTTAAAAATAAGCTAGTAATAAGCTATAAACCTAGGCAGTTGACTTTAGTTGACTTAAATGGGAAATAAGCTCAAATGAGCTTATGTGGGACCCACCTTGGACTTTTCTGGTTCTAATAGGTCTTATGGATTTGTCAAAGCTTAACTTAACTCAATAAGCTCAGTAGATAAGCTAAAAAGCCAAAATAAGCTACTCCAAAAACTGAAAAATAACACAGAATGGGACAAAGTTCAAGGGTATTTCTAGGGTGGGTCCACAGTGACTCAGGTCAAACTTATGGTCAAACCTAATAACCTACTAGGAGGGGGGTTGAGGGAAACTATTTAGAGGGTGTGGGGCCCACTGGGTTGGTCACAAAACACCACCAAAGGTGGTGTTGTGACTGAGGTCTGGTCTGAGCAGGGCAATACCCTTGCCCTGCAGTTGTGTTTGGAGGTGAATGGGGCCCACCTAAAAAACCCTAAAAATATAAGCTAATTGAGAACTTAAACTAGAGCTGGTAGGCTTTTAATAAAAACAAATTTCACTTCTTAAAAGTAAATACAAAATTCAAAATAAATCTTGTGAGTTTGGTAAAAAAAACTGAGAAGTGCAATTTGACTTTTTATGAAATTGAGCTAGGTTGACTTATATGAGATTCTAACTTATTCTAACTACTGATTAAGATGTAATAAGCTGTTATAGACCTAAAATTGGCTAAAACTACAATATATGAGCTAAAGTGATGGGTTTTGAGACTTAACTATCCACACAGTGGACTGTGGGAATGGGGAATGGATGATTTGACTTTTCACAACTAAACCTACCAAGTTTTATGACATTCCTAACTGAATTAGACCTATTATAACTTAACTAAACCAGAAACAACAACTATAACACCCTTGAAGTCAGTGGTTTTTACTGATCCAAACACTCCCTAACTAGGACTGTTTTGATAATAACACTACTAAACACTAATTCTGATCAAGCTATTGGTTTCTAACTAATTACTAATCTATTATGAACTTAATTGAGCAGAAAACTATAAATATACAAGCATGAAACACAGATTTGTCAAGTTTGTGATTTATGCAGCATGATTTTTAATTTTAAGTACAATTGAATTTCAAAGAACAAGATACTGAGTTTAAACTACAACTTCAATAACAAGTATCAAATGAACACCTAAGAGTACTAATGAAACAGTACAAGCATTATCAAACTAGAAAGCATAAAATTGAAATAGCACTTACAAAGGGTATTAGACTGAGGAACAATGAACAAGGACTAGTAACCAATCTTAATATCTCCCAAAAGATACTAAACCAGAAATACACCATCATTCATCATACTCCATTACCCAATCTGCTTGTAACATGATTTTTTTTATTTTCTTCCTATTTAATTTAATTTTTTTTAGTATTTTTCTTTTATGAACAAAACAGAAAACTGAGGTGTAATAAAGCTTAAATAAACTTTGTCAAGGCTTAATTGAGCTTCTGAACTTACTTAATAACAACTAATCAACACAGATGATTATTTGAGATTTTTGAGCAATCTTTGAAAATGCATAAAGTGATATAGTAACTGAAACTTGAAATTAATTATGCAGAAAGATTGAAATACATGAATTTAACTAATACAAGCTTGTTTAAATGGAAATTACAACTGAAAAATGTGAACTACACTACATACGACCTAATTATACTAAACCTAAACTAATACTACTTCATCACAGCTTCCCATCTCTTTTGTAGCCCTTTTCTGGTCTTGTGGGACCCACTGGGTGATTTCCCACCAATCCATAGCCATTGATTAAGTCCAAGCAATCCAAGCCGTTTAAACACTATTTTGGCGCCAAAGTCTTTGTGGTAGCGTGGAGTGAATTCAGGGGCAATTAATGGGTTTTGGTGGTTTGTGGAGGTGGAGATGTGAGGTGGAAAGGAGTGGGGAGCAAGTTGGGATGAAACCAGATAGGTGGTGGTGGTTTTGGTGTAGCAGTGGTGGTGGTATTGTTTTGGGGGGAAGGAGGATACTGGGTGGTATTGAAAAAGGGGGTGTTGACCGGGTTTGACTTGGGTGTGGACTTTGGGCCTGGTGGACTGGATCAAAAGGGTGGGCTTGGTTTAGTTTTGGTTTAGATAATAATAATAATAAGGAGTCCGTTTGGTATTTAACTTACAAGGACCAAAATTGTAATTTGGATAAAGTTGAGGGTTTGGTGTGGCTTTTTTCAATTTTATTTTATGAGGATCATTTTTGCCAATAATGAATATCCCAAGGACTATAATTACACATTTTTCCATTTTTAAATATTTAAAGGACTATTTATGTAATTTTCGGATTTATGAGGGACTAAACATGTAATTTTCCAAAATATTATCAAAAAGTCCAGTTTTGTAAAAGTTGAATAGTATAGGGACCTTAAATGATAATTTCTCATTTTGAACACCCAGGGACTAAAACTGTCAGGTTTGAAAGTTTGAGGGACCTGTTTTGCCAAACTGCCAAACTTGAGGGACCAATCATGTAAATTCACCAAACTTAATACCAAGGACCATTCCTGCAAAAGATTATTAGTATAAGGATCAAAATTTAATTTTTCTCAAAGTTTTTACATCCCAGGGATCATTTCTGTCAATTTCCAAAGTTGAGGGACTAAACTTGTAATTTTATGAAACTTTGCACCAAAGGACTAAATATGTAACTTTATGATTAAAAAGAACCTTTGGTGACATTTTCATGTTTTTAGAATAACCAGGGACTAGTTTTGACAATTTATGAAACTTGAGGGACTGAAACTGCCAACTATGCAAACTTTGTACGTTTTTAATCTGTTTTTGCATATTTTGCATTTAAAACATATAAAACACATCTTTAAGATATTTTAAGTATTTTGATACATATTTGAGTGTTTTTGTATGTTTTGGCAGCTCAGATTAGTATAAAATGATGAGTATTTAGACACCCATCAAGGACAGAGGAGAGCTTTTTGAAATTTTAAATTTTTATGTCTCCCCTCATATCCCAAATCTTTTAAACCAGCAAAAATAGCAGAGTTTTCAAGACAAGTGGTCTCTGTCTCATCATCTAAGAGAAGAGATTCCCTTATAGATGATTCAGTTACACGAACCTTTTGCCCATCTACAAAAGCACTGACATGTTTTTCCCCATTCATAGTTTTGATTTTAGCAGTAAACCAAAACTGTTTGATGTAGGAAACAAATATAGTAGGGTTCACAGTGACTGCATACCTAAGAGAAGTAGCATTCAAAAACTTGACCATGTCTGTGAAACCTTCAGGAACTAACTCTTCATTCAAAACGACCACACTGTTGTGTTGCTCAGCCCAGATACGTGAAAGCTCCATAAATTAGGTTTTAGAGAAATTGGGGATTTGTGATTATTGGAATGATTAGGTGTAAGGGTTTGTGAAAACTTCAATTTAGAACATATGAAAACCAATTATGAAGATTAATTAGGTTTTAAACTGATGGATGAAAGTTACACATAACACCCTCTTACTTACAACCATAACAGCAGAACCGTATCATTCACAACTAACAGCAGAGTGATAGAACTAGCAGCAGAGTGAACTGGAGCCAGCAGCAGAGTTGACTATTGACCTTGGTCAACTATACATAACAATTAATGCACATATCACTCCGTAATCCCTATAAAACCGGCGAGATCTTTTCCCCAAATTATGCAATCAAACCCTAATCTCTTTCAAAAATGCCACAATCACAATCAATACTATCCATATTTACAATCAAATCACCAAATAATGAAATCAACACCCGAAATTATCAATATCTCATCCGATTCATCATCCGAAGATGAGAGTCCATTTGAAACCTATGTACCACCAGTCAGTCCTCCTCATGGTGGTTGTAGAACCAAAGAGCAAGCAAAGAAGAGAAAACATGATCTTCCGGTGTTCAAAGATCTCCTCAATTTGAATCAAACGCCTAGCACTTCCAGGGGTAAGGCTGTGATGACCCCACAATCTCCATCATCTTCAGAGTCTTCAGAAGATACAGCTTGGATCCCTGTTAGGCAACCATCCCCAAAAGAGCTTGTATCCCCTTTCATCTACACATCATCAGATGAAGATGAACCTCCAAATGAACCACCTTCCACTCCTGAGAGGCCTCAATCATCAAGGCCACGTTCAAAGAAGTCCAAAAAGGCAAAGAAGACAAGAAAGACAAACTCTCCTCTTCCAAAGGAAAGAAAGATAGTTCTTGGACTGCCATGCCCTAGGAAGTAGTAGTTGTAGTCATTTGTTGTTCTTGCACACTTTTAAAGTTTCAGAAGTAGTTTTTGTAATCTCTTTTGATGTAAAAACTTCTTATTTGAATGAATGATAAGCGTGCTTCTTTTGTTGCCTGAATATTGTTGTTTGCAAATCATCATCTAGACTTATTCCTGCACAATATTAGACAAAACACCACAAAGCAAACAAACATATGTACTAGCAGTAGAGTTAGCAGCATAGTACATAGCAATACAAATATATGCTTTATGATGAGCAGCAGAGTAACAAGCAGCACAATTCCTTTACACACTTTTACAAAAACAAAGAGATAAGCTTTTCAAAGATTTATCATACCAATGTTTGCAATTAAAAATTGAAACCTCCCCACATCAAAGTGTTTAGTGAGAAGATCAGCAACATTGTTATCAGTATGAACTTTAACAATTTGGATCAACTTCTTTTCATAGCAATCCCTGATAAAATGATGTCTTATCTCAATATGTTTTGTTTTAGAATGAAAAACAGGATTTTTAATTATGCAAAGTGTGCTGTTGTTATCAATATGGATTTTAGTATTCATGAAATTGTGCCCATAATCCAATAATTGATTCTGCATCCAGAGAACTTGTCCACAGCAACTTAAAGCAGCCACATACTCAGCTTCTGTTGTAGAATTAGCCACCACTGTTTGCTTCTTGCATTGCCATGACACCAACCTGCTGCCAAGGAACTGACAACCCCCTGTTGTAGACTTTCTATCCAAAGAAGCTCCAGCATAATCACTATCTGAGTAGGATACCAGATCAAATGGTGAATCCTTAGGATACCAAAGGCCCAATTTAGGTTGATGCCTCAGATATCTAAAAATTCTCTTCACAGCATTGAGATGTGATTCCTTGGGACACACTTGAAATCTTGAACAGGCACACACAGCAAACATGATATCAGGTCTTGATGCTGTAAGATACATCAATGAGCCAATCATAGACCTGTACAAGTGAATATCCACCTCCTTTCCATATTCATCCTTCAGTAATGGTTTACTGGTGTCCATAGTAGTCTTGGCAGGTTTAGCATCTTCAAAACCAAACTTCTTCAAAATATCATTGACATACTTATCCTGACTGATAAAGATGCCATTTTCTTTCTGTGTAACTTGCAGACCTAAGAAGAAGGTGAGTTCTCCCATTGAACTCATAGCAAACTTATCCTTCATAAGCTTCTCAAAACTAACACACATAGCTTTGTTTGTAGAACCAAAGATGATGTCATCAACATAGATTTGAACCAGCAAAATATCATCCTTTTGTCTTTTGAGAAACAAAGTTTTATCAATTTTGCCCCTGCTAAACCCAGAATCTAGCAAGTAGGTTGACAAGGTGTCATACCAAGCTCTAGGAGCTTGATGTAGACCATACATTGCTCTATTAACCTTGTAAACTTTGTCAGGATGATCTGGGTCTTCAAAGCCTGGTGGTTGAGACACATAAACTTCCTCAGTAATAGTCCCATACAGAAAAGCACTTTTCACATCCATTTGATACACTACAAAATCTTTGTATGAAGCATAAGCCAAGAATATTCTAATTGCTTCAATTCTTGCTACTGGTGCAAATACCTCATCATAATCAAGGCCTTCTTGTTGTGTGTATCCCTGTGCTACTAACCTTGCCTTATTCCTTATGACAATTCCTCTCTCATCTCTTTTACATCTGAAAACCCATTTTGTGCCAATTACTCTTTTTCCATTAGGTAGTTCAACCAAAGTCCAAACTTCTTGCAGCTTGAATTGTAAAAGCTCATCTTGCATTGCTTCTACCCAACTTGCTTCTTGTAGGGCTTTGTAAGTGTTTTTGGGTTCAATTTGAGAAAGAAAACATGCAAACAGGCAATTTTGAAGATCTTTATGACTATTTCTTTGATGTAGAGATCTGGCAAAGAAACTTTGATGTTGAAGATCTTTCAGTGCTTTAGTCATCTGCCTAGTTTGAATAGATGATTGTGGATCACTTAGAATTTGATCTTTTGGATGATCCTTGTGTACTCTTGTGGTAGTTGTAGGACTAACAGGAACATTGAGTTCCAAATTAGTAAAATCAGCAGCAGCTCCAAATAACTGACCATCAAGTGCATCATCATCTGTGTCATAATAAATATTCTCAAGAGGAGGCATATTTGGATCATCAGGATAGATAGATTCAGCAATAGGTCTGCCCTGAGAGTCCAAATTAGGAAACATTGAAGTAGCAGTAGAGTTAGTAGGCTTGGAAGCAGAATGTGTTGAAGCAGTAGTTGTATCTTTTGGTCTAGCAGTAGAGTCTTCTGAGTCAGCAGTAGAGTCTTCTGGCTGTGTAAGAGAGACATCAACAACTACCTTGGGAACTTCAGGAGTTACTCGTTCTGCTTCATTAGGTATGACAATACCTTCTTCAGTTTCCTTAGGTTTTTCATGAGAAACAACATCATCTTGAGAGCTTTGTTCCTTCTGAAATGGTACAAAGGTTGGGCCAATCTTCAATTTCTCAATCACAACAAACTCTTCCTGTGGTTTATCAACACTGGCAATTACAGGAACATAGTTCATTGTTTTGGCAAGAATATCAACATCAAATAACCATTCTGGTCCTTTCCCTGCAGAATTAAATGTGTTTTCACTAAACTTGATATGCAGATTCTCCTCTACATGTTTGGTTCTCTTATTATATACCCTGAAGGCTTTACTAATCACAGAATAACCAACCAAATGCCCTTCATCAGCTTTTTCATCAAATTTGCCTAGCTGATCCTTAGTGTTCAAAATTGTAACAGGACATCCAAATGGTTTGAGAAAGTCAATCAGTGGCTTCTTCCCATGAAATAATTCATATGGTGTCTTGTTATGAGGCTTAACCACCTTACTTCTGTTTTGCACAAAGCATGCAGTGTTCACAGCTTCAGCCCAAAAAGGAATAGGTAGTTTTGAATCAGATAACATTGTTCTTGCAGCCTCAATAAGTGTCCTGTTTCTTCTTTCTGCAACACCATTCTGTTGTGGAGTTCTTGCTACACTGTACTGTCTTAGAATTCCTTTCCCCACACAGAATTGATTCATCACACTATTCTTGAACTCAGTACCATTGTCACATCTGATAATCTTCACCTTGTGATTGTACAGGTTTTCAACTCTTGTAATAAATGCCTTGAGTATTTCTGGAGTTTCACCTTTGGTGGCTAGAAAGAACACCCAAGTAAACCTGCTAAAGTCATCAGTGACAACAAGACAATATGATTTCTTATTCAAACTTTTTACAAATACATGCCCAAATAAATCCATATGTAGCAAGTGCAATGGCTCAGTATTTGTGTTTACAGTCTTGGACTTGAAAGAAACTCTGTGCTGTTTACCCTTTTGACATGCAACACAGGTTTCACAATTCTCAAATGTCTTTGTAGGCATCCCTCTCACAAGATTTCCTTTCACCAATTTGTTCATAGTCTTGTAGTTTAGATGTCCCAATCTTCTATGCCATAATTTGGACTCATCAATAGTGGCCTTTGCAATTAGACAAGTTAAAGCCCTCTTAGGAATAATATTCTTAATATGGTCACTGTATATATTTTCTTTTCTAGGGACCTTCAGAAGCACAGATTTGTCATCTGGCAATTGAAAATCAGGAGAAAGAATCATACACTCAGTGTTTGTAAAAAGAACAAAATTCTTTTTGTCACACATTTGTGAGACACTAAAAAGGTTAAACTTAAGTCCTTTCACAAGGAACACCCTTTCAAAGTCCAAATTTCCAGTTCTTAGAGTTCCAATACCAACAATCTTTCCACCTTTTGGATCATTCCCAAAAGCTACATAACCACCATCAAAAGCCTCAAAGTCTTCAAGTTGAGACTCATCTCCTGTCATGTGACCAGAACATCCACTGTCAACAATAACCATGTCCTTAAGCTCATCCAGTAGATTGACCTGCACATGAAAAATAGAGAAATCAGTTTCTCTTGATGACCCAAGCCATTACTGACTTGGATCTGCCCTGTGCATCAGTATAATCAAATTTCTTCAAATTACTTGATGCACTACTATTCTTGGAAACAGAGTTTGAAACATTTGTTTTTGGTTTCCAAGTCCAGCAAGCTGAGGCCTTAACAGCATAAAAGTGATTACCAACAACTGTATTTGGAAGATGTTTTGGCTCAGAAGTAAAAAGTTTTGTACTAGCAGCAGGTTGCTTGCTAGCAGCAGAGTGCATACTGGCAGCAGAATGCTTACTAGTAGTAGAGCCAGTAAAAGAACTAGTTGTTGATTTGAAATCACCATTTGATTTAGCAGCATAAATAGATCTAGTAGCACCAGATCTCAACAAAACAGCTCTTGGAACCATGTTTCTATTAGGATGTGGGTGAGTTTGTTTAGTTACATATTTGTGATTCACCCTAGTGTATTGATTCCAAACAGGCTTTTGGTGTTCAGGACATCTAACAATCAAGTGGTCAAAGCTACCACACTTATAACAAGCCTTCTTTTGTAATTTAAACTGATCACCTAATCTTTTTGAAACTAGATTATTGAAGTTTCTTTGGTTACCCCTAGGCTTATTATTGAACCTTTCCAACTGTTCTCTAGGTACTTCAATGTACTCTACCAATTTTCTAGAGAAGTTATTTCCTAACACAGGTTTAACAAACTTTACCTTTTCTACCTTAGGTTTAACCTGAGTAGGAATTTCTTCCTTTTTCACACTTTGATTCTTTTTAACCTGTTCCTCATCACTATCACTATCAGAATACCAATCTTCAATAATTGGAGCTTCAGGAAATTTTCTAGCCTCAACCTTAGGTGTCTCATTAACACTTGTGCTACTTTTACCTACAGGTTTTTCAATATTCAGCTCACTAATGAAGGATAGTTCTTTTCCTGGTGGAGCAAAAGCACTTTTGGCTGGAGGAGCCACTTCATTATATCCAATTCCACTACCTTTTCTCATCAAATTATTCTCAATAGATTTATGAACCATATCAGAAGCAAATTGTTGTTTTTGTACTCTTACTACATGTTTATCTTTTTCAGCAAGAGCTTCCTCTTTTTCTTTTTCTGCTTCTACCAACTTATTTTTAAGAACTTCAACTTCACTGTTTTTCTTAAAAATTTCTATATCTCTGAGATTAAGTTGATCAACATATTCCTTCTCACACTCTTTGAGATATTCTAATCTTCTTTCAACATTTTGAATACCTACTTTGTAACCTAAGTTATCAAGTTTTAGGTGTTCAACTTCTCTATTTAAACTCTCATTCCTAGCCTTAAGTACTTCAATAGTGTCAGAACAAGATTTAAAAGAACAACCAGATGATTCAGAGTCATTAGATACCTCAGAGTCAGATCCTGATGATGAACCATATGCCATAAGTGCAAAGTTATGCACTTTAGGTTGAACAGCAGCAACCAAAGAGAAATTTGGTTCTTCTTCTGCCATATCACTCCAGTCATAATCTCCCAGCCCATCACAAGCTACCATTGCAGACTTTGATTCTTCAGTCTTCTTTGGAACATCAGCATTCTTCTTTGGAGCTCTACATTCTCTAGCAAAATGTCCCTTCCTGTTGCAGTTGTAGCATTCTATCTTTGATTTGTCAAAGCCTGGACTGTCCTTAGCCTTGTATTTGACTTCTCGTCCAGTCTTTTTCCAGAACTTTCTTGCTCTTAAAGTCAACATTTCCATTTGCCATTTGAGATCAATTTCTTCAAGATCATCTGGATCAATATGATCCATATCTTGATTTATGACATGTGACCTTATGGTAGTAGTAAGCTCAGCCAAGAATGCACATAAAGCAACATCACTTGTAGAAATCTTGTCATTTGAACCAGCAGCAGATCCATCAGCAGTAGAGACTCCATAAGCAGTAGAGTGAGATTCTTGAGTCTCTTTGGATTTTGAAGACACAAAAGCAAGATTTTGTGCACTAGAAGATGGATTAGAAGAAGTAGACAATTCAGATTCATACACCCTTAAATTGTTGTAGAGGCTCTCTAACTTCATTGATTCAAAGTCAGGCTTATTCCTCCACACCACTGTGTGCATACTCCATTCAGGTGCAAGACTTCTTAGGAACTTGAGATTCACATCTTCCTGAGGAACAACATAACCAACAAGCTTTAGATGACTAACTAGTTGATTTAGCCTGTTGTATGTGCCAATTATCTTTTCTCCAGATTCAGAAGTAAAGTTTTCAAACTGATGCTTCAACATGTTCTTCCTGGATTTCTTAGTAGCATCATTCCCTCCAAACCTGAATTCCACAGCATCCATCAATGCTTTTCCTGTTTCACAATCATCAAAGTCCATTTGAAATTCATTAGGTATTCCCATTAAGAGAATACTATGAGCCTTGATTTCCAGCTTCCTAGTTGCATTAGCTTCAGCAGACTTGATTGGTATCTCCTTACCATCAGCACTCTTCTCTGGTTCAGAATCACCATTAACAATCACATTCCACATGTTGAAGTCAATCATGCGAATGTATTGTCTGATCCTCCTCTTCCATAGCTCATACTCAGAAGGATTGAGCATAGGTACCCTTGAAGCAGTCACCATATGAGTTTCATCACCCATCTTAAGCGAACGATTTGGAACAGCAAACTTTAAAGAAACAAAATCTTCTTGATTATAACTTCTAGATCACAAGCTCTGATACCACTTGTTGATCCCAGTTGAGCTTAAACGATCTTATATAGAAGTAAACTTGAATGAATACTTAAGCTAATATGCGGAATATAAAAGCTTAACTTAAGAAGAATTATGATTCTCTTTCAACACTTCAATATTATTAATACGAGCACTCAACAATGCTAGGGTTTTACAACCTTGAAGTGAATAAATAACACGTACATAAACTAACCCTAGGATCCTCCTTTTATAGACTAAGGAGTCCTACTAGGTTTACAATACCTTTCTCTACAAGATACGTATATTCTAGATAAATATAATATTTACACAATCTATTCTATATTTATCTAAACCGTATACATCCTTATCATATTAGCAGCAGATTCTGTCAGCAGTATTTATCCTCAGCAGCACTTTGACCTTAGCAGCAAAATCATTATCACTAGCAGCAGTTTCACTCAGCAGCAGTTTTACTCAGCAGCAGTTTCAGACCCAACATTAATTAATTACTAATTAAACTAATTAAATTCTAAAAATTAGAAGATGAACAGTAAAAATTCAAGAAAAATTGCTAAATTTATATTATATTATATAAAAGCTAGAAAAAATATAAAAACTAGGTATTATTTATAAAAACTAATAATGCTATTTAATACTTTAATATTAATTAATAAATAATAAAACTAATATTAAATCTAATAATTACTAAATGACAATATAAAAATTTGGAAAAATTACTGAAACTACTTTAAGATAAAAGGAAATTAAGAAAAATATAAAAATGCAAGGTGCTTAATAAAAATCTAAAAAGGAAAATTAAAAAGATAAATTATATTAAATAGAAACTATCACTTATTTTTAAAACTTGATTTTTCTTTCACAAAACTATTTAATAACTAAAATTAAGATACTTTTGCAAAAACAACTAGTTTAGAACTCAAAAATAAGCACTATGAGTGCTTATAAGCTCGATAGTTGACTTATGTTGACCATACTAGGAAAAAGGCTTAAATTAGCTTATGTGGGGTCCACAGTGATGGATTATGGTTCAATTAAGTAAAGTGGACATGAATAAGCAAGAATCCAGCAAATAAACCTCTTGGATAAGCCAATAAGCCAGAATAAAGCACTTGGAATTTTTAATTTCACCAGAAAAGGGACAGAGGTTAGGGGTGATTTCAGGTAGGGTCCACAGGGCTTGAACTCAAAAGATTGGCTGGAATGGTGAGACAGCCAGGGGGGGTTGGAAGGACCAAGAATTGGGTAGTGGGACCCACTGAGTAGGACTGTAGCACCACCCAAAGTGGTGGCAGTGGTGGTGGTATGTTGTGCAGCAGGGGAACTTCCTGCCCTGCAGGTATGTTTGGGTGTAGGTGGGGCCCACAGAAAAAATCACAAAAATGTAAGGGTTGTGGGATTCCAAAGTTCAGCTGGGAGACAATTATTCCTGAAAGTTTCAAGCTCTAAATCTACACACAAAATTCTAAACAATTCATGCCATTTTGGGTTTTTCTGACAAAGATGAAATTTGACTTTTTTGATTAAACTTAAAACTTTGACTTTGTTGAATTTCTAATGACTCTAATGGACTGATATGGTTGTAATATGATAAAATAAAACTACTCTAGGCTAAATTAACAACTATTGAACAGAATTGATGCATGTTGGAACCAAAGTCTCCAACAGTGGACTGTAAGGGATGAATCACAAATGCTTTTGACTATTCTGCTATAAAGGTGCCAAGTTTATGGTCAAATTGACTCTAACTAACCTAATGTGACTTAACACAACCAGAAAGAACTACTCCTTACACCCTAAACTCATACAAACAACATGAGCCAAACACCCCCTTACAGTTATGAAAATGAGGATTTCCAAGATATCCACTGATTTAAGCCTTACAACTGATTCACAAGGACTTATTATGATGCTATAAGATGGTTTTAACACATAAATACCAAAGATAACAACTAAATACCAATGTTCACTAATGATCCATTTTTGACAGTGAAAACTAAATTCGAGCAACAATGTAATTTAATTGAACAAGCACTTACTATTAAGTAATAAAACAACTAATATACACCAAGTAAGTCTAGAAATACAGAAATAAGCAGTTTATAAGGATTGCTACAGTAATAAGCCAAAAATGAGAAAATGGCTTACATATGAATCCAATGAATAGAACCATGAACCAAGGACCTTAAACCTGTCCTACTACCTCCCCTGAGGTTCTAAAATACCCTGTAATTCCACCATAACCAAGATTCTTAACTTCAATCCTCTTCCACAGTGGTTTTTTATTTATTTGCTGTTTATCTTTTATTTTTGGTATTTTTGGTTTTTCTTATCTAAAACTGATTTAACTGCTTTTTAATCTTTAAAATCTTATATATAATCTTGAATTAGTACAAAGAAACAAGAAATACCAACTTTTGACAACATAAGCTAAAATGGGATTTTCATAAGAAAAATTGCATAAACTGATTAGGTGAAGAAAACTTGAAATTAATATATGAAATAGGTTTTAATTATACTAGAATTATAGAATACAACACATTTAAGCTAAAAATTACAGTAAGAAATTAAAATTACATTAATTCGACCCTATAAACTAAACTATAACTACTACTATATTAACTAATGCTTCCTTCTCCATTTTTCTTCACTTTTATAAGCCCTGGGACTCTTCTTTAACTTTCCCATTAAATTCCAGCCCTTGGATGGCTTTGAATCAATCCAAGCCGTTAGGAGCATTTTTGGCGGGAAAAGTGGGATATTGCAATTGGATTGGTTAGGTAGTTGTAGGTGGGATCATTAATGGTTGGGGGGACAGGAGAGGGTAGTGGAGGTGCTAGGTAAAGGTGCAGGCCATGTGGGGGTGGACAAAGTACCCTGGTTATTAGGGGAAGTGATGGAGGTTAGGGGTGAGTCAAACCATGGTTTGACTGTGGTGTTTTATTTGAAACGGGAGGGAGTAATATCAAGGGGATTGGGCTGGGGTGGTTCTTGGGCCATGGGGTATTGGCTGGGCTTGGGGTTTATTTGGATTGGTTTTGTTTATTAGTAATAACAAGGGTCCGTTTGGTTTAGTAGAAATTTAACACAAGGATCAAAATTGTAAATTTCTGAAACTGTAGGGACCTGAATTGCCAAACTTCCAAAGATATCATAAGGACCAATTTTGCCAATATTCACTATTCCAAGGACCATAGATTCAATTTTCCAAAATTTGAAATCCCAAGGATCAAAAGTGTCATTTTTCCAAACTTGAGGGACTAGTTTTGCCAATTATGCGAACTTGAACTCCAAAGGTAAAATTTGTCATTTCATGATTCCTGGGGGACTATTGTTTACTTTTCTTCAAAATATTTTATCCAGGGACCATTTCTGACAATCTTTGGAAGTTCAAGGACTGAAACTGTCATTTTATCAAACTTTGTTCGTTTTTCATTTATTTTCAATCCTTTTGCATCTGAAATACCCAAAAACACATTTCAAAGATATTTGTAACATTATATGGTTTATTTGTGTGCTTTTGGTCTTTTTTGTGGGTTTAACAATGTAAAATATATGTGTATTTAGACACATATCAAATCCCCCACACTAAACTATTTCTAGTCCCTAGCAATCTTTTATGAAAACTTGATGGATTTTATCTCTTTACCAAAAGCCATCACTTCTGGAGTAGCCAAATGTTTCAGTTCAAGTAAGAACTATGGTACACTGATAACCATGTAATTTTGAGCAAACCACCAGTTGTAAACGGATTTGATTTGTCTTTACCAGAAGTCGTTTGCTTCTAGACTAGCCAACTCTTGTTGGACATAGTCAACATCTTGGTGAGCTGATTACCAATTATGGTTTTTCCACTGCCTTTACCACAAGCCATAACCTTGCGGGCTAGCCAACTCTTTACTTTTTAGGATATGGTGAGTTGAATACCATACAATTTTGGGTAAATTGTCAGCCATAAACGGATTTGATATATCTTTACCAAGAGCCGTTTGCTCCTAGATTAGCCAGTCCTTTTGTGGTTTAGACATGGTGGACTGATAACCATAAAAATTTTGAAGTTCGAGTGAAAAAAAATTTAAAATTTTTGGCCAAAAACGGGGGTACTAGAAGGTAAAATGTGATCAAATTCGCTAGAATACCCCCCCCCCCCCCCATACACACACACTTAGAATTAAATATTGTCCTCAATATTCAAATTCCCGGCTATTATGCCGACTCTTTGAACGTAAAAAGGCAACATTACAAGCTAAATGTGGAAACACCATTTTTTTCACTTTATTTGTAACCACAGCAGGGGTAACTCCCCCATACTTAGGGTGAAAACCCCATATGCATGCTACTGTTTTTGTTTACCGAGTCGCTAGCTTGACTCGACCCCGAATTCATTTGTTCATGGGGAAGTATCATGTGGAAGAAACAATCTCCATCGGACTTTCATTCAAGATGTTTGGACAAACATTTGAAGAACGTGAAAGTTCCACACCGATGAGATATATTCCCAGCTCAAAATAATGGTAAATGAAAATGCCGGGGTCAAAGATAGTATCTTCATTCCCGAAGGAGTGAAGAAGAGATGAAGTAACGGGATAGGTGAAGAAAAGGAAGAAAACCATGATGAAAATCATGATTAACTCGTCATCACCCATAGGAGAATCCATAATTTCAGTATTATTAATCTCATCATTTAAGCTCATGTGATCAAGACATATCCCGGGTGTGTCATGATCAAAGTGGAAGTTATCATACTCCGGTGGAGATATGATATGAGAAAGTTCACCGGAGAACTCCTCGTGAAGAGAATCGATCACCAGATGTAAATCTGTGAACTCATGTTCCGGAGTAGACTCATCACCATCCTCGTTCTGAATACCAAATATTGGATTATCAGAAATCAAAGTGAATTCAGATTCGAATTCAAACAGAGGATTGGTGAGAGTAGCTTTGAATGCTTCAGGAACAAAGTGATTAATATTCTCTATTGGACTGTTGGGATCAGAAGTGAGTGACGGATCATGATATAAGAGACTTTCAATCTCTCCTAGATTGGCTTCAAAGTCAATGAGATCATCGTCACTTCCCGTTGGAAATGGATTGATGTGAGTGAGTTCATCGGTGAACTCCTCAAGAAGATGATCAGCATCAGAACGTGGAACTGATGCCTCCACATACTCGATGTCTCCATAAGATGCACAATCTTCAATACAATTGGAGAAAGTCTCAATTTGATCTTCTGGACACTTAAGAGGGGAAGGTAAATCACACACATGATCAAAAGTTCCCTGTGACTCTCCTGGGATTGGGACAAGGATCTCAACACTAGACTTTATGAATTCGTCCGATTCCTTTTCAGGAACAGTGTCAAGATGCTCGTCCCCCATGCTCAGAGAGTGAGTGTGAACTTCGGGTGTGATAGCAGTTGTTTGAGATGGAATCTCAACTGCTGGGATATCAACTGATGAACTTGATGAATCTTTATAGAATTGAAGGATATCAAGTGTGTCTTCATCATCACTGTCATCAGGAATAAAATAGAACTGAGAGCTGGATCTGGCTGCTTTTTCTTTTGCAAATTATTCCCTAATAGATTTTTCATAGGCAATCTGGGAATTTATTTTAGCAGCCTGCTCTTCAGCTAGCAATTCTTCCATGGATTTTTGATGAGTGTCTCTTTGGGCAAAGTCTTTAACTAAACCCTTAAGCTCATCAAGTATTTCTAGTACATTTTGATTTTCTGGAAGAATTGCTTGATTCATTTGGTACTGTGGAAGTTGGTCATGATATGATGTGTCAAGATTGTTACAGGGAATTGAATTCCCTGTTTGACAATCTGAGCTGACGTGTGGACCTCCACAGTAATCACAACAGTAAAACTGATGTGGCTGTGAGTCATATTTGTTATAATTGTCACCAGGACCCTGCTCATAGACAAGCGTGTTTCTTGATTGACAATCAGAATCGTAGTGTGAACCACCACAGTACTCACAACAGTTAAACTGTTGAGTCTGGACTGGTGAATCATATGGATATTGGTCATTCCCAAAATCCTGAGCATCACCGGAAAACTGTTCATAGACAAACGTGTTTCCGGATTGACACTCAAATCCTTGGTGAGGACCTCCACAAAACTCACATAGATATGTCTGTATCTCATGATGTGGTGGCTGGTAGAATGAATCAGATGTGTCATGGTAAGGATAGGGAGCTTGGTTATAGACAGACCCATCTCCTGATTCTACCATGCTACAGCCGGGACAATTCCCACCATTATGAGGACCACCAAACCATTGGCAACCAAAATGGTGTGGATACGACATAGGAAAGAATCAAAGGTTTACAGAGGGGTAGGGATGAAGAATCAAAGATGTGAGAGGGTAAGGATGAATGTTTTTGGATTTTTGGAAAAACATTTTGTACAAATAAGAAAGAAAATCTTTTTGTGTTTTTGTGTTCGTTGAAAACTAATTTTAAAATGTTTTAGGGAACTGTTTTGTTTTTATATGATAATAAGAAGAAAATATGAACAAGGATGGATAAATATACAATGAGGTGAATTCCAAAATCACTAATCAGCAAAACCGTTTAGAATAACGCGCACAACCTCCACCGGCAACGGCGCCAAAATTTGATTGAGGCTAAACGGTCTGTCTAAATTAACCAAGTAAATGGTCAACAAAGTCAAACAGCCTAGAGTCAATCTCCGAGGGAGTATAGTGTTTCCCCGGGTCGTTATATCCTGACGAGGTTGTGATGGTATCGAAACAGGTTTGTGATCGGGTGAATTTGGATAGAAAGGGGGTTTGTGATTTATTACACTACTGAAATGTACAAGGAAATAGCTTAACTAAGCTATATTAACAAGATTGTAAAAGTGGAAAACCCAGAAACGTTTAAAAACCTAAAACGCGTACGTTCTATTTAAATTTATGTGAACGTACGAAATAAAAAGTGAAACTGAAATCTGAAAACCCTCAGGGGGTGAAAATGACTTTTTTACAAACCTAAGGATGAAAGAAAAATTTTAGAAGAAGAAAATAAATTTTTACACTAATTAATTATTTATTATTAATTAAATACTATTTAATACTAATTATTAATATTTAAATAACTTAAATACAATATAATATTATTTTAATACTAGAAAAATGAAAATTAAATTTCTAAAATTATAAAATAACTAAAAACAAATTTTAAAATTAAAAATATGTGTTTTTGTCTTTTTGTGGATTTTATATTAATTAATTACTAATTAAATATTAATTTCCTAATTAAACTAATTAAAATTATTAAAAATACTAAAAAGACTTAGATAATTATAAAATTTTTTATAAATCTAATTAACCATTACAAGAATCCTAAAAAATTATAAACAGTTTGTTTTATGTATTTTTAAACTATTTTACTAGTTATTATCCTAAATATTAATTAATTACTAATTAATCTAATTAAATTCTAAAAATTAGAATATGAACAGTAAAAATTCTAGAAAAATTCCTAAATTTATATTATATTATATAAAAGCTAGGAAAAATATAAAAACTAGGTATTACTTTATAAAAACTAATTATGCTATTTAATACTTTAATATTAATTAATAAATAATAAAACTAATATTAAATCTAATAATTACTAAATGACAATATAAAAATTTGGAAAAATTACTGAAATTACTTTAAGATAAAAGGAAATTAAGAAAAATATAAAAATGCAAGGTGATTAATAAAAATCTAAAAAGGAAAATTAAAAAGATAAATTATATTAAATAGAAACTATCACTTATTTTTAAAACATGATTTTTCTTTCACAAAACTATTTAATAACTAAAATTAAGAGACTTTTGTAAATACAACTAGTTTAGAACTCAAAAATAAGCACTATGAGTGCTTATAAGCTTGACAGTTGACTTATGTTGACCAGACTAGGAAAAAAGCTTAAATTAGCTTTTGTGGGGTCCACAGTGATGGATTATGGTTCAATTAAGTAAAGTGGACATGAATAAGCAAGAATCCAGCAAATAAACCTCTTTGATAAGCCAATAAGCCAGAATTAAGCACTTGGAATTTTTGATTTCACACAGAAAAGGGACAGAGGTTAGGGGTGATTTCAGGTGGGGTCCACAGGGCTTGAACTCAGAAGATTGGCTGGAATGGTGAGACAGCCAGGGGGGTTGGAAGGACCAAGAATTGGGTAGTGGGACCCACAGAGTAGGACTGTAGCACCACCCAAAGTGGTGGCAGTGGTGGTGGTATGCTGTGCAGCAAGGGAACTTCCTGCCCTGCAGGTATGTTTGGGTGTAGGTGGGGCCCACATAAAAAATCACAAAAATGTAAGGGTTGTGGGATTCCAAAGTTCAGCTGGGAGACAATTATTCCTGAAAGTTTCAAGCTCTAAAGCTACACACAAAACTCTAAACAATTCATGCCATTTTGGGTTTTTCTGACAAAGGTGAAATTTGACTTTTTTGATTAAACTTAAAACTTTGACTTTGTTGAGTTTCTAATGACTCTAATGGACTTATATGGTTGTAATATGATAAAATAAAACTACTCTAGGCTAAATTAACAACTATTGAACAGAATTGATGCATGTTGGAACCAAAATCTCCAACAGTGGACTGTAAGGGATGAATCACAAATGCTTTTGACTATTCTACTATAAAGGTGCCAAGTTTATGGTCAAATTGACTCTAACTAACCTAATGTGAGTTAACACATCCAGAAAGAACTACTCCTTACACCCTGAACTCATACAAACAACATGAGCCAAACACCCCCTTACAATTATGAAAATGAGGATTTCCAAGATATCCAATGATTTAAGCCTTACAACTGATTCACAAGGACTTATTATGATGCTATAAGATGGTTTTAACACATAACTACCAAAGATAACAACTAAATACCAATGTTCACTAATGATCCATTTTTGACAGTGAAAACTAAATTCGAGCAACAATTTAATTTAATTGAAAAAGCACTTACTATTAAGTAATAAAACAACTAATATACACCAAGTCTAGAAATACAGAAATAAGCAGTTTATAAGGAGTGCAACAGTAATAAGCCAAAAATGAGAAAATGGCTTACATATGAATCCAATGAATAGAACCATGAACCAAGGACCTTAAACCTGTCCTACTACCTCCCCTGAGGTTCAAAAATACCCTGTAACTCCACCATAACCAAGATTCTTAACTTCAATCCTCTTCCACAGTGGTTTTTTATTTATTTGCTATTTATCTTTTATTTTTGGTATTTTTGGTTTTTCTTATCTAAAACTGATTTAACTGCTTTTTAATCTTTAAAATCTTATATATAAGCTTGAATTAGTACAAAGAAACAGGAAATACCAACTTTTGACAACATATGCTAAAATGGGATTTTCATAAGAAAAATTGCATAAACTGATTAGGTGAAGAAAACTTGAAATTAATATATGAAATAGGTTTTAATTATACTAGAATTATAGAATACAACACATTTAAGCTAAAAATTATAGTTAGAAATTAAAATTACATTAATTCGACCCTATAAACTAAACTATAACTACTACTATATTAACTAATGCTTCCTTCTCCATTTTTCTTCTCTTTTATAAGCCTTGGGACTCTTCTTTGACTTTCCCATCAAATTCCAGCCCTTGGATGGCTTTGAATCAATCCAAGCCATTGGGAGCATTTTTGGCGGGAAAAGTGGGATATTGCAATTGGGATGGTTAGGTAGTTGTAGGTGGGATCATTAATGGTTAGGGGGACAGGAGAGGGTAGTGGAGGTGCTAGGTGAAGGTGGAGGCCATGTGGGGGTGGACAAAGTACCCTGGATATTAGGGGAAGTGATGGAGGTTAGGGGTTAGTCAAACCATGGTTTGACTGTGGTGTTTTATTTGAAACGGGAGGGAGTAATATCAAGGGGATTGGGCTGGGGTGGTTGTTGGGCCATGGGGTATTGGCTGGGCTTGGGGTTTATTTGGATTGGTTTTGTTTTATAGTAATAACAAGGGTCCGTTTGGTTTAGTAGAAATTTAACACAAGGGTCAAAATTGTAAATTTCTGAAACTGTAGGGACCTGAATTGCCAAACTTCCAAAGATATCATAAGGACCAATTTTACCAATATTCACTATTACAAGGACCATAGATGCAATTTTCCAAAATTTGAAATCCCAAGGATCAAAAGTGTCATTTTTCCAAACTTGAGGGATTAGTTTTGCCAATTATGCAAACTTGAACTCCAAAGGTAAAATTTGTCATTTCATGATTCCTGGGGGACTATTGTTGACTTTTCTTCAAAATATTTTATCCAGGGACCATTTCTGACAATCTTTGGAAGTTCAAGGACTGAAACTGTCATTTTATCAAACTTTGTTCGTTTTTCATTTATTTTCAATCCTTTTGCATCTGAAATACCCAAAAACACATTTCAAAGATATTTGTAACATTATATGGTTTATTTGTATGCTTTTGGTCGTTTTTGTGGGTTTAACAATGTAAAATATATGTGTATTTAGACACATATCAGGAAGAATCTGACCATGACGACGACCGTAGGGTTAGCCCTTTTTATTGTTCAGACTCCGATGAGGACTTAGATGATGGGGATGTAATTAATGAGGATAGGATGGAAGTAGATATGAACCCTCTTGCGCATGTTGATCCTAGGACTAGAATTGAAAAAGATAGCCTCTTTAACATGCAATTCCCTTGTAATATTGGATATAGGAGCTTTGATGCATACCTTAACTCATCTTTACCTATGAACATAATCTCACGTGCCAACTATAATAAAATCATGGTAAATGAGTTAGTATATCAGGGGAATAATATTGTTGCTAGGAACGAACCATTACACGTGTTTGTAGGGAGTTTCGTGTATTTGGTTGATTTTATTGTTATGGAAAACTTAGGAGAATTCATTGATGAGAAATTAACCTAAATCATATTTTGAGAACCCTTTAAAAGGTTAACCAATCTTGACGAAAAACTTAAGGAGGGGTTGATTACCGTTTCGAAGGGGGATGAAGATTTTGTTTACCAAATGCCACACTCGCACCCTAGGTTTAAGAATCACTCATTCGAGGCATGCAATAAAATTCCCCCTATCGAGTTATTGAGTGAGAATGATAAAAAGAAAGGGCTTAACTATCCCTATAAAAGAATAAAAGGTATTATCGCGGATATTTACTGCTAAGTGATGACTATAAGAGAGATGAAGCAACAATTAGATGGCTCACGCTTGGGTACGTGGGCATTAGTGACACTAGATAGCTTGTGACTTTGAGTCTAGCTACAAGACTCATTAATAAAGAAAAGCGCTTCTTGGGAGGTGACTCCTCCCAAACCAACCAGTCAGCTAGGTGTGGTCAACAGGTCAAGCCTTGGAGAAAGTGCAAGTATAATCCGGTGAAGTATAGGGAATCCCCGGGTCGTTAAGTCCGTCGAAATTGTATTTTAACCAGATAATGATTGGGATTTGATTACACTAACGGAAATGATTGAGATTAAAAGTATTAACAATCACAGGGAATAGATACGTATTTATATCTAAAACGTAAACCAAATTTAAAACAAACGTGATTGCGTATAGAGAAAAAGGTGAGATTTAAGTAGAAATAAACTAGAGGGTGTGAAAATGACTTTTCTACAAACTTAATATTAAAATAAAATTTTAATAAAAAGAAAATTATTTTTTTGATTATTTTATTATTTAATATTAGTTAAAAACAATTTAATAATTAATTTAAACTAATTAAATTTAAGAAAAATGCTAAAATGAATTAGAAAATTATGAAAATTTTTACAAGACTAATTAACCATCACAGGAATCCTTAGAAAATTATAAAAAGTTTATAAAAATTATAAATAAGCTAATTTAAATATTAATTACTTAATTATTAATTAAAACCCATTTAAACTAATTTAATTATAAAAACTAGTAAATTAACAGTAAAAATTTTGAAATTTTTTCTAAAAATACTTTATGAATTATAAAAGCTAGGAAAAATATAAAAAGGTACTAGAGATTAAAAATAAGCAATAATGATTTTTATTTATGATTTATTTAATTAAAACTAAATAAACTAAAAATAATTATTATAAATACTAAATGGAAACAGCAAATTATGACAATTTTTACACAAATACTTTAAGGTAGCAGGAATCTAGGAAAAATATAAAAAAGCACAAGTGCTTAATGAAAAAGCAGAAAAAATAAGCAAATAAGTTAATTTTAATTAAATAGAAGCTATCACTTTCTTTCTTTTTGGATTTTTCTTATTGCAAACTGATTTAACAACTAAATTAAGCTATTTTTATGAAAACAAACTTTTTGAGAAAAACAAATAAGCTTTGAGGGAGCTTATTCTCACAGTAGTTGGCAAAGTAAACTAAAAATTGAATCTATAAGTTGAAAAAGCTAACGAAATAAGCTACAAGCTAGGACATAGGTACAATTAAGCTAAAGACAGTAGGATGCAATCATATTTAAACCAAATCATGTAAATAAGCATAAAGAAATAGGAAAATAAGCTGACACAAGCACAATCCCCAACTGCATAAGCAAACAGTCCACACAAGCTTTTTGCAGGGCAAAATAAGCTAGGGGCAAAAGCTCTTGGGCCCAAAATGAGCCTGGAATTAATGAGCTAGTACTATGAACTATCTGTAAGCTAAAAATCAGACCTAGATGACAACAAAATAAGCAGATAATAGGCTACTTGGACAGAATACTTTAATCTTAAAAAGGAGATATTAAAAAGGGTAAACACCATAAAATAACAACTTACTTTTTCCAATTTACCGAGATGAAACACTTACTTTTTTATTAACATTTAAGCCAACGAAACTATCAAGTATTGTTCTGAAGTCAACAAAAAGACCGATTATATTATAAATAATAATTGAAATGACTATATTGCCCTTGTCTTCTTGAAGCAAATTCAAATACAGCAAAAGCAACTGTAACTTCGTACAATTCCCTAAACTACTCGGAATCCCACCAACCAAAAGATTACCCGATAGCTCCAAATGCTCGAGACTCCCACAATTATACCCAATCTCATCCGGAATATCACCCGACAACAAATTAAACGACAAATACAACCCTCTAAAATCCCCTAATGCATCAAGAAACCCTGGTATAGACCCATTCGCACGGTTCCCAGCCAAATTCGCACAGTTCACAATGAGTTTAAGAAGCAAAAGATTGTACCAGGATTGTCTGCTGTTGGTCGTGGTGTGGATCGGGCTGATGAAAAGAAGATGTGCATAGGAAGGAAACTCTTAACCTTCATTGAGAAAACGTGTTGTTTGTTTATTTCGGGCGCGTGTGGTGGTTAAACAAACAAAGGGAGTCACAAGGTGAGTGTTGGTGGTGGCGGTATGGTGTTACGGTGGGCGGTGGTGGTGTTCGTAGTTGGCGGAAGGTGGGTGAGAGGGTGGCGACGGCTAAGAGGAAGGAGGAGACAACAATGAACCCTAGAATTCTATAAAAGGATTTATGTTTAAGAAGATAGGGGCAATATAGTCATTTCAATTATTATTTATAATATAATCGGTCTTGTTGTTGACTTCAGAACAATACTTGATAGTTTCGTGGGCTTAAATGTTAATAAAAAAGTAAGTGTTTCATCTCGGTAAATTGGAGAAAGTAAGTTGTTATTTTATGGTGTTTACCCTATTAAAAACTAACAAGCTAACAAGAAGCTATAAAAGGGATGACCTAAGTATGAAACAATCTAAGGATGCTAGGGGAAACCTGAAGAGCTACAGGGAACATATAATAAGCAGGGAATAAGCCTAATAAGCACTAAACAGATACTACTAATCCTAGGCTGCAATTGGTACACCAGTGGACAGAGGGGCAAATTTAAGGACCAAATAAGCTATCAAAAAAAATCTAAAAATAAAATAAAAATACAAGCTTGAAGACAAGTTGCTAAATAAGCTACATAATAAATTTCAAGGAAAATGGGTCAGAAATGAATAAATGAAAAATGCTCAACTGAGGGGCTATGGGACATGCAAAGGTGCAGGGGGGCTGCAGTCCTGGTGGGGCATATTCAAGAGCTTGCACAAGCTTGTAAAAAAATCCAAAATTATTCTAAAAATATACATATTGATGAGTGCTCAAACACTCATCATTTTTTGTCAATCTAAACTGCAAAAACATAGAAAAACACTCAAATATGCATCAAAATAATAAAAATATTCTAAAATTGTGTTTTATATGTTTTAGATGCAAAATGAGTAAAAACGGTTCAAAAACGAAGTTTGCATAATTGGCAGTTTCAGTCCCCCAACTCTCAAAAAATGGCAAAAATAGTCCCTGAGCACTTATTTTAAATAAAAAGTCACCAAAGGTCCTTTTGAAATCATAAATTGTCATATTTAATCCTTTGGTGAAAAATTTCAAAAGTTTTGAGAAATTTGCAATTTAGTCCCTGGAGTTTCATAATTGGCAAAAACAGTCCCTGGGATTTCAAATTTTGGAAATTATCATTTGTGGTCCTTTGGTTGCTTATTTTGGCAAGAATGGTACTTGGGTGGAAAGTTTTGGAAATTTTACAATTTTGGTCCCTGCAGTTTGGAATTTGGTAGATTTGGTCCTTGGGCATTCAAAAATGGAAAATTGCAAGTTATGGTCCTTGGGTTGTTCAAATGTGGCAAGTTTAGTCCTTTGGAATAGTTTGGAAAATTACAACTCAAGCCCTTGCATTTTCAGAATATTACATATATGGTCCTTGTGAAATAATACCAAACAAATTTGACTCTTTTTAATATTACAATCCAAACCAAACCTGATCCATGAAATACCCTTAGCCCACCAAACAGGCCCAAGTCCCCTTTTGATATAAACTCGGTCAAACAACAGTCAACCCTCACCCCCGCCACTGTTCACCGTCCCTTTCTCCCTAAAACCTGCTCCTTGTCTCCCCCCTCCTCCATTAATTATCTCCACCAAGCCCTCACCAACCTCACCTACCAAACCAACCCACCCCCTCCTCATTTATTACCAAACCTAACCCACTTAAACCTGTCCAATTGCTTTTACTTTTTTTTCTCGCCAAACCATTTTAAACGCCCTGGATCAAAATGAAGCCATCCAATGGCCAGTATTAGAAGTGGGAAAGACAGAGGCATGTACCAGGGCTTATATAAGTCAAAGAAAAAGAAGAATGAAGCAGTAATGAGGGTAGCAGTAGTAGTAGTGTAGCAGGGCTTAACCATCTTAGTGTAATTTAGTTTTTAAAGTTGTAATTTTCAAGCTAAAAAGCTTTTAATCTACTCTGCTTGTATTTTGTAAACTTTATTACAATTAAATTCAGGTTTTCTTATTATAATTAAATTTTCAATAATTTCATGTAAAAATTCCAAATTATTTGTTAAGTGTTGAAAAGCTGTTGATCCTTGTTTGTATAAGCTAAAATATCATTGGGATAAGCTCAGTAAGCTCTCCTATAGCTTATCTGAGCCTATCTCATTCATTCACATACAATTTCCTTGGGCATCCTATTTTCAAGTAAGCCTTCTGTTTTTGTACTCTTCTCTACAGTAGCTAATTAGTGAAGTTCTTTGCTTATTTGTGATAAGCACTGCTTATCATGGTTGTTGGAGTGTTTTTTACTGGCTTGAGCATGTTCTAAACATAAGTAGTGATTCCACTGTCTTTTCCTAGTCAAAACTCCAAACTTGTGTACTAAGTGTTCTTTGCTTAATTTAGTTGTTCACCTAATCTTTAATATAGTTTAGTAATACAAATGGATCATTAGTTTGGTTAAATTAAGCTTTAAACTCACATAGTTAGTGAAAACAGTCCATTAAAGGGTGTTTGGATTAGTAGCATATGGGGTGAACTTATTGTTGTGTTGTTGTTAATGTAGTCCCAGTAGACTGCATTAGGCATTATTAGGTCAAATAGAGCTTTAGAACCATACTCCATTTGAAAAATAGTCAAAAGGCTCTTTGATTCCCCTTCGCAGTCCACTGTTGGTATTTCTTGTTCCAATTCTCATCACAATGATGCATAAGTTTGTTCCATAGCTTAATTTAGGGTACTTACAGCTTTATATTGCATTTAGGTTCATATTAGATTCATTAGAAGCTCATTAAAGTCAAAATTAGGTTTAATGTAAAAAGTCAAAATTTGGTCTTGTGCAGAAAATCAGATTTTCAAGGAATTTTAAGGAATTTTGTAATGAGATTTAGGACTTGATCTTTTTGGACATTTAATTTTTGTTAGCTTATCTTTGGAAATACATAGTTGCTGTATTTTTAAGATTTTTCTTAATGGCTTAATTGTTGGCTTAAAGCAAGCTGCAGGGCAAGGTGTTGCCCTGCACACAGACCCTAACCACACCACCCCTTTTCAATAAGCCATAAGTAGTTCATTAGTAGGCCCCATTATGTGAGTTCTGGCTTATTGGAAAGCCAATAAGCTAGGCTTTGAAGTTCTGGACTTATTTACAATTTCCTAGCTTATTTCAATGGGCTGCTATGCCCATTAAGTTTGTCCATTTTTGCTTATATGCTGATCACTCAGCCTTTGAACACAAGTTCCATGCCCTCCACTGATTTCCCTAGTGGGTCCAGGGGCCATACCTTGGCTTTTCAGAGAGCCAATAAGCTCAGCTTATTGGTTCCTCTTTCACTATGGGCTTCCCATCTTCCCTGTGGGCCCCACAAGCCCTGAAAAGGTGGCCATTTGGCCTGTTGCTACTCAGTTTTTAGCTTAAAAGCTTAATGCTTATTTCCTGCTTATTGCTTTTGCTTATTTCATTTCTTTGTCTCATTTCAAGTTCCTTCATCATAGTTGTAGCTTATTTATCCCTTGGTTCAGCCTGTGTAGCTTCTTTTTAGCTTTTTCATTACCTACAAAGTTCTAATAAGCTTTAAGCTTATTCTGCCAAACACATAAGCTTCTCAAGTGCTTATTTTTGAGCTTTGTCCAAAGTGCCTTTTTTAAAGTTATTTATTTTTAGTTATAAAATAGTTTTCCAAAAAGAAAATCCAGAAAAGCTCAATTTTTTGGAAGTGATAGCTTCTATTTAAGAAGCTTATTGCTTATTAGCTTATTTTCCTTAAGCACTTAGTGTTTTTATATTTTTCTTAGGTTCCTGTATTTGTTTAATAATTTTACAAAAAGTTTCAGATTTTTCTTATCTTATTTAGTATTTATTAGCATTTTATTTAGTTTTAAAAGTATTTAATAAATAATTAAATAGTAAATAATTAATAATAATTAGATAAATAGTGTGAAAAATATAATTCCAGTTTTAAAATAAGTTTTATAATATTTTAGATTTTTCTAAGTTTTTATTTTATTTTTCTAGGCTTATTTTACATTTTCTTATTTATTAGTGTATTGTTAAATAGTTTAAATTAGTTTTTATTTAATAATAATTAGATAAAAAGTCTTAAAAATATAATTTTAATTTTAAAATTAGTTTTATAATATTTTAGATTTTTCAAAATTTAATTTTCATATTTTTAGAGTAATTCCATAATTAGTTATAATTTAGGTTAATTTAAATAATTAAAATATAATTAATAATTAGTAATTAATTAATAACAAATAAAACTAATTTTAATTTTAAAATTAGTTTTATAATATTTTATATTTTTCCAAATTTAATTTTCATATTTTTAGAGTAATTCCATAATTAGTTATAATTTAGGTTAATTTAAATAATTAAAATATAATTAATAATTAGTAATTAATTAATAACAAATAATTAAATAGTGTAAAAATTAATTTTCTTTTTCTAAAAATTTTCTTTTATTATTAGGATTGTAAAAATGTAATTTTCATATTCGTAGGTATTTTATTTTTACAAAACTCGGGTTTTATTTCGTACGTTCACGAAACTTTAATTTGAACGTACGCGTTTTTAAGTTTTAAACGTTTCTGGATTTTCTAAGTTTACAATCTTGTTAATATAGCTTATTTAAGCTATTTCCTTGTATAAATCAGTAGTCTCACCCATCTCAAACCCCTTTCTGTCCAAATTCACCCGATCACAAACCCGTTTGAATACAATCCACACCTAGTCGGGACATAACGACCCGGGGAAACCCTATATTCCACGGAGATTGACTCTAGGCTGTTTATGATTTGTTGACCATTCCTTTGGTCAATTTAGTTGACCGTTTGGAGCCAATCACATATATTCACCAGCTGGCAAATAATCCATAAACCAAATTCCGGGTCAATTGGTGCACAAATGAAGAAATTAAAAATGCTTGATTGAGGGGCTGTGGGGTAGTATAAAATGCAGGCCTGTTTGGGTGGGTGTACTAACAGCCCTCAATAAGCTACTCAAATAAGCACTAGAGCCTAAAATAAGTTCACAATCCTAAACTCTACACTACAGACAACTTGAGCAACCAGATTTGTAATCTAAATCCTACCTATGCTAGCCTAGGTTTGCAATTGAAAAAGGGATTTTTGACTAGTTTTGACTACTGATGAAGAAACTGAGGAGTACAAAATGGGCCTATTTGACTTGAAAAGTCAAAGACCAAGCACTGGAAACATGCAATGACCTAATATGACCTAGCTCAAAGCAAAAAAGATAATAACTAAATAAGCTTAAAAGGGCTGGTGGAGGTGTTTTAGGGTCTGATGTGTAGAAACAGGTTTCAGATTAGTAATTGGGTAGAAAAAAATGGATGCAAGCAGGTTATAATTTGGAAATTTGAACACATAATTTTGAAAATATGAAAATGCAATCATAAGAGAAACTAAGAAAAACTAAGAAAAACTAGACTCTAAGAATTCAACCCTAAGCCAGGAAAATCAGTGCTCACCAATGAGGTTTTGTAAATCAAGAGTTTAGCTATGAGACTTATGTTAAATGCCAAAAACACCTTTAAACTACTGGCTTACACTGAATCAAAGCTTCTGAAATTGGATTGAATCACCACAAAAGACTAAAACTTGAACTTTGTTGCAGTGCCAAACACTCCTTCACATGGGTTAACTGATGTATCTTTTCAAAGGTAAAACAGATTTTTAGACTCAACCTATCAAAGTAGCACTAGAATACACTAAATGAGGAACTAATGATCATGAGTTAAATAATAAGCAGTTGCAAAGAGAAAAAAATAAATAAGCAGTTTGAAGACTCTAAATGAAAATTTTAAATTGCATTGATTTCAATAAAGGTGTATAAAAGTCTTGAAAATTTTTAAAGACTAGAATGTTAAACTAAAACCTACTAAATCCTACTAAGTCCTACTAAGCCTCAATGGCTTTACAACATGATCTATTTATAAGGGGCCTACTAAGGTTTCCTCTTTATCTGCTTGCTGTTGTCTTGTGGTTGTGCTTTCTCTGTGAGTGAATCCCAACCATTGTATTGCATGTGGATAATCTTTGTCCCTCAATTGGATTTTGGCGCCAAAATGGTCACAGCCAATTTGCTTATGATAACGTGTGGCAGGTGGGGGCTTTTAATGCTTGGGTGAGGAGTAGGGGATGAGTAAGGGGTGGTGGAGAGGATATGGGCGGTGGAGGCAAGTGGAGGGGTGACAAAACCAGGGATATGGAAGTGGTTTTAGTTTTGCAGTTGTGAGGTGGAAGGGATGAGAGGGAGGGGGTTATTTGACCGAGTTTGACCCAATATTAAATAAAAAAGGGTGGTTTGGGCTAGTGGGAATGGGCCTAAGGTTGTGGAGTGGATTTATTCTTGTGTTGGGTTTATAAGAGTGGTGTTGGGTTGTATAATTAAAATGGACCCGTTTGGTTGTAGTTTAATCACAAGGACCAAAGTTGCAAAAACTAAAAATTTAGGGACCTGATTTGCCAACAATCCAAAGTTATCACAAGGGTTTATCTTGCCAAGTTTCAACTATTCAAGGACCATAATTGCACATTTTCCAATTTTGAACTCCTAGGGGCTAAAACTGCCAAATCTTAAAAGTTTAGGGACCAAACTTGTCATTTCTTCAATCTTTTCACTTAGGGACCAATCATGACAATTTTTGAATTCCCAAGGACCTATGTTGTCTTTTCACCCAAATCCAATGCTTAGGGGCCATTTCTGTCAATTTCCAAACTTGAGGGACCATTTCTGCCAATTTTGTAAACTTTTGCTCAAAGGACTATTTTGGCATTTTGTGATTCCACAAGGTGTGTTTTGACAATCTGAGCTCAAAAAGTGGTAATTTGCTTCCCCGGCTCTTGCTTTTGACACATTTTCCAAACTCGTGCTCGTTTTTGTCCTTTTTGGCCTGATTTATGCCAATTTCTAAAATATCCGTTCCTACACGATCACAAACACAAAAGTACAATATCTTTGGCAATTATGGTTAGTTTGCGTCTGTTTTGGTCTTAATATGGCCAGAAAAAGGTGTGTGAATAAGCACACACCAGGAGGCAACCCAAGCTTTATTTGTGTGTTTGTTTGTTTGTTTGATTTTATTTGTTTCCGTATGTATATTTTATTTTTATTCTTTGTGGCTCAAGTTTCAAAGTAAATTATGAAAATGCTTTATTTTGTTGTTTAACTTCGTCTTAACTTTATATAAAGGTATTTTGCAAAAGATAAGTGTAATGGGAAATCCAAATTTGTTTCTAAGAACGAGATTGAACATGAATCACAACAATATTAAACGAATGTGCATATTAGTATTTGTGTGAGTCAAATTCTTGTATTGAGTCATAATGATGTTTTGCATGATTTCCATGAATTAAGGCATGAGTTTTTCCAGAAATTTTCCAGAAACTTAACATAAGATTTCTGTCAGAGCACTCTGACGGCGTCAAGGTTATAACCTGACAGCGTTAGGTGTAAAATTCTGAAAAATTTTGCGAGTTTTGTTTTTCTGCCAGAGTTATAGAGTTTTTGTTAATTCTTTAGTTTTATAAACTTCAGGAAATCTGCAAACATTCATTCCACAAGCATTATATCTTAATTTGTTTTATAGGATTTTATTATATATAGATTGCCACCGATTTTACTCGAGGTTTGCTATGATTGTTTTCTCATGTTTAACAGGTTATATTAGACAAGAAGATGATTTATATTTCAGGAGGGAAGCTTTCAACGTTCATTTTCATGGAGGAAGATCTAACCTTGTTACCACATTATCCACACCGAATGAATCAGGGGAGTACTTGTTTCATTCTTTTACCTTCGTTACTTGTACCCTTTTTATTGAACATTGGGGACAATGTTCAGCTTAAGTGTAAGGGGAGGGTAACTGATGATACCTTAGAGAATGCAATTGCACTTGAGTTTGTTTGTTCGATAGTAAGTGTGTAATAAAACTAAGAGAAATACTTGTTAGGGAAAATATACCGCCAAATTTAAATTTTTTTACAACATTTAGGAGTGAAGCTTTAGCCTTAATAAGCGTCTCATGGATAGGAGTTGTATGACTAGCATAAAAACCGTACCACTCAAAAATTTTCCACCCCAAATATGTGAGGTTCGCCCCTAGATTTGTTAGGAAAAGATGCTTATGAGTGTACCGGTAGTATTTAGATTCTAGAACTTGCGTTAGTGATGCATCCTGAGACCACATGTGAGACTACATTCGTGTAGTAGGATTTACTACATGATAAGAGGCATTAGGATAACCCTTGTGTTTAAACCCGTATCATAATTACTTGACCAATGAAGTCATAATTACTTGACTAGTAATGTCAATTCATTTCCCTACACCTTTGCGATGTACTCATTTTTAGTACACGATACCCCTAGTACACCCCTCAGAGCCTATCTTTTTCGTTTCTAACTTTAAGCATTTTACTTAAAGATAGAATTTGTTTACAATCTACCCCAAATGTACACCCAAATCGCCTTAGCCTTCTGTGTATGCACTCATCTTTAATGCATTATTGTTATTTGTTTAAACCCTTAGTTAATTGTCTAATTAATTACATGGTTGCTAAGTCGAGTCATATATTGTACATATTGTTTTGGGACGATTGGGACTCATGGGTAAAGTACTATTGATACGGAGTAATGGGAAAGACGTCAATTATTGCCCCCATATGTGCATTAATATTTAAAAAGGTACTCCAAGTGTTTTGATTATCTTAATCCGAGTCATTTGAATAGTTGTTAGGAATACTAATATTCCTATTAAAGCCTCGGTCACCTAATTGTTGTAATAGCATTAAGATAGCTCATAGTTACTTTATTATTTAGTTAATATTAGTTTAAGTAACATCGTGGAAGAAGGACGGGTCTTTACCCATTGTATGCCTGATCCACAGCCCGGGTGTGGGCATTTATGTTGTATATATAAATACCCCTCTCCCACCAAGGGAGAGGGTTGGACCTTTCATTGCAACTAATCTAATCTTTCTTATTTTCTCTCATTCTCTCTAAAGGTTCCACTCTTTTCTATGTCTTCTCTATCTCTTCTAACTTAAATGTCACCTTACCACCATGTTCTTCGTGTTTGGGACTTAGTGTTTGTCATACAAATGGTATCAAGAGCCATGGTTTCATCTTAGGGCCTTGAAGAATCAGATTTGGTGTGGTTTTTGTGGTTTTTGTTAGTTAGAAGAGTTTTCTTTGAAAACATCTTACTTTGAACTTTCTAGTGTTATATGATGTGTTAAGGGTGTACTTTTGTGATTAGTGGTGTTAGAAATACTTAGTTTTTCAGTTGGTTAAGCTATATCATACGTTAGTTTGAAGTTGTGATTGATTTTGGGTCGAATTCTTGTTAGCAGTTAACTATTCTGTGGTGTTGTTCTTCATAGCGGTTTGCCCCAGAATTTAGCGGTTAACTCTTTAGCGATTACTAGTTTGGGACATACGGACAAAACGCTAGATAGCAACGTGTTTGGACTATTGTGATTAGCGGTTTGATCTAGCATTTAGAGTTAGCGGTTTGCTCCAGTGTTTTCCTCTGTTCAGTGATTACTTACTAGCGATTAACTCATCTAGCGGTTTGCCAAGATTAGTGTTTACCTCAGTAGCGGTTACCTCTTCCAGCATTTTTCTCCACTTAGCGGTTACCTTGCCAGGTCTAGCGGTTAACTTATCTCAGTGATTACCTCAGATTAGTGATTACCTGAAGATAGCGGTTTGCTCCTACTAGCGATTGCCTCTACTTTCTAGCGATTAACTAAGTTGTGAGGTTCTAGTGATTGGTAAATCATTTGCATTTGGTGAATTGTTGTAACTTAAGTCGTGTCGATTAATCTGATTATGAGCTGATGTTGTGAGTTAATTCTTACGACTTGACTAATTTCAATCGGATCTATTGTAACTTGACTAGTCGCGACTTGACACTTAGTGAGAATTGTGACCCATCCGGTATCTCTTTCTAAGTCTAACTCGCTGAGTCTATCTTCCGGTTTCTTTTGTTGACTTTAGTAAAATCCCGGGGAAGAATCGATTTCTCGGTTTAAGTCACAAGAGCTGTATAATCCCGTTTGAAGACTTTGTCATGGAAACTGTTTCTGATGACATTCAAGCTGCAGGGTCCGATACCCGACCTCCTATGCTAGATAGGACCGACTATGAATTGTGGGCACAAAGAATCAGACTTTATTGCCTGGGTAAGGAAAATGGTGAGAACATTCTGCGATCAATTGATGAAGGTCCAATGCAGATGGGTACAACCAGAGATATTATCTCCACGGCTGAGGATGGAACTGCTACATTTGGAATTGACAGGCCACGTACTTACAATGACCATAGTGATGCTGAAAAGAAGCGCTATGATGCAGATATTCGAGCTTCCAACATTGTGATACAAGGTTTACCCAAAGATGTTTACAAGCTAATCAACTTCAACACTGAAGCAAAGGCAGTTTGGGACAATGTCAAAATGCTTCTATCTGGCTCGGAGTTGACGAAAGAAGACCGTGAGTCTCAGTTGTATGATGAATTTGAGCATTTCAAGATGATTCCTGGTGAAAATATTACAGACTACTATGTCAGATTTCACAAGCTTATTAATAACATGAGAATGATCCGAATGACAATGCCTAACATCTAACTCAACTCTAAGTTTGTCAACAACATGTCACCCGAGTGGGATCGCTTTGTTACTGCAGTGAAGCTCAACAAAGGATTGAGAAATACAAACTATGAACAGTTGTTTGCCTACTTACAACAACATGAGAAGCATGCAGTTTTTGATCGTCAATTAAGAGAGAAGCTCAATCCAACTACTACCAATAACTCACTTGCATTCATGACTAGTATGTTGCCGATTAATCAACCTGTGTAATCAGTGGATCACTCATCTCTACAGTCACATGTTGCCATGAATACCCATCTCGACTCAGGGTATTCTCATACTGATAAGATGATTGACAACCTTTCCAACCAAGTGTCTCTACTCGTTCAACACTTCAGAGCTGCACTTCCACCAACCAACAACCAACTCAGAGCTTCCTCAAATCCACGAAATCAAGCTGTCGTGGAAGATGGAACAGTAATGGTACAACATGTTAAGGGAAGACATAATGTGAATCAAAGGAATGCTGCAAGAGGCAATTTGCAGAACAGGATTGGTAATGTTAATCAGGGACAAGGAAGGCAACCCAAATGCTACAACTGTGGGGGTTTGGGTCACATTGCAAGGAACTGCACTCAGCCAAAGCATCCTCAGAACTCAGACTACTTCAAGGATAAAATGTTGTTCATGCAAGCTCAAGAGAATGGAGTTATGCTAAATGAGGAAGAATTGGCTTTTCTTGCTGGGGATGATGGAAAGACGTTTGATGATGATGTGGATGAACAACCTGTCCAGGATTTAGCTCTTAATGATCCAAAAATCTTCCAAGCTGAGGATTGTGATGCCTTTGACTCAGACGTTAATGATGAACCCACTGCTCAAACAATCTTCATGGCCAATCTATCATTTGCTATCTCACCATCATAACAATCCGGTCCCTCCAAATCATCCATCATATCTGAGGTACTGAAGTTATATGATGAATGTGTAATTTATGATGAACAAAAGACCCTCAACAATATACGAAAAAATAATGTTGGCGAACCAAATGAGGCTGAATTGGAGAACATTAATGTTTTTCCAACTGAGCAACATTCGGATCACAACATTGATTCTGACATATCTAGTGGAATGTCTTCTGTTGTATGTGACAATGATGTGATGCATGAACAAAGGATTTATAACGAAGTACAGCAAACAAACGTTGCAGAATTAGATAATGCTAATATGGGAAATAGCAATATTGTCCCATATGAACAATATGTAAAGCACAACGTTGACCCTGTTGTATCAAGTGATGTATCCTCTGTTGATGAGAACGTGTGTGAACTAGATGAGTACACTGCTGTTGCACTCGATGACACTCTGACCACTAGGATTAACAAAAAATGGATTGGCAAATGCAAGCATACATAACTGAACATAACTTAAAGGAAAAGGCATTAAAACAAGAGATAAAATCTGTTCAATATCAACTTGATCGTACTGTTAAGGAAAAACAGGAAATTCAGGAGAGTTTGAGTGTTCTAAAAGGTGAATTTCAGGAAAAAGAAACTAAACTATTAAATGAATTTTCCAACCTTAATTAGTTGAAAAATAAACTTGAAAACAAGTTGTACATCCAAGGCCAAACCAATCAAACAGATCAAATGATTGAAAAGCAATGATGCATGGGAATTGCACCAGGTTTTACCTCTCAAGGGATCTTGAGAAGCTTACAACCCCCACCAGGCAGTGTACCTGATCGTTGTAGTATAGTATAGTGACAAGTACCGGAGGATTGATCGTTCAGCTAGGAATAGTGTCACTAGGCTTAGAAAACCTAAATACTAGTTTTAAAGATGAGAGATGATTCTTTTTGTATTTTTATATTTTTTTAGAAAGCAAGTAAAAATCTCGGGGTTGAAGGATTTGGGCGGAATTAGTTGCTAGTCAACTAACCCAATTACTAAGATGCAATCAAAATAAAATACTAGAAATGAAAATAAAACTAAATTATACTAAGGTTGTGAGCAATAAGTGGAGAAATTGTGTTTACTTAGATTACACTACTCCCTAGATATCTTTTACACGTTAATTACTTGTTATAGTTGCGTGGATGATGGATTGTATTCCTTAATACCATTCATGGGGTGGCGTACTTAACTCCCCAATCCTATGAGTGCCTACTTCACTCCTATGTCGAGCCGGCTAAGAAGCTCCTAACATGGGATCATTAGAATTTACTCATGCATTAAATACAACCAATAAAACCTAGTACACATCGGTTCATGTTTCCTAAGACGTTCAAGCATGTTACCATTTGGAGATCTGCCAGTTTTCTTAAGCCTAACATTGAAATCATTCATCCAATACAACCATAAACAAGTAATCAACACATAATCAACATCTAGGTTTCATTAGATCTAAGCAAACACAAGATAAATCTAGCCTAGCATGGTGGAATTAAGACAAGCACAAGATATAGACAACCAACACATAGACATATTGATTCAATTAAAAGAACACTTATCTCAATAACACATGTAAGGTTTCAAGGGCTGGAAACCCTTGAAAAACCTGTAAAATTCGTATATGGTTCGGCCTTAGGGTTTTTCCAAACTTGTTCCTCTCTTAATGAATAAAAATTAGATAACTATATATAGATATAAGAGGCTGACGGCGTCAAGAACAAGCTTGTGACGCCGTCATCTCGCCGCCAAAAGAATCCTCAGACTGCCTTGATCTACATCTGACGCCGTCATGTGTTACACTTTTCCAGGCCGTCACGTATTTAACTCTTGACGCACTTCCTTGTGACGCCTTCATTTCTGTACTGGACCGTCATGATATTTACTCTTGACGCCGTCAGGAAAGTACTCTTGACGCCGTCAAACACTGTTCCCAGCATCGAAAATTAAGTCTTTGGCGTTTTCTTCACTTTTATGCTCCAAAAACGTCTGAATTGCTTCCTTTTCCAGATTTCACTCCCAAAGTACCTAAAATCACAAAAGGAACGATTTAGGGCAATATTTGATCAAATAAATTCAATTCCGGGCTTAAATGACCCCCTAAAAGTGGTTCATTTTTCGCCTCATCATATACCCTTACACTTGAGATTTGCTTGTCCTCAAGCAAATGCGCTTTTATTCTAGTCAAAATGCAAGTTAAGGGTCATTTAACACTAATATAAAAGTAATTACAACAAATAATAGTTCCACTAAAGACCAAAGACAAGCACGGAGATCATACACTAGCACCTCACAAATAGTGTTTAGATACTCACATCTCTTGGGTGTAATAAAGTATAAATTACAATATGGAAACGGAAGATATCTCTCACTACCTGTCATAGCAAAATAGATTACCATAGGCTTGGGAAAGGATCAAACCTCCACCACATGGCGTAAGCACCTAGGATAAACTATCAAAGAGGTCTTTTTAAAGGGTTGTAACGTTAGGTGTAGGGATATGAAATACACGGTTTTGTTGGATATAGGCAGTCTTTACTGGTGGCGAGTTAACAATCTTGGTTAATTACATGTACAATGTGGCGTTGTTAAGCCAATACTAGACTCGACTTAAGCTAATAAATGAAAAATAACAAAAACATAAAATAAACATAGAATAAAAAGGGATGGTAGTCCGTTTTTTTTTTTTTTTTTTTTTTTTTGACATACACTTTTACCCTACCATCCAAAATAATACATCATAGGGAATGAACATTCCCCTTACACTTGAATTTTTACATACTTTACAATAAACTAATCTAATGACTCGAATTAAGATAATCAAAACACTTGGAGCACTTTTAAGATCAACGCACATATGGGGGTAATAAATATGAGCTTCTTCCCCATTACTCCATAATAATAAGTACTTTACCCATGAGTCCCAATCATCCCAAAACAATATGTACAAGGATATGACTCGACTTAGCAACCATGTAATCAATTAGATAGTTAACTTAGGGTTTAACAAATAACAATAATGCACTAAAGATGAGTGCATACACGGAAGGCTAAGGCGATTTAGGTGTACATTTAAGTGGGGTGTAACAAATTCTTCCTTTAAGTAAAATGCTTAAAGTAATAAACGAAAAGATAGGCTCGGAGGGGTGTACTAGGGGTTTCGTGTACTAAAAATGAGTACAACGCTAAGGGTGTGGGAAAAATTAATTAACTTAACTAGCTAAGTAATATGACTTAAATGGTCAAGAAATTATGATACGGGTTTAACACAAGGGTGATCCTAATGCCTCTTATCATGTAGTAAATCCTACTACACGAATGTAGTCTCACTTGCGGTCTCGGGATGCATCACTAACGCAAGTTCTAGAATCTAAAATGCTACCGGTACACTCATAAGCACTAATAGTGAATGCTTTTCCTATCAAATCTAAAGGTGAACCTCACATATTTGGGTGGAAATTTTTTCTGAATATACGGTTTTGTGCTAGTCATACAATCTCCTATCCATGAGACGCTTGCTAAGGCTAAAGTTTCACTCCTAAATGTTGTAAAAAATTTTAAATTTGGCGCTAAAATTACACTAACAAGTATTTCTCATTGTTTTATTACACATCTACCATTAAACAAACAAACTCAAGCGAAAGTGTATCTGTAAGGTATCATCATTTTACCCTCCCCTTACACTTAGGATGAACATTGTCTCCAATGTTCAAGTAAAGAATGTAAAAGTGAAATAAGTAAAACAAATGAAATCAAATACTCCCCTGATTCGCTCGGTATGGATAATAAGGTGGCCAGGTTAGATCTTCCTCCAAGAAAATGAGCAATCAAAGCTTCACTTCCAGAATAATTATCATCTTCTTGTCATACATAACCTGTAAATCATGAGAAAACAAGCAAGACAACCTCGCATAAAATCGGCGGCAATCTACATAAGTTACTAAATCCTAGAAAACAAAGTAAGATATAATGCTTGTGGAATGAAGTTTGCAGATTTCCTGGAGATTATAAAACTTAATAATTCAACAAAAAACTTTAAAACTCCGTTAGAAAAACAAAACTGGTAAAATTTCTAGATTTTTACACGTGACGCCGTCAAGAGTAAACTCTTGACGCCGTCAGAAGTGTCCTGCAGAAATTCTTATGTTAAGTTTCTGGAAAATTTCTGGAAAAACTTGGTCCTACTTCCTGGAAAATCCTGCAAAACATCATTATGACTCGATACAAGCATTTGACTCTAACCAATACGAGTATACATGTTCACTTAATATTGTGGAGAATCATGATCGGTTTGTTTCTTAAAAACATATTTGGGGTTTCCCCTTACACTTATCTTTTGCAAAAATACCTTTGGATGAAGTTAAGACTAAGCCAAACAACAAAGTAAAGTATTTCCACTTTTTAGTTTAGAAACATGATCTACCAACAATAAAAATAAATAAAACATGCATACGGAAGCAAATAACAAACAAACAAAAATAAAAATCACACAAAACATGGGTTGCCTCCCAAGAAGCGCTTTTCTTTATTTACGAGTCTTGTAGCTAGACTCAAGGTCATGGGCTATCGTGTGTCGCTTATGCTCACATAACCAAGGGTGAGCCATCTAATAGTCGCCTCATCTTTCTTATAATCATCACTTAGCCCTAAACATCCGCGATAATATCGTTTATTCTTTTCATGAGGATATCTAAGCCCTTTTCTCTTATCATTCTCACATAGCATTGCTAGGGGCGGATACCTACTACACTTTTCCATGGAAAAATCCTTGAACCTAGGGTGTGCACGGGGCATTTGGTAGACAAAATCTTCATCCCCATCTGAGAATGTAATTAACCCTTCCCTAAGTTTTTCATCAAGGTTGGTCAACCTCTTGAAAGGTTTCCCAAACACAACTTGGGTTAACTTACTATCGATAAATTCTCCTAGATTCTCCATAATCATGAACTCAACTAGATAAATAAAACTCCCTACAAACACATGTAATGGCATTGCCCTAGCAATCACATTATCTCCTTTGTATTCAAACTCATCTACCATGATTTTATTATATTCACTACGCGAGATTATGTTCATTGGTAAAGATGAGTTAAGGTAGGCATCAAAGCTCCTAAATCCAATCTTACAAGGGAATTGCATGTTAAAGAGGCCATCTTTCTCAATTCTAGTCCTAAGATCAACATGCTTAAAATGGTTCACATCAACATCCATCCTATCATCATTGATGACATCACCATCATCTAGGTCCTCATCAGAGTCCGTACAATAAAAAGGGCTAATCCTACGGTCTTCATCATGATCGGACTCCTCCATTTCAGAATTATTACCAAAGTGATGGTCAGGTGAGGGGTTAGGTGGGTTCTCATTTTCCACTACAGGGGTTGGTATGGGTAGTTGGAAAATTCTACGACGAAAAACACGAATAACAGGAATCAAACAATCAATGCTATTGTTATCCATCGAGATAGTTTACGAACAAAAGAAACAAAGAAATAAGATAGACTAAAGAAAACCTAAAAAAATAAAAATAAAATCTTACTAGAAAGGAATCTAGCAAGTAGACCTAATAAAAAGAGATTCTAACCTAGAAAATAACTATTCCCCAGGCTGCGGCGCCAAAAACTTTGATGCGTGGGAATTGCACCAGGTTTTACCTCTCAAGGGATCTTGAGAAGCTTACAACCCCCACCAGGCAGTGTACCTGATCGTTGTAGTATAGTATAGTGACAAGTACCGGGGGATTGATCGTTCAGCTAGGAATAGTGTCGCTAAGCTTAGAAAACCTAAATACTAGTTCTAAAGATGAGAGATGATTCTTTTTGTATTTTTATATTTTTTTAGAAAGCAAGTAAAAATCTCGGGGTTGAAGGATTTGGGCGGAATTAGTTGCTAGTCAACTAACCCAATTACTTAGTTGCGTGGATGACGGATTGTATTCCTTAATACCATTCATGGGGTGGCGTACTTAACTCCCCAATCCTATGAGTGCCTACTTCACTCCTATGTCGAGCCGGCTAAGAAGCTCCTAACATGGGATCATTAGAATTTACTCATGCATTAAATACAACCAATAAAACCTAGTACACATCGGTTCATGTTTCCTAAGACGTTCAAGCATGTTACCATTTGGAGATCTGCCAGTTTTCTTAAGCCTAACATTGAAATCATTCATCCAATACAACCATAAACAAGTAATCAACACATAATCAACATCTAGGTTTCATTAGATCTAAGCAAACACAAGATAAATCTAGCCTAGCATGGTGGAATTAAGACAAGCACAAGATATAGACAACCAACACATAGACATATTGATTAAATTAAAAGAACACTTATCTCAATAACACATGTAAGGTTTCAAGGGCTGGAAACCCTTGAAAAACCTGTAAAATTCGTATATGGTTCGGCCTTAGGGTTTCTCCAAACTTGTTCCTCTCTTAATGAATAAAAATTAGATAACTATATATAGATATAAGAGGCTGACGACGTCAAGAACAAGCTTGTGACGCCGTCATCTCGCCGCCAAAAGAATCCTCAAAATGCCTTGATCTACATCTGACGCCGTCATGTGTCACACTTTTCCAGGCCGTCACGTATTTAACTCTTGACGCTCTTCAGTGTGACGCCTTCATTTCTGTACTGGACCGTCATGATATTTACTCTTGACGCCATCAGGAAAGTACTCTTGACACCGTCAAACACTGTTCCCAGCATGGAAAATTAAGTCTTTGGCGTTTTCTTCACTTTTATGCTCCAAAAACGTTTGAATTGCTTCCTTTTCCAGATTTCACTCCCAAAGTACCTAAAATCACAAAAGGAATGATTTAGGGCAATATTTGATCAAATAAATTCAATCCCGGGCTTAAATGACCCCCTAAAAGTGGTTCATTTTTCGCCTCATCAAGCACATTAAATTACGGGATAAGCATAGTTATAAGAATTTAGGTATGCCTAAAACGAACTTCCTTAAGAGCGTTAGTGCCTCTCAACCTGCCCTGTATGATGCCAAGGTTATGCTTACACCCAATCATGCCCCTCTAAATAGTTGGTCTGATAAAGAATTGGATGATCTTGAGTCTGCCAATAGAGAGAGATTTGATAATAAAATAAAGGATCCCAAGTGCATTAAACACCGTATCATTGTTAAGCCCCATGATTATTATGAACAAAACCGAGTGACTGTTTTTGCACCTCAAACTAAGTTAACACCAGAACAGGTATTTTGGCCATTAGATGTTGAGAAAATAAAAGCTAATGAACTTAAGGCCAAGATTCTTCAAAAGCTTGCTGCCACAACGGTGTATCCCCCCAATACACCAATGCACTTAGTTCAGTTGTCACTTCCCACGCAATGTAAAACTCTTATTGGCATATATGTCCTTTGTCAAATGTTCTCTGATTTTGATAAAACATGCAAAAAGAGAATCACACCAACAGGAATTATTGAGGGTGAAAGGGGATTTGAGCTTACAAAAGAGTGTTACTTAACTGAAGTTATCCCATTTTTTAAAATAATCAAAGAACACTTTGAGGGTTTACGACAATCCCTTGAAATTGAATTGAAAGAAATGAAAGAGGTGTTTAAAAATGTGGAAAATAACGGAAAACAATGTGCAATAGATCTTCAACATAGTGAGATAGCAAGGAAAAATATTCTTATCAAGAATGACAATTTGATTGCTAAATGTATTGCTCAAGATGTGTTCTACACTACTACAGATTCTACGATAAATGCTTGTCAATTTCATGAAATGTCTATTGCTTTGAATCATCTCCAAAATCGTGTTGTTGAGCTTGAGGGGGAGAATTTGAAACTGCATGAAAAAATTCAAAATGATGATCATGACAACATGGTCAAACACTTTTCTAAACTAGAAGTTGATAATCTTAACCTACAATTAAAATATCAACATTTAGAAGAAAGGATTAAAATATCAAAGGCTAAGACATCTTCTGATGTTCCTGAATTTGATACATATTTTGAATTAGCAAAAAGGGATGAAAAAATTAAAGCTCACACTAACACGATTAGGAAATTGAGAGCTCAAATTGCCCAAATAAAATCTCCCATGAATGATGTGATCGACACCCATAAACCACTGTCTGCAGATTCTCAGGGTTTTCAACTTCAAAACATGATCAACAAACTCAAACATGAAAATGATTGTTTTCAAGCTAAAAATTCTAAAGTAAAACAACATTACAAAGAGTTATATGATTCAATTAAGATCACTCATGATAAAACCAATGAAAAGATAACTTCTTTGCTAAATGAAATTAAGAATCTAAAGACCAAGGTGAAAGGGAAGATGCCTGTCATTGCAAGTGAGAATATCAATTCAAAGGTCTGTGAATGTAAAAAATATGCATGTGAGGCTGTGTTCATACCGCTTCCCCTTAGGAACAATGAGTTAGCCCATAGTGATTACCTTAGACATCTTAAGGATTGCCTTGACATGACCTGTGAGACCATCGAAGAAGATAGAATGGTGAGACCCTCTGATAACAGATTATCAGACATTAGTTTTCTCACCAAACGGTCACAAGAATTGGTAGAATATGCCATAGGTACGTGCCCCAAGATTCCCAACATGCGAGATAGAAAGGTCACATCCTCATCTAAGGGTTTGAAAAAGCATGTCACCTTTGATATACCTTTGGCTAGTTCTGATCATAGCACATCACCACCTAGAAACCAAACAACTATGCAACAATCTAATGTTCCCATCGTCAATTCTACAGGAGTAAGCAATGACACTAAAGCTAGCGGGTCAAAGCCTAAAGGCAATACAAGGAATGATATGACTTCGCCAGCTAAGAGTGCTCAAGGGAAGAAAGTAGAAGACCACCTTAGGAACAATAAGATTGATTTGAGTGAAAAGAATAGTGTTGATTCTAGTATTTGCTTTAAGTGTACTGTAATTAATTCGAATTCTAATGCTACTTGTAAGACTTGTAATGGTTGTTTAATTTCTGTTAATTATGATGATTGTGTTGTGTCATTTTTGAAATCTTCTTACAAATCCTCAATTAAGTTGGCTAAGACACATAAACTGAAAATCATACTTGGAAAGCAACAGGAAAGGTTTTTACCAATGTAGGATGTCACTGGAAACCTACTGGAAGAAAGTTCACTTTAGGAAGCCAGTGTCCATTGACAAAAATGCCCTATCCCAAGTCTTTAGCGATTAAGAAATGGAAGGCAACTGGTAGAAAATTCCCTTTAGTGACTCAATGCCTTGATATTAAGTAAGTAGCACCCACTAGTATCGTTTCCTCTGAGAAAGCCATTATAAATACTAATCCTGCTTCTCTTAAGTATGCTTGTGCTAATCAATTGGATCCCAATTACACTTGGGGATCCATGTTTTTCAGTTATCCATATCTGTCTGGTTTCAAATGCAGGTCGTACAAATTGTCCTGTGGTATTTGGACTCAGGCTGCTCAAAACATATGACTGGGGATTGCTCTCGGCTCAGAAATTTCATGAAAAAGTTTATCGGGACAGTCAGATTCGAAAACGACCACTTTGGAGCCATTATGGGGTACGGTGATTATGTGTTTGGTGACAGTGTGATCTCTAGAGTCTACTATGTGGAAGGACTTGGGCATAATCTATTCTCTGTTGGACAATTTTGTGATTCCGATCTTGAAGTGGCCTTCAGAAAACACATGTTTTGTTAGAGAATCGGATGGAATTGATCTTCTTAAGGGAAGTCGTGGCACTAATTTGTATACTATCTCTATCGAAGACATGATGCGGTCCTCTCCTATCTGCTTGCTTTCTAAGGCCTCAAAGAGCAAATCGTGGTTATGGCACCGTCGTTTGAACCACTTGAACTTCGGCACCATTAATGAACTTTCTCGCAAAGATCTTGTTCGAGGCATGCCCAGATTGAAATATGAAAAAGATCATCTTTGCTCAGCATGTCAATTGGATAAAAGCAAGAACCACACTCACAAACCTAAACCCACCAACTCCAACACTGAAGTGCTCCATACCCTTCACATGGATCTGTGCGGACCTATGAGAGTGCAGAGTTTCAATGGGAAAAGATATATTCTTGTAATTGTGGATGATTACTCACGATTTACATGGGTGAAGTTTTTAAGATCCAAGGATGAAACTCCCGAAATCATCATCAAAATCATCAAGCAGCTGCAAGTAAGGGTGAGCATGGTCCAAAAACCGGACCGGACCGGCCAAGACCGGACCGGACCGAAGACCGAGAACCGGAAAAACCATAGACCGAGACCGGACCGAATGTGGTCGGTCCGGTCTCAGTCCGGTTCGGTCCGGTCCGGTCTTCGGTCGGTCCGGTCCAATTAGGCATATTTTGGCACGTTTTTTCGGTTTTTTGTTTGGTCCGGACCGAGGACCGAATTAGCCAAAAAGGCTAGACCGAGGACCGGACCGAATATGGTCGGTCCGGTTCGGTCCGGTCCGGTCCGGTCCGGTCGGTTTTGTCGGTCGGTCCGGTCCATCCGGTCAGTTTGCTCACCCTTAGCTGCAAGTAAGGCTTAACAAGACCTTTAGAATCATTCGCACTGATAATGGAACTGAGTTTGTCAACCAACAACTCACTCAATTTTATGAAAGTATCGGCATCAGTCATCAAAAGAATATTTCTCGAACTCCTCAACAAAATGGAGTTGTTGAAAGACGGAATTGTACACTTGTTGAAGTTGCTCGCACTATGCTGATATTCTCTAAAACACCAATGTTCCTATGGGCTGAAGCTATTGCTACTGCATGTTACACTCAAAATCGATCATTGATACATCCTCTCCACAACAAGATACCTTATGAGCTAGTGCACCTTAAAAAGCCTGATCTCTCCTTTCTTCATGTGTTTGGAGCCCTATGCTATCCAACTAACGATAGTGAAGACTTTAGGAAACTCAAGGCTAAGGCTGATATTGGGGTATTCGTTGGATATGCACCAGATCTAAAGGGGTACCGAATCTACAACAAAAGAATCCATGTTTGATGAGTACTTCGAGTTTGATGAGTACTTCTTGATGTTTAATAATATTCTTGTTTAATATATCTATTTTAAAAAACTATAGTTACTTTTCCCGAAAAGCAACAAATTGCCTTTATGTCCATTATTTGATAAAAACTCAAAAATTAACTTATTGTTAGAAAAGTGACTTAAACTTTAGGGGTTATTTGGCAATTTGTGTTACTTGTCCTGCAAGTTTGTTTAGCCTATAAATATGGATTGATTGTATTAGTTTTCATTGTACCTTTTGAATTCGTGGTTGCTACCGTTTGAATTAGGGTTTGGTACCTTTGAATTTGAATTTATCTTTGTATTTAGTTTGATTATTTGAATAAAGCTTCCGCTTCGTTTGTTTGAATTTGTTTGTTTGTTTCGTCTTTGAATTATCAACAAGTGGTATCAGAGCTAGGTTGGTTCGGTTTACCCATGAAGAAAAAGAAAAGGAAAAAAAAATTGTTTTGGGTTCGTGTGTATTGAAGTTTGACTGTTTTGGGATTGAAGAACTTTTTGGATGCATCTGAATTTGAAAGTCGAATGGAATGATTAGTTTGGTTCATTGTTTTGCATCAAGAGAATCTTTATGATAGATATTCTTGGAAGAAGTTTTGGTCGTGGGATTTTTGTTTTTGACTTCGACTTTGTTATTCGGTGTTTGGGCCACAACAGTTTGAAAATTCCACTTTGTATTAGTTTTGGGCCTATTTGGTATATTTAGTATATGGTTTGGCATTCGGTTGTGTTATTGGAATGATTTTCGAATTTGCATTGGTTAATAGTTTGGGTTTTGTTTACTTGGTATTTGAATTTGGACCATAATTCTTATTACATAAGTGGGTCATTAGAATTATTATCCGGATCATAATTTGGGGCGTTTGAATTATTAGAGCACGTTCGTCAATTTCTTTGTTAGCTTGAATTGGTTTGATACTCGGATAATAAATTTGAAGTTAGACCGTAATACTTATCGAATAAGTGGGTCATTAGATTTTTGAATTTGGTATTTGGGTCGTAATTCTTATTATATAAGTGGACCATTAGAATTTGAATTGGATATTTGGAATTTGAAGATCGATTTGGTGTTTGAAGACTTGGTTCAAGTCATTTGGAATTCGTTTGATCATTGGAATTTGTTTGTTTGAAGAATTTGGGATCTTCGTTTGTCGGGATTTTGAAGTTGGTTTCCTGAATCTGATTGTCTTTTGTTGAAGATCGTTTGAGCCGATTTGTTTATTTGGTTGACCGAGTTTGAATTTGTCGGTTAACGTTTGATTGTTCGTTTTGAAGATTATCGGCGCTTGTATTTGTTCGGTTTGTTTTTGGATCGTTTTTGGAGATCGATCGTTCGTTTTGAATTTGGCTAGTATTACTGGCATTTGGAATTTGAAATTTGGAATTCGGAATTTGGAACTTTGAATTTGATTTGAAGCAGGTGGAGGAGTTTATGTCACGGTGGAGATTGTTAGAAAAGTGACTTAAACTTTAGGGGTTATTTGGCAATTTGTGTTACTTGTCCTGCAAGTTTGTTTAGCCTATAAATATGGATTGATTGTATTAGTTTTCTTTGTACCTTTTGAATTTGTGGTTGGTACCGTTTGAATTAGGGTTTGGTACCTTTGAATTTGAATTTATCTTTGTATTTGGTTTGATTATTTGAATAAAGCTTCCGCTTCGTTTGTTTGAATTTGTTTGTTTGTTTCGTCTTTGAATTATCAACAAGTGGTATCAGAGCTAGGTTGGTTCGGTTTACCCATGAAGAAAAAGAAAAGGAAAAAAAATTGTTTTGGGTTCGTGTGTATTGAAGTTTGACTGTTTTGGGATTGAAGAACTTTTTGGATGCATCTGAATTTGAAAGTCGAATGGAATGATTAGTTTGGTTCATTGTTTTGCATCAAGAGAATCTTTATGATAGATATTCTTGGAAGAAGTTTTGGTCGTGGGATTTTTGTTTTTGACTTCGACTTTGTTATTCGGTGTTTGGGCCACAACAGTTCGAAAATTCCACTTTGTATTAGTTTTGGGCCTATTTGGTATATTTAGTATATGGTTTGGCATTCGGTTGTGTTATTGGAATGATTTTCGAATTTGCATTGGTTAATAGTTTGGGTTTTGTTTACTTTGTATTTGAATTTGGACCATAATTCTTATTACATAAGTGGGTCCTTAGAATTATTATCCGGATCATAATTTGGGGCGTTTGAATTATTAGAGCACGTTCGTCAATTTCTTAGTTAGCTTGAATTGGTTTGATACTCGGATAATAAATTTGAAGTTAGACCGTAATACTTATCGAATAAGTGGGTCATTAGATTTTTGAATTTGGTATTTGGGTCGTAATTCTTATTATATAAGTGGACCATTAGAATTTGAATTGGATATTTGGAATTTGAAGATCGATTTGGTGTTTGAAGACTTGGTTCAAGTCATTTGGAATTCGTTTGATCATTGGAATTTGTTTGTTTGAAGAATTTGGGATCTTCGTTTGTCGGGATTTTGAAGTTGGTTTCCCGAATCTGATTGTCTTTTGTTGAAGATCGTTTGAGCCGATTTGTTTATTTGGTTGACCGAGTTTGAATTTGTCAGTTAACGTTTGATTGTTCGTTTTGAAGATTATCGGCGCTTGTATTTGTTCGGTTTGTTTTTGGATCGTTTTTGGAGATCGATCGTTCGTTTTGAATTTGGCTAGTATTACTGGCATTTGGAATTTGAAATTTGGAATTCGGAATTTGGAACTTTGAATTTGATTTGAAGCAGGTGGAGGAGTTTAAGTCACGGTGGAGATTGTTAGAAAAGTGACTGAAACTTTAGGGGTTATTTGGCAATTTGTGTTACTTGTCCTGCAAGTTTGTTTAGCCTATAAATATGGATTGATTGTATTAGTTTTTTTTGTACCTTTTGAATTTGTGGTTGGTACCGTTTGAATTAGGGTTTGGTACCTTTGAATTTGAATTTATCTTTGTATTTGGTTTGATTATTTGAATAAAGCTTTCGCTTCGTTTGTTTGAATTTGTTTGTTTGTTTCGTCTTTGAATTATCAACACTTATTATTACACTTATGAATAATTATTGAAAGAGGGGAAAAAACACTATGCATGTCTTCCTATTTTCATACAAGTGACACTGACACGACGCCAATCGTGAATAATTATTGAAAGAGGGAAAAGAACACTCCTCATGTCTTCCTATTTTCATACAAGTGACACGACATGACACCAAACATGCATCGTGACTTTGTAACATCTGAAAACACGTTTTCCACTAATTAAGTATATATCGGATTTGGATGTTTTACTTAGTGTCTATTTTATCAAAACAGTAAAACAATGAATTATATAAATACTCAGTGTCGTCAAAATTAATAAAATATCACTAAAAGTAGAAAAGTGTCAAGAAAGTATACAAAAAGTGTCACTAAAATTTTTATGTGCTTCTTCTACACTTAAAAAGTGTAGGTAGAAGCGTAGTAGGTAAAAATCTATTTATAGTGATACAAAAAAGTGTGAGGACACATTTTTGCCTTTGACACATTTTATATACTAGTTGAATATCCGCGCACAGCGGCGGCGATAAATATACTTATATTATAATATAGTAAACAAATTGATAGCCTAACTTTTTTCGCAATTCCATACCCGTTTAATGAATTCATTTCACAACACTCTGAATGTATATGTTGTTGTACATATTTGCTTGGGTTTCCCGTTGCTTTCTCGTGACATTATTATCCCCGCATATAAAAAGACCCTCGCAATCTCTTACCCGTCAAACACTCCCCCCAAAAGTATATGATTTTGTCGAATCAAGATTGTATTGATTAAAATAAAAGTTAAAGTCGTAAAAATTTAAATAATAAAAATAAACCCACAAAAAATATAAAAACTAAAAACTCATAAAAATATATCAAAATAAATGTTGAATTAAAAAGCACAAAATTTTAAAAAATATTGTGAAATTAAATCATAAAAAAAATATATATATATAAAAATATATTTCAATTTGAAAATAAATGTAAATTTTAAGTTGGAAAGTGACACATGTCATCTCATAATTGGAGCTCCTTATCTTAATTTTTGGTTAGAAGTTAGGTTTGGAGTTAGTTGAGAAGTGACACATGTCACCTCATAATTGAAGCTCCTTATCTTAATTTTTTGTTAGGAGTTAGGTTTGAAATTAGATGCATTATATAGTAGTACAAGGCATGCAGAACCCGTGCTACGCACAGGCTTTGAAGCTAATTGTTAATCGCTTATTGTTTCTGTGTATTGGTGATTGTATGCGTATTTATTGTTTAGTATTGATGCGTGGGAATTGCACCAGGTTTTACCTCTCAAGGGATCTTGAGAAGCTTACAACCCCCACCAGGAAGTGTACCTGATCGATGTAGTATAGTATAATGACAAGTACCGAGGGATTGATCGTTCAGCTAGGAATAGTGTCGTTAGGCTTAGAAAACCTAAAAACTAGGTCTAGAGATGAGGGATGATTCTTTTTGTATTTTTATGTTTTATGAAAAGCAAATAAAAATCTCGGGTTTTTGAAGGAGTAGGGCGGAATTAGTTGCTAGTCAACTAACCCAATTACTAAGATGCAATCAAAATAAAATACTAAAAATGAAAATAAACTAAATTAATCTAAAGTTGTGAGCAATATGTGGGAGAATTGTGTTTACTTAGATTTCACTACTGCCTAGACATCTTTTACAGGTTAATTACTTGTTATAGTTGCGTGGATGACGGATTGTATTCCTTAATACCATTCATGGGGTGGCGTACTTACTTCCCCAATCCTATAAGCGCCTACTTCACTCCTATGTCGAGCCGGCTAAGAAGCTCCTAACATGGGATCACTAGAATTTGCTTATGGATTAAATACAACCAATAAAACCTAGTACACATCGGTTCATGTTTCTTAAGACGTTCAAGCATGTTACACAATGGAGATCTGCCAGTTTTCTTAAGCCTAACATTGAAATCATTCATCCAATACAAGCATAAACAAGTAATCAACACATAATTAACATCTAGGTTTCATTAGATCTAAGCAAACACAAGATAAATCTAGCCTAGCATGTTGAAATCAAGACAAGCACAAGATATAGACAACCAACACATAGACATACTGATTGAATTAAGAGAAGACTTATCTCAATTGAACATGAAAGGATTCAAGGGATGAAAACCCTTGAATATACTGTAAAAAACGGCCTAGGGTTTACAAGGTTCGACCCTAGGTTTCTCCACACAAGTTCCTCTTTTATTGAATGAAAAATAGAAAACTATATATAGATTTTGATAGGTGACGGCGTCAAGAACAAATGTCTGACGCCGTCATCTCGCCGCCAAATAGTGCCTCGGACTGCCTAGATCTGGGTCTGACGCCGTCATGTGTACTTCATCTCCAGGCCATCACCAAAATTACTCTTGACGCCCTTCTTGTGACGCAGTCAGGTTTGTACTAGGCCGTCACCACTTTTACTCTTGACGCCGTCAGGATTCTCTTCTTGACGCCGTCAGGTACTGTTCTCAGCATGAAAAATTAAGTCTTTGGCGTTTTCTTCACTTTTATGCTCCAAAAACGTCCGATTTGCTTCCTTTTCCAGAATTCACTCCCAAAGTACCTAAAATCACAAAAGGAACGATTTAGGGCAATATTTGATCAAATAAATTCAATTCCGGGCTTAAATGACCCCCTAAAAGTGGTTCATTTTTCGCCTCATCATATACCCTTACACTTGAGATTTGCTTGTCCTCAAGCAAATGCGCTTTTATTCTAGTCAAAATACAAATTAGCGGTCATTTATTACTAATATAAAAGTAATTACAACAAATAATCATTCCACTAAGGACCAAAGACAAGCACGGAGGTCATACACTAGCACCTCACAAATAGTGTTTAGATACTCACATCTCTCGGGTGTAATAAAGTGTATATCACATTATGGAAATGGAAAACATCTCTCACTACCTGTCATAGCAAAATAGATTACCATAGGCTTGGGAAAGGATCAAACCTCCACCACATGGCGTAAGCACCTAGGATAAACTATCAAAGAGGTCTTTTAAAGGGTTGTAACGTTAGCTGTAGGGATATGGAATACACGGTTTTGTTGGATATAGGCAGTCTTTACTGGTGGCGAGTTAACAATCTTGGTTAATTACATGTACAATATGGCGTTGCTAAGCCAAGACTAGACTCGACTTAAGCTAATAAATCAAAAATAATAAAAACATAAAATGAACATAGAATGAAAAGGGATGGTAGTCCGTTTTTTTTTTTTTTTTTTTGCATACACTTTTACCCTACTATCCAAAATAATACATCATAGGGAATGAAAATTCCCCTTACACTTGAATTTTTACATACTTTACAATAAACTAATCTAATGACTCGAATTAAGATAATCAAAACACTTGGAGTACTTTTAAGATTAACGCACATATGGGGGTAATAAATGATGTTCTTCCCCATTACTCCATAACATAAGTACTTTACCCATGAGTCCCAATCGTCCCAAAACAATATGTACAAGGATATCACTCGACTTAGCAACCATGTAATCAATTAGATAATTAACTTAGGGTTTAACAAATAACAATAATGCACTAAAGATGAGTGCATATACGGAAGGCTAAGGCGATTTGGGTGTACATTTAAGTGGGGTGTAACAAATTCTTCCTTTAAGTAAGATGCTTAAAGTTAGAAACGAAAAGATAGGCTCGGAGGGGTGTACTAGGGGTTTCGTGTACTAAAAATGAGTACAACGCTAAGGTGTGGGAAAATTAATTGACTTAACTAGCCAAGTAATATGACTTAAATGGTCAAGAAATTATGATACGGGTTTAACACAAGGGTGATCCTAATGCCTCTTATCATGTAGTAAATCCTACTACACGAATGTAGTCTCACTGGCGCTCTCGGGATGCATCACTAACGCAAGTTCTAGAATCTAAAATGCTACTGGTACACACATAAGCACTAATAATGAGTGCTTCTCCTATCAAATCTAAAGGCGAACCTCACATATTTGGGTGGAAAATTTTTTTAAGTGGTACGGTTTTGTGCTAGTCATACAACCTCCTATCCATGAGACGCTTGCTAAGGCTAAAGTTTCACTCCTAAATGTTGTAAAAAAAATTTAAATTTGGCGCTAAAATTACACTAACAAGTATTTCTCCTAGTTTTATTACACATCTACTATCAAACAAAACAAACTCAAGCGAAAGTGTATCTGTAAGGTATCATCATTTTACCCTCCCCTTACACTTAGGATGAACATTGTCCCCAATGTTCAAGTAAAGAATGTAAAAGTGAAATAAGTAAAACGAATGAAATCAAATACTCCCCTGATTCGCTCGGTATGGATAATAAAGTGGCCAGGTTAGATCTTCCTCCAAGAAAAATGAACAATCAAAGCTTCCCTTCCAGAATATAAATCATCTTCTTGTCATACATAACCTGTAAAACCTGAGAAAACAGACAAGGCAACCTCGCGTAAAATCGGCGACAATCTATATTATTCTAATAAATCCTAGAAAACACAATAAGATATAATGCTTGTGGAATGATGTATGTAGATTTCCTGGAGATTATAAAACTAATGATTCAACAAAAACTTTAAAATTCCGTTAGAAAAACAAAACTGGTAAAATTTCCAGATTTTTTTACACGTGACGCCGTCAAGAGTAAACTCTTGACGCCGTCAGACATGATCTGCAGAAATCCTTATGTTAAGTTTCCGGAAAATTTCTGGAAAAACTTTGTCCTACTTCCTGGAAAATCCTGCAAAACATCATTATGACTCGATACAAGCATTTGACTCTAACAAATACGAATATACATGTTCACTTAATATTGAGGAGAATCATGATCAAGTTTTGTTTCTTAAAAACATATTTGGGGTTTCCCCTTACACTTATCTTTTGCAAAATACCTTTGGATGAAGTTAAGACTAAGCCAAACAACAAAGTAAAGTATTTTCATCATTTTAGTTTTGAAACATGATCTACCAACAATAAAAATAAAACATGCATACGGAAGCAAATAACAAACAAACAAAAATAAAAGTCACACAAAACATGGGTTGCCTCCCAAGAAGCGCTTTTCTTTATTTACGAGTCTTGTAGCTAGACTCACGGTCATGGGTTATCGTGTGTCGCTTATGCTCACATAACCAAGGGTGAGCCATCTAATAGTCGCCTCATCTTTCTTATAATCATCACTTAGCTCTAAACATCCGCGATAATATCTTTTATTATTTTCATGAGGATATTTAAGCCCTTTTCTCTTATCATTCTCACTTAGCATTGCTAGGGGCGGATACCTACTACACTTTTCCATGGAAAAATCCTTGAACCTAGGGTGTTGATTGGTGTGAAACCGTCAGACTAAAGTCAACCACTTGTGAATGGTCAACCGTAATAGTCAAACAGCTAAAGGCCAATGCTTCCGTGGAATACAGTGTTTCCCCGGGTCGTTATGTCCCAACGAGGTGTACAAAGGTATTAAAACGAATCTGAGATCAAGTGATTATGAACAGGAAAGGGTAAAAGTGTGAGTGGGTGATTACACTAAGGAATTATAAAACAAAATAGCTTAAATAAGCTATTAGGATGATTACGTAAACCTAAATAACCTAGAAACGTTTAAAATCTAAAAACGCGTACGTTTAATTTAATTCTACGTAAACGTACGAAACAAAACGATTTTAACTATAACAGGAATTTGCATGCCTTAGGGGCTTAAATTCAAATTAAGCAAACTTAAAATGTTTACTTATAATTAAAAACTTATTTAAATGTTTAAAAAACACTAAAACTTTAAAACGCGTACGTTTACGTTTAAATAAACGTCTACGTACAAAATAAAAAGTGAATTCTGTCAAATATAACTCCCACAAATGTGAAAATTATATTTTTGGAATCCTAATGATATAAGAAAATTATTGGAAAATTAAAATTATTTTTACAACTAATTAATTAATTATTATTAATTAAAAACTATTTTTAACTATTTAATAATACATTAAATAATAAGAAAATGTAAAATAAGCTTAGAAAAATAAAATTAAAACTTAGAAAAATCTAAAATATTATAAAACTTATTTTAAAACTAAAATTATATTTTTCACACTTTATATCTATTTATTATTAAATTTAACTATTTTTTAATTATTTATTAATTATTTAAATTATCCTAAAACACAAATAATTATGAAATAAACCTAGAAAAATAAGATTTAAACTTGGAAAAATCTAAAATACTAATAAACTAATTTTAGAACTGAAAATATAAATTTAAGACTTTTTAATTAATTATTACTAATTACTAAATATTTATTTAATTATTAAAAACTAAATTAGATTAAGAAAAGTACTAAATGATACAAGAAAAAATCTGAAAAAATTACCAAAATTATTTTTAACTATAAGAAGCCTAGGAAAAATATAAAAATGAAAATTGCTTATTAAATAAGCTGAAAATAAGCCAAATGGCTTAAATAGAAGCTATCACTTCTATTAAAGTTGGTTTTTTCTAAATTTTCTTTTTCAAAACTATTAAACTACTTAAAATAAGCAACTATTGTAAAGGAACTTTGGCTTAAGCTCAATAATAAGCTCAGTACACTCAAATAAGCTCAACAGTTGACCAAGTTTGACTAAACTAAGAAATAAGCTCAAATGAGCTTATGTGGGGTCCACAAGGTAGATTCTGGTTCACCTAAGTTAGTTGGACATGTTTAAGCAGGAATCTATCAAATAAGTCCAAAAGATAAGCCAAGAAGCCACAATAAGCAATTGCTTATTTGGATTCTGAGACAGAAATGGGACAGAGTTGAGGGTTGATTTCAGGTGGGGTCCACTCGGCCTAAGGTCAAACTAATGGTCAAAGCTTGTAGCTTGCTAGAAGGGGGGTTGAATGAACCAAAAATGGGGCTTTTGGGACCAATGTGGTGGCCAGAAACCACCACCAAAGATGGTGGTGTGGTGGTGACCTGCTGATGCAGGGCAGGGTGTTCCCCTGCAGCCTCAAAAAGGCTATTGCACAATCCACAAGAAAATTCACAAAAATGAAAGGATCATGGGATCTTGTAGCTCAGGTGGGGGACTAAATTATGTGAAAGATTCAAGTCCTAATACCAAGTACAAAAATCAAAAGAATTCTCTCAAGTTTTGACTTTTCTTACATGTATGCAATTTGACTTTTTTATTTAGAACATTGGTTTGACTTTATTGAGTTTTGAGCTTAATGTAACAGATGATTATGAAATGTTATGTTATAATATACCTAGATTAGGTTACTAGGACAAAGTTAGAGCCAAATGGGTGAGTTTCAACTCCACAGTCCCCAACAGTGGACTGTCAAGGGTGATAGGGGTTGCTTTTGACTTTTCACTGAATGAGCAATGGATTTTCTTGTTTAACTGAGCTACATGGACCTAATGTAAACTATGTGAACCAAATTCAGCAACAAACATAGGTTTGAACACAAAGGAATGGACTAAACCAAACACCCCTTTATAATAGCTATTTTGTGATTATTAAAGCTACACACTGATTCATTCCATGATTATTGTTCCAAATGATCTCTTATGATGTAAAGAGCTTAAAGAAACATGAAAATACAGGCAACAACAATAAAGACCTACAAATCAAGACTTATACTATATAAGCAGTTAAAATAAGTCAAAGAGCTTACAATCAATCCATGCTTAGAACTGAGAGATAAGGACCATAGAACACTGCTTATAGCTTCCCAAGAAGCAACTAAACCATGTTCATCCAAAAGTTAACATGCTCCATGCCTTCTTCAATATAAACACAGATTTTTTTATTTATTGCTATTTTTTATATTTTTGAGTATTTTTTCTTTTTAATCCTAACCTGAAATTTATTGATTAACAGACTTTGAGAAACATGTAATTGAGAAGAAATAACCTTAAATTACCATTAATCATTAACTTTTTGCAACATTAAAGATAAATGAGATTTTCAAATTAATAATGCCATAAACTGAGATTGTGAAGGAAACTTGAAATTAAGGTGAAATAAGATTCATTTTACACTAGAAGGATTGATTACAACGTATTTTAACTAAAGATTATAACTGAAATGCTAAATTACATCACCACGTCTAAATTACACTAAAGCTATTCTAATACTCCTTCCACTGTGCTTCTCATTTGATTTATAATGACTTCCAGGGTTTGTGGGACCCACTGGAACATTTCCCACCACCAATTTGAGTCGTTGGATGTCTGACTTTCATCTTGGCCGTTTATACATTTTTGGCGCCAAAAAGTCTAAATGCCAGTTGAGGTTGCGTAAAGCAGTTTTAGGGTGCATTTAATGTTTCTTGGAGGTTGTGGAGGTGGAGGTGTGAGGTGGTGAAGAGTGGGTGAACAAGTGGTGCAAAACTGGTAAGGTGGAAAGGGTGGTTTGGGTGTTCTGTGTGAGGGAGGGAAAGGTTAGGGGTGAGTGGGTTTGACTGGGTCAAACCTGGTAATAATATTAAGGGTAGTTTGGGCCTGTGGTGTATGGGCTTGGGTAAAATAAAGGGATGGGCTTGGTATTTGGTTGTGTTTGGATTTGGGTTATAAAATATAAAGGGTCCGTTTGTTTAATAGCCTAGGAAACCACAAGGACCAATTATGTAAATAACTGATTTTTGAGGGTGGGGTTTTGGCAACTTTCCAAGTTTATCAAAGGGACCATTCTTGCCATTCTTGAATACCCCGAGGACCATAAATGCATATTTTTCATTTTTAAACCTCCAAGGACCTTTTATGCCAAACTTTCAAACTTCAGGGACCAAACATGTAATTTCACCAAACTTTCCAACCAAGGACCATTCCTGCCATAGAAGATTAGTATAAGGACCAAAATTGATTTTCTCAAAGTTTTTACATCCCAGGGACCATTTATGTCAATTTTACAAAGTACAGGGACTAAACTTGCAATTTTGTGAAACTTTGTACCAAAGGACTAAATATGTAACTTTGTGATTCAAAAGGACCTTTGGTGACTTTTTCAAGTTTTTAGAATAACCAGGGACTAGTTTTGACAACTTTTGAAACTTGAGAGACTGAAACTGCCAATTATGCAAACTTTGTACGTTTTTTTTATCTATTTTTGATTATTTTGCATTTGAAACATATAAAACACACTTCTAAGATATTTTCAGTATTTTGATGCATATTTGGGTATTTTTGGATGTTTTGGCAGCTCAGATTGGTATAAAATGATGAGTATTTAGACACTCATCAATCCCCCACACTAAAGTATTGCTAGTCCCTAGCAATATTTTGAGAAAACTTAATGGATTTTATCTCTTTACCAAAAGCCATTACTTCTGGAGTAGCCAAAAGTTTAAGTTCATGTAAGAACTTTGGTACACTGATAACCAAATGATTTTGAGCAAATCATAAGCTGTCAACGGATTTGATTTGTCTTTACCAAAAGCCGTTTGCTTCTGGACTAGCCAACTCTTGATGTATTAATCATCTTGGTGAGCTGATTACCAATTATGGTTTTTCCACTGCCTTTACCACAAGCTATAACCTTGCGGGCTAGCCAACCCTTAACTTTTAAGGATATGGTGAGTTGAGTACCATACAATTTTGGGCAAATTGCAAGCCATGAACGGATTTGAGATATCTTTACCAAGAGCCGTTTGCTCCTGGATTAGCCAATCCTTATGTGGGTTAGACATGGTGGACTGATAACCATTTATTGCGTTCTAAGTGAGAAAAAATTTTAAAATTTGGGCTAAAATGGGGGTGCCTGATGGAACATGTGTTTAAATTCGTTAGAATAACGAATTCCCCCCCCCCCCCCCCCCCACACACACTTAGAACTGAATATTGTCCTCAATATTCAAAGTACCGGGTGTTAAACCAACACTTAGAACGTAAGAAGGAAAATACTCTTAGCCTTTATTTAAGTTTATGTACATTTTTTTTAGGGATATTTACATATATACAACATGTGGGTTAGTATCTCCCCCACACTTAGGGTGAAAACCCTAATGCATGTTACTGTTTTTGTTTACCGAGTCGCTAGCTTGACTCGACCCCGAATTCATTTGTTCATGGGGAAGTATTATGTGGAAGAAACAATCTCCATCGGACTTTCATTCAAGAGGTTTGGATAAACATTGAAGCACGTGAAAGTTCCACACCGATGAGATATACAGACACCCAGCTTACAAATGATACATGAAAATGCCGGGGTCAAAGATAGTGTCCTCATTCCCGAAGGAGTGAAGAACAGGAGAAATCACCTGGTAGGTGAAGGAAAGAAGAGAGATCTGAATAGCAATTAAGATAAGAACTTCCTCCTCAAGAAATGCATATTCAAGTGGAGGAGGCAAGTCCTTAAGCTTGATCTCAGGAAATTGATCAGTTTCCTCAACTGATTTGATTTCCTCATTATGAAGTTGTTTGGGTGGAAGAGGGGGAGATGGATCTTCGTTTAACAAACTTTCTAGAAAAAGAATGTCCCCCTCAGGATCTAGATAATTATCATCAACTTCATATGAAATTGAACTATCTTCAGCAAGAAAAGCCTCGAATTCATCCAGATCATTTTCACTTTCCGGAGGAAGTGGATTTATCTGAGTGAGTTCAATCGAAGGATCATGAGTAAGCAAGAATTCTAACTCTCTCAAATCCGCTTCAAAGTCAAAGACTTCATTTTCATCCCTTGGTGGGATGAGATCCATATGAGAGAGTTCATCAGCGAACTCTTCAAGAAGATAGTCAACATTAGACTGGGGAAGTGATGCCTCCACATACTCAATTTCTCCATAAGATGTACAATCATCGTTAGAATCGGAGAGAGTATCTACATGATCTTTTGAAAAATCAAGAGGAGGAGGAATATCACACATATGATCGAGGATTCCCTGTGACTCTCCTGGGATTGGGACAAGGTTCTCGACACTAGACTTTATGAATACGTCTGATTCCTTTGCAGGAATTGTGTCAAGATGCTCGTCCCCCATGATAAGAGAGTGAGTGTGAATCTCGGGTGTGATCATCATGGAAGGAATTGCAACATTAGAACTTGATGAATCTTTTTGAATAATAACAACGTTATCATCATCACTGTCATCATCGTCATCAAGAAGAGCAGCATTGCAAAATGCGGCATGTATTTTAGCTGCATGCTCTTTGACTATTAATTCCTCCATTCCGTTTCTAACATCTCGTTTTTCTGCAAGTAACTCAATAGATGTCTCACGAGAAGTTTGAAACGATGTAGAAGCCAACTCCTCCTTAAGTTCTTTTAATATCTTAAGAGCCTTTAAACAAAGGTCTTGTTGAGTTTCATGAGGAGTTGCTTGGATCATTTGGCACTGTGGAGGTGGGTCTTGAAACGAATAGTCGTAATTGTTGCAAGGAATTGGATTCCTCGTTTGACAATCAGAGCTAAAGTGTGGACCTCCACAGTACTCACAACATTAAAACTGATGTGGCTGTGAGCTATAAATGCTGGAGTCATAATTGTTATCAGGAACCTGCTCAAAGACAAGCGTGTTTCCCGATCGATAATCAGAACTGTAGTGTGAGCCACCACAGTACTCACAACAGTAAAACTGCTGAGTCTCATGGTGTGGAAGCTGATGGAATGTATCAGTCATGTCAGGGTAGGAATAGGGATTTTGGTTATAGACAGACCCGTTTCCTGACTCTACCATGCCACAACTGGGGCAATCACCACCATTATAAGGACTACCACACCTTTGACAGACAAGAAGGTGAGAATGAGACATAGAAAGAATCAAATGGTTTTGGAGGGTGAGAAATGAAGAATCAAATAGGTAGGAGGGTAAAGGTGAATATTTTTGGTATTTTCGAAAAATTTTGTAATAATAATAATAAGAAAAATATTTTTGGGTTTTTGTGTTCGTTGAAAACTGATTTTAAAATGTTTTCGAGAACTGTTTTGGTTTTATATGATAATAATAAGAAAATATGAACAAAGATGGATAAATATACAAGGATGTGTATCCAGAATCACAGATACAACAAATCGTTTCGATACGCAGCACAGCCTCCCCCGTAGCGGCGCCATGTAGAATACTAACTAAGTTAGAAACATGAAACCCTTGTGATTTGTGTGGTGTTAGAGATAAAAGAAAGAGAGGGAGAGTGGAACCTTGATAGAAAAAGAAATGTTAGATTGAGATTAAGTGAAGGTCCAACCCTCTCCACTAGTGGAGAGGGGTATTTATACTTACAACATATACGCCCACACCCGGGCTGTGGATCAGGCATACAGTGGGTGAAGACCCATCCTTCTTCCACGGTGTTACTTTAACTAATACTTATTAACTAATAAACAAACTAAATACGAGCTAACTTAATGCTATTACAATCATTAGGTGACCGAGACTTTTACAGGAATATTTGTATTCCTAACAATCTCCCCCTAAGCGAGGTCACCTTTGAAATTAAGCTCTTTGGTCTTTAAGCATTCTTTCGTCTCTGTAGCTCGTAGGATCTGATTCTTCACTTTTCTACACACTTTGTACTTCAAGCAAACGACCTTGTGTTTAGGATTCCTTTGAGTTGTGTGATCTTTTGAGCTTCTTTGAGATCATCAGCCAAAGTAAATCTCTAAGCTCATCCATAGTAGTATTGCCTTCATGTGATGTGGTGACTAAGGACCATCATGCTCACACCCTTCTGTATTTGGAGACGTTGCATTGGAGTTTGTGGATCAGGAGACTTTTTCATCAGAGTAGCGGAAATGTTGTTGGTAGTCTCTCAACATTTGTTGTAGCATGTCTCTCATCGGCATTGATAGTGAGGAGGATGTGTGAGCATGAGGTATGGATTGACCCGATTCAGCTGGAACTAGGAGCCATCAACGCCATCTTTGTGTGTGTCCCTAAAATAAAACAGTTAGCAATAAAGATATAGAACGAATATGGCTTTGTCATTCGTTCTGCGAGGACAAACTACCCTCCGGTTTTGTGAAAACTGACCTGAGATCAGGTAGAGACTTTTTTAAAGAAGACTCTCCTTGACAGGAATTTCCAGCTTGTAGTAACGAAGTTTCCAAAGAGTCCACTTTAGAAACTTCATACTAAGCATGTTCTCATACCGGAACGTCTCAAAGCAGACAGCACGATAGAGTGAATCGGTGAAATGACATTCACTGATTGATGAAAAATTGATTTATAAAAAATCACTCGCGTGTCAAATAATAAACATTTTGCGACACGACGAGAGTTTTAAGCTTTGAATCAAATTTCCATCAAAAATACTTTTGTTTGAAAGATTATACACAATCAATGTGCTCGAAAATTAGTTTGTGAGCACATTGAAGGGTTCTTGCAAAAGTATTCATCAATCCATTTCCTGGAACAAGTTTGATTCATTATTGAATCGCACCATCGTTGCTTTCCAGTTGTCACAAGCTTGATCCTTGAAGGATCTCACATGTCACCTACCAAGAGCTTGAGTGATGTTCGCTCTAGAAGGATTTCCATCTTCATTGTGAATATATCACTCGGATGTTCTGGAAATACCACAAGGATAATGCGTAGGACTCTAAATATTTTATCTTATTTTCCACATTGTGTGAAACAATAAGCATATTAGGAGTGTGTCCTATCGAGATTTATGGATGATCTCATGGCTCTAGACTCAATAGTGCGTTTTGATCTGCTCCTGGAGACTGGGGAGGTGTCTCCTGTTTTAGGTATCAACATGGCTCGTAATGAGCGGTCGATACATTACACAGGGTTCCCCGTGAGAATGAAACAAGCTCTTTTAAGAGAACTTGAGTGGTTGGGAAGTTTAGTGCAGTGCATCACTGGGTCCATGACGTCTTATCCTCAATACCGGAGTTATCTTAGTAACCGCCAGTAGCTCATGAAGTTGAACCCGGTTTCTGCCCTAAGGTTGAATATATGGAGGGTTATTTCTTTTCACCCTTTCTCATTTAATTTCTTTTTAATTCTTCAACCCCTTCAGTGCTTACCGAGACTTCATTACTAGAACCTTGTTGGGTATGTTCCAGTTCTAGCTCTATCTCAGTCCACACTCTTCCCTTTCTCACTTTACTCCTCTTTCTTAATCATTCCTAAGGACTTCTAATCTAACTAGAGGATTGTCCCTGGGAAGATCCTTCCGGTACTGGTGGATCATGGGAACTTATACCTAACCTTAACCAACCTTATAACTCCATGCATAAAAATAAATGGTCGGTCTTTGATATAACTTCCACAAACGCCTTTTGCTCCCCCTCAATATGTGCATCGATATTCGAAAGTGTTTGGCACATATGTGGGAGCCTATTTATTGAGTCCAAAAGATCACATTTGATTATCAGATTTCATATTTAAATCACATTCTCTCCCCCGATCAAAAATTTCAAATCATTCGAGATTTTTGATCTCAATTGATTTAAATAAATTAGAAAGCTTTTGGGAGAGAAATGCGATCAATTTTAATATTTTCTGATAAAAGGAACTTTTTCTTGCTCCCCCTCAATCTGTGAGGGAGGTTGTTATGTGTCAGATTTGAAGAGTTTGCAAAAGATTCGAAGTTTGAACGAAAACTCTTTGAAAATGTTCTCATTCTGACACATAACCATCACAAATCATTTTGTTGCTGTTGTTTTGTACAAAGTGGAGAGTTTGATGATACATAAAATTTTGAAATCACTCTCCCCCTCAATCAATGACCCATTTAAAACATTTTGAAGACAAATTTGTTGGCATTGATTGAGTGATGAAATTGTATGAAATGTTATCATGTTGATTTCTAAAAATTTCATGGTACCACCAAGTGTTTCACAAATACTTCCCGGAAAAATCATAGAAGGGAAAGTATTTGCGATAAAAGGAAGACTTCTCTTCCTTATCAAGAAATAATGCACTGAGGCGTACATTAGATCGAAGAAACATGGATATAAAGTAATTCGTGCCCAGGTGAACATCACCCGGTAAAAGGAACAACCGTCTTTTTGGCGACGTGTTTTCCCCATTGTGAAAAACGGGTTGCTATCTGAAGTAATAGCAAGCCATAATGTTAAGTCCGGGTTACAGCCTGAAATGACTGCAAGCCATCATATTGAAGAATGTTTTGAGAAACGACATGTTTTAGAGAAAAAAAACTTTATTTGAAACCGAAAAACTCTTGCTCAAGCATATGTATGATTCCGTGTCATTATTGAATGACATTTCTAGAATCGTACATAATATTGATTACACAAGAGACATGTCGTGAGAAGAATATTTTCGTATTTTATATGTTTTCAGATTTGTATGGGTTTTTTTTTTTTTTTTTTTTTTTTTATGTACAAGGTCTATACAATCAAAAAGGATATGCGATAGAATCAGTCGAAAAGTTTATAGAGTGCAAGTTACAAAGCATCACAAAACCCCAAATTACAACATATAGAAAAAACTCCCACCTATGAAAGATATCACTCAGTTCGTTGTAAAAGACGGAAGTCACCAGCACGAACTCTGCCACCCACGTAGCACTCCAAACTGCGGAACAGTCTTCTTGATTTTAATCTCTTACGAATGCCCGCCAGGAACTTCTTGTTCAATATCAGATCATGATCCATCCAGAGGTTAGTATACCTTCTTGATCCATGATGATACACATGGTATTCTTTCACTCTGAAGTCCAAAGCTTCTTCGACCACTTGTAGGGTACCATCACTGAACTTGTGTATTTCATTGAATCGCAAGACCATAGGAACATTGTATCGGTCACGAAATATCACGGCTAGTGGAGATTCCTTGACTGTAAAATCAGCAGCCAGTTCCATACGAGTAACATCCCACATAGGTCGCGTAAGATTGAGCTGAGTTTGATAGCTTTCAATGCCAAGTTGGAAATCGTCGACCCGTTTTCTAATGACGATACTCCTTATAACACCCCCATTTTAGGAACGCAGCGGAATACAACATGGGGTGCTATTTGGTCACATAGTACAAGTAAAATAAACAACTTTAAAATAAAGTCGTTTTTAAAACTTCACATTTGATAATTTATCAGAGTTAACAAGGTCCCAAATGTTTTTAACATAGTTAAAAGATACATAAGTTTTGAAAGTTTAGAACATTATCGAATGAAAACTTTTATTTAAACATGAGCCATCATGTAGATATCCATTTCTTGCGCCACCCATCCAAGCTGAAAGTCACTTACGGACCTGAGATAAAACATGCTTAAAGTCAACACAAAGGTTGAGTGAATTCATAGAGTTTAATAAGTAATCAGTTGAATACAAGATAAATCAGTTTAAAATACGATGGGCTACGTTGTTATACACCCATAATTAAGTTGACATGTAACAAATACAAGTCGGGAAATAAGATTTATAGCATTGAGCTCATGAAACCGAACATTGACCTAGTTTAATAGTGCCCCGAAAAAGGTAAGATTTGCCATTTACCACAACCTCTCAATATTATGTGACCGTTGAAAGGTGAGCGCTACTCACTCGGCCAAGCCCGCCAAGCCTAATATGCATATTCATAATACCAGCGTTTCCCTACGGAATTAACGGTTCATGATGGGGACTTAATTGGCAAGAAATACTCAATGTCTGATGTCTATAAATCATGTAATTGGGTCAAGCATACCAAAAAGAAAGCTACTTGTATTCAGTTTATAAAACTAGCATGTATCCCCCTCGCGAGGTTTATAAAACATTTAAATGAGTAAAGGCGAGGCTATGAACTCACTGTGAACAAAGAGGAATGATCACAATCAAGCAAGCGAAGAAAGATAGCCGCGAAGCTCTACGAAGAACCTAAACATATATACGTTGTCTTAGTTTTTGAAAATAAATATTGATGTAATTTTAGCTATATATAAGTTATTATCTTATCTACGCTTGGTACATAATTCCTAAATATATCTCAAGTTTTAGTTTACCACTTAAAAGTTATAAAATTTCAAGTAATAATCTTATATTTGATCCTAAGTCCAAGTATATGTTGTGAAAGTCCAATGATGAGTCTAAGGTTCAAATTTAGTCCAAGGGTCTCATTTTTAGTCAAAAAGGTTCAAATTAAGCCTAAGAGTTCAAAATATAGGAGGTGGTTCAAAATATATTTAAAGTCCAAAAGTTTTATAAAATGTAAACATTTTTATACTTTTTATTCCAATGCTGATGGAAATTTTTTATAACTTGCTCATCTTAGAAATTCCGTTACTTGTAAACCGTAAGTCAAAATTTTACGTTCTTTATATCCCCGGAAAGGTATTTGTCTGTACTAACAAACTTTGTGGGTCCCACTAAGTCAAAAATTTGATTACATTAGTAAAACTATTTATTTATCCATACTACTCAGTCCATCAGTTTTTAAATTTACAACTGTCCCGCGAAAAGTGCGATATCTAGAGTTCTACAAGTCCAATTAATTCCCCGTTTGCGGCCATGTTTAAGTTAAGATGTTACCTACATTTCATAAAACTGGGCCAAGTAGTGAAAATGAACATATCACTAATATTTTTACCATTTAAATCTGCTACTCAGAATCTGGCATGTTTCACGAAAATATTTCTAGTTTAATCATCGTAATGAGTTATTCGATGAAATACCCGTCAAAATGACCACAAGACATAGGGCTACAACTACATATTTTTAGTTTAGGTCCAATGTTTACTGATTAAATCAGTTTATTCCGTTTTTACCCCTGAGTACAAAACTGTTTTGCATGTTAAGTCCTTTAGTGATTTAACCTATGTACCAAGCCTAACCAAGCATAATAATTTATATACTATACAAATACATCAAGTAATATTATATTTACAGTAGTGAAAATAAAATAAAGATGGAAATTGAGTGGAGAGTTTCCTTACAAAAGTGATGAACAAGACAAGATTGAGAACAAGTGAACACTAATCCTAGATTACCAATAACCCTTGTAAAACTTGAAAAACCACAGCCCTTTAACTCTTGAAAACCTTAGAATAATCACCAATAAAACCCTTTCAAAATAACCCTTGATATCTTCAACTTTACCTAAGGAATGATCAATATAAACCAAGAACAAGACTAGAGCTTCAAGCTCTACAACCCATGATCAAGATATAAGCTAGAAATCAAAAGATGGATGGTGATTTGTGGTTGTATGGCTCGTTCAACCCAAGGAGGGAGAAGAAAAATGGAAACTTGATCTAGTTTGCATGTAAACAATGAGCTAATGGTTATTTAGTTGGTTTAGAAACTTAGTGGAAGACACATGCATGTTTAAGAGAACACTTGTTAAAAGCATGGAACAAGTGTATGTAGGCATGTATAAAGAGTGGGTGGAAGGGAGTGTATAGTTTATTTTATGTTAACTTTGAGCAACAATGTGTAGTTTGATCCCGGTAATTGAAAACGTAGGGTTTTTAAGACGCGTAACATAGTACCGGGTACTTATAAAATTCAAAACTTTTAAAAATGTTAAAACATGTTATCATAACCTATTTAAGTATTTAAGATGAGTCATGGGTTTATCGGAGTGTTTAAACATCGTTAAAACTGAAACCGTTAGTTGAAAACGCGTTTGGTGACACCGGTTTTTGATAAATATGACGTAAACTATAAAAATAAAACGACAAGTATAAAACTCACTTGTAAGCATGAAATAGTATAAAAATTCATAAAATATGTAAATTATCATAGTCTAGGGTTGGTTCACTTTGTTAAAACCTTAAAACATAAATTTAAATAAATCGCGTAAAACGTAAAAGGTGCAAGGTTTACGTAAAAATGGAAAAAGTGAAAAGTGACTTTTTTTTTTAAATATGATTGTAAGGAAACAATGATGCATAAAAAGCTTAGAGTGGGCATAGTATTGTGTCGCTTGAATTAATTGAACGAGTCATGACGTACGCGGATAACTTCCGACGAAGTTAATTATTTAAAAATAGCATCGTTAAATAATAAAGTATTAAAATTAATGACATGAAATTTACGAAATGTCACACTCCTGATCTAATAAAGTACGACAAATATAAGAGATTTCTTTCCGCAAGAAGGCAGGTGATGGAGCTTTCCTTGAAGGTGGAGCAGATACAGATCTTCGAAATCATTAAGGCGAAGATGTTTGAAGTCACCTTCGGATATGATGTAGTCTTTGAAGTCAGCTCGACGGAGTGTGACACTCTTAAGGTAGTCATATCCATGGATAGGATGAGTCTGGATCTTAACCACATTGATGATCTGAAGTGGAGATCTAACCGACTTACGGTCACTTTGAGCTTGAAAGCGATCAATGTAAAATTGCTGCTTCTTTAGCCACCAATGAGAGATTCCCAGAGATGCGGAGATGTCGTAGTCACATTCTTGATCAATCCACATGCTGTCAGGGACAAGCTGTTCCAACCCGACATCGGAATATTGGGCAACTTTCATCTTGGTAATGGACAATGCCGACTTGCAACGTCTACTCCCCAGCTTAAGATATTCGAGGTCTTTGTTGAAGAAGAATTCGGCTTGGATAGTAACATTTCCAGGATTTCCACCTAAAGGAAGTGGATTGTTGTAGTTATACTTCAAAATCCCTTCGTCCACAATGTCGTTGAACATTTTGTGACACTCTTCCATTTGGTATTGTAGATGATTCACATCCTGATGAAATGCTTTGACAATGTTAAATGCCGGACCTTCCAGGTCATTCTGAGTGAGCCTTGACAGACCACGCTTCTTACAAAACCATGTGATGAACGACCCCATATCACCTGTTTGTGAAAGCAGAGAGTCTTCAGAAGGAGGAACGAAGCTGGTGGTGATAGCATTGATCCAGTTGTTGTCATTGGTTGGCTGATCCGAAGAACGAATTGTCCAGTCAGGTTTAGGCTCTTGTGATTGCTCGTCATTGGGTTTCCACCATGTCTCTTTGTCAGCTTTAGTTAAGGGCACAGATGGTGGATCATTAGAGTCACTCCTGGTGAATGATTTCCACCACTGTCTTCCTGGGATATGAGTCGTCGAGGCATCATCTTCATCGTCATCGGAAGAGTCAGAGTTCTGAGGAATGACAGATGCTTCATTGAAGACATGATCATCATTGATATGAGATGCAATAGATGTAGCTCCAGCATCAATGGTAGTCCATGCAGCATACTTGACTTGTTTGGCCTGTTTGGAGGGTGCAGACTTGGATGACTTGTCAGTTTGTTGTTTTTGAGATGGTGATGATCTAGTAGGAGCATGAGACCCACCAGGTAGAGAAGGAGTGCTTGATGGTCCAGATGCCCCAGCAGGTGGAGGAGGTGGAGGAGGTTGAGGTGGTGATCCCGATGGGGGCCTGGGATGACTCTGATGCCTCTGTTTTTGCTTTCTTTCTATTTCCAAATTTCTGGCGAGTTCCTCAGCATCATCTTGTCTCATAGAGGCTTTCAATGCTTCATACAATTTGACATGTACCTCATGTCCTGTATGTTGACCTTTTTCGTACATGCTGTGCTCAAGAATTACCTTCATATCATTGATGGGCAGGTCTTTGAATCTGGATCTGATAGGAGCTTCAAGAGCTATGCTGACTGCTTCAGCGACTTGATCATTGATTACCTGAGATACTTGTTGTTCGAGATCTAGATGCTCTAACTTGTACAATCTGTGACCGTGATTAGTAATTGTTTTAGGCAGGTCGAGATCCACCAATTTTTGAATAACCGAGGCATGCTTGTCCAACTTCTCATGGATGGTGAGGTTATCTTGAACAATACCAGATGTGATGTGAGTTAATGTGTCCAGATCCATTTTCTTCTCAGTGGTAGCAGGAGTGGCGGATTTAGTCAGTTTTTCTTGAGTTGCAGCCGCTTGATTGGTGTCCAAGTCATCAGTAGTCGCAGCCGGAATTGGTGTAGACCTGGTAGGAATGATGGAAGTATCTTGAACTATAGGCACATCAACCATCGAGACAACTTCTCCTTGCTCATCACCAGACTTATCACCTTCAGGATCATCAGGCTTATCCACTAGGAATTGATCACCAAAAGTATCAAGGTTCTTAAGTGATGCCAGGGTTCCAGAGGAGCTTTCAGGTTCTACAACGAGCTTAGGATCATCAGTCTTGAGTTTGAGATTACCTTGCAAATCAGGATAGGCAGTAGATACAAACTCATCATGGAGAGGATCAATGGGTATTTCAGACTCAACAGCATTAACTTGCGTAGGTTTATTGCTGGTGACGTCTTGAGCAGCTAAGTTGTAGTCGTCACCCTTGAGTGCTGAGCTGGTGTCTGTCTCTGAGCCACTTGAGTTAGTAGGTTGCCCTAGACTTGGTGATGATGCTTTGTCAGACGACATTTTTGCAGATGAGGATGTTGGAGATCGCCTCTTGAGAATAAACTTGGTTCTAGTTGATTTGGAGTCAGGAGATGATATTTTCAGTAAGGTGTGTGCAGCCAGTTCTTCTTTGGCAACATTCTTGCCTTTGCCAACCACATGATGTAGTTGTGTCGGCTTGTTTGGCACAGGTTTTTTAATGCTGACACCACTGACTGGAGGCACAGGTGGCATGTACTCATCCTTCAAACTTTCTGCAGTGGCCATTTGAACCAGTTCTTCTTCGGTAAGGGGCACTTGTGTTGTACAAGGTGCAATTTTAGGCTCATTGACACTTTGTGGGATGTTCTTGGTGCTTGGTCTTTTTCCCCCCGTGGTGCGTTTTACCCGTTTAGTTCCTTCAGAAGATGCCGCTGAGGTTGTTACACCTTTCCGTTTCTTCGATGAGGTTCTTTCAGATTTGGTAGATAAGGATGGCTCATTAGCCGATGCTTCCCGACTAGCCTTCAGAAGATTGATGTAATCCTCATAATACGGTGCATTCAGAATATCACGAGTAAGTAGAGCAGTGGGAATTTCCAAGCCAAAAATTATCCCGCTTGCACCCTTAGCATCATATTTGAGGAAGCCAACTGGATGTTCATCTGTGGGTTGATGAAGAGGGGAGTCTTCTCTGGGGTGGAATTTAAGAGATCGTTGGAGACTTAGTATGATCAACTTTGTGAAGCGAATGCTCGGAATAAGGAGCTTGGTGGATTTCTTCTTCCCATCTTTGTTTGCTTCAAGATTTGCTTTATCAATCAGGAACGAATGAATGGACTGACTGAATTCTTCCCAGATTCGTTCAGCGAAGTTGATGTTTTTACCATTAACAATACCCCAGAGAATTTGTATAGATGGAGCTCTAAGTCTTTCATACCCAGATGTTTTGCCCGTCAGACATAAATTGATAAGGCTTGAAATGGCTCTCCATGGTTGATAGAGGTCATGGGTAATAACCGTGGAAAGTGTAGATACCTGCGTGGGATACCCAAGTTCATTGACGAAGTCAATTAGAGTAGCAGGATTAGGTGGGGGGTGTATTCAACATTGTCTCCCGTTGGCAATATCTGCAGTGCGCTACCAAGAGTTTCCATTGTGATGTTCACCCAATGTTCGTCCAGCTGGCACTTGTATGTGTTGGTAGCTCTATCAAGGCAGATGGTGTTCCAGAACTGCTGAATATAGATGGATAGGATCGCGGAGGATGCGGTGAAGGCATTAAAGAAAGTGGTGTTTTTCAGTATGTCCAGGGCCATTCTGAATATGGGATGATTGTGAGGTTTATCTGTCATAACATAGTAATTGCTCTTTCCAATAGCAACCCACTTGTTGAATGGAAGAATGTCGTTGTCTGAACGAACAGGTGGAGCCAAAGGTCCTTCGACAATAGGTTCTGCCATAATAGCTGCATTTGACACAAATCACAAAAGAAAACAAACACATGTGACAGTGAGTGTTAGTAACTAGTGAGACCTTGTTACCAAATGGTAGGGCCAAGAGCCTAGTTAGAACATAGATAGGCACTCATGAGGGAAACCGTTCATCACATAAGGTAGCAATTAGGTCAACCAAGAACGAGTGCCATTCATCCCAAGCATTGTATAGATAATAAAACACCCTTATACTAACACACAAACATTGTACACCTAATTAATGCAAGACAAAGTGGGTCACTAGAATACTCAACAAGAGTTAAACGCAGAACCATTAACCGCAATCTCAATTAACCGCAAACACAAGTTAATCGCAAAGACATAATCACAAAACAATCGAATCGCAACAAGTCAAGATAAACGCAAAAAATTTGGTAGCATATCACTTTAAACGCAGGAGCAGGTAACCGCAAAACAATTTAACCGCAGTCCGATAAACTCAACCAATTTAATCGCAGACGCAAGTTAAACGCAAACAATTTAACCGCAAAACAATTTAACCGCAGTCCGATAACCTCAACCAATTTAATCGCAGACGCAAGTTAAACGCAAGATTAAGCTAACCGCAATTGAAGTTCTACGCTAACCGCAGTTTAAGATTCTAAGCTAACAGCAAACAAGAGCATAACCTAATCGCAACCAAGAACATAAGCTAACCGCAGTCAATAACATTTACTAACCATAGTCAGGAACACACACTAATCGCAGTCAAGAACACAAGGTAATCGCAGTCAAGAAAAACACCAACCGCAGTCAAGAATATAAGCTAACCTCAGTCAAGAAAACTCCACACACTCCGATACAAACCGTCAGATCTTACGATACACACCAAGGATGACAACAAGATCCCTCAGTCAATCATGAATAACAATACAATACCCCACTCAACTCTTAAGATACTACGCAAGGTATTTCCACCCTAAACGCAACTTTACCAAGACCAAAATCTCATACTCACAACTATAAACATCACACGTAAGCAATTAATGAACAATTACATGTAGTAGAGAGCACGTGTGATCTAACCTATTGACAGGTAGGCGCAATTACACGAGATAACAAACAACACAAGTTCCCACCTATAATAATGCGACTCATGAGAGATTGAAATCATGGAAAGTTATAATGAATGTGAATATTAAACGCATGACTTACCAACAAATAAGCAATCAATCAAGACTAAACGCAATCACAGTGAATAGATATCGAGAGATGTGAGATAATAGCAAGAGGTGTTTTGTGGTTAACTTTTTTAATCACAAAGAAAATATCTTCTTAAATATGTGATGGATACACTTTGCTATAATGACACAAACAGTCCTTGTACTTTACTACCATACATAAGACAATGATACATGTGTACAAGATTGGTCCCTGAAATCTCTCTCATCACTAGGATATCACTCATTATAGAACCATGAAGTCAGACAAGCGACTATCTAAAGCACCACATAGCATGAAGAGCAAGCATATAGACATAACATGTAGCAAGAAAGTATGTACAGAAAGATAGCATGAAAGTAGAATGAATAAAAAGATCAACTACACTATATGAACACAAGCTACTGACATAAAGCATATACAGGGGATGTATCAGTAGGTAAAAAGGAGAAGTACGAATCCTGAAAAGAATTAGTCAGGAGTCTACATGATGTCATCTCACATGTGAGTAGACATATCTCCAGTCGTGGGAGATGTCAGTGTCTTTGGAAGCCACACACAGGTTTCAGTGGACCTGTTGTGTAATCCCTTTGTACAACCAGTGTCAATGGTACACACATGTGACCATTTGTGACCATTCATCACGAATGTCCTTCTAGTTGGTACCCATATCCAAGAAGATCTAAGCCTGTATGAAGTTTCATGCACAGTGACATTCTTGTGGTGAACGGTTCTATGGTCATATTTCCTTGGTCTATGTCTCAAAGATATTACAGGTTTATGACCATTTGATTTATGAATTTTAGGTTTTGCGTTCACAGACTTAATCAAAGCACGTTTTTTATCCACTTGAGAAACACATCGAGTTTTCGAGAATTTAGATCTTTCAGAAATAAAAGCATTTGGTTGTCTAATGGTAGTTTGATAACCAACAGTTTTCAAGACAGGTTTTCCCAAGATAGATGGTTTTGAAATATTGAGGCTCATTTGACTCTTTGAAACACAACTTGGCACGATGTGCTCACCAGGAATTTTAGGACATGAAGTCAGACTTTGAACAGAGAAATCATTGTGTTTAGTAGATTGTGGAGTAGTCAGATTGATGTTCTCAGCATTTATTTGTTTGAGTGACTCACACAGTTCATTACATTTTACTTTAAGATTCTCATTTTCCTCACGTAATTTAGCCATTTTGCAATTAGTTTCATAAGTATCGTGTTTCCATTTGGCATCATTACGTTGCTCATACATCTTGATCTGATTTTTAAGACATTTGATAGTTGAGTCCTTGTCATGCAGCTGAGTTTTCAGATTGTTGATCATAAAATATTCATTAAGATCAGGCAATTCCGGATTTAGACACGGTTTGCAGTTTTGAAGACATTCTTCTTTACGTTGTATTTCAATTTCAAGTTCAATGCAATGTTTTTGTAATTGTGAAAACTTGTTTTGGAGTTGATTAAATGTCTCTTTTTCAACCACGTTCTGGTCCATTGTCTTGAAAAACTCAACTTTGAGACAAGGGCTTTCATCAAACAGATCATTTTTGAAGACATTATACAGATCATTTTCTCCCCCTTTATAACACATATTTGTTGAATTAGAGAAGGGTAATACACTGTCAGTCTGTCTCAACAGATTTGTGTTATAACAGAGACTACTTTGATCTGTATGGTGACATACATTAGATGGCGTATTGTATTGATCAATTGACGATACCTCATTGCTTGAGTCTGGTGTGAGTATGTTCTCCATAGCCTGGGTCACCAACTTAACAGAAGTGACACTCTTATCATTTTCTGAATCCATGAGTTCAGTGTTGACAGACTTTGCATCCACGGACATTGCATCCACTGTTAAACCCAGACCCAAACTATCACATGCTTGTTCACCATGTGTCTCAGCCTTGTCGTCATATACAGGTTCAAGTTTTGGCTGTCTCTCGATGTACTCTTTAACCTTATCCAAGTTTTGACGTAGCATATCTCTATAGTAATCAACATCTATATTTGTGTGGTCAGCGAAGCACTTCATAGTCATCTGACTGTCGTAATCATAGATCATGGAGGATTTGGAGTCAAAGAAGCTATGCAGTTGTTTGCTGAGCACAGATAGGGCAGCAGAGGATCCCTTATTAGATGTTTCTTTTCTGACCAATTGTTGCCGTAATTGATCCAAATTCAAGATCATAATGTCTGTGAATGTTTGAACATCTTGACCGAAAAGTGTTATGAATGCACGTTCAAAACCCATTGTAAATCCATTGCCCTCAAGCAGCATAGAAAGATGTGACTGAAGTGTTTGAAAACATTCAATGTGACATTCTCTTGCCAATTCAAGCAATTTGCTTGACTGAGGAATCACATTCTCTTTAGGGTCCGAGCATGATTGTGCACTAGAGTCAACATACGATACTGGTCCTTTCATTTGTAAATGAAGCATACCACTAATATGAGAACCAAGCTAACCTCAGGTGATTAAGTTGCAATTAATGAGCAACTCACATGTAAGGAGATAACCGCAAGATATACTAACCACAAGACCTAATCGCAGACTACTTAATCGCAAAAAAAAAAACTAACCACAGTGAACTAAACGCAGAGCATTTAACCGCAGAAAGTACTAAACCGCAGGAACCTCCCAACCGCAGAATAGTTAACCGCAAATGACTAACCGTAGATAACTAATCGCAGTGACAATGGTCCAAAACTGTCACTATCGTTGCGTTTTGTTTGTATTCCTAAAATAGTAATCGCAGTCAAACTAACCACAGATTTTAGAAACTAAACGCAACTTAGCAATGGAACAGTGAACTTAATCGCAATATAGAAATTCGCCCAAAATCTTCACCAAACTTCAAATAGATTAAGGAAATGGTAACACAAGCTAAACCACAATGTTCTACAAACACTAATGAACATAAAAGTACATCACTAACATGTATAAAAACACTAGAAAGATAAAACCAAGATGTTTTCCAAGAAAGTGACTTCAATTTTCACAAAACCACACAAAACATCATCAAATTCGATTCTACAAGGCCCTAAGATGAAACCTTGGCTCTTGATACCAATTGTAGAATACTAACTAAGTTAGAAACATGAAACCCTTGTGATTTATGTGGCGTTAGAGATAAAAGAAAGAGAGGGAGAGTGGAACCTTGAGAGAAAAAGAAATGTTAGATTGAGATTAAGTGAAGGTCCAACCCTCTCCACTAGTGGAGAGGGGTATTTATACTTACAACATATACGCCCACACCCGGGCTGTGGATCAGGCATACAGTGGGTGAAGACCTGTCCTTCTTCCATGGTGTTACTTTAACTAATACTAATTAACTAATAAAAAAACTAACTACGAGCTAACTTAATGCTATTACAATCGTTAGGTGACCGAGACTTTTACAGGAATATTTGTATTCCTAACACGCCAAAATTTGACTGGTGTGAAACCGTCAGACTAAAGTCAACCACTTGTGAATGGTCAACCGTAATAGTCAAACAGCTTAAGGCCAATGCTTCCGTGGAATACAGTGTTTCCCCGGGTCGTTATATCCCAACGAGGTGTGCGAAGGTATTAAAACGAATCTGAGATCAAGTGATTATGAACAGGAAAGGGTAAAAGTGTGAGTGGGTGATTACACTAAGGAATTATAAAACAAAATAGCTTAAATAAGCTATTAGGATGATTACGTAAACCTAAATAACCTAGAAACATTTAAAATCTAAAAACGCGTACGTTTAATTTAATTCTACGTAAACGTACGAAACAAAACGATTTTAACTATAGTAGGAATTTGCATGCCTTAGGGGCTTAAATGCAAATTAAGCAAACTTAAAATGTTTACTTATAATTAAAAACTTATTTAAATGTTTAAAAAACACTAAAACTTTAAAACGCGTACGTTTACGTTTAAATAAACGTCTACGTACAAAATAAAAAGTGAATTCTGTCAAATATAACTCCCACAAATGTGAAAATTATATTTTTGGAATCCTAATGATATAAGAAAATTTCTGGAAAATTAAAATTATTTTTACAACTAATTAATTAATTATTATTAATTAAAAACTATTTTTAACTATTTAATAATACATTAAATAATAAGAAAATGTAAAATAAGCTTAGAAAAATGAAATTAAAACTTAGAAAAATCTAAAATATTATAAAACTTATTTTAAAACTAAAATTATATTTTTCACACTTTATATCTATTTATTATTAATTATTAACTATTTTTTAATTATTTATTAATTATTTAAATTATCCTAAAACACAAATAATTATGAAATAAACCTAGAAAAATAAGATTTAAACTTGGAAAAATCTAAAATACTAATAAACTAATTTTAGAACTGAAAAAATAATTTTAAGACTTTTTAATTAATTATTACTAATTACTAACTATTTATTTAATTATTAAAAACTAAATTAAATTAAGAAAAGTACTAAATGGTACAAGAAAAAATCTGAAAAAATTACCAAAATTATTTTTAACTATAAGAAGCCTAGGAAAAATATAAAAATGAAAATTGCTTATTAAATAAGCTGAAAATAAGCCAAATGGCTTAAATAGAAATTATCACTTCTATTAAAGTTGGTTTTTTCTAAATTTTTGTTTTTCAAAACTATTAAACTACTTAAAATAAGCAACTATTGTAAAGGAACTTTGGCTTAAGCTCAATAATAAGCTTAGTACACTCAAATAAGCTCAACAGTTGACCAAGTTTGACTAAACTAAGAAATAAGCTCAAATGAGCTTATGTGGGGTCCACAAGGTAGATTCTGGTTCACCTAAGTTAGTTGGACATGTTTAAGCAGGAATCTATCAAATAAGTCCAAAAGATAAGCCAAGAAGCCACAATAAGCAATTGCTTATTTGGATTCTGAGATAGAAATGGGACAGAGTTGAGGGTTGATTTCAGGTGGGGTCCACTAAGCCTAAGGTCAAACTAATGGTCAAAGCTTGTAGCTTGCCAGGAGGGGGTTGAATGAACCAAAAATGGGGCTTGTGGGACCACTGTGGTGGCCAGAAACCACCACCAAAGATGGTGGTGTGGTGGTGACCTGCTGATGCAGGGCAGGGTATTCCCCTGCAGCCTCAAAAAGGCTATTGCACAATCCACCAGAAAATTCACAAAAATGAAAGGATCATGGGATCTTGTAGCTCAGGTGGGGGACTAAATCATGTGAAAGATTCAAGTCCTAATACCAAGTACAAAAATCAAAAGAATTCTCTCAAGTTTTGACTTTTCTTACATGTATGCAATTTGACTTTTTTATTTAGAACATTGGTTTGACTTTATTGAGTTTTGAGCTTAATGTAACAGATGATTATGATATGTTATGTTATAATATACCTAGATTAGGTTACTAGGACAAAGTTAGAGCCAAATGGGTGAGTTTCAACTCCACAGTCCCCAACAGTGGACTGTCAAGGGTGATAGGGGTTGCTTTTGACTTTTCACTGAATGAGCAATGGATTTTCTTGTTTGACTGAGCTACATGGACCTAATGTAAACTATGTGAACCAAATTCAGAAACAAACACAGGTTTGAACACAAAGGAATGGACTAAACCAAACACCCCTTTATAATAGCTATTTTGTGATTATTAAAGCTACACACTGATTCATTCCATGATTATTGTTCCAAATGATCTCTTATGATGTAAAGAGCTTAAAGAAACATGAAAATACAGGCAACAACAATAAAGACCTACAAATCAAGACTTATATTATATAAGCAGTTAAAATAAGTCAAAGAGCTTACAATCAATCCATGCTTAGAACTGAGAGATAAGGACCATAGAACACTGCTTATAGCTTCCCAAGAAGCAACTAAACCATGTTCATCCAAAAGTTAACATGATCCATGCCTTCTTCAATATAAACACAGATTTTTTATTTATTGCTATTTTTTTTATATTTTTGAGTATTTTTTCTTTTTAATCCTAACCTGAAATTTATTGATTAACAGACTTTGAGAAACATGTAATTGAGAAGAAATAAGCTTAAATTACCATTAATCAATAACTTTTTGCAACATTAAAGATAAATGAGATTTTCAAATTAATAATGCCATAAACTGAGATTGTGAAGGAAACTCGAAATTAAGGTGAAATAAGATTCATTTTACACTAGAAGGATTGATTACAACGTATTTTAACTAAAGATTACAACTGAAATGCTAAATTACATCACCACGTCTAAATTACACTAAAGCTATTCTAATACTCCTTCAACTGTGCTTCTCCTTTGATTTATAATGACTTCCAGGGTTTGTAGGACCCACTGGAACATTTCCCACCACCAATTTGAGTCGTTGGATGTCTGACTTTCATCTTGGCCGTTTATACGTTTTTGGCGCCAAAAAGTCTAAATGCCAGTTGGGGTTGCGTAAAGCAGTTTTAGGGTGCATTTAATGTTTCTTGGAGGTTGTGGAGGTGGAGGTGTGAGGTGGTGAAGAGTGGGTGAACAAGTGGTGCAAAACTGGTAAGGTGGAAAGGGTGGTTTGGGTGTTCTGTGTGAGGGAGGGAAAGGTTAGGGGGAGTGGGTTTGACCGGGTCAAACCTGGTAATAATATTAAGGGTGGTTTGGGCCTGTGGTGTATGGGCTTGGGTAAAATAAAGGGATGGGCTTGGTATTTGGTTGTGTTTGGATTTGGGTTATAAAATATAAAGGGTCCGTTTGTTTAATAGCCTAGGAAACCACAAGGACCAATTATGTAAATAACTGATTTTTGAGGGTGGGGTTTTGGCAACTTTCCAAGTTTATCAAAGGTACCATTCTTGCCATTCTTTAATACCCCGAGGACCATAAATGCATATTTTTCATTTTTAAACCTCCAAGGACCTTTTATGCCAAACTTTCAAACTTCAGGGACCAAACATGTAATTTCACCAAACTTTCCAACCAAGGACCATTCCTGCCATAGAAGATTAGTATAAGGACCAAAATTGATTTTCTCAAAGTTTTTACATCTCAGGGACCATTTATGTCAATTTTACAAAGTACAGGGACTAAACTTACAATTTTGTGAAACTTTGTACCAAAGGACTAAATATGTAACTTTGTGATTCAAATGGACCTTTGGTGACTTTTTCAAGTTTTTAGAATAACCAGGGACTAGTTTTGACAACTTTTGAAACTTGAGGGACTGAAACTGCCAATTATGCAAACTTTGTACATTTTTTATCTGTTTTTGATTATTTTACATTTGAAACATATAAAATGATGAGTATTTAGACACTTCTAAGATATTTTCAGTATTTTGATGCATATTTGGGTGTTTTTGGATGTTTTGGCAGCTCAGATTGGTATAAAATGATGAGTATTTAGACACTCATCAGGTGTGCACGGGGCATTTGGTAGACAAAATCTTCATCCCCATCCGAGAATGTAATTAACCCTTCCATAAGTTTTTCATCAAGGTTGGTCAACCTTTTGAAAGGTTTCCCAAACACAACTTGGGTTAACTTACTATCAATAAATTCTCCTAGATTCTCCATAACCATGAACTCAACAAGATAAACAAAGCTCCCTACAAACACATGCAATGACATTGCCCTAGCGATCACATTATCTCCTTTGTATTCTAACTCATCTACCATGATCTTATTATATTCACTACGCGAGATTATGTTCATTGGCAAAGATGAGTTAAGGTAGGCATCAAAGCTCCTAAATCCAATCTTACAAGGGAATTGCATGTTAAAGAGGCCATCTTTCTCAATTCTAGTCCTAAGATCAACATGCTTAAAATGGTTCACATCAACATCCATCCTATCATCATTGATGACATCACCATCATCTAGGTCCTCATCGGAGTCCGTACAATAAAAAGGGCTAATCCTACGGTCGTCATCATGATCGGACTCCTCCATTTCAGAATTATTACCAAAGTGATGGTCAGGTGAGGGGTTAGGTGGGTTCTCATTTTCCACTACAGGGGTTGGGATGGGTGGTTGAAAAATTCTACGACGAAAAATACGAATAACAGGAATCAAACGATCAATGCTATTGTTATCCATCGATATAGTTTACGAACAAAGGAAACAAAGAAATAAGATAGACTAAAGAAAACCTAAAAATAAAAATAAAATCTTACTAGAAAGGAATCTAGCAAGTAGACCTAATAAAAAGGGATTCTAACCTAGACAATAACTATTCCCCAGGCTGCGACGCCAAAAACTTTGATGCGTGGGAATTGCACCAGGTTTTACCTCTCAAGGGATCTTGAGAAGCTTACAACCCCCACCAGGCAGTGTACCGGATTGATGTAGTATAGTACAATGACAAGTACTGGGGGATTGATCGTTCAGCTAGGAATAGTGTCGCTAGGCTTAGAAAACCTAAAAACTAGGTCTAGAGATGAGGGATGATTCTTTTTGTATTTTTATGTTTTATGAAAAGCAAATAAAAATCTCGGGTTTTTGAAGGAGTAGGGCGGAATTAGTTGCTTGTCAACTAACCCAATTACTAAGATGCAATCAAAATAAAATACTAAAAATGAAAATAAACTAAATTAATCTAAAGTTGTGAGTAATATGTGGGAGAATTGTGCTTACTTAGATTTCACTACTCCCTAGACATCTTTTACATGTTAATTACTTGTTATAGTTGTGTGGATGACGGATTGTATTCCTTAATACCATTCATGGGGTGGCGTACTTACTTCCCCAATCCTATAAGCGCCTACTTCACTCCTATGTCGAGCCGGCTAAGAAGCTCCTAACATGGGATCACTAGAATTTGCTTATGCATTAAATACAACCAATAAAACCTAGTACACATCGGTTCATGTTTCTTAAGACGTTCAAGCATGTTACACAATGGAGATCTGCCAGTTTTCTTAAGCCTAACATTGAAATCATTCATCCAATGCAACCATAAACAAGTAATCAACACATAATTAACATCTAGGTTTCATTAGATCTAAGCAAACACAAGATAAATCTAGCCTAGCATGTTGATATCAAGACAAGCACAAGATATAGACAACCAACACATAGACATATTGATTTAATTAAGAGAAGACTTATCTTAATTGAACATGAAAGGATTTAAGGGATGAAAACCCTTGAATATACTGTAAAAAATGGCCTAGGGTTTACAAGGTTCGACCCTAGGATTCTCCACACAAGTTCCTCTTTTATTGAATGAAAAATAGAAAACTATATATAGATTTTGATAAGTGACGGCGTCAAGAACAAATGTCTGACGCCGTCATCTCGCCGCCAAATAGTGCCTCGGACTGCCTAGATCCAGGTCTGACGCCGTCATGTGTATTTCATCTGCAGGCCATCACCAAAATTACTCTTGACGCCCTTCTTGTGACGCCGTCAGGTTTGTACTGGGCCGTCACCACTTTTACTCTTGGCGCCGTCAGGATTCTCTTCTTGACGCCGTCAGGTACTGTTCTCAGCATGGAAAATTAAGTCTTTGGCGTTTTCTTCACTTTTATGCTCCAAAAACGTCCGATTTGCTTCCTTTTCCAGAATTCACTCCCAAAGTACCTAAAATCACAAAAGGAACGATTTAGGGCAATATTTGATCAAATAAATTCAATTTCGGGCTTAAATGACCCCCTAAAAGTGGTTTATTTTTCGCCTCATCAAGTATATTGTATAAAACGTTTTTTACTTTGTTGTTTAAAATTTCAAAAATGTGGGATGTTGTTTTGGTTTTGTGGTGTTTTATTTTGTAAATGGGCTTTTGGTTATTAAGTTTATTTATTATCGTGTTTGTGTTGTTACTTGCATTGGGCTTCAAGAGTATGTTTTATTTATGTGTAGCCCTATAGGAGCAGTTGATATTTTTTATTTGCTTCGATATGACGTTTTTGCATGGGCGCAATGATAATAATGAGTTCTTGTTCCTTGCATGTGCGATGCACCGGTTTTTTTATTTGAATAAACTATTTAACTGTTGCTTACGTCTAAAACTCAAAAGAAAAAAATAATAAAATAAAAAATAAATAAATTGTTATAATTTACAAATGGCTTCAAGCCAAAATTATGTATTTTGTCCTTTCTATTCAATATTCAAGTTGATATTTTTAATATGATGTATTTTGTTGTTTTAGTAAATTGTTTTAATTTTGTTGTTCAAATTGGATGTACTAAAATCCATCGCTACAAAAGAGCGTTATTTTACACCAACGTTGTTATTCATGTAAGTGATGCAAGCATATTCTTACATAGTTCACTACTAATCTTTGTCCGCTTGCTCATCATAATTACGCATTACCAAATGTAATCTTTTAGTAGTTTACCGATGAAGCAACACTCAATATTATTCTTTGGTACCTTGTCAATACCATGTATATGTAAAAGTTTGTGTAATCATGTATATATAATAATGACACATAAACTGTGTAAAAATCATTACAAACCTTTTTTGCTTCATCTCATTTTACTGTACAACTAATTTCATTGAAAATTAACATTGAAGTCTAATTAATATTAATGAATTTTATCAATAACTCAATTCTAAATTGCTAACCAAATGAATATTAATTAACACACTATTAATAATTCCTAAAACTTTGGACTCCACTATTATGTCTTAAACTTAATTTTTTTTTAATTTATTATTATAATTTACAAATGGGTTCAAGCAAAAATTATGTACTTTTTCTTTTATATTCATTATTCAAGTTGCATGCGATGCAAGGGTCTTGTTATCTCATAACATACTACCTCCGTCCCTAAATAAATGTCCAGTTTGACTTTTTAGAGTCAAACTGGTTCAACTTTGACAATAACTATTTTTGTGGGTGTTATTTAATATTTGATGCAAAATATATGAATGCATTGGGTTTTAAGTGTATTTTTCAATGGTACAATTTTTTATCATGTACTATAAAACATAAAAAAATATTTAAGGTCAAAGTTGAACTAGTTTGACTCTGAAAAGTCAAACTGGACATTTATTTAGGGACGGAGGGAGTATAAACTATGGGATCAAAGTGTTTGGTTTAGCTTTACACCATGTCAAACGGATTCAATTCATGTCGAATCTCATTTCATTTATATACACCATAAGTTGCCTAGTGAAACATTTATCATTTAAAACTAAATAACTTATGTAAACTATAGATACTTTCATAGATTTTGATGTTAACACATTTTTTTTGGAAAGTAATTAAATATATCAATATAACATATATACCTAATTGTTCGAAGTAATAATCGGAAAAACTTAGTTATGGTTCATAATAAAATGTTCAAATTATGATAACGTTATGGAAAATATTGTTATCAAATAACGCCAATTCGAACTTTTGTGTTTGTGCATGTGATTTTGGCCGGTTTATATAGGAATGCATTAGGTTAAATCATCAATTATTCTTGCAACCTTTTCAACTTCATCTCAATCCATAACCGGCTTTTAATTCTATACTAATTACTAAATATCATGTGATCAATTCTGGCAAGCCCTGCACTTCCATCTCGATGTTGTATATACTTAACATTAAATGCACCGATTTTGTTTTTCGATAAAAGTTTGAACTTTTGCTTATGTTTAAAACTCAACTTTTTTATTTGATATTATAACTTACAAACGGCTTTAAGTCAAAATTATATATTTTTTCCTTTCTATTCATTACTCAATGCGATATTTTTAATATGTCGTATTTTGCTATTATGGCAAACTCATTTAATGGGCGTAAATATTGGTTTCTCACTAATGATTCTACATATAGAAAAAGAAAACACTTTGCGATGGGCGGACCTTCTTCTTTTCAATAATAATTCAATTGCACACGATAAATTCATTCTAATATTTCTCAAAGAGCATTCGAAAGCAACTACTTACATAAACTAACTTTAACTAATCATGCTAAAAAGTATCATTTAACCATTTAAATGTTGCTTTACATACATGCTCGTGCACATTTTCTTGAATCTATTCGCACATGTGAGCTACATCAATAGAAAACACACAAAAATTACTTGTATATGAAAATGCATTAACATAATACATATATCTATATATATGCTTATCTATAACAATCACCTAAATATGTAAGAAACAAAGAAAATAGTTGGTATCCCAATCATTGGTTCCATTTATCTGAGCATGCATGGTCTTATGTGATTTTCATGGTACCTGCGTATGATAACTAAATTAAGAAAAATAAAAGAAGACCAAGTTAATTACAAAGATCTAAAAGATGTGTGAATCATCTCCAAAATATTTTTCATTAACACACTTCAAAAAACATGTACGTACTAAATATTGCAAAAGAGAATTTACATACCGCTACCAACAATCGAAGATCTAAAAGATGTGTGAATCATCTTCAAATGTACATACTAAATGTGATTTTGGCCAGTTTATATAGGCATGAATTAAGTTAAATCATTAATTATTCTTGCAACCTTTTCAACTACATCTCAATCTATAACCGAATTTTAATTATATACTAAATACGTGATCAATTCCGGCAACCCTTGCACTTCCATCTCGATGTTGTATATACTTTTCGTTAAATTATATGACTCCATCTTCAGTATCTTGATTACTCTACATTAAATTAAGGGACTCAACCTTATAGTATTATATATATATATATATATATATATATATATATATATATATATATATATATAAAGTGTCATTAAATCTCAGAATTTAGACTTTTACACACACTTTTTAAAAAGTGTCATTAAAAGCTTAGATAGTAACACTTTTTTGTGTCACTAAAAACTTTGTCGGTATAAGTCTATTTTCTTGTAATGGATCACGTGTCATTCAATTAAACGAATACCGAGTACCAACCTCAATTTTTTCAAAGTTGGCGTGTAGCTGTGTTGTAATTATCATTAAGTCCGGACCACCTGTATAATTAATTCACATGACTAACTGAATTGTATAAGCTACATGTACGATCTTCACTACAAGAAAAAGTGCCTATAGTGACCAAAATTTAGTGCCGACTTTTTTTTGGTTCACTATTTAGGCAAATTAGTGACCATATAGTACATGGACACTAATATTTGGACATCTATAAACAGTTAGTCACCGAGCTCAAAAGTGGTCACTAATTTCGTCACTATACATGTGAGATATTTTTCGTTGTAGAAAAGTGATGACATTAATGGTCACTAAATTTTTAAAAGTTAATGGCGAAAATATTGATTACTTTGTGACATGTATAGTTAATGTTGTGTTGTGTACATAATACAATTTTCATAAACATATAAAATGCTAATGCAAATATTAAGTGGTATATATATATCATTTCCTTTAAATATAAAAATTACCACATTGCTATTAATTTTAAATGATAAACTAACATGATTTACTAACTTTAAAAGACAATCATTTTAACAATTTGTTTCTCACACACAAACATCTTGTATGAATTACTAGACGAGTACCCGTGCATAGCAATGAGATTTTCTAGCGGCAGATAGTTATCATGATATTTGGGTCACACAAAATACTTAATCACGAGCGTGTTTGCATGATTTGATTGTTTTTCATTCTTTATTGTAGAAATGTGATGCTATTGATTAGTTTGCCACTTTGTTTTTCTTAAGACATACTACAAGTCTACAACAATGTGGGTCTTATAGACGAGGTTTATATGTTACGAATTTAACAATTTAGATAATAAAAGATTGTTGGAATTATAATATCATGACAATCATATAAATAAACCAAACACATCAAGTAAGCATAGCGGAAGCAATTATAACAAGACCATATAATATCTAATTAATTAATCAAATTTAAAAGTAAACATACCGTAGTGATTCTAGCCCGAACAAAAATCAAATGCAATCTTCAACTCAAGAACCCTAATTAGGGTTTCTGTGAACAAATCCAAGAAACAAACAATAATGTGTTTGATTCAAGATCTTGTACACACTTACTACTTCAAGTAAACGTTTATGCAAGTAAAGCGAGCACAAACACTAGAGAATACAAAGTTTCGACTCCCTTAAACTTTAATGGGGTATCGAAATCCTTGCAAGGAGAAGAGGAGAGAAAACACACAAGATTAGGTGTTCAAGTTATGAGAAAACAATGAATCCTTGTATGTTTATATAGGATAGAAAACTTGGAACAAAAGCTTCACCAAGGGATGTGGGATCCCTATGGTCGATCGGCCCAAGCAACCCACAAGAGGTTCTAGAGCCTTCTTGACATTCCAATTTTCATCTATAGTCCATTTCCTTTTATTCGTCTAATTGTCGTTAGCCTTTTCCGTTAAATGTTAACGATCATTACGTGTTTACGTTCTAATAATTAATATAACATTTATATATAATTATTACTCATTTACTTTTCATACGTAAAGTGTGCAATCCCGTGATCTCGAGTTCGATCCTAACACACGACTATTAATTTATATTCATAAAACTAATAGCTCCCACTTGGACATATCTTAATAGTGTGATCACATCGGTTAGCATCTTGCAACACGCCGATGCCTCTAGTACGATCTTGAGTAATGCTCCTGGAAAAAGCTTTTAATGATTTCTCATTATTATTATCCTTTTGTTTCTAATACCACGTTAATAAGGATATGGATCAAAGTCATTCCTTAATTAACCATTCTGTTTCTCGTTGTTTGTGATTGATCAAGATTACCAAATCTTCTGAACATATTCAGGGAAGATCTTGGGTGCGGGCACACATACATCTTACCAACCCTACGAGGGGCCCAGCAGTATTAAACTCTAAAAATAAATTTGAAGGAACAAATTCTTTCTTGACTACAAGCAAAACCCATAAACTTTGTAACATTTCCAAAAACAACCCTTGTGACTACCAGTTACGTATAGCGTTAAGTTGTTCCACAAAAATGTACTACATTCATGACACTTATCTTGCATCTCAAGTCTGAGGATAACTTCTCATGATTTACTTAATAACTAAATCCATAAAGTAACATCATAGAGTTGGGATTAGTCCTATATTCGGTATCATTGAATATCATCTGAAATGGCATGACTACGCATCAATACAATTTAAGTATATTATACCAACCTTCAGATTTGTCTTGATTTAATAATATTCTCATATTATTAACTGACAACGGACAATTTAGAATAACGTTTATTCATGGATTAAACATACAAATATATGATACAATATATTATAAATTAAACATACCATGTATTTAAATTTATTATAATAATTGTTTAACATTCCTTATCCAAATACTAAATAGATCAATGCATGATCACTCTTGTTGATGAATTATATCTCAAGTAATGACATTCATACTTGTTGACAAGGCATAAATCATCCAACTTTGATCTATTGGAATTTTAAGAATACTTATTTTAAGAATTCAACTATTGAAGTTCTTATATGTGCATACTCAACTATTTTGATAATGCCATATAATGTTTCATAAATGTGTGACATCCTTAACCACCAATTTATGATAATCAAACTTCCAAACATTTTAAAGTTTAAGTATTCTTATTCTCTTAATGTATAATGCAACTATGCTTTTAGTAAGCATAACTAGTAATAGCTAAGGATGAAATCCTTACCATAACTAGTATTGAGTGTCATCTCAATTTCATTAGCATCATTGTATACAGAAAACAATATGCTCTTAAAACCTTCCGTAAACATTAATATCTATTGTGTAATGTTTGATGCCCTTCAAACTTTCAAGTTTGTTGGCTATGACAATTTTCACAACAATTGAAAAATTGTTCATCTATAGAATTTGGAAACTGTTCCAGACTTAGGATGTGATTCTTTAATCAAACATATTCTTTTAGAATATTACACAAGTTATCTAATAATCTTTTACTTAGATATTAATATTGCCAAATCATCTTATAATCAAGCATGATACAACAAAACATGATGTTCATGAAAAATCTTTGAGTCATACTTAGATTTTATTCATGTCATACATATCTATTTAGACTTTCTAAATAATATATCATGTTATATTAGATTTATTTACTGCACATGTTTATTAAATAATAACCTTTTATTACAAGGTTGTATGTTTTATTTTCTAAATCTTTAAAGTTTCATTCCAAACTAAGTGTTAACTTTTAACTTATATGGAATGTTACCTTTTATATGTTCTACAACATATATGATTTTAAGAAATTAAACATAATACTCCCACTAGCTTTTAGGAATACTTAGAAATTATCTTATTTCAATTATAAATCAAAACATGGATTTAATAATTAATCATAAGAGTAATCTTCTAGATGCATGCATTTATCCATCCATGGATTATTGCACTTTGTACACTTTCAAAGATTTATTTGAATTCATAAACTCCTTTTGATTGCTTATCGTCCTCGCTCAAGTAATCACTCAAGAAAGAGTTTTGATATTCCATTGTCAATTTCATAAATATGACAATCATAATCTTTATATATTTAATGTGTTTAGAAAAGAATATTCAATCACAGTTAATTGCTTAAGTGTGATTAATAATCTTGTCATAAGACATGCATTAAATACGTGTACAATATTGTCCATATGATTTCTATACAAAGATTTAAACCACAAAGGTTACCTTATCTTTGAAGAAACTCATATTCATTTTCTAGTCTAACTATTAAGATAAACCAAGTTTCTAAATTGATTATCTTTATGGACAGCATCTTAATCATTCATAATATGTGTACTTTACCCAATTTCATATTTGGTAATGTATCATAATGATTATCAGGTTTACAATAATCCTGTAAATCATAGCCCTCAGCATATTAATCAAATATCTGAGATATTTAGATATTCTATGAATGATAATTCCATCATCTTGAGGTTTAACATTTAAATGTCAAACTTTATTATCATCTTGAGATTTAACATTCAAATGTCAAACTTCATCATGATATTTACTAGTGTATTTTAGAAGACTATGTATCTTGTAATTTTATCTTTTAAAGATCAAAACTCCCACTTGCTTTTAGTAATTTAAAGACTATCTTTAGATACTTAGCAAATAAAGCAACAATACAATGTTCTCTTTTGGTATATTACAAATACATATTGACAGTTCCTGACTTTACTTTGTTAATAACTTCTTCATAAGCAGTTAAACAAATTTGGAACTTCAATTTAAGACTTATTGTGATTCATCTTATTCATCACATTCCTTCATATGATAATGTCTTATTAATCTTCTATGTTGGAGTTTTATTAAGTATGTCCAAGTCATACTCAATATTCTAACCTTGATAACTTTTTGGAAGAAAAGAAGTCATAGTTATCTTTAATCAAACAATATAACAAAAGTTGATTTTCCTAACTGAACATACCATAAACATTTGATATTTCATTAGTATTAATATTGTAAGACAATCTAACAATATTTAAGATAACCATATTCCTCTTGACTTGTCTATTTACCAACTAAGTCATTTTAATGGTATAATAATATTTTTCAAGCCAATTACATGCTTTATAACACAAGTACTTTTGACAAAGTCACTTCATGTCTATGTCTCTACAAGAAAACATAAACTGTTATAATCCCACTATAGGTTATAAGTCATTTAACAATTTAATAACTTCATGTATATGCCTTAATTAAAAAACATAACAATATAACGTCTTACTTTATTATAAGTCTTGTAACAATTAAAAGACTTTATGTTTATATCTTTACAATGAAACATAAACATGTTTAACTAAAGTAATTATGAATACCATCTCTTGGTTTCATTAGTAATTTCAAGTTAATTTATTACTTCATAATAATGTAAATAACATTATTTCTTTATTTATTTATGTCATTCCAAGAACACATAAATATTCAGATTGAAGTAGCATTAGATTACTTTATTAATTTATGTCATTCCAAGAATTCATAAATATACAAATTAAAGTAGTCTTGATATCATATTGACACATGTTCTAATAGGTATCTAATTTGGAAATTGCAAATTCTCATAGTTCAATTACATCAGTTGATCTGCTAGTAATGAAAATATGAAATTCACATTGTTGTTGCAATATAGCTAAGATCTCACATAACATAAATTGTAACACAAAGTGTTTCTTGAATTAGATTAGTATAATTCATATTAGAGCATTATTCTCTTACCTTGTAGTCAAGAGAATCCATTAAATCATATCTTTATGAGTTGTTTCTTGTACACATTGAAAGATAACATTTCTCCCACTTGTGCATGAAACAACCTCATATAGTTGATAAACAACACGCCATGCATTTTTTTATGTGATCAATATGATTGTGTCATAGATTTTAGCATAACAAGTAGTTATAGAACAACAATGTCTAGTAAGGAAACGTACAAGACTATCCTTAAAAGTATGAGTGTCTACACTTGGAAAGTAATTATCTTTAGCTACCAAGATGTCAAAGCTTGTAACCCCCACTGAATTAAAGATCATTACAATAATTCCTTATTCAGTAATAAGTACACAATACTCCCACTGAATTTGACAACATTGTAAATGTTTCATATCCAGTGAAGGAAAATAGTGTGCTTTTAAATTTCCTACACCTTTGAATGTCTATACGTAACAATTACTTATGCACTAAAAGTGTATTCTACTACATAAATGATGGACGATCCATCAAATGCTTTCAACTTGAAAATTTGGCATGCAATTTCTTCCTTAATAGGTCTACCATCCTACAATGTATGTAGCACCTTTAAAATAGTCAAAACAACTAGTTTGTCTTTAAATATTTTGCGGTAATTAGTCTAGCTTCTAATTTTAATAACTCATAAAATGTCATACATAATTTTCTATTAACCAAATATCATATTTGTTACTAAGAATTTAATCACCGAATAAGGATGATAAATCATTATAGAAAATATGCAATTATCTTAACTATTAAAAAATTTGCTATGAGTTATATTAGAATTTAGACATATCTAATATTCCTATTATCCTTTCTCATTCATGAAAAGGAATAGGATTGCATCTCACTCTTCTTTCATAGAAAGGAGACTTCTTTTGCCTTTTAAGTAAATTATTCTTAATCAAACATTTGTTTGAAAACAGAACGGGATCAATTTACCAAAGCCCAAAGTGCGTTTACGGTTTGAACGTTGCATTAATACATTAAAACGAATTACAAAATTCAATTTCAGTATTTTCGATAATTAGATCTTTAAGAAATAAAATACCCATTGGTACATATTCATATAAACCATAGTATTTTCTTAAAGCTAGGATCCAAATTGACATAGTACCATTACATCAGTTAATCTGCTAGTAATGATAGTATTCAACAAGGTAATTGTCGAACAATATTTGCCAATATCATATTGTAATTCCTAGATCATTATGGGATTTACATTCACAAAACCTTTGTAATGTAAGCATGTTTCATCCCCATCTTAATGCCTTGAGTCCAAGCTCTCACTTCCAACTCAATTTAAGTCGTCTAACTTAAAAACTGCAAACTCATAAATCCATTACATCAGTTGATCTGCTAGCAATGAAATTATGAAATTTACCTCTCCATTGCAATCTAGCCAAGATCTCACATGACGTAAACTACAACTTCAAGTGTTCTTAATTAGATGGCATTTGACTTAATTTATAAGGGTATTAATTTTGACGTGTGATCAAAATAACGTATGAAGAAGCATGCATACAACTTCATAACATTGATTTTATAAAACATTTTTATTACCAATTCACTAAGATTAAAATAGCAAAGTTTTGATTGAGGTATCAGGTTCACCAATTAAAGAATTACCATCAATTACCGTCCACTTATATCGTACTTTTGCATAAGCCCTAAGGCTTAGTGTTTCGGATAATCATTGTGGAATTGTGTTGAATTCACCCTTAAGATGACAATGTACGTAATATAGTGATATAGGTAAGTCTAGATCGGCACACAATTGGTTGTAGAGAACCGGTAGGTGCATGGTCTTTAAAAACCCCTCTCTACAAGCACATTGTATGGCGACTTTTGGTCCGCCTTTCGCACACTATGTACAAAAACATCAATCAACCAATCCTTTGAAATTTAAGCTCTTAAAACCAAAACAACTTCGCCATTTATTTAGTCCATATTATTTTTCTATTCAAAAATTACCCTTTTTCGTTTATAAACATGTCTCACATAATGATAAACAAAAAACAAGTAATACATAATAAAAAATAAAACAACCAAATAAACATATACATAACATAAAAATTAAATATGTATAAACATATAGCCACATGCAAATTTAATTCAATAGTCCTATTAATAATCAAGTCTAGGTGTATTATGCATTTATTCAATTAAGGCTTTCTTCTTCAATGGAAAAAGAGCCACATACATCGATAAATCGATTGCGTAAGCCAAAACTAAACAAACACCACATAGCACGTAATTGATTACTTAATATTGGAGTCTTCCCCAATTCGACATCTATTAATAAATTTACATGTTCTGATATAACTTAACATTTAATCAATATTCAATTTAAACCATTTAAATACTCACACAATAAAATCCATGCAAATATGCACTTTACATGGATTATGCTTAACAATTAACATATTGCGCGAATATCGTTTACTAAAACGCATAACCAATTACAAGACATCCTAGGGTTTCTAATCATATTAAAATCAAAACCAAAACCCTAAACATCTAATAAGGTCAATCGACCTAAACAAAATAATAGGGTTAGGAATATGAAAACCCTAAAAACATGTAATTAAACGAATCAAAATTCAATTTCTATGCGTTTCGATAATTAATTACATATTATAACGGCTCATGATGCCACTGTTGGAATTATAATATCATGACAATCATATAAATAAACCAAACACATCAAGTAAGCATAGCGGAAGCAATTATAACAAGACCATATAATATGTAATTAATTAATCAAATATAAAAGTAAACATACCATAGTGATTCTAGCCCGAACAAGAATCAAATGCAATCTTCAACTCAAGAACCCTAATTAGGGTTTATGTGAACAAATCCAAGAAACAAACAATAATGTGTTTGATTCACAATCTTGTACACACGTACTACTTCAAGTAAATGTTTATGCAAGTAAAGTGAGAACAAACACTAGAGAATACAAAGTTTCGACTCCCTTAAACTTTAATGGGCTGTTGAAATCCTTGCAAGGAGAAGAGGAGAGAAAACACACAAGATTAGGTGTTCAAGTTATGAGAAAACAATGAATCCTTGTGTGTTTATATAGGATAGAAAACTTTGAACAAAAGCTTCACCAAGGGATGTCGGATCCCTATGGCCGATCGGCCCAAGCAACCCACAAGGGGTTCTAGAGCCTTCTTGACATTCCATTTTTCATCTATACTCCCTTTCCTTTTATTCGTCTAATGATCATTAGCCTTTTCCGTTAAATGTTAACGATCATTACGTGTTTACGTTCTAATAATTAATATAACATTTATATATAATTATTAATCATTTACTTTTGATACGTAAAGTGTGCAATCCCGTGATCTCGAGTTCGATCCTAACACACGACTATTAATTTATGTTCATAAAACTAACAAAGATATCAAAGGAATAGAGTAACATTGCTGCCAAAATAAATATAACTAAACATATTCGAAAACGAAGTGAACATATATCTGAATAAAGACTTAAAACCTCTACAAAAACTAGGACCGAACCTATTAAAAGCTCGAGCTCAACTTGTTATGTGTTTCGAAACGGTTTATTGGACTTGGGCACGGGCTGAAACTCGATAAAGTCTGAATGGTTTACAACCGTTACTGTTCATACCAAATGACATAATTGTATTATGATTTTGAAATCCACCACCATTTGTAGTTATTTGATGAATGTAAAAATGCCAACTTTCCAAGGATAGCTACTTACATAAAATTTAAAAATTATCTTTACAAGCATAGGGTCATAGGTGTTTCCACAAACACTAAAGCCAACAGTAGTTCGATAACGTACATGTCCAAACATGAATTTCTGATAACATTCGGCACGTTTAACAAAATATACTTTAGTCTAGAATCTTGAAATATTCTGGTAAAGATTGTGTCAGTTTAACTACGCTTAAAAATACTATTATACGAAGTATATAAATAACAAGCTAGCCTTAAAAAAGGATTTACTGGTTTGCATACATTTAAAGTACACTTGGGTGACTTTTCACAAGCTTTGAATCCTCTATGATTACTTACTTTATTTCAGCCAAATCAACCAAGTTAGCACTAATGATTATAAAGTAGAATATCTCTTCCAAAAATCTTAAGCATAAATAGCACTAATTAGCAAAAACAAAAACTTAACCACTCATAACTCTTCCTCTCAAACAATTTTCAAAAGATCAAAAGTTTATGAGACCATAACAAATCTCGAGATCTTAAGATATTAACAACTCTTTACTACTCACATATAAGGCAACATTAGCAACACCGCATAAGCCACCAAACCACTAAATGGCCTAAAAACCAACACCACAACATAACATTGCAAAGCAAAATGGCCTAAAAAATGTCATGAACCGAAAATAAAGGAAACCAGATCCGAAACAAAAGAAACCAAAACCAGAATCAATGTCACATACATAAACCAAAATCAACATAACACATAACCCAAAATTAAAGAAACCAGGTCCGGCTATGTCACAAACACAAACCAAAACCGCACATGTTATGCAGTCCAAATACAACACAAAGCAATTCGAAAACACCACTAAAACACCACCTAAACCACACAATAAAAATCAGCGACACCCGTTTTAGCAAGATCCAGTAGTGTTGGTGGTGGCAATGTTTGTGGCGGCGGCGAATTGAGATGAGGGAGGCGGCAGTTGATGGTTTGGAAGGGAGGTTTTTGTGTTTTGTAGAGAGAGAAATAGAGGGAGTTAGTAGGTTGTGTTTACGTGTGTGTGTGTTGTGTTTCATAACTTTCAAAATCATATAAAGTTAGCCGTGTACAAGTATTTCACAAGTTTCATAAAGTCAGCCATGAATGTGTAGCTGTGTTGCCAATAATAGGAAGCAACTTGACATAGATACATTAAAACTTTTCAAGGTTCCCAGTCTTTATTGAAGTTGCCTAAATTAAAATTTAGTTTTTCACAGGTTTGACCAAGATTCAAGATTTCACTTTCAAGTTTGACCATTTACCTATCTATACTACATTATAAAGTATTTGAGACATTCTTAAAATGGAAGGCTTAAAAAATTAAGATTCAACACTTACTTATAATGGCAAAGTTTAATAAGTACATCTATAATAGCATTTGTTGCAACCTTTTAAAGCACTTTTTGTAAACAAGTTTTTTTTTTTTTTTTTTTTTTTTTTTTTTTTTTTTTTTTTTTTTTGTTTAATTATAAAAACAAAATACAAAGTAATTTAATGTAATGAAAAAAAACGTCTATAACAATAATTACCTAATAAATGTTATTTTTAAAACACCCCTAATATGAAGAATACTTGTTATTATACATATTGTACAACATAATAAACACACACAAAGCTTCATACAATTTATATGTAAAAACAAGTTAATGGTACATATGGTTTTAAAATACGGACCGGACCAACGGGTTCAACCGGGAACCGGAGTCACCACCGGTTCGGCTAGCCCACAAAAATCGTCCGAAAACGATATTATTAAATCAGTAGAGTTTCAAAATTCATACTAATTTCCAATGTTCAAAAAAATATTATTAAATCTCAAGAGTGCCTCGAGAAACAACATATACACCTTTTAGAATTGTTTTGATAAAACTTACCATAAAAACTAAATACTTTGTTTTATAAAGATCGAACGATTTTTTCAAAGTAAAGTATGTAAAGGAGCAAAGTGATAATTGTTAATTTATATAATTATACACATTTACACATATCTATCTATATCTATACTACATTATAAACTATTTGGTACATTCCTAAAATAGAAGGCTTAAAAAATTAAGATTCAACACTTACTTATAATAGCAAATTTTAGTAAGTACATCTATAATAGCATTGGTTGCAACCCTTTAAAGCACTTTTTGTGGAAAAGTTTTTTTATTTTTTATTTTTTTAATATAAAAAGAAAATACAAAGTAATTTAATGTAAAAAAAAAAAAAAAGAAAAAAAAATCGTCTATAACAATAATTACCTAATAAATGTTATTTTTAAAACACCTCTAATATGAAGAATACTTGTTATTATACATATTTTACAACATAATAAAACACAAAAAGCTTCATACAATTTATATGTAAAAACAAGTTAATTGTACATATGGTTTTAAAATATGGACCGGACCAATGGGTTCCACCGGGAACTAGAGTCACCACCGGTTTTGGCTAGCCCACAAAAATCGTCTGAAAACGATATTATTAAATCAATAGAGTTTCAAAATGGATACTAATTTATAATGTTCAAAAAAATATTATTAAATCCCAAAAGTGCCTCGAGAAACAACATATACACCTTTTAGAATTTTTTTGATAAAACTTACCGTAAAAACTAAAAACTTTATTTTATAAAGATCGAACGATTTTTTCAAAGCAAAGTATGCAAAGGAGCAAAGTGATAATTGTTAATTTATACGATTATACACATTTACACATATCTATCTGTATCTATACTACATTATAAAGTATTTGGGACATTCCTAAAATGAAAGTCTTAAAAAATTAAGATTCAACACTTACTTATAATGACAAATTTTAATAAGTACATCTATAATAGCATTGGTTGCAACCCTTTAAAGCACTTTTTATTGACAAGTTTTTTTTTTTTAAATATAAAAAGAAAATACAAAGTAATTTAATGTAAGGAAAAAAACGTCTATAACAATAATTACCTAATAAATGTTATTTTTAAAACTCCCCTAATATGAAGAATACTTGTTATTATACATATTTTTCAACATAATAAAACACATAAAACTTCATACAATTTATAATGGTACATATGGTTTTAAAATACGGACTGGACCAACGGGTTCAACCAGGAACCGGAGTCACCACCGGTTCGGCTAGCTCACATAAATCGTCCGAAAACGATATTATTAAATCAATAGAGTTTCAAAATGCATACTAATTTACAATGTTCAAAAAATATTATTAAATCGCAAGAGTGCCTCGAGAAACAACATATACACTTTTTAGAATTGTTTTGATAAAACTTACCGTAAAAACAAAAAACTTTGTTTTATAAAAATCGAATGATTTTTTCAAAGCAAAGTATGCAAAGGTGCAAAGTGCCGAGTGCTAAGTATATATTTTATATTTATTTTATATATTTATATAATAATAATTATACTAATTAAATAACCCACGTGACTTCATGAATATGTAGTTTTTTTTCTCTCTTTATAAGTAGTTTTTTACTTGTATCATCCTTCTATGTGGGATAAATATAACTATAATGTAAGTGATTTTTAAAATTTTCTATGGTGTTATTATTTAATGATAACTTGTGACTACGGGTTATTATCAACTAATTTAACCTCATACCTTTACAATATAACAGCTACCGACCCAGTATTGTCACAATACCACGTGGATAATCTACAGTTTTTATATGAAAAATATTGTTATTATATAAAATGATTCAAAACTAAAATTGTCGTCATCCGTATATCTATGTATCGTAAAATATAGAATTAAAAGAAATTTTCGCTAAATATTACAATTGCTTGGTACCCGCCGCTGCAACGCGTAGGTACCTTGCTAGTTATATGTAGTTAAGATACCCGCAAACTACCAAATATCAAAATAAAATTAACATATCAAAATATTAAAAATACGCGGATCTTTTGACCCGACCCGACCCTTATCACCTTACACTCCTACTTCACTCTTCTCAATTTCATCTGATCGGATGAGGCTCCCTTATCAAATCCGATCGGTTTGATCGGTGGTTAGGGTTTGATCAGTAGTTAGGGTTCCGAATTAGGTGGTTTCAGATGGTTTCATTCTATTTGATAGGTACAAACTTATTCTCTTTGTGATTATTATTTAATTATTCAAGTTACTGTTTTGCTCAAGTGAATACAAGGTGCTCGATGAAATGTTCATGTGAAAAAATGAATTTGCTAGTGGCTAGTGTAATAGGTTATGTGTTTATTCTTAATTAAGCTTAAATTTAGGCAGTTGATATTGAATACGCTGTCTTAGTTTTGATTTGAATAACTGATATTATGTAACTCAGTTGTCGAATAGATGTTTCAGTTAGTTTCAGGTATACTTATATATATGTAATCACGTTATGTAATGCGTTTGAGTTTCGAGTTAGATGCAATGAGAAAATGATGATTGTTTAAGAGTATTTATGAATTATAATGTTGTTTCGGTTCAATTATGTAATGTGTAATTTTCGAGTTGTTAGAGAGCTTACTGTTGCGTTAGTTAAGTTATGTTATTAGATGTGATGTTGAATCTGGTATCGAACATGTGGCAATAGTTTGGTAGCATAACTCTTTTAACTATAAAGTATGTTATATGCCCTAATATTCTCTCATATTTAGGTTACTTATAAGATGAATTTGAATATGTTTTCGGATTATAAACTATTTACATAACTAGTCGAATTTGTACATAATACTAGTTAGTCGTGTTTAATGGCTTAATATAACTGGAAAACTAGTGGTTAATCTATATGTAGGCTTGAAAAAGATTTAGAAGCTCTTCATAGATTATTGGATCAGTTTCTAGTTTAATTGATGAATAAATTCAGTTGGTGTGTAGTTTTAGTCAATGTGCGACTCATTTGTTAAACAAAACTCCTTATTTTCTCTACGTGTGCTCATAAATAAACACTTCAGGATATAGTGTTTGTCATTTGTGAAACGGATATTGATTTAATGTGATATTGGTCATTTATATTGTGACTTCATTTTTTGTATATTGCTTCTTTGCTTATAGAATTTGGTTATGTAAGCATATCGGATATTGATACGTTTAGAGTTATTAGTCTAATAGAATTTGAATCTTGAAGCTAGTCAATAGAGTTATTAGTCTATATAGGTATATGTATTATATAAGTGATAGTAGTTCCGTAGGGATGAGGCTTTAATTTTCTACAATCAACCTCTAGCACACTAGTGACTCAGAATACAGGACATTTGTTTGAAGATTATCTCTTTAAGCAGTTGGACTCATACGTAGTTTTGGAATTTTTGCAATGATGATGTTGAAAGTTTGAAGAAGCTTTATCTACACAATCCTTATATTCTTACTTTACCAGAATTTGGTGATGCAGGGGATGAGATCATCCCCAAAAATGTGTAGCAATATTGGGTATGAACTATATTTTATCTAGTTATTTGTACAACTCATTTATATCGTTCTATTTTTTGTTGCACATTAAACTTCTTGTTACAGTATTCTATCTTATGTGATCTCTTATGTACTGTTGTGATTAGATACAATGCAGTGATCGAGATAAGCTTCTTCACATCCTTGCACTATTAAAGTTGCATATCGTACAAAAGAAAGGCTTGATATTTACAAATACAATCGTCACTAGTTTTAGGCTGAAACTGTTTCTTGAGCAGGTATATTCACTCATTCCTTGCATCTGAGAATTCTTTTTTAATTTATATTGAGCGTGCATGTTACTGCCTGCGACCAAGACTATTGTTGTTGGGTTGAGATTTGGGATTTAGGATTTGGGATTTGGTTGGATCAAACTATACAGTATGTACGTACAAGTTTGTAAGTTTCTAGCACAAGTTTTTTAACTTTATGTAACCACATAGGCATTGAGTGTTCCTGAAGTCTTGTGCCCATTGTATGAATCACCAACTGTCCTCGCCTAAAAAACAACCGTGATGGTAATTAACAAACTTACTAGTGTGATAGTAATCTTTGTTGGGATTTAAAATTTTAAGATTTACTTTTTTCTGATGAAGGCTGGTCGATGATGGGTACTGATGGTATGGATAACTGTGAACGGGGTATATATTTTGAGGCCCAAAATATATAACAGGGTATATATTTTGAGGCCTTGTGTAGTAGCATACCTCGCACACCCTCATATACGTCTCTGTGTATAATGAAAATAAAATGATCGTTATGAATGTAATCTATATCTGAATGCAGGAAGTGTCTGGACATGGAACTAAAGAGTTAAATCTCGAGGGAAAAATTGTTGTTCCTGGATTTATTGATTCCCATGTCCACTTGCTTGTTGTAGGGCTTCAGGTTTTGTTGTTCATCACCTTCTTTATATAATAATTATTTATTCAATTGCACTTCAAGTTATGCTGATTAACTGAGCTAACAAGTGAAAACAGATGGCACGAGTGGAATTACGAGGTGTGAACACAAAAGATGCCTTCATTAAAAAGATTAAAGGGGGAGTGAAAAGTAAGTGTTCTAATCACGCTACTACACAATGCCCTTTGTTTATTACAGATGTTTTGGAAGTTGTAAAAGTGATTATGTTATCTTTGCAGACATGAAAGAAGGGTCTTGGCTGTTGGGTGGTAGATGGAATAATGATCTTTGGGGAGGAAGCTACCATCAGCCTCTTGGATTGATGAAGTTACACCTCATCATCCTGTACGAAACACAACATCTAAATTGTATTAAATTTAAAACTTAATTCAGCACAAGTCTATATGATCTTTGACCCTGTCATATCAGGTATGGTTTTCAAGGATGGGCAGTCACATGGGCTTGGCTAACTCTCTGGCCTTAAAAATAGCTGGTGTTGCTGGTGCTTCCAATAGTATGCAAGATCCAGTTGATGGGAGCATTAGCAGAAATGAAGATGGAGGTAATTTTTTACCATCTCTGTTTGTATATGTAAATGACGGGTTTAGCTAGCACACTAATGTATTTGTGTCTGATAATGCAGAAGCTACTGGTCTGATGATTGATTCAGCAATGAAGGTTATCATTTCCTGCATTCCCGAGGTCTCAATAGAAGCAAGAAAGCAAGCCTTGGAAAGAGCTAGTAGATATGCTTTGACAAAGGGTGTCACAACAGTTGTTGATGTGGGAAGATATTTTCCTGGAGCATGTGCTGAACATTCATGGGAAGATTTTTCAGGTTTATTCTTTTGTTGAGTTTGGAAGATACTGGAGTTGAGAACCTGAACTACCATTGACCGAGTGTACTGATAACTGTAGATGTTTACAAATGAGTGTACTGATAACTGTGAACGGGTTTACTGATGAAGGCTAGTCGATGATGGGTACTGATGGTATGGATGATGTTACAATTCTTGTCATGTGTGCAAAAGCATCCATGCTTTTACAATTCCGTTACCATACACCAAAAATTAGACTGTAGTATTAATAGATATATACTTAACTCTTTTTTGTCTTTATATTTGCAGATTGTTCCACCGGTTTTATTGCTTAGGTTTCTAAGGGAGCACCGTTTAGAATAGGCAGACATAACGTGGATGCTTGTTCTGCTTCAACAATCAAGCTTGGTCCCTGTAGCTCATCAAGGTCTCGGGCTGGTAATTTTGGTGGTCAAGTTATTCTTCCACTTGCTCACACAATCGAGCGTGAAGAGGTAAATTGATACTCTTTAGTTTACTTGTTTTAGCTCCATTAATGTTTTTCTTAGAGGTTGCATAACGAGAATTGGGTTCAGAATTCAGAATGGGTTTATTATGACATTTTTATAATTAAATATTGATCTTGTTGTGTTATATAGTTTTCAGAGGTGATCAAGTTAGAGGGTGTTTGAAACTGTCCTAAAGATGCATTGATGGCGAGAGACATATTTCTCCGGCAAGTACGAGTTTTTTTACGCACACATTTAACATTAGTTCATAACTTTTCTTAATTTATTCAAAAGTCAGAGGTGGAAGCAACCGTTATTGAGTACTTGGAGTAATCGCGATTCTTGTATTTCGTTATGTGTTATATTGGTATCAAATTCATGTAATCGCGATTCTTGTATTTCGTTTCGAATAAAGAAATATAGATTTTGTAGATGTAATTAATTTTGGATTTCTTTTTTTTCGGATAAATTCTTTTCCATTTTGGATTTTAATAAAGAAATTAGTAATTGCAAGCAGAAAATTTTTTTGCCGTATTTTTTCAATTAGTGACCATTGTTTGGTCATAAAATTCAATAAAAAGTGACCACTTTCTTGGTGTAGTAGATCACAAGTGACCACATCATTGGTCACTTCATCTAAAATAGTGACCACTGCACTTTTACTATTAGTGACAAAATTCAGTGACCACTTTTACATTAAGTGACTAAGAATTAGTCGTCACAAATGAAAGTGACAACAAACTTTTGGTCACTATTTAGTGACAATATTGATATGTCATTACTATTACTTTTTGTGACCGACTTTTAGTGACGACAAGTGACCACTTTGCTGTGGTCACTAAATCAGCTTAGTGACCAAATATTTACTATTAGTGACCATTATCGTATGGTCACTAATGCCTTTTTTCTTTTAGTGCTTGAATGTACCATCATTGGACTTTTTTGTGAAAACATATTGTACGATGTCGTTGTGTATAAATTCAAAATTGTACCATTGTTAGATATATTGGACATTTAGAGTGATGAGAAGTGGACATACACATGAAAGTTGCTATACTACCATTATGGGACCTAAAATAAAATTGCGTTTATTTCATCAATTGTCTTATCTAATGTCCTAACATAACTAATATAATGTACAGAATTTGGTTTAGAATAATTTTCACATTTGATATAGAGAATTCAAAATTCCAATTTGATTGTGAACTTGTTACGATGAGTAATTCTCGAAACCGTAAGAACGATATTTGGAACCAAAAAAGGGTCGCAACTTCGTCATATAATAGACGTACGAAACATGCAACATATGAAAAAAAAAATGATAACTCTTTCACATCAAAGTTTAAAAGTTACCGAAATTTTAGCAACGAAAAATATATGATTCTATTTTAGGAAAACTTGACACAATTGCTTTGTTCTTAATTTCAATTACTTTTCAATCTGTAGATACCCATTTAGGTATAGCAAGTAACTTAGTGCACATACGTTTTCCTAATAATTGAATATCAGATGTGACATGAGTCACGATTAGTCACTTTTCTTATAACCACGAAACCCACATATGTCTATAGTTTCTCTAAATCCGTCAATGATCAATTTCATGATGAAAAACTTTTGATGTGATCTTTAGCAACACATTAAAGAAGAGACCTTCAACGCACATGAATACCTTTTAATTGACAGAAGGTAACAAACTTCAGAAAATCCAGAAACCATGAGTGACGTTTCTTGTAGTGCCTACAACCTATAAAGTTGTAATAAAATGTCACAAATCAAACCAAGGTTAGTTGAGACTTCCATGTTCAGCTGGGGCAACATAAGGAAATTATTGCATTTAAAGTTAGATGCAAAATTGTCTAATGACAAGAGTACACATTGCTTCAAAGAGTTATACTGGATTAAAAAGTTTCATGTGAAACAATATACCTTATGATGTATATACTAATGTGACTATATACTATATTATATTTGTATTCTATATAACTTAGATTGTATAGGCCCACAACCCACTATTGTATACGTATCTTAGGGCTTGGTCTATTAACTAAGCTATAGTGAATACAAATATAATAGAGAATAGCCACGTTAATAGTATAATTTGTTGGGGTTTATTCTGTGTAACTTAGTAAGATAATCAAGACTGGATATCACAAAATTGTATAATTATTTTTTTAAAGAAACTATTCGACTCAAGATGTCACGAATATATTTTTAATATAACTCGGAGTGTTTTATTATTGATTAAGCAAAAACACAAAAACCCTTTTGCTAACAAGTGTCTCAATTTTTGTATCTATTATCTCACGCATATTGTTTCTCTTATATGGATACTCATTCGATGGAATTTTGAGAATTAATCTTCTTATATTGTTCCTCCATAATAGTAAAAGTGGTTATAAGGGCAATTTATTATAGGCATAAACCAAGATTTTTTTTGGTGCAAAAGGTGAACATATATTATTTAAAATACTTAAACCTCATACAATCATACACAGAACTATAGACAGACCTATAGATCTTAGAATGGAAAAGTACATCAGATAACAAGTGTTATCTCATAACAATCAGAGCATTGAAACATGACTATAAAATCTTGTAAACAAATAATCTTCACATCCATTCATTCTGCAGCCCAAACAACAAACACAACCATGCTGCAGCAGCCAATATTCACCTTATAATGCACCAATACCATCTACCTACATTTCCACCTTATCTACCCATCATGATCATTCAATCTGCCACCACAATAACCATGATGAGATAGATTAGTGGCTTCACTAGGAACCCATAACCTCTTCGTAGCAAGTGCTATACTAACTGTGCTACATTTCCATTTAATACAATGGCTTCACACAGTTGGGAACACAACTTTGCAATGAGTACCAACCATTACCTCCTTAGTAGTGCATATCTAGGACCATGGAGGTTCATCTTTCACTCTTCACAATTCCTAGAAACATGCACCACCACACCTGTTCACTTTACCCTACAAAGATGGATACTCACTTTATGGTTTTCACAATAGATCATATACTGCCTTTAACTCAAACACCTCTATTATTACCTAACAAAGGCCTATAATAAAGATTTTCAGACAAAAACACATATGAACTATTAGAACCCCAAGGTACAGAGCCATCATCTTTAAGTGAACACATCTCATTCAGATTCTATAAAGCAGAAACTGAAGAGAAGGCATAAACCAATATTGAAATTGTCCATTTAATAGGTTAAAAAGTTACAAAACAGAAGAAGTTTCAAACTAATTAGGATCACTCATTAGCATGATCACTTATGAGCACACATGTTAATGACATCACTTGTTGAAGAGAACAACCTGCTGATGAGTTTTGCTCACTGAAGAGTATAACTTGCTGATGAGTTTACTCCATGAAATGTTGTACCTTCTAATCTTTAGTCCTTGATGAGCTTGCTCAAAATTTACTCATTGGAAAGTAACTCTTCGATAAGCTCATTAGTTAGCTTGTTTCTTGCAACATGAAGACCTTTTGGAGGGTTCAAGGTTGATGCTATGTGTTGCACAGAAGCTTGCGCGTCTTCATGATTTGACCACTTTTATCAAGAAGCTTCAAGACATGGAGGATTGATGTAGTAACCTTGTGATAATAACGTTTGTTATCTTTTGTTTATCTCCTTTTATGTACCTTTACGTTTCAACTCTTTTAGGTACTTGTAATGTTGTTAAACTAAGTGGTTTTCTTTTCAACATAAATTTGACCATGTTGTTTACCTTAATTGTATCCCATTAAAATAACAAGTTAACTTTAATTTATGGCTAGGAACAAACAGAAACAAAAAACACAACATATGTGTTCAATAACATTAAAAATAAACATTAAGGAATTAAAAATAAAAATACACAAAATATTGTTCCCAACTTCAACATCTAAAATTAAAAATAGATAACATTTTTCCCCCCAACTTAAATGGTTGAGGATCAGCTTTAGCTTTTTATTTTCCTAAAATTTTCTGACCAACAGCTGGAAGCCCTAGAATGCAATTCGTTATTCTTGCGAGTCTTGGTCTTGAAACCTTTGACAAGGATCATTTTTTCACCTGAGTGATGAGTTCTCAAACACTCATCATTTTACACCCATATTGGACTTTAAAAATACTGAAAACACTAAAATATGCCTAATTATACTGCAAATATCCCTGGATTGTGTTTTTATGTATTTCAGGTACAAAAGGATTAAAAACATGCGAAAAATGAGCAAAATATGCTGAATTGACAGAATCAGTCCCTAAACTTTCAGAAAATGGCATAATTTGTCCCTGGTGGAATATTTTGGATGAAAAGTCAACATTGATCCTTGGGAATTCACAAGTTGTCAACATTGGTCCTTGGAATGAAAGTTTGAAGAATTTACATTTTGGACCCTCAAGTTTCAACACTTGGCAGTTTTTGTCATTGAGCACTCAAAAGTAGAAAATTGCATTTATTGAGCTTGGGTATTTGATATATGGCAAGAATGGACCTCATGATAACTTTGGAAAAGTGCCAAACTTAGCCCCTCATTTTCAGCATAATTGCAAAATTGGTCCTTGTTGAAATTCCAAACCAAACGGATCCTTGTTATAATCCATAATCCAAATCCACCCAAAAGCCACCTAAGCCTATCCTACCTTTGGCCCATTCCACCCTTAAGCCCGTATCCTATTTTTACAAATAAAAATAGCCAGGGTCAAACGTTCAAACCATTTTCCCCAACCCCCACTCACTAGGTTTCCCGCTCCTCTGCTCCCCCTTCCAAACCCTCACCTTCCATCAAATTTTTCCCTCTCACACCTCTCCCAGCCACCCTACATCACCAACCCATGTGTAATTTTCCCTTCCCAACACTCCAGGTCCTATTTCCACCATGACTGTTTTGGCGCCAAAATGGAATAAAAGGCTAGGATCATTGTATCTCCAAATTAAGGGTTGGGATATGGTCAAGGGTACTCAAGAAACTCATGGGGACTGCTAATTCAAACAGGAGAAGCACATGGACAAAGATAAGCCTCATTGGCATTTTTAGTATAAATAGGCTCCATTTGTAAGCCTTAAGAGGCAAGTAGTGTATGTAGTTCTAAAATAGCTATTGTAGTTCTTATTGTAATCTGTTTTTATAAGTTAATGAAATTTTTTAAGTTCTAAATTCTATATTCCACTTTTCAGTTTCATTAAGCTTTTCTTAAAAGTTAATTAGTGAGTTTAAGCTCTTTATAAGCTCAACCAGTATCTGAAAATATAAAGCTTTGGAAGTGGCTGAAATGGATAAGCCAGAGGGACTTAACCAGCTTATTCCTTGAATAAGCTGGAGCTTGTTGCTGATAAAGAGGCCCTAGTAAAAGCTAGGTCCAGGTTCAAAGTTCTTTGTTTTAAAATTTTGGATTTCTAGTGTAAAAGTGCATAATATGTTGTTGTAGTCATTAGTGCTTATTTATTGCTTATTCTGTCTTATTGTTGCTTATTAAGTAGATCATAGGTCATATATTTCGTTGTAGTTCAAGTTTTATTTAATTTCACCTCAAATCAGTTTTTAAAGGCCTATTTGGATTTGCTTACTTAACTGTGTATTTTTGTTTCTTAGTGACTAAAACCTATTTGGACATCTTACTCAGTGATAATATAGCTTAGATTAACAATCTCTTGGGTAGTTGTAAGCTTAAAAAGTCAAAATCACTTGGATCATAACTTAGACAGTTAACTGTTAGAATTTTAATTGAGCATAAGCTTCAAATCATTTCATAAATAGTTAAGTTAGCTTAAAGTAGTCATAATATAGCTTAATATACTCTAATCAGTAAGTAGGATTAGATCAAAGTTCATTTTAGTCAACTTAAGTTTAAAATCAAGAAAGTCAAAAGTTCACCTCTTTCAGAAAACCAAAATTTCAAAGAATTTTCCTGATTTTATCTTCCAAATTAGAGACCTGAGCTTTTGGAGGTTAAACTCCACCAGTTGAACTTATGAAATCTATGTTCAGCTTATTTTTAGGAATTTTTTAAAGTGCTTATTTGGCCTTGTGAAAAGACCTGCAGGGCATGTTAGTACTCTGCACTAGGGTATTTGGATTTTTACCCGTTTTTCAATTGCCTCTCCTAGGCTCATTAGTAAACCTTAGGCCTTGAATTTTAGCTTTTTGGAAAGCTTAGTAGCATAGCTTTTTAGATCACAGCTTATTTTGGATCTCTGATTTCATCTTAGTAGCTTAATTATGCCTTAAAGTTGTGCTGATTCAACTCAGTATACTGAGTAGTCAGCATAGACCATAACTTGCTTAATAGTGGGCCCCACCTTGTGCTTAGTGGCTTTTTGGAAACCCCAATAAGCCATCTTAGCATATCAGTACTTATTTTTTATGATTTCATTTGGGCCATTAAATCAAGCCCTGCAACTTGGCCTTTTCCACTAAGTACACTTAGACATCAGTGTGTTTGGCCTTATTTCAAGTGCTTATAGCTAGCTTGTCAGTGGACCAATTGGACTGCTTATTAGCTTATTTGAAAGCCCTTCAGCTTATCTTTGAGAATCTAGTCTTAGTTTGGACTCCTGACCCCCTGGTGGACCCCACAGAGGCCTGCACTTTGGCCTTTTTGGCTTGTCACTTTGGCAGGTTTTGAGCCTTTGCTTATTTGCTTATTGTGGCTTATTTCTAAGTGCTTATATCTTTTCTTTGGTTCATTTCAAGTTAGTATCAACTGTTTGTAGCTTATTTTACTTTGTGGAATCAGATTGTAGCTTTTTCAAGTATAAAAATCCTAATAAGCTATAAGTGTCATCTGATAAGCTCATAAGCCATCAAATTGCTTATTTTTGAGTTTCAACCAACTTGTCTTTGTAAAAGTTAGTTATATATCAGTATTAAATAGTTTTGTAAAAGAAAAACAAAAAAAAAAAAACAAAATTTAAAAATAGTGATAGCTTCTATTTAACCCATTTGGCTTATTTTTCAGCTTTTTATTAAGCACTTTTCATTTTTATAATTTTCATATCTTCCTGTCATCATATAGTATTTTTAGAAAAAGTTTTAGATTTTTCACTGTTCATTTGCCATTTTTCATAATTTAAATTAGTTTAAATTAATTAATAATTAGTTTTTAATGAATAATAATTATTTAAAAGGTAATATATATATATATATATATATATATATATATATATATATATAAATATATATACTTTTTTTGTTTCAAAATTAGTTTTTAGTTATTTTAGAATTTTCCAAATTTAATTTTCATTTTTCTAGCTTAAAATCATAATTATTTGTAATTTAGTATAATTTAAATAATTAAAAATAATTAGTAATTAATTAATAATAAATAATTAAAAAGTCTAAAAAAATATTTTTCTTTTTCCTAAAATTTTCTTTTATCATTAGGTTTGTAAAAATATAATTTTCATCTTTGTAGCCCTTTTATTTGTCTCATTTCACTTTTTATCCCGTACGTTTACGTTTATTTTAAATTTAAACGTACGTTTCTAGGTTTTTACGCATTTCTAATTAATCTAATTTCACGTAATTGCTCATATAGCTTGTTTAAGCTATTCTCTTTTATATTTCCTTCATTTTACCAATCTTAACCTTTTCCAGTTGGAAATCACCAGATCACAAGACGTCTAAAATACAATTGTACACCTCGCTGGGACATAACGACCCGGGGAAACACTACACTCACCGGAGCATTGGCCTAAGCCATTTGACCTTGTTGACCATTCACATTGGTTGATTTGGACTGACCGTTTGTGGCCAATCAAATTTTGGCGCTGCTGCCGGGGAGGTTGTGCTGCGTATTCGCAACGTCTTAAAGATTAGTGGATTTTCACATTCGTCACTGTAAAAATCCCATCATTTTTGTAAATTTTTAATCAAAACAACAAAAAGTCATTAAGACTTTTCCTAAAGTGTTAACAACACAAAAAAATCATAAACAACAAAACAAATCGTGAAGTTAAATTACTTCGTTTTCTTTAAGCTTACAACCTATACAGGTGGTTCCAGGCAAGTTCTGTCATTAAATTGCGAACTGAAAAGAGATCTATTCTTCCCTTCCGCCACTCTGCGACTTAAAGAAAACGATTTCGGTTAATGAATCGATGCCAAAAATAATTCCAAAAGTTTTTCACCGATACACAAAAACCCAAAAACATTTTCCGTTTTCTTGTTAATAAATACATAAAATACACCGTCGAGAACCAAGGCAGAATACTACCCAACTGGGGGTATGAACATTATTAAGTTCCCAAACAAAAGATTAAAACTTGCCATTGTATCCTTGTGAGTGGCGTACCTTTTCTAAAGAAGCCATTCATCTGTGATTATTGGTTTAAGTTCACTGTCGTTTTGCCTCGATTTTGTTTTTGATTTCTAGGTCTACGAGCCCATTACGTGAGCTTGTAAGAATTCCTCGAAGACACCGTAGACGTTCTACACCAACAGGCGGATCTGAGATCCATACTGTTTCCACATCTGCTGTTACCATGGCAGAAGACCGCCCCATGAATGAGCTTCTCCAAGCACCCATCGAGGGTTACAGAGATGTTATTGTTGTTCCAGCCATCGTGGCTGATAATTTTGAGCTCAAAACCGGGTTACTAAACCTTGTAACCTCAAGTCAATTCTACGGTTTTGAGAGGGACGATCCTCATGCTCACATTCGATGGTTTAACAAAATCATGTCAACCATCAAATACAAGAATGTCCCGTCTGAAGCAATCAAACTTCTTCTCTTCCCATTTTCCCTCGAGGGCCAAGCCCGGATTTGGCTTGAAAAACAACCCCCGCGTTCTATTGAAACATGGGAAGATCTTGTCAAGAAATTTGTGAATGAATTTTTCCCACCTTCTAAAACCACAAGTCTTAAAAATGAAATCACCAAATTCACTCAAAAATATGATGAATCATTCGGTGAAGCGTGGGATCGTTTTAAAGAATTACTTCGCAAATGTCCTCATCATGGTTTCTCCGAGTTGATGCAACTCGATACTTTCTACAATGGTGTGAGCCAAGCTAATCAGGATTCTCTCAATGCCTCCATGGGAGGTAATTTCTTGAGTAGAACCACAAAAGAAGCTTTAGCTATCATCGAGAACAAGTCTAAGGTCCGCTCTACATGAAGCAAACCGGTTGTTTCCCAAGTGAGTGCTGATCCTTCTACTTCATCATCTATGAGTCAATCTAGCACCGATGCTAAGATTGACAAGCTCACTGAAGCTATTCAAGCTTTGGTTCTACCCCAGCAAAAGAAAGTTTCTTTTCCACAAACCTCTCCACATGCTGAGGTTAAGAAAGTGGAAGTTTGTGTTACATGTGTTGGTCCTCATGCATATTACAATTGTACTACCACCGATGGTATTCCTTATGAAGCTCATGCAATAGCCGAGACTTCCAATCAAGGAGACAACCAATACCACCCTCCTATGGACCTGAAATATCGTCCTAACCACTACCCTGGACCACCCGGTTTTAATCAAAACCAAAATGTCCAAAACCGTAACCAAAACCAAAACCAAAATCGAATGAACCAAGGTTTTCAAAACCAAGGGAATTTTAATCAACGTCAAGGTTTCCAGAACCAAAATCAAGGTTTCCAACACCAAGGAAACTTTAACCGAAACCAAGGATAGGGTAATTTCAACCAAGGGTATTTTCATGGAAACAACAACCAAAATCAAGGAAAATTTCAAAATCAAGGTCCTAATCAGAACAACCGAACTCAAAATTTTCCTAACCAAACTCGAGCCATGATTCCAACAGGATCATCATCTGATGAGTTGTTGAAACAATTCATGAAATCTCAAAAAGAAATGAACAAGTTGTTGGTCAGCCAAATCTCTGAAATAAAAGTCTTTAAATGATTGACCCTCGGGCTCAGGTACTTAACCTAGCAACACGATCACTAATCTGAGGGGCGATGCAAAAGCTATCACAACTAGAAGTGGTGCTTCATATAATGAACCCGCGATTCCTACTACCTCTTCTTCCTCTCCTCCCAAAGTAGTGGAACGTGAACCTGAGGTGACAAAGGACAAGGTGCAATCTACTAGCTCACAAAGTACCGCACATGTCCATCCTCAAGTTGTCCCAGAACACAGATCTAAACCTGGAGTTGTATTTGAACCACCAGAGAACCCAAATGAGAACCCTAAATCCAAAACTTCTATTCCTTACCCATCACGTTTAAATGAACAAAAGCTCCGTGAAAAAGCTAGTCACCAAATGGACAAATTATTTCAAATCTTTTAAGATTTTCATTTTGACATAAGCTTTACAGATGCTATCATCTTGATGCCCAAGTTTGCATCAACAATCAAGAACTTCTTAAGCAACAAGGAAAAGCTGTTTGAAATGGCTCAAACTCCGTTGAATGAGAATTGCTCAGCAGTTCTTTTGAAAAAGCTTCCCGAGAAGTTTGGAGACCCCGGAAAATTTCTCATTCCTTATGTTTTTTCGGGTATGGTTGAATGCTTTACCTTAGCCGATCTTGGTGCAAGCATTAACCTGATGCCATATTCAGTGTGGAGAAACTTTCTCTTCCCGAACTTACTCCTATGTGCATGACTCTTGAGCTTGCCAATCGTTCAATTTCTCATCCACTTGGCAAAGATGAGGACGTATTCGTGAAAGTAGGAAAGTTCTATTTTCCCGCTGACTTCGTGATTGTTGACTTTGATGCTGACTCGAGGGTTCCTCTAATTCTTGGAAGAGGATTCCTTAGAATGGGACGTGCTCTCATTGATGTTTTTGATCAAGAAATCACTTTACATGTGGGTACTGAAGCCATTACTTTTAACCTCGATCAAACTTTGAGGTACTCCTCAAATTACGATTCTAAGTCGGTAAACTGAATAGATGTTATTGATGTTACTTATGAGGAGTACGCTCAAGAGGTTCTTGGCTTCACTGATGATTCTCCGAGTGGAAATCCCACTCCATCCTCTCAACCTATAATCGCCAATTCTTCTCCTTCCCTCACTCCGTTTGAGGGAAGTGATTTCATCTTAGAAGAAATTGGGGCCTTTCTCAAAAGTGATTCAATTCCCGGTGGAGTTGATAACCAAGAGATTGACATGGAAAGGGATATTCTTCTCCTTGAAAAGCTGCTTAATGAAGATCCATCTCCTCTTCTTGTTCTTCCACAACAACTTCATAAGGAGGAAATCAAATATGTTGAGAAAACTGATGAATTTCCTGAAGTCAAACTTAAGGACTTACCGCCTCATCTCGAATACGCATTTTTGGAGGGTAATGATAAATTACCCGTCATAATTGCTAAAGATTTGAGTGATGAGGAAAAATCTGCTCTTATAACGGTTTTAAAGTCACGTAAACAAGCCATTGCTTGGAAACTCTCCGACATCAAGGGCATTGACCCAGAATATTGTACACACAAGATTTTAATGGAGGATGACTTTAAACTAGTAGTACAACAACAAAGAAGGGTTAATCCAAAAATCCACGAGGTCATCAAACAAGAGGTTCTCAAACTTCTTGATGCCGGATTGATTTACCCTATCTCGGATAGTCCTTGGGTTAGTCCAATTCATTGTGTTCCTAAAAAGGGTGGCATTACTGTTGTCACAAATGAAGAAAACGAGTTGATTCCAACTCGATTGGTTACAGGATGGCGTGTTTGCATTGACTATCATAAGTTAAATGACGCCACCCGCAAAGACCAGTTTCCTCAACCCTTCATGGACCAAATGCTCGAGAGATTAGCGGGAAACGAGTACTATTGTTTCCTAGATGGATTCTCGGGTTACTTCCAGATTCCCATTGACCCGCAAGATCAAGAAAAGACCACTTTTACATGCCCCTACAGAACTTTTGCCTACAGACGTATGCCATTTAGTTTATGTAATGCTTTGGGCACGTTCCAAAGGTGCATGATGGCCATATTCTCCGACATGATCGGGAAAACTATGGAGGTCTTTATGGATGATTTCTCGGTCATTGGGGATTCGTTCCAATCATGTCTCTCCCATTTAGACAACATGCTCAAACGTTGTGTAGAAACAAAATTATGTCTAAATTGGGAGAAGAGTCATTTTATGGTTAAAAAGGGCATTGTCCTCGGCCATAAGATTTCCAAACACGGGATTGAGGTTGACAAAGCGAAAGTCGATGTCATTGCTAAATTACCTCATCCCACAACTGTAAAAGGTGTTCGGAGTTTTCTGGGTCATGCCGGTTTCTACCGTAGATTCATTCAAGATTTTTCAAAAATAGCCCGGCCAATGACCCGACTTCTTGAAAAAGAAACTCCATTTTTCTTCTCCGATGAGTGCATTGAAGCCTTCCAAATTCTCAAGAAGAAACTTACAGAAGCACACATGTTAGTTGCTCCCGAATGGGACCTTCCATTTGAACTTATGTGCGATGCAAGCGATTTTGCCATAGGTGCAGTCTTAGGGCAACGCAAAACCAAGCATTTCCAGCCTATACACTATGCAATCAAAACCTTGAATGAATCTCAAGCTCATTACACCACAACAGAAAAAGAATTGTTGGTTGTGGTGTATGCATTCAAAAAGTTTCGGCCATACCTAATCTTAACAACATGCATAGTGTATACGGATCACTCGGCTCAAAAATATCTATTTGCAAAACAAGATGCAAAGCCGAGATTGCTCCATTGGGTTCTCCTCCTACAAGAATTTGATATCATTATACGTGATAAAAAAGGAGCTGAGAACCTGGCTGCTGATCATCTGTCCCGTTTAGAAAACCCTCACCAAGATGTTTTCGAGAAAAAGGAAATAAATGAAAAACATTTCCTCTCGAGACCCTCAATGCGGTTTCTTTTCATGGAGACTCTACTACCCCATGGTTTGCTGACTTCACAAATTACCATGCGGGTAACTTGTTGTGAAAGGGATGTCGTCCCAACAGAAAAATAAATTTTTTAAAGATGTAAAACATTACTTCTGGGAGGACCCCTACATATTTAAAATATGTGCGGATCAAGTCATCCGGCGGTGTGTTTATGGTCAGGAAGCCAATGACATTCTCAAGGCTTGCCATGCTGGACCCACGAGGGGCCACCATAATCCAAACTACACCGCCAAAAAGGTGTTTGATTCCGGATTCTATTGGCCCACGATTTATAAGGATGCCCAGGATTTAGTCAAATCTAGTGACGCTTGTCAACGTCATGGGAATATTGTTGGATCGATATACTCTGACCAAACTACTTTGTAGCTTGTAAGGTTTTAACAATATTGAATAAACTCAACACTATTAATATTGAAACACTGAATTGACCTTGTAAAGTATGCGGAATCTACTAACACAAAGCTTAAGAAGAAGTTTATATTAAACCCAACTTGAACCTGCTTTGATTACAAAGATTCACTAACAATCCATAACTTTCAAATATTGTAATCTCTAAAACATACGTATTCACTAATACCTCCTAAGGCTCCTTTTATAGGCACAAGGATAACCTTAAGTCGGTTTACAATACTTGAACGACAAGTAGACTATCTCTAACTTATTCTAGAATATTCTGATAATATTACATTATAATCCTTAAACGATATTGCTTATTAGTCCCTTGTCTTTAAAAGTACTTTGAATAATCTTCATGTACGAGCAGTACTTTGACCATGTTTGACCATAAGCAGCACTTTGATCTTCAAGCAGCACCTTGACACAGCAGTACTTTGAAATACAGAAGTACCTTGATTCTTCATATCCCAACAATCCTCCCCTAACTTGAATTCTACTTGCTTGATTTCAAGTTTCTTTGTTATCTTTGATCTTTAACATCTTTATCTTCAAAGCGAATTGTATTTTTATCTTTTATCTGTCTTGTGTGTCAAAGTACCCTTTATCAGCTTCAGATGATATCTTCTTAGCAACAAATCTTCACAGCTACTCAACAATATTTTGACAAAATGTACATCAAATCTTTAAAGTTTCATGCTATTCTCATCACTTCCAGGTGTGTAAACTGCTGTGAGAGGTGAATCATTGAAAATTAATGGATTTTGATGTCTCTTTACCAATGCCATTAACTCTGGAGTAGCCAATGTTTAAGTTAGAACAACCATGGTACATTGATAACCATATGATTTTTAGCAAATCACCAGCTATCAACGGATTTGTTTAGTCTTTACCAAGAGCTGTTTGTTTTTGGACTAGTTAGTTCTTTGATTTACAACCATGGTGAACTAATTACCAAAAAAATTGTTTTTCCATAGCCTTTACCACAAGCCATTTTCTTGTAGGCTAGCCAACTCTTCACTTTTACAGATATGGTGAGTTGAAAACCATACAATTTTTAGTAAATTTTCAACTAAAAACGGATTTGATTATCACATCAGAGCCGTACCCTCATGATGAGTCAAACTCTTTCTTGTCTGTTAAACATGTTGAGTTGATTACCATTTGTTGTGTAGTATAAATACTAACACCATGTGTGACTTCTCAAAACCTTTTATTGATATCATCTTAAGCTTCAAAACATATTATACAAAAAGATTTTACTGGTTTTATGCAGCAAGCAGTACTTTGACAAAGTACTGTTTGTCTTGCAGTACTTTAAGAAAAGTACTTCATTATTCAAAAGATTTATACAATAAAAATCATACCAGTATTCATGCACTATCATCTGCAGTAGTCCAAAAGATGAATATTCTAATCACCATTAAAGCTACTTCAGTTTCATTCTCAACCTCCATGCCATGATCTAACATTCTGACCATAAGTTCAATTATCAGAGGATATTGTCTCTCTTCTAACATATGGATCATGGTTCCATCTTCTCTTTCAAGTGAGTATACCCCTGATGCTTCAAAGAATCTCCATCTTGTTATCTCCCAATTCCTTTGATCATTCCACAGAGCTTCACTACTTGTTTCATCAGACTCCCAGACGATCATTAATTCACTCAATAAAATCAATCCCACTCCAATTGGTTCAATATCTTCAAAGTAAGTCTGTACTTGTAGATACAAATGATACAGATCTTCTCTATCAATCTTGTGCAATATATCCCATAACATATTGAACATAGTGAAGCTTTCATATTCTCTATGAAAAATAAAATAATCTCCTTCAGTCGATTCTACTACAGAGAATGAAGAAATTTTTGATTTCTTCTCTGCATCCTCTAACTTCTGAGGATTCTCAAAATCTACAACTCTAAGAAAGTGTCTCAGTTCATCAATAGTTTCTGGTTTAATCAGCTTGAGTCTCTTTGATAACTGATCATCTTGAGTTGCTCTCTTTCTCTTTAACTTTCTTTTCTCAACATGTTATTTCCTTATTTATTCCAACTTCTTCTCCTTTTCAGAATCCATAGGTACAAAGCTATCCAATTCTCTCTTAATTGACTCTTGAACTTTATCCCATAGTTCTTTAACTTGTGGATATCTTAACTTATGTAAATTCTTGTATCCTCTTCCTTTCAAAAAGCTTATCATCCAATTTCTCTCTTGACCTAAAGTCATTGGTCTTCTTGTTTCAGCAACTGATTTACTTATCTCTCTTAAATAATCAGCATCAAGTTCAGCTTGTTGCTTTCTTGCAGCTTCTAGATTCTTAGCAACCTCATATTCTCTAAGCTGTGCCAGAGTAAACTTCTTCTTCTTCTTCTTGTGAACTATCTTTATTCATTTTCCCTTGTCATTGTGTCTAATTCTTCAGATTCAGAAGAAGATTCTTGAACTTGTGCAGGTTCAGAAATACTTATACCTCTTGTAGGATTCTCCAAATTTAGCATTATCTGAGCTATTGTCTCATCATCACTAGCTGTATGAATCTTTTCTTCTTGCTGAATTGGATTGGAAGGACCAACTTCATCAACAAAAACAATTGTAGAAAGTCCAGCTATATCAACATTCATTGCTGCAGTACCTTGATCACCTTGATCCAAAGTACTTTGCACACTAGTACTTTGAGGATCAGTACCTTGAGCAGCAGTACTTTCAATATTATCATGAAGATCAGCAGTACTTTGAATGTTGTCATCTTGAATTCCAGCATCTTGCTCAACAGCAATGTTCTCTGATGAGGCGAAAAATGAACCACTTTTAGGGGGTCATTTAAGCCCGGAATTGAATTTATTTGATCAAATATTGCCTTAAATCGTTCATTTTGTGATTTTAGGTACTTTGGGAGTGAAATCTGGAAAAAGGAAGCAATTCGGACGTTTTTGGAGCATAAAAGTGAAGAAAACGCCAAAGACTTAATTTTCCATGCTGGGAACAGTGTTTGACGACGTCAAGAGTAACAAGTTGACGGCGTCAAGAGTAAATATCATGACGGTCCAGTACAGAAATGACGGCGTCACAAGGTTGTTCTTGACGCCGTCAGCCTCTATTTTCTATATATAGTTTTCTAATTTTTATTCAGAAAAGAGGAACAAGTTTGGAGAAACCCTAAGGCCGAAACTTATACGAATTTACAGGTTTTTCAAGGGTTTTCAGCCCTTGAAACCTTACATGTGCTATTAAGATAAGTGTTCTTTTAATTCAATCAATATGTCTATGTGTCGGTTGTCTATATCTTGTGCTTGTCTTAATTCCACCATGCTAGGCTATATTTATCTTGTGTTTGCTTAGATCTAATGAAACCTAGATGTTGATTATGTGTTGATTACTTGTTTATGGTTGTATTGGATGAATGATTTCAATGTTAGGCTTAAGAAAACTGGCAGATCTCCAAATGGTAACATGCTTGAACGTCTTAGGAAACATGAACCGATGTGTACTAGGTTTTGTTGGTTGTATTTAATGCATGAGTAAATTCTAATGATCCCATGTTAGGAGCTTCTTAGCCGGCTTGACATAGGAGTGAGGTAGGCACTCATAGGATTGGGGAGTTAAGTACGCCACCCCATGAATGGTATTAAGGAATACAATCCGTCATCCATGCAACTATAACAAGTAATTAACGTGTCAAAGATATCTAGGGAGTAGTGAAGTCTAAGTAAACATAATTTCTCCACTTATTGCTCACAACCTTAGTTTAATTTAGTTTTATTTTCATTTCTAGTATTTTATTTTGATTGCATCTTTAGTATTGGGTTAGTTGACTAGCAGCTAATTCCGCCCAAATCCTTCAACCCCGAGATTTTTACTTACTTTCTAAAAAATATAAAAAAATACAAAAAGAATTATCTCTCATCTCTAGACCTAGTTCTTAGGTTTTCTAAGCCTAGCGACACTATTCCTAGCTGAACGATCAATCCCCCGATACTTGTCACTATACTATACTACAACGATCAGGTACACTGCCTGGTGGGGGTTGTAAGCTTCTCAAGATCCCTTGAGAGGTAAAACCTGGTGCAATCCCTACGCATCAAAGTTTTTGGTGCCGCTGCCGGGGAATAGTTATTGTCTAGGTTAGAATCTCTTTTTATTAGGTCTACTTGCTAGATTCCTTTCTAGTAAGATTTTATTTTTATTTTTTAGGTTTTCTTTAGTCTATCTTATTTCTTTGTTTCTTTTGTTCGTAAACTATCTCGATGGATAATAATAGCATTGATCGTTTGATTCCTGTTATTCATGTTTTTCGTCGTAGAATTTTCCAACTACCCATACCAACCCCTGTAGTGGAAAATGAGAACCCACCTAACCCCTCACCTGACCATCACTTTGGTAATAATTCTGAAATGGAGGAGTCCGATCATGATGACGACCGTAGGATTAGCCCATTTTATTGTACGGACTCCGATGAGGACCTAGATGATGGTGATGTCATCAATGATGATAGGATGGATGTTGATGTGAACCATTTTAAGCATGTTGATCTTAGGGCTAGAATTGAGAAAGATGGCCTCTTTAACATGCAATTCCCTTGTAAGATTGGATTTAGGAGCTTTGATGCCTACCTTAACTCATCTTTACCAATGAACATAATCTCGCGTAGTGAATATAATAAAATCATGGTAGATGAGTTAGAATACAAAGGAGATAATGTGATCGCTAGGGCAATGCCATTACATGTGTTTGTAGGGAGTTTTATTTATCTAGTTGAGTTCATGATTATGGAGAATCTAGGAGAATTTATCGATAGTAAGTTAACCCAAGTTGTGTTTGGGAAACCTTTCAAAAGGTTGACCAACCTTGATGAAAAACTTATGGAAGGGTTAATTACATTCTCGGATGGGGATGAAGATTTTGTCTACCAAATGCCCCGTGCACACCCTAGGTTCAAGGATTTTACCATGGAAAAGTGTAGTAGGTATCCGCCCCTAGCAATGCTAAGTGAGAATGATAAGAGAAAAGGGCTTAAATATCCTCATGAAAAGAATAAACGGTATTATCGCGGATGTTTAGGGCTAAGTGATGATTATAAGAAAGATGAGACGACTATTAGATGGCTCACCCTTGGTTATGTGAGCATAAGCGACACACGGTAACCTATGACCTTGAGTCTAGCTACAAGACTCGTAAATAAAGAAAAGCGCTTCTTGGGAGGCAACCCATGTTTTGTGTGATTTTTATTTTTGTTTGTTTGTTATTTGCTTCCGTATGCATGTTTCATTTTTAATGTTGGTAGATCCTGTTTCAAAACTAAAATGATGAAAATACTTTACTTTGTTGTTTGGCTTAGTCTTAACTTCATCCAAAGGTATTTTGCAAAAGATAAGTGTAAGAGGAGACCCCAAATATGTTTTTAAGAAACAAAACTTGATCATGATTCTCCACAATATCAAGTGAACATGTATACTCGTATTGGTTAGAGTCAAATGCTTGTATCGAGTCATAATAATGTTTTGCAGGATTTTCCAGGAAGTAGGACAAAGTTTTTCCAGAAATTTTCCGAAAACTTAACATAAGAATTTCTGCAGGACACTTCTGACGGCGTCAAGAGTTTACTCTTGACGGCGTCACGTGTAAAAACCTGGAAATTTTACCAGTTTTGTTTTTCTAACGGAGTTTTAAAGTTTTTGTTGAATTATTAAGTTTTATAATCTCCAGGAAATCTGCAAACTTTATTCCACAAGCATTATATCTTACTTTGTTTTCTAGGATTTAGTAACTTATGTAGATTGCCGCCGATTTTATGCGAGGTTGTCTTATTTGTTTTCTCAGGATTTACAGGTTATGTATGACAAGAAGATGATTATTATTCTGGAAGGGAAGCTTTGATTGCTCATTTTCTTGGAGGAAGATCTAACCTGGCCACCTTATTATCCATACCGAGCGAATCAGGGGAGTATTTGATTTCATTCTTTTTACTTATTTCACTTTTACATTCTTTACTTGAACATTGGGGACAATGTACATCCTAAGTGTAAGGGGAGGGTAAAATGATGATACCTTACAGATACACTTTCGCTTGAGTTTGTTTGTTTGACGGTAGATGTGTAATAAAACTATGAGAAATACTTGTTAGTGTAATTTTAGCGCCAAATTTAAAATTTTTTACAACATTTAGGAGTGAAACTTTAGCCTTAGCAAGCGTCTCATGGATAGGAGATTGTATGACTAGCACAAAACCGTATATTCAGAAAAATTTTCCACCCAAATATATGAGGTTCGCCTTTAGATTTGATAGGAAAAGCATTCATTATTAGTGCTTATGAGTGTACCGGTAGCATTTTAGATTCTAGAAATTGCGTTAGTGATGCATCCCGAGACCGCTAGTGAGACTACATTCGTGTAGTAGGATTTACTACATGATAAGAGGCATTAGGATCACCCTTGTGTTAAACCCGTATCATAATTTCTTGACCATTTAAGTCATATTACTTGGCTAGTTAAGTCAATTAATTTTTCCCACACCCTTAGCGTTGTACTCATTTTTAGTACACGAAACCCCTAGTACACCCCTCCGAGCCTATCTTTTCGTTTCTTACTTTAAGCATTTTACTTAAAGGAAGAATTTGTTACACCCCACTTAAATGTACACCCAAATCGCCTTAGCCTTCCGTGTATGCACTCATCTTTAGTGCATTATTGTTATTTGTTAAACCCTAAGTTAACTATCTAATTGATTACATGGTTGCTAAGTCGAGTCATATCCTTGTACATATTGTTTTGGGACGATTGGGACTCATGGGTAAAGTACTTACTTTATGGAGTAATGGGGAAGAACATCATATTATTACCCCCATATGTGCGTTGATCTTAAAAGTACTCCAAGTGTTTTGATTATCTTAATTCGACTCATTAGATTAGTTTATTGTAAAGTATGTAAAAATTCAAGTGTAAGGGGAATGTTCATTCCCTATGATGTATTATTTTGGATGGTAGGGTAAAAGTGTATGCTAAAAAAAAAAAAAAAAAAAAAAAAAAAAAAAAAAAAAAAAAAATCGAAAAATCAAGAAAAAGAAAAGAAAAAAAAATAGAAAAAGAAAAAAAAAAAAAAAAAAACAAACATACGGACTACCATCCCTTTTTATTCTATATTTATTTTATGTTTTTGTTATTTTTCATTTATTTAGCTTAAGTTGAGTCTAGTCTTGGCTTAGCAACGCAATATTGTACATGTAATTAACCAAGATTGTTAACTCGTCACCAGTAAAGACTGCCTATATCCAACAAAACCGTGTATTTCATATCCCTACACCTAACGTTACAACCCTTTAAAAAACCTCTTTGATAGTTTATCCTAGGTGCTTACGCCATGTGGTGGAGGTTTGATCCTTTCCCAATCCTATGGTAATCTATTTTGCTATGACAGGTAGTGAGAGATATCTTCCGTTTCCATATTGTAATTTATACTTTATTACACCCGAGAGATGTGAGTATCTAAACACTATTTGTGAGGTGCTAGTGTATGACCTCCGTGCTTTTCTTTGGTCTTTAGTGGAATGATTATTTGTTGTAATTACTTTCATATTAGTGTTAAATGACCCCTAACTTGTATTTTGATTAGAATAAAAGTGCATTTGCTTGAGGACAAGCAAATCTCAAGTGTAAGGGTATATGATGAGGTGAAAAATGAACCACTTTTAGGGGGTCATTTAAGCCCGGAATTGAATTTATTTGATCAAATATTGCCCTAAATCGTTCCTTTTGTGATTTTAGGTACTTTGGGAATGAAATCTGGAAAAGGAAGCAATTCGGACGTTTTTGGAGCATAAAAGTGAAGAAAACGCCAAAGACTTAATTTTCCATGCTGGGAACAGTGTTTGACGGCGTCAAGAGTAACAAGTTGACGGCGTCAAGAGTAAATATCATGACGGTCCAGTACAGAAATGAAGGCGTCACAAGGAAGAGCGTCAAGAGTTAAATACGTGACGGCCTGGAAAAGTGTAACACATGACGGTGTCAGATGTAGATCAAGGCAGTCCGAGGATTCTTTTGGCGGCGAGATGACGGCGTCACAAGGTTGTTCTTGACGCCGTCAGCCTCTATTTTCTATATATAGTTTTCTAATTTTTATTCAGAAAAGAGGAACAAGTTTGGAGAAACCCTAAGGCCGAACCTTATACGAATTTTACAGGTTTTTCAAGGGTTTTCAGCCCTTGAAACCTTACATGTGCTATTAAGATAAGTGTTCTTTTAATTCAATCAATATGTCTATGTGTTGGTTGTCTATATCTTGTGCTTGTCTTAATTCCACCATGCTAGGCTAGATTTATCTTGTGTTTGCTTAGATCTAATGAAACCTAGATGTTGATTATGTGTTGATTACTTGTTTATGGTTGTATTGGATGAATGATTTCAATGTTAGGCTTAAGAAAACTGGCAGATCTCCAAATGGTAACATGCTTGAACGTCTTAGGAAACATGAACCGATGTGTACTAGGTTTTGTTGGTTGTATTTAATGCATGAGTAAATTCTAATGATCCCATGTTAGGAGCTTCTTAGCCGGCTCGACATAGGAGTGAAGTAGGCACTCATAGGATTGGGGAGTTAAGTACGCCACCCCATGAATGGTATTAAGGAATAAAATCCGTCATCCACGCAACTATAACAAGTAATTAACGTGTAAAAGATATCTAGGGAGTAGTGAAGTCTAAGTAAACACAATTTCTCCACTTATTGCTCACAACCTTAGTTTAATTTAGTTTTATTTTCATTTCTAGTATTTTATTTTGATTGCATCTTTAGTATTGGGTTAGTTGACTAGCAACTAATTTCGCCCAAATCCTTCAACCCCGAGATTTTTACTTGCTTTCTAAAAAATATAAAAAAATACAAAAAGAATTATCTCTCATCTATAGACCTAGTTCTTAGGTTTTCTAAGCCTAGCGACACTATTCCTAGCTGAACGATCAATCCCCCGGTACTTGTCACTATACTATACTACAACGATCAGGTACACTGCCTGGTGGGGGTTGTAAGCTTCTCAAGATCCCTTGAGAGGTAAAACCTGGTGCAATCCCTACGCATCATTCTCTTCTTCAACAATGTCATCAGTCTGTTTTACTTGCTCAAAATGCAAAGGTACTTCTGGATAATTCCATAGATGATCATCTTCATTTTGATCTTGAAACTGAACATCATCATTTTGATCTGAAAACTGAACATCATCATTTTGATCTTGAAACTCAGTATCATCTTCATTCAGATTATCATCTTGATTCCTCCCCAATTTGAATGATGATGACTTCTTCTTACTCTTCTTAGACTTAGAAGCCTTCTTGGATTTCTTATGAGACTTAGACTTCTTCTTCTTTGTTTTCTGCTGTTCCTTTACATACAGTCTAAAATTTTGAACAAGTGGCCAAACAAACTTTTTCAATCTTCTAAACTTTCTCTTCAACTCCTTGATCTCTACTTCCTGATCTTTAACCTTTTTCTTCATCCTTCTGAATTCTCTAGTTAATGCATAATTATCCAGTGGTCCAGCAACATCCTCAACTCCTTCATCTCCTCCAGATGTTTGTAACCCATCTGCGGTAGTATAATCATTAGGAGTTGGATATTGAGTGTCAGTATGATCTGAAGCAGTACCTTGCAGAGAAGTATTGTCCTGAGAAGCAGTATGTTGAGAAGTACTGTCTTTGGAAACAGTCTTTTCCCTTGAAACAGATACTGAAGCAGTTCTTTCACTTGAAACTGGCTGAGGTGAAGCAAGAGGTGGTGTTGGAGTATGTTCTGATGCAGAATGCTCAGAATGTTCAAAGTGTTCAGATCCATTAGCATTATTATCTCCATCCTTAACAGCTTGTGCAACCTCTAAGATATGAGTAGTTAAAGGTGTATTTCTTCCAGAAAACTTAACACCCTTGGTTAACATAAAGGTAAACACTTTAGCTGGAACTTCAACAGTAGGCACAAAATCTTGAGGTTTAGGTACACCCTTAAGTTGGTTATTTAGAAATAGTTGAACAAACCTAGGATACATCAACCAAGGTGAACCTACTTTGATGTGACCAATCATACCATCAAGGATCATGTAGGAAAAATTGAACCTTTGATTGGTAGCTAACCCAACTAAGGCAGAGGCTATGTTATGAGGAAATTGATCCCAAGAAGTACTCTTTGGACTTAGACAGTGAAGCAAAACATGTACTAAATACTTCCAGTGAGGACTAAACAAGGCCTTATGAAAAGTAAGCTTGGTAAGATCTCCTTCATAGTCTATATTCCTAAGTGTGTCCCAAATAACATGTTTATCAAATAAAACAGTACCTTGGTCATCATCAAACAACAAAGCCTCCCTTATGGTTGCTTCAGTAACACGAATAGGTCTCCCTTCAACAGTAGCATTAATAACATCTTCATCATCTTCCAAAGCATGTCTTGCTGTTCTCCAAAACTCTTGAATCCAGGGCCCAATAATTGCAGGTTTAACTAACAGAGCATAGTTAATGGTTGACCCTGTGAGAAAGTCAATAATTGAATGAAAATCAACATTCTTTGGTGTTTTGTCCAAATTGGCAATAACATTATGTTTGTTAACAGTTGGACGATTTGCCATTGCTAAGAATTGTGAAAAGAATGATGATCGGTTTTGGAGTGGTAATCTGATTTGAATGATGAACAGGGATGATGATGATGTATTTAAACACGGAAGAGATAATATCAAAAGATATTCAGAAAATCTCGACCAAATATATTAACGAATCTTTTATTTTTGGCACTTATCTTCCCCGAATAATGTGCAAAGTGATTAGCCCCTCTTTTTGACTGTTGGAATAGTACAGTACTTTGCATTAAATGCCAAACAGTACTTTCCCTTTAAATACGAAGCAGCACTTTCCCTTTTAATGCAAAGCAGTACTTTGATACAAAGTACTGTGCTCCAAAATATCTTACCACTTTTGACTTTTTGACTAATCAGTCAAACTAAGATAATAAAGACTAACTGTATTTACTTTCCCAAATCTATCAAATCAGATGGGAGTAAATACCCTTCATTAATACCCATGACTTTGACTTTTCCTATAAATAGAGGTCATCTCAACACATAACTTCATCAAAACTTTTAACTTTCATCAGAAAAACCCTTAATCATCAACATGAGCCACTTCCCATTGATATACATCTCCTCTAACGACTCCACTGATTCAGAGATCAATTATTGTTCTAATTCTGACTTTGAAACAGATGCAGGATGGAGTGGTTACTTCCCTCCTAGTGCATCAACTTCATCTTTAAGAAGACAAAAGAAGAAACTTCCAGAGCTAGAGTTCTATGATGATCATCCACACACACTATCCAAGAAGCTACCACAGGCACTTACACAGGCTTTGGAATCAGCTGTGAAGAACATGAAGTGGCCTGGTCAAAAGAAGTCAACAAGACCAGAAAAGCCTCCAAAACAAGTTCTTGGCCTGGCTTGCCCAAGAAAGCAAGCATCTTTTGATGACAAATGAAAGACTGCTCAGAAGGGAAAGCGTGATTATCAAGGAAAGGGAAAAAGGCCAATGGAGTAGATGGTGTAGTTTGTTTAGGGTTTGTGTTTGTTTATTTTGATGATGTGTCTTGTACTTGGTTGTGTCTGTGTCTGATGAATGTAACCTCTTTTGAACATGAATAAAAGTACTCTTCTTGTTTAATGATACATGTAGCATCCCCTTAAATAATGACTAGCTACTAAAGCCTCCCCTCAAATGTAGCTTGTGAAGATCGTTTAAGCCCTATCTAAGATATAGTAACAATGATTAAGCACAGCGGAATAAGAACATAAGAATCAAAGTTACTTCAAGGTTTTCTTTATTAAATATAAAATAAACTACTACTACTACTACTAAACTACTACACGCTCTATGCGTTTTCTAGACTCTCATTGAAGAGACTAGCTATGAATGGATACTAAAACCAATGCTCTACCCCTCTTTATATAATAGAGAGGCTAGGGTTTACATAAAAACCTAGCTTACTAATCAAGCTAGCTAACTATTTTATGTTTAGGTCCCTTTTGTATCTTCTTTCTTCATTCTTGCTCGTGGTTTTGTAATCTTCAAATCTTGTAATTCCCAACAATCTTCCCCTATTTGATATTACAAAACAATCTGCATGAAGAAACAATGTCATCACCAATAATAAGTTGTACATCATAACTATTCTTCCCCTTTTTGTAATCTTCTAATAGGGGTCTTGTGCAACTCGTAGACGTTTTCCCTCAAGTGATGCATGTAGATGGTTAACAAGCTTCCCCTTAAGAATAGACTAACCATCTCAGGAACCAACTAATAAATAATAATAATAACTTTTTTTTAACTAATAAGCAGTAACCGAGCAGCAGGAACAAGCAGCAGGATCGAACATTAGCAGTAACGAGCATCAGCAGTAACTAGTATCAGTAGTAACTAGTAGCAGTATCGAACACCATGAAAATGGTCAAGTATATTAACAATAAGCTTCCCCTTAAAAGTATACTTGCCATCTCGTGAATCCAGTAGGCTCCATGGAGTGATCACTGATGAAGAAAATCAAATATAACTGATTTGATGAAGAAATGGAATCTCCCAACCTTGCATCTTATGTCTTGCACTATCCACGTAACGGCCTCTTGAAAAACTCCTCATTGACTTATCCAATGAGACACTGAGCACTACAACGTAACTCCTTTAAGTGATAGCAAATGTACGCATTAAGCACAATAAAATGGATCGTACCCCTTCACTAGAGTCGTCAAGTCTTCGTAACCATACAAACCAAGCAAGTTATCTTAAAAAGCTGATGATCCCTTTAAGATATGATAAGAACACAATACTTGGGAAAATCAATTACAACATCAAACAAGCGATAATCAAATGTCTTCGTCAAGTAATCTTCTCAACAAAATGATGATGGTTAATAACTCCGTCCTCCCTAACCATTAGTAATCTCACATAACTAGTAGGAACCAAAACCGACCAAGAGAAAAAAAATATACAACAAGCCAGCAGGAACCATAAAGAAGTCAGCAAGAACCATCAGTAGAAAGCACTAGGAGGAACCGTAAGTCATCAGCAGAAACAGATAACCAAGCAGTAACCAAACAATGATCACTAGGAACCAACTGTCATCATCAGCAGAAACAATAATGAATGGCAGTAGGATCCGAACAGCAGCAACAGTAGGCCTATCACCGATCCACTACCTCGAATGAAGCAATCACAAAACTAATCGAATCTCACTGTACCAATAATCAATAACAGTAGCCACGTACGAGAATCAAATAATCCATCGAAATTCAAGAAGCCACCGACCCATGTGAGAACCATAATCAAAAGAAAGATACATCTATCCTTACTTTCTTTTGTACTAATCGACAAATAACACAGTAGCAGCAACATCACAAAGTCAACCTCATAAAATATGGACAATACTACTGTTCTTCACAAGAAAGTGAGAAAGCGACAATACATCTGACCCACATTTTCAGCCTCCATTATCGATTCTCCATACTCGAAAACGACAAATCATAAAAGCCTTGAAACCATGAAAAAACGAAGTAACAAGAATAATATTAAACCCAATTCGAATGATAGCATCTCATCTCCACACAGCGATAAAGATATATGAGTACTTGCTGCAGCAACATTCGTCCGTCCCAACAACAAAACTTCAACCAATAGCAATTAATTCCCACCGATTGCTATTTAATAATCAGATCCACAAATATTTATTCCATAATATAATATCCACCAAAACTTGATCCGCTAACCATGATTAATAAAATAAATTCGAGAATACCAACTCATGATGACAATCAATAGAAGTAATTTGTACGAGGTTAATGTTTATGCACACCGACCCATGTGATCTTATTGAATAAACCAATTTTATACTGCACACAAGTTTAATAAAAAAAAATCACGTGCACTTGCAAACAACCAAACTAACGACCACATGTTAGCCTTGTCTTGTCCTCGACCAATCAATACAAATCATGTAATCGGATAATTATAAATCAAACATCAAACAAATTAATCCTCTTTTCTCCACCGACCCATGATTTGCAAATAGTGAATATAAAATCTACTTCCACCGGCTTATGAGACAGCGAGTACGAAGTTTATTAAAATTGAAATCACCATGTTATAAACGACAAGCAATATTAATTCCCTCACCACCAATCATGCGACAACCAAAAATTTAATCAATTGCCTAACAAATTTAATAAAATCGATTGTACCTTTTGATTATTCATTCGGATCTGCTTTTTCACATCTGCTCTTTATCTCGATTGCATTCGACTGCCTGCTCCTTCAATGACACGAAAACCTTGTATAAACCCTAGATATCGAGCCCCATGTGCTCTGATGCCAATTGTTGAGATCGTTTAAGCCCATCTAGGATCATAGAAACATCATTGATATGCAGCGGAATAACAATAACGAGAACAATAATGTTTCACAAGGTTTTCTTTTTTGAAATAAAATAAACTACTACTAAACTAATATACACACGCTATAATCGTGTGTCTAGACTCTCATTGAAAGAGTTTTCTATTGAATTGGATGATCTGTAACCCTAGACGCTTACCCTCTTTATATAATAGAGGGAGGTTACAAACCCTAATATGTTTAGCTTACTAAGAAAGCTAACTATTTTATATTAAGTCCCTATTGTTTCTTCTTTCTTCATTTCTTCTTGTGGGTTTTGTAATCTTCAAATCTTGTAATTCCCAACAATCTTCCCCTATTTGATATTACAAAACAATCTGCGTGAAGAAACAATGTCATCACCAATAATAAGCTGCACATCATAACTATTATACACACGAGAGAAGAGGATCATTCTTTATTAGAAAAACCTTGTAATTATTTATCATGCCAATATTCACCACTAAATGGTAAAATCTTGAAACATCAAAGCCCTTTGTGAGTAGATCTGCTACATTATCATCAGTATGAACTTTAACCACATTAATGAGTCTATGCTCATAGCAATCTCTGATAAAGTGATGCCTAATCTGAATGTGCTTGGTCTTGGAATGGTAGACAGGATTCTTCACAATACAAATGGTACTCTCATTATCAATGTTGATAGGAGTATTCTTGAAATTGAATCTATAATCCAAAAGCTAATTTTCCAGCCTTGATTGTTCCTTTGCCAGTGATTCTCCCTCCATCAGGATCATTCCCAAATGCAACTTTTCCACCAAAATAAGCTTTAAAATCTGACAAGAGCTCCTTTTCTCCTGTCATGCTTCCAGAGCAACCACTATCAACAATAAGATGATCTTTAAGCTCCTCCTCTGGGTTGCCCTGCATAAAAATGAAAAGGGTTAGTTTCTTTTAGGAACCCAAGCCAATAATGACTTGTGTTCCCCTTGTGGAGTAACAGACTTAAATTCTTTGAGTATGTAATCACCACTGTCTTTTAAAACATGATCAAGAATTAATGTTTTTATTTCCAAAACTTTTGGTTGATTCTTATCAATACACCCTTTTTCACCCTTATCCTCTGAAAGTACTGGTTCTACCCCAGCAGTACTTTCTTTCTTAACCCATTTAGTTGTAACTTTTGGTGTTGGGTTCTTGGAGCTAGGTACTCTGCTAGTGGTGTAAGACCTTCTTCGCTTATAATAATTAAACTTCCTTGGTCTTTCTTTTGAGAAATTGCTAGCAGTACCTTGGTTGGATGAAAACCTAGCAGTACTTTGAGAAGGTACTGCTTCACCAGTACTTTGTGAAGTAATTTTTGAGAGTACTGGTGGTTTGGAAAAAGGTCTTTTCTGATGAGTGATGAGTGTCTAAATACTCATCATTTTATACCAATTTGAGCTGCCAAAACATCCAAAAACACTCAAATATGCATCATAATACTTAAAATATCTTAGAAATGTGTTTTATATGATTCAAATGCAAAATAATCAAAAACAGATAAAAAACGAACAAAGTTTGCATAATTGGCAGTTTCAGTCCCTCAAGTTTCAAAAATTGTCAAAACTAGTCCCTGGTTATTCAAAACATGTTAAATATCATCAAAGGTCCTTGGGGATTCACAAGTTGTCAAAATAAGTCCTTTAAAGTAAAAATTGCAAAATTACAACTTTAGTCCCCCAAGTTTCAAAAATGTCAAAATTAGTCCTCAGGTTTTAAAAATGGAAAATTAATAAATTCAAACCTTGTATTATTCATACATGGCAAAATTGGACCTTTTGATAAACTTTTTGAAATTTACATATTCAGTCCCTCAAAATCCAAAATTTACATAAATGGTCACCCGGGAGTTTTAAAAAAAATGGGAAATTACAATTATGGTCCTTGTATTATTCACATATGGCAATTATGGTCCTTGTGATAATTTTGGAAACTTGCCACAACCTACCCTAAACTTTCAGATTTTTACATATTTGGTCCTTGGGGTTTTTTAAGTTACAATACAAACGGACCCTTAAATTAAAACAACCCAACACCCTTTATTTAACCCACCCAATAACACAAGCCCCTTTACCCCTTTTTGTGATCCAATCCACCCTGGCCCAACTACAAAAAGCCCACCCAACCCTAAATAATAAAACCAGGGTCAAACCCTGGTCAAACCCACTCCCATCTCCTTCACCCTCACCATTCCCTCCACCTCACTGGTATACCAAAACCACCACCACTTTTCCTCCACCTCACACCCCCAGTCACTACCCACTCCCCTCCACCTCCACAACATCCCAAAACCCAATTAATGCCCTAAAAACCCTCACACGCTACCTCCTTCTGTCCCAAGACTTTTGGCGCCAAAAAGGTTTTTAAACGGCTAGGATCAATCAGACAAATTCAATGGTCAAGATCAAGTGGGAAAAGCTCGGAGACTCAATTGGGAACCTCAAAAGTCTATAAAGAGATGAAAGGAAGCAGAGGAAATAAGTATTAGTTGTAGCTTTAATATAGCTTAATCGTAGGTAGTGTAATTTACCATTTTAGTTGTAATTTCAATCAAAACATGTTGTACTCAGTTTCCTTATTGTAATTTGAACTTCTTTTAACCTTAATTTCAAGCTTTGTTATCAGAATTCAGTTTTTGGCATTTTGAGGAAATTTGACAAATTTCACTTAAATTGTTAAATGCTCTTGTTTACTATTCCATTACACTCATTTTAGTTTAATCATAAGCTTTTATAAGCTCAGTACATATCTAAACTAGTTTTACTTCAAAATCCAAAAATACTCAAAAATAAAGAAAATAGAAAAGAAAATAAAAAATTAGTGTGAATGATGAATGAAGAATGGAGAAGTGCTTATCTTGGATGCTTATGGTTGTAGTGCCTTAGGGGAGGCTATAGGATAAGTTCTTGGTTCTATGCTCCATGGTTCAGTTTGAAAGCAGTTGTAAGCAATTCCACTTTTTAACTAAATTAGGTTCTGGTTGTTACTTTGATGTTGTTTTTGTTCCAATAGCTTCTATTAAGTTCCCTTAATCTGTTTCAGTCTTAAAATCATCAGTAGTAGTTTAAATTTTGCAAGTTGTAGTTTAAATATAATTTTAAGAGGGTGTTTGGTTCAGTTGAGTTCAGGGTATTATACCTTGTTTTGCTCATTGCATTTGGTCAAAACATGTTGAAGTAAGTTATATGGGAACACTAGAACCATAAAAACCAGCTCTTATTAGCAAAAAGTCAAAATCACAAGTAAATCCATCTCCACAGTTAACTGTGGTGATTTTGAAATCCAAATCCCATCAAATCCATTTATAAGTGTGAGTTGTAGCTTAATTTGGTCCTCTTGTAGCTTAATATAACAGATTAAATCAACAAAAGTGATTTAAAGTTCATAAAAGTCAAACACTCAAGTTTTATAAAAAAGTCAAAAGTGCATTGTGCAGAAAAACGCATTTCTTGCAAGAATTATCTAGATTTTTGTATTTGGTTTTAGACTTTGAAACTTGTTGGGGGTATTATCTATCAGCTGAACTTGAGATTCCTATACTTGTTAGATTTTTGTGAATTTTTCTTGAGTACCTTATTGCCCCTCAAACAAGGCTGCAGGGGAAGACCCCTCCCCTGTGCACAGATCAGTCCTCCACCACCACCACTTTGGTGGTTGATTGTGGTTACCTCAGTGGGTCCCACTGACCCATTTTGGGTTCTCCCAACCCCCCTCCTGGCAACCTTGACGTTTTGACCAACCATTTGACCTTAGACTCTGTGGATCCCACTTGAAATCACTTCCCAAGTGTGTCCCACTTCTGTCTCAGAATCCAAATAAGCAATTGCTTATTCAGGCCTTGTGGCTTATTTATAGAGCTTATTTTTGTGAATCTAGTTTAAAATTGTTCATATAACTCATAGGAACCAAACTTAACCATGGTGGACCCCACTTAAGCTCATTTGAGCTTATTTTCTTGTTTGGTCAAAGAAAGTCAACTGTGGAACTAATAAGCACTCAAAGTGCTTATTTCTGAGTTTCATAAAAAGTGTTTTTATAAAAGTTGTTAGTTTTTAGTGTAAAAATAGTTTGTAAAAAGAAAAATCAAGAAAAACCAATTTAATAATAAGTGATAGTTTCTATTTAATCTAATTTATCTTTTTAATTTTCATTTTTAGTAATTTTTTAAGTAACTTGCATTTTTATATTTTTCTTAAATTTCCTTTAGGTTAAAGTAATTTTAGTAATTTTATCAGATTTTTGTATTATCATTTGGTAATTATTAGATTTAATATTAGTTTTATTTATAATTAATTAATAATTAAGTATTAAATAGCATCATTAGTTTTTATTAAACAAACCCTTGTTTTTATATTTTTCCTAGCTTTTATATAATATAATATAAATTTAGGAATTTTTCTAGAATTTCTACTGTTCATTTTCTAATTTTCTTAATTAATTTAGTTAAATTAGATAATAATTAATAAATAAGTAAATAATTAGTAAAATAGTCTAAATATAATTTTTATAAATTTTTTATAATTTTTTAGGATTCCTGAGATGGTTAATTAGTTTTATAAATTTTTCTATAATTTTCTAGTCACTTTTAGTATTATTAGTAATTTAAAAATAGTTTAAATAGTTTAATTAATATAAATAGTATTTAATTAATAGAAAAATCACAAAAAGACAAAAAGATATATTTTTAAGTTTAAAATTAGTTTTTAGTTATTTTATAATTTTAGAAATTTAATTTTCATTTTTCTAGTATTAAATTAATATTATATTATATTTAAGTTATTTAAATATTAATAATTAGTAATAAATAGTATTTAATTAATATTAAATAATTAATTAGTGTAAAAATTTATTTTCTTTTTCTAAAAATTTTTCTTTTATCCTTAGGTTTGTGAAAAAGTCATTTTCACCCCCTGAGAGTTTTCAGATTTCAGTTTTCACTTTTTATTTTGTACGTAGACGTTTATTTAAACGTAGACATACGCGTTTTAGGGTTTTAGGTTTTCTTAACGTTTAAATAAGTTTGTAATTATAAGTAAACATTTTAAGTTTGCTTAATTTGCATTTAAGCCCCTAAGGCATGCAAATTCCTACTATAATTAAAAATCGTTTTGTTTCGTACGTTTACGTAGAATTAAATTAAACGTACGCGTTTTTAGATTTTGAACGTTTCTAGGTTATTTAGGTTTATGTAATCATCCTAATAACTTATTTAAGCTATTTCGTTGTATAATTCCTTAGTGTAATCACTCACACACACTTATACCATTTCCTGTTCATAATCACTCGATCTTAGATTCGTTTTTAATACCTTCGCACACCTCGTTGGGACTTAACTACCCGGGGAAACACTATATTCCACGGAAGCATTGGCCTTAAGCTGTTTGACTATTATAGTTGACCATTCACAAGTGGTTGACTTTAGACAGACCGTTCAGGGCCAATCAATGAGGGTACCTATAGTCTTTTGAAAAATTACTATGGTTAACCCTATTTGTGTTATTCCAATCTGGTTTGCTTTCCCTTGGTCTACTTTCCCTGTGCTTATGATTTTTAGATCTGGTCTTTGGGAATTTGCTTAAGTATTCTGAATGATAATCACAGTCCTTAATCAAATGATGTGGACTATAGAAAACATAACATACCTTTGGACCCATATTCCCAAAGCCTCTTCCAAAAGGTTTTCTAAAATTTGCAGTATTTTGAAAAGTTTTTCTTGGAGGTACTGCTGAATGATCAACAGTACCTTGAGAAGATTTTGGAAGTACTGCTTGTTTTGTAAAACCTTTTTCATCAACCCTAGGTTTCTCAACATCATCCCCTGAGGACTCAGAATTAGATTGACTTGAAGTAGATTGACCTTTAAGCTTTTTCCTAAACTCTAAATTGTCTACTCCAAAACAAGAAACATCTGTCCTAGGTGGTTGAAAACTACCTGGGGGTGGAGGTACTGTATTGTAACCCTTATCTCTTTTAAACTCATGAGGTGATGGACTAGGTGTTTCCTCATCACTAGATGTGTTTTCATCTAGGCTTATAAACTCTTCATCACTAGTTGAGGTTTCTTCTGAAAGAATGAGTTCCTTACTCCTAGTTGGAATGTCTTCTGAACTACTATCATCATATCCTAGACCAGTTTTAATGTTTGGTGTTCTTTGTTTTTCAACAAAACTAACATGTGACAGGCCTGATTTGTTCCAACTAGCAAGTTTTTCTAGCAACTTATCTCTTTCTTTAGTGACCTTTTCTAGTTCTGACACCTTACATCCTAGCTTCCATTCACTTAACTTCAACTGATAATCTTATTGCTGATATTTTTCTGCCCAAGCTACTTCATTGTTTTCATGTGCTATTATCTTGGCTTCCATTGACTCTAAAGTCAATTGGTAACCAGCTATCTCAGACCCAGCCCTTCTAAAGTTGTCTCTTTCAGTTACATAATCATTAAGCACCTTTTGATATATACCATTACACTTAGAGCATACCTCAGGGTTAGTGGATGAACTTGATGAAGTAACTACCAAAGCAAGCAGAGCTGGTTCTTCTTCAAATTCCATGCTCCAATCAAATCTTCCTAGATCATCTCTTGATTCAAAAGCAGCATATCCATGTTCCTCATCAAAAGCAGTGCTCCAGTCTTCCATTGCAACCATAGAATAGGTTACAGGTTCTTCATCAAACTCATTGGACCAATCAATCTCTGATAGATTCTCTTGAGCCACCAAAGCTTTTGGTTTTAGTTCAGTAATGGTAACCTCTTTTCTTTCAGTCTTGGGTTGTTCAATCATTTTATTTACTTGATACTTTGCAAATTTGCATTCCCTTGTAAAGTGACCAGTCTTTTGACAATTGAAGCATTCAATCTTAGACTTATCAAAAGCTATTCCCTGCTTAGCTGAGAAATTAATACCTCTTCCTGTCTTATTCATAAACTTCTTGATCCTTGCAGTGATCATGGCAACCTGCCATCTGATTGTAATTTCTTCCATAGCATCATCATCAATTTGCAAGACATCTTCTTGATAGGTTACAGGTAGAGTTGCTTGTTGTGCAAAGAATGAACATAGGACATCATCTGAAGTGGGGGTATGTGATGGTGATGAAGTGGTAGTTACCATGGTTGTACATGGATGCTGTGTTTCAACAACAGTACTTTGGACAGGATAAGCAATACCTTTATTGGAAGTACTGCTTCTGTTTTCAGAAGATACAAAAGCAATGTTTTGGGGTTTCTGATGTGTGCTTGAGCCTGCAGTACCATTCATCTCATGCTCATATACCTTCAGATTGTTGTAGAGATCATCAAAGTCCATTGAATCCAAACCAGGTTGTCCTCTGATCATAGTAGCAACAACATGCCATGCTGATGGCAAGCTCCTCAAGAACTTCAAGTTAGCATCTTCAACTGATGCCTCTGCTCCATATAGTTCTAGCATACTCAGAAGATTCTGGAATCTTTCATAAGCAGAATCAAGACCTTCTCTTTCACCAACAGTGAAAGTTTTAAATTGTTGCTTCAGCAAGTTTCTGTGCATCTTCTTGGAAGCATCATTACCTCCAAACTTTTTCTTAATTGCAGCCCAAAGTTGTTTTGCATCCTGAGCATCATGAAACTTCAATAGGTGTCCATCAGGAATAGCAGACAGCAGTATGTTGAGAGCCTTGTCTTGATTTCTCTTTGTAGCAGCAGGTATGGTTGGCTTGGGTGGTTTAGGTTGTCCTGGAATCTCTTCTGGTTCATCAATAACCATATTACCATTGACAATCACATCCCATAGAGCATGGTCAGTGATGGCAATGTACTGCCTCATCTTCATGCTCCATAGATCATATTCTCCCTTCTTAACAATAGGAATTCTGACTGCTGTAATGGAAGGAGCTGGTACAGGTTCTGTAGACATCTTGTTCTGAATTTCTTAGGGTTTGTAGTAAAATTGGTTTAAAGGTTTTCTTCTTAATCAGAGTTTCCAACATAAGCTCTGATACCACTTGTTGGATCGATATACTCTGACCAAACTTCTTTGTAGCTTGTAAGGTTTTAACAATATTGAATAAACTCAACACTATTAATATTGAAACACTGAAGTGACCTTGTAAAGTATGCGGAATCTACTAACACAAAGCTTAAGAAGAACTTTATATTAAACCCAACTTGAACCTGCTTTGATTACACAGATTCACTAACAATCCCTAACTTTCTAATATGGTAATCTCTAAAACATACGTATTCACTAATACCTCCTAAGGCTCCTTTTATAAACACAAGGATAACCTTATGTCGGTTTACAATACTTAAACGACAAGTAAACTATCTCTAACTTATTCTAGAATATTCTGATAATATTACATTATAATCCTTAAACGATATTGCTTATTAGTCCCTTGTCTTTAAAAGTACTTTGAATAATCTTCATGCACGAGCAGTACTTTGACCATGTTTGACCATAAGCAGCACTTTGATCTTCAAGCAGCACCTTGACACAGCAGTACTTTGAAATACAGAAGTACCTTGATTCTTCATATCCCAACAAATATCTCACAAAAGAATGAAATGCCACAAAACACAATTCAAGTTTGTGAAATCTTTGACGTATAGGGCATTGATTTTATGGGGCCATTTCCGTTATCTCATGGAAACAAATACATACTCGTGGCTGCTGACTATTTGTCAAAATGGGTTGAAGTGAAAGCTTTACCTACCAACGATGCCCGAGTAGTTGTGAAGTTTTTAAAGTCTCTTTTTGCTCGATTTGGAACTCCACGTGCTATAAATCAGTGATCGTGGTACGCATTTCTGCAATGACAAATTTGATAAAGTCATGCAAAAGTATGGTGTAACTCACCGTCTTTCTACTGCGTATCACCCACAAATAAGTGGACAAGTAGAAGTTTCCAATCGAGGCATTAAAAGAATTTTGCAAAAGGACCGTAGGTGAAAATCGTGCTTCTTGGTCGGATAAGTTGGATGCTGCACTCTAGGCTTTTCATACAGCTTACAAAACACCCATCGGGTGTACTCCTTACAAGCTTGTGTACGGAAAGGCGTGCCATCTGCCGATTAAACTTGAGCACAAAGCCTATTGGGCCCTCAAGCATGCAAACTTTGACCTCCAAACAGCAGGTGATCATCGCAAAGTTCAAATGAATGAATTAAATGAGCTACGTGATCAAGCATACGAGAATTCTTTAATCTATAAGGAAAAGACAAAGAAGATTCATGACTCAAAAATCAAGAACCGCATTTTCAACGTTGGTGATCGAGTCCTTTTCAACTCATGGTTGAAGATATTCTCTGGGAAGCTTAAAACCCGCTGGACTGGACCATTCACTATTACCAAAGTTTATCCATATGGCACTTTCGAGTTATCTCAAACTGACGGACCAAATTTCAAACTGAATGGGCATCGGTTGAAGCACTATTTTGGAGGGGACATACCACCCATGGTTGTCCTGGATCTCCAAACTTTCCCTAGGAACCAATGAATGCGGGGATCGAGTCAAGCTAGTGACTCGGTGAACAAAAACATTAGCACAACATGGGTTTTCACCCATGTCTCTGATTTCTTCCTACTTTCTAACAACTAAGTGTGGGGGAGTTGCCCCCACTGTGCTTTGCTCTTGTGTGTTGTTTGCTCATGTTTTCAGGTATCCTTTGGATTGTGATGATTGACGCGCCTGTTTTCAATCCAGCCGCTCAATATCCTATCCTTTTGCTAACAAATATCTAGGGATATCTTTTTAATCCTTTTTGTGAAACATAGATTTCCGTTTCACACTTGGCTATTAGTATTACCTTTTTACGTTCTAAGTGTCGGCATAATAGCCGGTACTTTGAATATTGAGGGCAATATTCAATTCTAAGTGTGGGGGGGGGGGGGGGGGGGGGGGAATTCTATCGAATTTTGTCACATATATTGTACCTTCTAGTTCCCTAGTACCCCGTTTTGGCAAAATTTTAAAATTTTTGCATGAAAAAGAAAGTGCTTTGCACACAAAAAATATAATAAAAGAAAGTGTTTAGTCTTGATTAGGTTAGAACAAGGGGAATCCTGACTCTGCCAGAGTGTTGATCTGGCTGCTTCCTTAACTCTTTAGACTAAATTCTTAACGAACTGTGCAAATGAAAATGCTAAGCATAAACTAGTTGGTTCTCTTTAGAGCTTATATAAGTAATCTGTGGCTTTTTCTCCCAGTAGCTCCTAATCGGATCTTAATACGTGTTGTTTTCAAACTTTTGACCATTAAAAGTTTTCGTTATGTAAACAAGTTTTTATGCAAGGTTAATATAGAGTACTAGTTCAAATTTTTATTTAAATTTTGGAACAAGCAACTTTCCTAAAATTTGAATAAAATTGCAAAGTGAAGTAAGTAAAATTGTCGAATGATGTGAAAATAAAAAGTATGTTAAAAAAATGAATGATGAAAAGAAAAAGAAAAGAAAAATTGAAAAAATGAGAAAAATGATATAAAAAAGATATGTTGAATAGAATTAGAATAAATAAATAAAAGTTGCTTTTTCTCAAATTTAAATCGGAAGTTGAACAAGTATTCATTAATTTTGTGTAAAGATTAAACAGGAATTTAGAGATTGTCGAAGTCAAAGACCCCGAAAGCTCCGATACTATTCTCAAGGGTGTAAAAACCTAGCCTCCTAAGCCTCGGCTAAAAGGACAAGCTGAGAAGAAAGTCGCTACATGGAGTGATCTCACCTTTGAATCTTTAATCTCTAAATGATCGTTTGTTGTTATCTATTTAAGCTTTGATTTTAATTTGTCATGGAATATCAAAAATCTTTTAATCAAAATCCCGCCAGTTCCGGTACTATTCTCTGTGAGGTGTCAAAATCCTGGTCACCTAAAACCAACTGGTTTGGGATGTGCCGAGAAGAAAGCCGCTACATGGAAAAGGCCATTTTCGGTTCTTAAATTTATGAGGTTTCCGGTGAGTTAGGATTGAGCTTAAATAAATGACAACCATAATGAGCTCCGATTTTTGGTGGTCAAACTTTTGAAAATAAGCACACACGCCTAAACTTGATAAATTGCGGGAGTAAAAAGTTAAGACTTGTTTTACACAGATTATTAATATAAATAGTGTTAGCATTTTTACAAAAACATTTGCGCAAGGGTTTTTGAACTTAGTTGGGAGAATAAAAAGGGAATGGCGATTAAAATTCCCTAGAGACACCCAGTTTGCGTGAATCCCGTTCCATAATACCATTTTTGAAAATTCAAGCATTTTGTGTGGGGGATTGATGAGTGCTAGAGACTAGCAATAATTTAGTGTGGGGGATTGATGAGTGCTCAAACACTCATCATTTTACACCCATATTGGGCTGTAAAAAAATATTGAAAACACTCAAATATGCCTAATTATACTGAAAATTTCCTTGGATTGTGTTTTTATGTGTTTCAGGAACAAAAGGATTGAAAACAGGTGAAAATGAGCTAAGTACGCTGAATTGACAGAATCAGTCCCTGAACTTTCAGAAAATGGCAGAATTGGTCCCTGGTGGAATATTTTGGATGAAAAGTCAACATTGATCCTTGGGAATTCACAAGTTATCAACATTGGTCCTTGGAATGAAAGTTTGAAGAATTTACATTTTAGACCCTCAAGTTTCAACACTTGGCAGTTTTAGTCCCTGAGCACTCAAAAGTGAAAAATTGCATTTATTGACCTTGGGTGTTTGATATATGGCAAGAATGGACCTCATGATAACTTTGGAAAAGTGCCAAACTCAGTCCCTCATTTTCAGCATAATTGCAAAATTGGTCCTTGTTGAAATTCCAAACTAAAAGGATCCTTGTTATAATCCATAATCCAAATCCACCCAAAAACCACCTAAGCCTATCCTACCTTTGGCCCATTCCACCCTTAAGCCCGTATCCCATTTTTACAAATAAAAATAGCCAGGGTCAAACGGTCAAACCATCTTCCCAACCCCCACTCACCCAGATTTCCCGCTCCTCTGCTCCCCCCTCCAAACCCTCACCTTCCACCAAATTGTCCCCTCTCACACCTCTCCCAGCCACCCTACATCACCAACCCATGTGTAACTTTCCCTTCCCAACATTCCAGGTCATATTTCCACCATGACTGTTTTGGCGCCAAAATGGAATAAAAGGCTAGGATCATTGTATCTCCAAATTAAGGGTTGGGATATGGTCAAGGGTACTCAAGAAACTCATGGGGACTGCTAATTCACATAGGAGAAGCACATGGACAAAGATAAGCCTCATTGGCATTTTTAGTATAAATAGGCTCCATTTGTAAGCCTTAAGAGGCAAGTAGTGTATGTAGTTTCTAAAATAGCCATTGTAGTTTTATTGTAATATGTTTTTATAAGTTAATGAAAGTTTTTAAGTTCTAAATTATGTATTCCACTTTTCAGTTTCATTAAGCTTTTCTTAAAAATTAATTAGTGAGTTTAAGCTCTTTATAAGATCATATAAGCTCAACCAGTATCTGCAAATATAAAAAGAAAACAAAAAGAAACCTAAAATCAGTATTGAAATCATCACAGGGTACTTTTGCATTTGATTTTTGGAAAGCTTTGGAAGTGGCTGAAATGGATAAGCCAGAGGGACTTAACCAGCTTATTCCTTGAATAAGCTAGAGCTTGTTGCTGATAACGAGGCCCTAGTAAAAGCTAGGTCCAGGTTCCAAGTTCTTTGTTTCAAAAATTTGGATTTCTAGTGTAAAAGTGCATAATCTGTTGTTGTAGTCATTAGTGCTTATTTATTGCTTATTATTGCTTATTCTGTCTTATTGTTGCTTATTAAGTAGATCATAGTTCATATATTTAGTTGTAGTTCAAGTTTTATTTAATTTCACCTCAAATCAGTTTTTAAAGGCCTGTTTGGATTTGCTTACTTAACTGTGTATTTGTGCTTCTTAGTGACTAAAACCTATTTAGACATCTTACTAAGTGATAATATAGCTTAGATTAACAATCTCTTGGGTAGTTGTAAGCTTAAAAAGTCAAAATCACTTGGATCACAACTTAGACAGTTAACTGTTAGAATTTTAGTTGAGCATAAGCTTCAAATCATTTCATAAATAGTTAAGTTAGCTTAAAGTAGTCATAATATAGCTTAATATACTCTAATCAGTTAGTAGGATTAGATTAAAGTTCATTTAGTCAACTTAAGTTCAAAATCAAGAAAGTCAAAAGTTCATCTCTTTCAGAAAACCAAAATTTCAAAGAATTTTCCTAATTTTATCTTCCAAGTTTGAGACCTGAGCTTTTTGGAGGTTAAACTCCACCAGTTGAACTTCTGAAATCTATGTTCAGCTTATTTTTAGGAATTTTTTAAAGTGCTTATTTGGCCTTGTGAAAAGACCTGCAGGGCAGGTTAGTACCATGCACCAGGGTACTTGGATTTTTACCCATTTTTCAATTGCATCTCCTAGGCTCATTAGTAAACCTTAGGCCTTGAATTTTAGCTTTTTTGAAAGCTTAATAGCATAGCATTTTAGATCACAGCTTATTTTGGATCTCTGATTTCATCTTAGTAGCTTAATTGTGCCTTAAAGTTGTGCTAATTCCACTCAGCATACTGAGTAGTCAGCATAGACCATAACTTGCTTAATAGTCGGCCCCACCTTGTGCTTATTGGCTTTTTGGAAACTCCAATAAGCCATCTTAGCATATCAGTGCTTATTTTTTACTTATGATTTCATTTGGGCCATCAAATCAAGGCCTGCAACTTGGCCTTTTCCACTAAGTACACTGAGACATCAGTGTGTTTGGCCTTATTTCAAATGCTTATAGCTAGCTTATTAGTGGACCAATTGGACTACTTATTAGCTTATTTGAAATCCCTTCAGCTTATCTTTGAGAATCAAGTCTTAGTTTGGACTCCTGACCCCCTAGTGGACCCCACAGAGGCCTGCACTTTGGCCTTTTTGGCTTGTCACTTTGGCAGGTTTTGAGCCTTTGCTTATTTGCTTATTGTGGCTTATTTCTAAGTGCTTATATATTTTCTTTGGTTCATTCAAGTTAGTATCAACTGTTTGTAGCTTATTTTACTTTGTGGAATCAGATTGTAGCTTTTTAAGTAGCTTTTTCAAGTTTAAAAATCCTAATAAGCTATAAGTGTCATCTGATAAGCTCATAAGCCATCAAATTGCTTATTTTTGAGTTTCAACCAACTTTTCTTTGTAAAAGTTAGTTATATATCAGTATTAAATAGTTTTGTAAAAGAAAAATCAAGAAAAACCAAATTTAAAAATAGTGATAGCTTCTATTTAACCTATTTGGCTTATTTTTCAGCTTTTTATTAAGCACTTTTCATTTTTATAATTTTCATAGTTCCTGTCATCATATATTATTTTTAGAAAAAGTTTTAGATTTTTCACTGTTCATTTGCCATTTTTCATAATTTAAATTAGTTTAAATTAATTAATAATTAGTTTTTAATTAATAATAATTATTTAAAAAGTCAAAAAAAATATTTTCTATTTCAAAATTAGTTTTAAGTTATTTTAGAATTTTCCAAATTTAATTTTCATTTTTCTAGCTTAAAATCATAATTATTTGTAATTTAGTATAATTTAAATAATTAAAAATAATTAGTAATTAGTAATTAATTAATAATAAATAATTAAAAAGTCTAAAAAGTATTTTTCTTTTTCCTAAAATTTTCTTTTATCATTAGGTTTGTAAAAATATACTCCCTCCGTCCCTTATTAAATGTCCATGTTTGACTTTTCAAGTCTTTATTTATCAACTTTGACCTTGAATATTTTTACTTGTGTTATATAGTATTTGATAAAAATTATACGCAATGAAAATACATTTAAAACTTAATTCATTCATATATTTTGTATCAAATATTATATTACACAAACAAAAATATTTAAGGTCAAAGTTGAGAAAGAAAGACTTTGAAAATTCAAACAGGACATTTAATAAGGGACGGAGGGAGTAATTTTCATCTTTGTAGCCCTTTTATTTGTCTCATTTCACTTTTTATCCCGTACGTTTAAGTTTATTTTAAATTTAAACGTACGTTTCTAGGTTTTTACGCATTTCTAATTAATCTAATTTCATGTAATTGTTCATATAGCTTGTCTAAGCTATTCTCTTTTATATTTTCTTCATTTTACCAATAATAACCTTTTTCCGTTGGAAATCACCCGATCACAAGACGTCTAAACTACAATTGTACGCCTCGCTGGGACATAACGATCCGGGGAAACACTACACTCACCGAAGCATTGGCCTAAGCCGTTTGACCTTGTTGACCATTCACATTGGTTGATTTGGACTGACCGTTTGTGGCCAATCACTGAGCATGGCCTTTTGCATCATAACTCCCATCAGAAGAACTTGAATCACCAATTGAGTTAGAAGTTGATGAATGCTTAGTTGGCAAATACCATGAGACCATCTTAGGTTTAGAAGTGGACCCATTTAAAAAAAAAAAAAAAAAAAAAAAAAAAAAAAAAAAAAAAAAACTTATTGGAATTTTTTCCCATGTTTTATGAAGTCTCTTGTTTACCAAATATTTAGAAGGTTTTTTTAGAGTATCCTCATAAAACTCAAGGCTAGAATCAGAATCAATAAGTATCACCTCATTTTGTTTGTGTGGTTCCTTTGCCTTCTTGCCCCTTCCAAAAACTTCATCAAGTTTACCAATGGCCTCTGCCTCCATGGCCATTTTTGTCTCTTTTACCTCCTTTAGACTACCAAACATGACTTCAAGCTTTGACACCCTCTTGCTAAGTTTAGCTATGGCTTCTAGAGTTTCTAATCCATTATCTTCAACGAGGTGAACATAAATGAAGTCTCCACACTTAATAAACACATAACTAACAAAAAAATTAATAATAATAATAAAAACACAAATACACCAACCATTACCAATATCAAGTTGATTGTTCTCCCTTTTCCACAAGTCTTCTAGAATCACCTCAAACATTTCCTCGTTATCATACCATTTATTGTCATATTTGCTCATGACATAGTCAACCATAGCATCGTTTACCACCATCTTACTAAAATCCCTTTTTTTAGAAGAAGAAGAAGCCATTGAATAAGTTAATTGGATGGGGGTGTGTGTTGTTTGTTGACTAGATACTTTTTAGATTATTAAGTGATTTGTGATAAGTATAGTTTGGGAAAATCAAAAGTGGCATGAATATCTGTTTGACCTACTTTCATAGTAAATTACACCATTAGTCCCTATACTACTTTAGTTATTATATCACTCAACCGTGTGTCTTTTCCAAAGAAAAAAAAACCGTTCAATTGCCTAACGCTTCTTGGCTATAAATTGTAACACTTGTAGACACAAAAATCATTCCACACTACTTCATCTTTACATTACCAACAACCAACAATGGCAGCAAACCCTAGAGTCAATGCGCAAGAAGAAACCTATGAAGAACAACTCCGAAGGTATTGTGAGCAAAGTTTAGACATACATAAGAAAAGGTTTAGAGAGTTTGAAGAGAGAGAAGCAAAAGCAAAAGAAGCAAAGGAAAAAGCTCTGAAGGACAAAGCTACTAAGCGAAAGACTATATCTAAATGGAAGCAGCTTTGGGAAAACAAAAAATGAAAACTTGCTTCGGAGCAAAAGGAAGACTCATCTGATGATGAGTTTTACGATTATGATAACCTACAGTTGTCATTTCATCCGGATAAATCCCCCAAGTTTCGTTTTTAGTTTTTTTGTAGTTTTTATCTTGTTTCTTTTGCATGATCATTTTAATGTTGAATGTAATGTTGCTTTTCTGTTAGTGATGGAATGAAACGTTTATTTACTGTTAATTTTTTGTCTAATTCGATTTCTAGTCTTTAATCTTGTTCCATATCGATACTATCTTGATCTTTATTCATTTCCAACAAAAACAAACACGTCAATCTAAAACACACAAACTCTTGATAAGTTAATAAGAAACTATAAATCAAGATTTTCATATCATTTCATGCAAATGAAACTTGTTGTCAAAATTGAAACTTATGCAACAAAAGTTTTTCACTACTGAAAAATATCTTCACAAAAGCTTATAGTTTATACTTGTTTGACAATTTTGCAAAAAAATAATCAAAATTATCGAAAATGTGAAAAATGTTCATGCTAGGATTCGAATCCTGGCCACCCAGCTCACCACACACACACTCTACCAATGCGCCCTAGGGACTTCTCATACATACCTTGCATAGTTTAATCTTTATACACTTTTGCAAAAACATAATCAAATTCTCAAAAATTTGAAAAATGCTCATGCTGGGATTCGAACCCTGGCTACCCAGCTCACCACACACACACACTACCACTGCGCCCTAGGGACTTCTCATACATACGTTGCATAATTTAATCTTTATACAACCTTCTTATTTTAAGGTTATTAAATGGTTTAAGCTATTTACCAGCTTATTTGGGACTTTTTCCAACTTTTCACATTTCATATGATATTTTTTCTTTATTTTATTTCATTAAAATAGTAATGAAGTCATAAAAAATACAAAAACAATAAAAAAAATGTCATTCTTTTTCCTGTAGCTTTCTTTTAATTAGTACAAAATTCAATTACAAAAGCATAAAATAATATTAAAAAACAATAAAATAAACGGAAATGAACAACATAATGTAACATACTCACCACAAACAAAATAATAAATTACACCGTTGGTCCCTATAGTTAGTCCTGATATCATAGTAGAACCCAAGATCAAGTAAGCTTTTCTATCATTTCGTTAGGGTTACCACTGCCATTACCAACAATTGTATCTTTATGGAAAACCTTAACCACGTTTCTCATTGTAATGTTAAGGTAATGGATTGATGATTTAGGTGAAAAAACTTAAACATTAGCAATAATCAAAACAGCTGCAACAGTAATATCCTTTCCATAACTTGGACCCCCCTCATCAATGATTTTGTCCAAGTTTACCCTCATTGAGATTCTTCTTTATATCTCCTAAACACCCACTGACAATGCCACTATTATTTTTCACATACTTAATCGCGCTAAGCCATGGACCATGATTAAAATCCTCATCCACGCCCACATCCTCAACAATTTTCTTAATATATTCTTGTGGTCACACGTACCTGCGTGTCGAGGGGACGCAAGGAAGGAGTTAGTTGTAGATCTGAATCATCGATATCAAGTAATTCTACCCAATCGTCATTTGAGGGTGAATTCATGATGTAGTAATGCGTGTGTGTGTGTGTCTTGGTTTATTTCCAACTCAATTAAACAAAAAGAGAAAGACAATATATTAATAAAGTGAGATAAATAAAGTACAAAAAAAGGCAAAATGGACTAATGGTGAAAAAATATAAAAAGTATTAAAAAGTACACGTGCTACAGTAATATGCACAGTAACATGCACAGAGGAAGGAGACAAAACACGAGACTCGGACGAAATTTCCCTCGCGTGCCATGCACGTGAGACAGACTTAACTGGGAAATTTAATGACCGTCAGAATTTTGGACTAGCGGCATAATAAAATCTTGATTTTGGATGAAAAAAGAAAAAATAAGCGCTTTTTGATGTCGTATGAAATCTGGGGAAAGTATAGGGATGAACAGTGTAATTTACTCTAAAATTAAAATGCATATCAAACTAAAAAGCATCAAAAAATACATTTATTGATAAAATTGTTTTGATAAAAAAAAAGTTATAGTTTTACATGTATATGAGATTAAAAGAAATTGGTGATGTAATTTGTATGAAAAAAAATGTAAGATTTCGTAAGGGCATTCTAGGCCGTTCACACTTTTCAGGAATAAGTTTTAACAATATATTACTTAGAGCAAGGGGTAACGTGACTATTACACCACGTTAAAACTTAACGCAGGCACCAATTTGGGTGCGTTATGTTACCGGGTTCCACGTTAAAGGGGCGCGTTAAAGGGGGAGAGCAAAGTCTTAACGTGCGTTAACATGCAATCTTTGTAAAAAAAAAATTACACAACCGCCCTTCACCAACAGATATATAACCGTTGGATTCAAAAAAAAAGTTTCAATTTAGACCCCTATATTTCCTACCGTTTACAAATGGCTAGAATGTGTAAAAAAAAAAAAAAAAACTTTTCCAAACCCATTTTATTACAACTATAAATACCAATTCACTAACACAATATTTTTTCACGCTTTCACTACTCTTTTAATCTACAATACACTTCTATTAGCTAAAAAAAATAATGTCGGGCGGCAACAACAACGAAGACTCGTTTACGAATCTTCTCGGTGGTAGGTGGAATAACTCATACGCGGGTTCTTCCTCAAATCCAAACGAGGGTTCGTCAACACCGATTTGGGGTAACCCAAATGAGTTCGGTTTGTCGAGTCAAGAAGCTTACGCACAACATCAAGCCTTCCAATATTGGAACGATGGCCAACAAAACAGCTTAAATTCCAATTTCCAAAATCTTCAATTCACTCAACAATCACAACAATCCCAAACGGATACATATGAAGTTCCGGAAACACCTACTTCTCCTCCAAACCAAAAAGTCGTGGAAAACGTAAGGCAAAAAAATCCAAAGACCCTGTACAAGCCGAGGAAGAAGATGCTGAAAAAGTGAGGGTGGAACGTTGGACGCCAAATGAGGAAGAATTGCTTGCCAAGTGTTGGGTGGCATGTTCAGAGGATCCGAAGGTCGGGAGTTCCCAATCTAAGGATACGTTATGGCAACGTATAAGAACCGAGTTCAATAGAATAAATCCAAAAGATCGCAACAAGGATATGCTACAATCTAAGTGGAAAACGTTGAACCGTGATTGCACTAAGTTCAACGCCTTTTACAAAAAGGCGCAACGCGAGGTGAAAAGTGGTGAAAGTGAAGTTTATATCCTAACACGGGCTAACCAACTGTATCGTCAAGAAAACCCGCCGTTCACGAATGAAGATGCTTGGTACGTTTTGCGTAAACATTCCAAATGGAACTCGCCAAACCCGATTGATTTAACCGGCGACATCCCAAGCCAAACAAACGAGGCGTTGTTTGGTCATGATGAAATACCACAGCGTATTGGAAAAAAGTGGGCTTCGAAGAAACAAAAATCCGATGCAACAACAAGCACCGGAGGCATGGCTAGCACCGGCGGTTCCTTTTCTTCGTTCAATTTCGGGGAGATTATGCGCGAAGAGTGTCGGTCAAAACATGAAGATGCGTCCAGGGCATACCATGCACCCGCAGAAAATCAAGCCACACAACAAAGGTTGAAGGAGCTAGAATTTATTATGCTTGACACTACCGACAAAGATCCACATTGGGTGGCGTTCGTTAATATGGAAAAAGATCGAATCGTCATGAAACTTGGGTTGCCTCCCCGTCAATTATGAATAATTATGTGATGTAGTGTTTTATTTATTTTGTACTTTTCTTAGTAGCGTTTTTTTTTTTTTTTTTTTTTTTTTTTTTTTTTTTTTTTTTAATTTTGTAATGTAATGTTGTGTTTGAATTAATGTTATGTTTTAAATAAATGAAGTATTTGTTAAAATTTGGGGTTGAAATTGAAAATAATTGAGGTGGAGGTGAGTTAAGATGAGTTATAGGTGAGTTAAGATGTGTTATAGGTGAGTTATGCTACCTGGGTGGAAAGTCAAGAGTTAAGGTTAAAAGGTAAAAGCTGTGACGCTGACGTGACAGTGCGTTAAGTTTTAACCTTAAGTCACCTTACCCTTTGCTCTTATGAGAGATAATAGAATTACGTGGTATTAATGAGGTTCGAATTAAAAATGTTTCTTACTAAATAACTATAACAAAATTGAAACTAAAGCAAACGTCTTTCTTTCTTCTGCACCCTCTTAAATAAACAACAATACCCAATTTTGCCGAACAGGTATAGGGAGTTATATAGTGAGTACGTTAAAGTGTCAGCCATCAAGTAGAGGATGCCGACCATTGATGTAATCAAATTAACACATATTTTGTATATCAATATCATACGTTTATTGCTCATATTACATTATTTAAGTCAAATTTAGTACTTAATTGTTATCTATTTGCATTTTAGCAATGTTTTGAAAACTAGGTTTGAAATCGCCCCAGTCGAGTCACCGGGCACCAGGTCAACCGGTTCGACTGGTTCGGCCGCCGGGTCAACCCGGTTTTCAATTTATTATTTTTTTATTTTTTCGACTGGGTCAACCGGTTCGACTGCCGGGTCAACCGGTTCGACCATGGGGTCAACCCGGGTTTTTATTAAAATTTTTAAAAAAAGCGAAACCCGGCCAGGTTTTGAGAACCGGGTTGACCCAGGTCACTCAAAACCTGGTGGGTCTAACAGGTTAACCCAGTTTTAGAAACCCGGGTTTTTTACCCATTCTTTTGGCCAGAACCAGTCGAACCGGTTAACCCGACCAGGTCGATCCGAGTTTCAAAACACTGCATTTTAGGTTAAAAAAGTAGCAATTTACAAAGAGACATGAAATTGGAAAGAAATAAAGTGAAATGAAGGATTTTTGTCACAGTATTGATACGGCTGTCCGAGTTCAGTGGATACACCGTATACACAAGATACCATAGTCAATGTGAAGTCACTGCAGCTAATATGGCGTAACCGAATCAACAAGAATATCCAGATTCTCATGAGGAGATTGATGTGAATAAATATTATAAATTGCCTCCATCAGACGCTTCACTAAAATTTATTCTTTTTGTCTCTAGCTTGCTAGAGGCTAGAGCTTCACTAAAATTTGTCTATAAAAACTAAGGACATTAAAGGTAATAATCTTTAAATGTTTATGGTCGATAAATAGTAGATAGTTCTTTCACACTAAGGGTGGTGGCAATGGTCACTACAAAAAAAACCCATACCTCCCAACCCACCAATAATATCATTCCATCTCACTCATATTTTTTTCATATCTCTCAACCCTTTTTAGTGGCAATGGTAATTTTTTCATACCTCCCAACATTTTTTTGTTTTTTACCTCCAACGTTCACTAGAATTAAATGGCTAACATTCAAACCGCGGAAGTGATTTTCACCGCTAGACCAAACCTCCGAAGCAAACCTATGGGGTGGCGGCGGTGTTCCCCAAAGGTTTGGGCCAAACCGCTCCCATTGCCACCACCCTAATAACATAACTATATGTACATTATACAGAACGAGGGTGGAGTAAATGACGATGGTCGAGCTCCAACTATATTTTGTGATTAATTTTATTAATTCCTAAAGTTTATTTTGCAATATTTCGCATGATAAAATATCACTAGTAGAATCGGGACATTTAGACACAGAAATCATTTTGCCATGACCAAATTCATGGCTAAAAGTACACAAAACGACAAAATAGTCGGTTTTTGTTGTTTGCCTTGGAAAGTTACTTTTAGTCACGGCAAAATCGTGGCTACAAGTTATAAAACCTTGACTTTGACTTTCAACGTGAAGAAGTTGGTCAAGGTAATGAACTTTAACCTTTAGTGACTGTCAGATTCATCACTATAAGTTTCTACTATTTTCTATATATATTTTTTTTACTTGGAAAAGTACTTTTAGTCACGGACAAGGCGTGGCTAAAAGTTATTAAGCTACACAACGCGGGTAATTTGGTCAAAATAATAACCTTTAATCTTTAGTCACGACCTAGGTCGTTACTATAAGTCTTTAATATTTTTTTATTATTTTCAAGATTTATGTAAATAGTAATTAAAAAAATATTTGCGACTTTTAGCCACGATATGAGTCGTGAATAAACGTTTTAACATTATTTTATAATAATCAATTTATTTTTGAAAGGTAAAAGTGTGAAAAAAAGTATTCGTAAAAAAGTTGCAGCCTCCGTTAACAAGAAACTTGAAAACATGTTGAGACAATTGGCAGAAAAAGGTATAAGTTTGGATAAAGACTATGTGGTTGGCGAAGAGGATGAAGAATACGAAGAAAGTGATGACGAAGGAATGAAGGATGTAGATGATGAGATGGAGAATGAAGATGATGAGATGGAGAATGAAAATGAAGGAATTGATGAAGATGAACAAGATCAGTAGGTGTTGTGTTTTCATAAAACAATTTAAATTATAACTATCGTGTTTTGGTATTAGTTAATATGAATCATGTTGAAACAATTTAGGATTTGTTGACACTCTTTTTGGTAATATGAATTATGTTATTGATATTTGGGATTGTTTGTATGTTACGGATCTCGAAAAGCATCAGGAAAAATTGCAGGTTTGCTGCTAAAACAGCAGCTGCAATGGAGAAATAGGCACTAATTTTAGCAACGCCCAGTCGTGGCTAAAGGTACAATGGTGTTTTATTTGCAAATCTTTAGCCACGCCAATGCGTGTCTAAATGTTTACAATTAAAATATCTTTTTAATAGTAGCCACGAGAAGCCCGTGGCAAAAACTACAACATTAAAATATCTATAATCATTTAGTTACGCTTGGTCGTGACAAAATGATCAATATTAAAATAGCAATATACATTCAGTCACGACGGATCGTGACAAAAAGTTTTAATAATATTTTAATTGACTTTTTTTATTTGATTTTTCCAAACTTTACAATGACGCATGCCTTAGCTAAAAGTTGTTGACTTTCGTGGCTAAAAGGGATCGTGACTAAAAGTGTGAACTATTCGTGGCAATATATCTTTAGGTACGAGGCTATTGTCACGACCTTTTAGTCACGAAATTATATTTCGTGTCAATAACCATATAGTCACGAAATCTGTAGTTTTAGCCACGAATTTGGATCGTGACTAAAAGCGTCGATTCTTGTAGTGTATAGACCCTTCTAATAAATCAATTTTCAGATAAGATCATTGTTGATCACAGTAACGCTATTACAGCAACTGATAGTTATCATCGATACATGGTTCACATTTCTTATAATTCTCAGAATTTGTCATGAGTTATACACATTTTACGTACAAAATTTATTTCTTATTCCTAAGGGTGGTGGTAATGGGAGCGGTTTGGCCCAAACCTTCGGGGAACACCGCCACCACCCCATAGGTTTGCTTCGGAGGTTTGGTATAGCGGTGAAAATCATTTCCGCGGTTTGAATGTTAGCCATTTAATTCTAGTGAACGTTGGAGGTAAAAAACAAAAAATGGTTGGGAGTTATGAAAAATGACCATTGCCACTAAAAAAGGGTTGGGAGATATGAAAAAAGTATGAGTGAGGTGGAATGATATTATTGGTGGATTGGGAGGTATGAGTTTTTTTTGTAGTGACCATTGCCACCACCCTAAAAGAATATAGTAAATAAGTTTTAAGGACGATGTGAAGATGTTGAGGAACATGGGCATGGGTGCATACAGTTTCGCAATCTCTTGGTCTCGACTCTCGAGTTATACCAAGTAAATTCGATATCTTGTTTTCATTTTTCTTTAATTATATACTTTTCGTAACATACATCTTCTTGATAGTATTTTCTAATGTACTTGGTACTTTTAATATTGTTGCAGTTGGAAAAATAAGCAGTGGGATTAATGAACATGGAGTTGCATGCTACAATAATGTCATTAATATAAAACCCTAAAAAATACTCTCTCTCTATGGCGAAATCCGATACTCTCGATCCCTAAATCGGTTTTCATATAAGCGACTAATATTTTTTTAACTCTTAATCCTATTGGTTGATCGCTTATTTTATCCATCATCATGGGTTAGTGTGTTTGAATATATTATATTTGCACTAGTTATAATACCCGCGCACGCGCGAATTTTAATTTTTTTTTTTAATAATATATTTTTATTTATTAAAAAACGAATAATTTAATCTTTGTTTTGTTTTGTTTGATATATGATTTTTAATTAAAGGACAATATTTCACCGTTTGTCCATAAACTTGTCAAGATTCTCGCGTTTCGTCCCTAAATTATTTTTTTTGTCATTTTCGTCCCTGAACTTGTCGATATTGGCGCGGTTGGTCCTTTTGACAAACGGACGTTTGGTAGTATCGTTATCTGACGTGTCTACCATGGGTAGTTTCGTCATTTCACACAAAAACTTCCAACAGTAATTCTCGTATTTGGTCCCTAAAAGTTTGCTATAAAGAAAGTTCCAACAACGATTCTCGTATTTGGTACCTAAAAGTATGCTATATAGAAAGTTCGAAGCACTTTTTCCTGAAGCTTTCATTTTCCAAGATACTGCCTGCAAAAAACTTTCCCGCCCAATCACATCAACGTCAAAGTCACAAAAGACTCGAAAATCGTCCCTAACAATGTCCGCACCAACATGGAAGATGCGGAAAAAAGGATTGACAGTCCCTGCAGAAGAGTTGGAGGCGCAATGTGAGAATGACTATGGTAATGAGTTTAAATCCAGTTGATTTGAGCTTATTTTGCTCTTAGCTTGTGTTTATATATGTTTAGGTACTAAGTAATTGACTTTATATTGCAGAATTTCAGCGAAATTTATTCACCATACGTATACATCATGGAGGGGCCTTTATGGGTTTCCCTAATAGGGAATACGTGGGTGGTGCTGAAGACATATTTGATAGGGTGGATGTTGATGTATTCTCTGTGTTTGATCTAGACCAGATGGTGCTACAGTTGGGCTACACAGGTCAGAATGAGCCTCTGTTTTACCACTATCTTAGTCCTATGAGTACTTTAGACCACGGCCTGTTTTTCTTGTCATCTGATGATGATGTGAGATGTTTGGGTTATCTAGTAGGTGGTTTCAAGTTGATAGAAATGTACATAGAGCACGGTTGTTCTAGGGTTACTGGAAAAACAAGGGTAATAATAGAGGAACTTGTGTCTAGTCCACCTAGTGCCTCTAAGGTAACTAAACCTCGTCAAATGTTGGCCCTGACATGACCTAATAATACTGATGATGTTGCAATTCCAGCCAACTCAACTCAAGGTACCCATTTTACACAATTAACTTTAAGTGAATGTGGTGAAAACCAAAACAACGACCTTCCCCACATTGATTCACAGTTTGGAAGTTTAAATTTAAGTTTCACCCCAGTTGTACCTGCTAGTAAGGAGGTTGTTTCAAAAAAACTTGCTGATATAGTTAGGATGATGGAGTTTGATGAGAATGAGTTAGATATGCCTCCTTCATTTAGTTATTTAGATGCCATGAATGTCGACACCACTAGTGGATTAAGTCATGATGAACATTTTGGTGTTGTTGAGCTGGACTTAAATATAGGCTTGCCTGTTTTTGGCCTAGATGATCCCCAAACACATACGGCTGAGGGTCAACAGGATAACAGGCAAGAGGCACAAGAGGGTGAGGTTGAGCAGGGTAATGGTGTAGGGACACAAGAGGATGAGCAGGATGACATTCATAATGTCAATGATAGTGATTATGAACGAGGGTCAAGTGACAATGCAGGTTCAGGTGATGAAGGAGAGGCAGCAGTTATGAATGATGAAGGACACACTGGAGTTGAGCCTCCTGTGCAAGTAAACGATTTTCATCTAGCAAGGGATAATCCTTCTGTCAGTATTGGCAACAGCAGTGGTGATCAAGTAAATAAGTATAGATTAACTGGGAATAAAGCTTATGACAGCATTGGCAACAGCAGTTTAGTTGGAGAGGTTGTAGGTGGAGTAGAAGCTGTTAGTGTTGAAGGTTTTGAGAGTCAATCAGGTTCTGATGGTGAACCAGATTCTGCTGTTAGGAAACAGTTAAGGGAAATAAGAAGAGCAATTGGAGCTGACATGTCAGAGAATCCTATTATGAAGTATTAGTTTTTCACTGGACAAGAGTTTGCAACCCCAGAAGAGGTGAAGGAAAGAGTATACATGCATGCAGTTGAGAGCAGGAGAAATTTGAAGTTGGTCAAGAATGATGGTATTAGGATAAGAGCTGTATGTGATAACCAAATTCCTGTCTTTACAAAGTCACTCTTAGGTGGATCAACAGGCCCAACTGTAGATACATGTGTTGGGCCTAGTGGATCAAGTGGCCCATTTGGTAGAGGGAGTAAAAGAAAGAGAAACGATGTAGGAACTTCTGATGATGTTGATGATCAATGCCCCTGGGTCTTGTATGTAGGCAAAGATAAACATAGGCAAAACTTGATAGTAAAGACACACAAAGACAAACACACTTGCCTTCAATCAATGGAAATCAAACACTGCACTTATAAATATTTGGCAAACAAGATCTATGACCTAGTTAAGGTTAATCCAGATATCCCAGGAAAGGCAGTTCAAGACCAGCTCCAGCGTGAATTACATCTTCAGGTTTCTATGATAAAAGCATTCAGGGCCAAAGCTAAAGCAGAAAAAGATGTTGCAGGTGATCACAACCTACAGTATATGATGCTTAAGGACTGTATTGGTGAATTGCTGTCTACAAACCCTAATACGACTGTGAAGCTTGCAATTGATAGAGATTCTGCTAATCCTAGTGAGCCTAGAAGGGTGTTTAAAAGAATATATGTTTGTTTGGGATCGTTGAAGGAAGGCTACAAGGCTTACAAAAGAGAATTGTTGGGGCTAGATGGTTGTTTCATGAAAGGTCCTTATCCAGGCCAAGTGTTTGTCGCTGTTGGACTTGATCCTAACAATGGGATTTACCCATTAGCTTATGCCTTGGTGGAAGCTGAGAGTAAGAGTTCATGGTCTTGGTTCTTAATGTGCTTGGGTGATGACATAGATCTAGGCCCTAGATCTAACTTCACATTCATGAGTGATAGACAAAAGGTTAGTAACATGCTCCTCTAGAATTCTTTAATACCCAACACAATATAAGTTATTATTTTGCTAACTTAGTTGGTTTATGCAGGGACTCATTCCAGCCTTAAAATCTGTCTTCCCAAATGCAGAACACAGATTTTGCTTGAGGCACATTCATGAAAATATGAGGCAGCAGTTTAGTGGATTGGAATATAAGGAAGCTTTGTGGAGATGTGCATCTGCTACAACCGTGGCTGGTTTTGAAAAGTGTATGGAACATTTGAAGGCTATGAAGAAGGAAGCACATGAATGGTTGAGCAAGATACCAGCTGAAAATTGGGCAAGATCTCATTTTTCTGGTAATTGTTTGTTTGTTTTTTAAAAGGAAAAAATGGTTCAATAGTAGACATGTATATCATTTAAGTGTTTCATATTTTCGTGTTATAGGTAGAGCAGTTACAGATTTATTGGTCAACATTTGTGAGGTGTTTAATGGTAAAATAGCTCCAGCAAGGGACAAGCCAGTCATTACACTTTTAGAGTACATAAGAGAATACTACATGAAGAGAATAGTAGCCGTACAAGATGTAATTGATAAAACTGATGGGCCTCTAACCCCAACTGCAGCTAAAATATTGGAAAATATTAAGAGCGAGGCTGATACGTTGCGGGTGATATGGAATGGAGGAGTTAAGTATCAGGTAACAGGGGCATGGGGTGATCAGTGTGTTGTGAATGTACAGGATAAGGTATGTACATGCAGGAAATGGGAATTGACAGGGATACCTTGTAGGCATGCTGTTGCAGCCTGTTGGAATATGGGACTCAATGGCATTGAAGCTGGACCTCCTGAGTCTTGGGTACATAGCTGTTATTGGTTGTCCACATGGAAGGAAGTATACTCTCACTTAGTGGAACCAATTAGAGGCATCAACTACTGGGTGAAGACCACCCATGCTACAGAGCTCTTGCCACCAAAGCATCATGTCCAGGTTGGAAGACCAAAGAAGAAGAGAAGAAGGTCTAAGTATGAGGATGCACCCTGTGTAGATTCTGGAAAACTGACCAAAAGAGGGAGAGTTATTACTTGCAGACTCTGTGGTAACGATGGACACAACAAGACTACATGCAAAGGACAAGGTCAACCTCCTAGAAAAGGTAGTTATTAGATTTTCATAGTTATGTTTTTTGATTGTTTTAAATTTGGTAAAATTTTTTAACCTGTTTTCTTATGTAGGTTTCAACAAAGCTGGAGCTTGGCAAGCTAAGGGTAATGGGTCTGCTCAAGCTGGTCCTAGTTCAGCTGTCCAAGGTGGAGATGTAGCTGCTGAAGCTGGTCCGAGGTCGTCTGTGCAAGGAGTATCTGGTGCCTCTCAAGCTGGTCCTAGTTCAAGTGTCCAAGGAGTATCTGCTCGTATTCCAACTCAATCCAGCCAAGTCAATGACAGCGAATGGGCTATCCTTTAGCCATCTTTTAAATTCAAGACAAATTTGTGTTTTAGTACTATGGTTGTTATGAAACGTCTGTAATGAAAGTCCACATAAGTGGCAAACATCAAAGTCCACATCTGTGGAACTGATCTAAGTCCTTCTATAGGCAGAGATTCAAGTCCACATCTGTAGCAATTTTCTAAGTCCTTTTATAGGAAAACTTATATAATTCAACTTGTGTGGCTAATTTATTCATAGTGTTGCATTTATGTAAATTAGCCGACTTATTTTAGATGGTTTGTGACCTGTTTGACTTATACATTTTGTCAACCAAAACTACTTATGTGCATGATGGGTAACAAAATGGGTAAGAATCACCAGCTTTTTAAAAAATGGTGTATCACTAAGTAAAGTGAAATGCAGCAAACAAGTGAACATGTGGTTGTATACCAACGAAATCCACCAAATGAGTTATGTGGAAAATGTGGCAGCATGTGATGCTGGTGCATCTACTTCATTTGTTGCACCGAGAGTTGTTGAGCAACAACCTCATAAGGCTGTAGTTTGACTTAGGGAACTCAATAAACCATAAGGGTCTACTTTGACTTAATAAAGTCAACTAAGTGACCCATTATTGAATATTCACTTGTAAGCCTTACTTTTTACCTTCACAACTGAACATGGGTAAAATTAACTTATTACAATTTATATTTGACCAATTGCATATGCAGTATAGTGTCGTGTTGGGAATAATAAACGAATTTGACTATTAAAATCAACATATTTTTTTGGTCAACAATGTGAATAATACCATTATTAGATATACACATGAAAATAACCATAAACTGAAAGTCATACAGGTGCATAAATTGAAAGCCAAACATACATCATGAAAATAACCATAAACTTTATTTGAAAAAAAATATAAATAAATAAATAAAACATGCAATTCAGAAAAAGGAAACTCACAAAATCAACAATAAAATTATTATTAAACAAACTTTTTCCAGTTCACGATTAAATTAATCGGACTGATATGACTTATACAATTCATCATACGAGAATGTTTCTAAACATTCTTCTTCCTCTTCTTCATTACATATAACATATTTTTTATTCTTTTTATCCCTTTCTTCTAATCTCCTAACAGCATTGATCTCCTTCCAATGCTCATCGACCCTCTTTTTTGCAGCAAGCCTGCGTCTTTCAACTTCAGTAGGGCTTGGAGGAGCAGCCTTCACCTTTTCTTCATCCACCTCCTTCTTATCCTTATCCTTCGAGGCTTTTTCCAACGAAGGCACCTCTGGCTCTTTTGTATCTTCCCTTGGTCGTTTCATCACTTCCTTGTTTTCTTCTTCTGTGTAGTCGGTTGCAACAACATCTCTGGCTCTCTTGGTTCCTGACATTTTACTTACACTTTAAGTTGTTTGATGTTTGCTAGTATTAGATTGGTATGCTGCATAATGTGGCAGTAACCAATTTATAGACACATAAAGGGGAAAACGAAGAGTCTGTATTAAATTTTACAGCCTTTTTTTGGACTCTTCAGTTCTCAATTATTTGTTAGAAATATGAACACATTTATATTTTCATTTTATTTGGGAATGTACCTATGTATTGTATGTAATAGGTTGGGTTGGGTTGGGTGGTCTTCACACGGCTTGATTGGCTCACCAGTAGTAAGTTTTTTATATCGAGCAGTAGTAAAAATTTAATACTGTTAGTGCAAAATTGGACTTTATTAAGTCAAACTACAGCCTTTTGGTTTGTTGACTTCCCTAACTCAAACTACAGCCTGATGGGTTGGTTTTTTTATTTTGTTTTTTGAAAAAAAAAAGAAAAAAAGAAAAGCATAATCCTTTAAAAGAAGTATCATCTTAACCTTCTGAAATGACAAAATACTAGGGGTAAACCTTTAAAACTAGTAGCATAATCCTTTAAAAGCATAAACCTTTAAAACAAGTAGCATCCTCACTTCAATGGGATGAACCTTGAAGAGTGGGTAGCTCCAATACCGGGTCTACCGTGCTTAACAGGCTTGTATGAGATACAAAACTCAAACAACGTAGTGTCCAATCATCTCAGGGTTGATTTAAATCTGGTTGAAGGTCTTACCGCTCTACATACCAACAATGCTACCGATCATTTCTGCGACAATGATCATGTTCCTCAAGTGGGTCTTCACCAACTTATGCTTCTCACCAGCGAGTGATTAACATTTAGCTTCCTCTTCAAACCCCTCTGAAACCTTCTGCGAGCACGGGCAGTGAACATCTTGACCAACTCATCGGTAGACATGTCAAGCAAATCATTGAGATCAACTCCACGGAAACTGAACTTCTTAAACGTCCTCTTCTTCGTTACTGCAACATCTGGTTATTGGCCATCTTAGGCTTGCTGTTATGGTTTCTTAACTTCCCTAAGTCAATCGTATTTGTACTACTAGTACTAACATTTTACTACTGTTATATATAAGGAATTTAGTACTGGTGAGCCGATAAAGCCGTGTGAAGGCCACCCAACCCAACCCATTAAATACCCACCCAACCCATTAAATACCCACCAAACCGATCAACCACACATATTTCCATCTCATTTAATCCCATCTCATATAATACCCACCCAACAGATGAAACACACACACAAACACACATAATCAATCTTATAACCTAAATTTCTCTTAAACCTACATATCCTATAACGTAACTTCACACAAAATGAAGGCCACAAACAAAAAAGGTATTGCTATTTCTGTTTTGCTATGTAATTGGGTGTATTTAATTAAAAAAGGTAAATATAGGGTAGTTTTGTGTTAACATTTAACTGTTTGTGAAGCTATATTTTTTTGTTTTTTGATGCTCTCTTTTTTCTTATTTGCATAAAGCAAATCTACAAGGTCTAAGTATATCATTGGTCATGTTAATGATGAGTATGCCAAGTTTTTAAATCTTCAAGCTCAAAAAGGTTCAACCACCACTCCTACAACCTCTGAGTATATCATTGGTCCTATTGATCCTGATTATGCTAAGTATTTAAAGCTTCAAGGTCCAAAAGGTTCAAGCACCATTCCAACAAGCTCTCATTATATCATTGGTACTGCTGATTCTACTTATAGCAAGTATTTAAAGCTTGAAGCTAACAAAGATTCAACCTCCACTCCTGCAAATAAGCTTTGAAGCCAGTCAATGAAAAGGAAACTTATAGCAGTTACTTATGGCAGTTCATGATAATAATGTGTTTTGATGGTATAACTAGTATCTCTTTTGTAATGAAGAAGAGTTTTATGTTCTTTTATTATTGGTAATGAATCTGCATTTGTTGACTCTCATGTACTGTTTTACTTAATGTTGACTCTCATGTACTGTTTGACTCTCATGTACTGTTGACTCTCATGTACTGTTTCATTGACCATTGACAACCATTACAAACGACTGCTTCACCACCCAACTACCATCATCTACTCGAAAATACTAAAACCATTCACCCACGACCATCAGAAACTAACAACTACTACTACACAAAGAGATTTGATGGTGTATTGGTTAACACATGTCAAGTAGTTAAATAAACATACAATGCAAACAAAACCCAACTGATGCTGATATACTTTTTGTACTTGGACCGATGTTCTTCAAGCTCTTCAACAACACCTCGTAGAGCATTAATCCTACTCAACAAACCAGGGATAATGTCTACTGACCTTGGGCACATCGGAGGATCCAACCAATCCAGAAAAGGACAGTTTGAGCCCTGAAACAACACAGTGTGTAAATAAGCTAGACATTTTTTTAAATAAACAACACAATGAGGATACTTACAATTGTCGGACAGCCAAAGAAACGACGACCTGGATTTCTGTTTGTCCAAGAAGTCTTGACAACAGCGGGTTTACCACAAGTGCAGACCACCATCGTTGCTCTGTTTTTCTTTTGGGAAGATGTGTGTTTTACATAGTTATGATATGCACAATGATAGGGTATTTACATGGTTCAGTTCTGGCCAACGGTCGAATTTTTATACAACACGCATCGTTTTTGTTAGGGACAAAACATGCAAAGAGTTTGCTACAATATACAAACGGCATTGGGGACGAATGGTGAGAATATGAAATAGGTGAAAAGACGAAAAAACCCAACCTTGCCACATCAGATAATGGACGGACATAACGTCCGTCTGCCAAAACGCGCTCCCAGGGACCAACCGAGCCGTCGTTTGACAAGTTCAGGGACGAAAATGACAAAAAAAAAATAGTTTAAGGACGAAAAGCAAGAATCGCGACAAGTTTAGGGACGAACGGTGAAATATTGTCTAATTAAAGTTTTTTTATTAGATAATCATTTAAAAAATTTAATCGTGTTATTAGTTGGTTCTTATTTATATTTTTTGTATTTATCTTCTACTTGTGTCGTATATCAATAAAACGAATTTATAAATTAAAAATTAATAATTAAAATATTACCTAATAAGGAAATATTCTTTTTTTTGAAATACGAAAGTCGTCACTTGAGGTTTTGTTTTATTATATAAACGATTCTTGGGGTAAGGATTTGAGCTTCGTTGTTTTATTTGCATGCATCCGACTATATTAATTTAATTATTACTAACGTGGGTCGGTGAAATATTGGTTAGATTCGCTTATTCGTTCTATTATTTTAATATAATATCGATTGTTTGCATGCAAATTATGGGTGTTGGTTAGTTGATTATTGCTTCGTCATTTTAAACACTAATCTAGCGATTAGGGTTTTATTATCATTAGTTTGTATTTGCATGAGTGCTGGTCATTGTAGCGTTGTTCTAAGTGGTTGTTTATTGTGTTTGTGGGTTCTTGAGAGATGAATAAGGGATTTTTGACTGTTAAAAGTGCGACCAAGGAGTCGAAACGTGTGGGTAATTCTGCTCCTAATGATTCAAATGGAACTAATTATGTGAATAAGTTTGATGCATGTAAGAATGTGAATGCTTGTAATATCACTACTAGTGATGCTATTGGTGGTGATGGCGGTGCTACCTTGGACTAATCGGATGGTGTGTCGCCTGATCATGTGCATGCTTCTAAGAAAACCAGCTTTGATGTTGCCTTCCAGTTACAAGATTTTGGTACAGTTTATAATGAATACATTGGAAAACGTGGTGGTAAGGCTACTAATGCTACTTCTCAACCAATTCCTTAGGTTTATTCTCATAATGCAAACATGGTTACTAATGCTACGAATGACCCTAGTGTGAAGCTGGTTTCATATGCGGGGGTTACATCTAATGATCCTAAGAAGCACAAATCTAATTTTCGTAGGTTGGAATGTAGTAACAAAACTAATGGAGTGGATCTTACCGTTCCTATGAAAGTGATTGAAGAGATAAATGGTCGTTTTGATAATACCCTCTATGGTTACTTTCTTGGTAAATGGATTGCTTTTCTGGTTATGTATGTAATGTGTGGGCTAAATATGGGATTCAAAAGGTTATGATAAATGCTAAGGGCTTCTTTTTCTTCAAGTTTACCACTAAGAAAGGTATAGAAGATGTCCTTAAAAACGGGCCATAGATGATTAGGAATGTACCTATAATTCTTAAACCGTGGACTATGAATACTAATCTTCTTAAAGAGGATTTGACTAATATTTCAGTGTGGATTAAGTTCCATGATGTTCCACTTGCTATGTTTTCTGATGATGGTCTCCGTCTTCTTGCCACTTTGATTGGCACTCCTAAAATGCTTGATGCTTACACTAGTCAAATGTGCATGAAATCTTGGGGCCGTAGTCGTTTTGCTAGGTGTTTGATTGAAGTAAAGGTAGATGAGGTGCTTAAGGAAAGTCTCACTGTTGAAATACCCTTACTTGATGGGTCAGGTTCTACTATTGAAAAGGTTCGTGTTGAGTACGAGTGGAAGCCGCCTCGATGTGATACGTGTAAGCTTTTTGGTCATACCCTACTTGATTGTCCTAAGTCTGCTCCACCTCTTACTCAGCCTAAACAGAGTGTTAATGATGGTTTTCAAATGGTCAATAACAAGAATAAGGGTAAGAATGGTGGTCACAATGCTCCGGGTAAATGAGGTTTTACTAAACTTTCTATGGGTCCTAAGTTTAGGTATCAACCTAAAGCGCCTCCTCTTGAACCCAAGAAGGTGGATATTACAAAGAAGAAGGTCGCTAATGTGGTTAGTACGAGTGGTACAAATATTGCTACATCAAACCAGTTTGATGCCCTTCATATGGATGATACAGATGACTTTGGTATTCCTAGCAATGAAGTGACTAAGGATGTAAACTCTGGTATTCCAAAGGAAGCTAAGGAGGATGTGTCTTTAGAGACTAGTAATGCATCACAAGAACCACTTATGAGTGATTCAATGGGAACAAAGGAAGTTGATTCTACTCCTTTAGTTGAGAAAATTGGGGAGCTTGAAAAGCTACTTATTGATGGGAAAGCTACTATTGTGGATGATGATGGTTATCCTATTCAAAAGGTTGATTATCCGGGGTCTACTTCTTCTATTAAGAGGTTAACCCATTCTCTAAGGTGGGAGAGATTGTTGTTTCAGAAAGTGATGAAGACGAGGTTGTGAATACGTTTGATGAGTCCATGAACCTATTTGGTGGTGGTCATGATCGTGAAGATGATTACGATGACTATGCGGATCAGGTCTATGATCTTCCAGGGAATTTGGATGCTTTTGGTATCAAGCTCCAAGGTCTTGGTAGAAAGTAATTTTGTTTACATAGGAGTCTAATGGTATCTTTTGAGTAGTGGTTTTTTCTTATGTAGAGAATTTGAAGTATCTTATTATATAAGCTTTTTCGCCTACGCAACGGTCTGAGATATGGGATTAACCCATATCCTTTGTACTTAAACGTTTTTTGGAGTAATATATTTACCGGGTCTTTTGACCTTTTACCAAAAAAAAAAACAATAATATCATTAATGAACATTGATCCAATGGTTAAAACACTAACTAAATAACTTTTTATTAACTATGCCTTTTGCATCTGTTGGTTATAAAATTAACAAAACTTTGTTTCTGATAGATATTGAACCCTTTGTGACTCTATTTCACTAGGATCTTCCTCAAGCTTTAGAAGATAAGTATGGAGGCTTCTTGAGTTCACGTGTTGTGTAAGTAATTTAACTATTGAAATTATTTTGCCTGCATTTCATTATGTACTTCACCCCTCGTAAATGAAATGTCTATCTTTTTTATTTTGGTTTGATTGTTTACATTCATATCTCAACACATCAATATGTTCTAAAAAAAGTCAAGATAACATTATATCATTATGCTAAACCTAAAACTTAGTGAAAAAAAGATTCGATCTAAAATGCTAAAACTAATTGCATGCAGCAATGATTTTCACGATTTTGATGAGCTATGTTATAGAAGATTCGGAGATCGTGTCAAGAACTGGATCACTCCAAATGAACCATGGAGCTACAGTGTTGGAGGTTATGAAAAATGCAAGTATGCTCCTGGCCGAAATATGTTCTAACTTTGTCAGCAATTGCACCACCGGAGATTCAGGAATATGCTTCTTGCACACGCTGCAGCTTTTAAGTTGTAGCATGATATTTATAATGTTTAACTTACATATTTGTGGCAGAAAATCAGTCACTAAAGATATCTTGTGTAAATGACATGTTGAAAATCATTATAGGAACCTCAAATGGCAGGATCGGAATCTCGCTAGTGACACGGTGGATGGTTCCATACTCCAATGTTAAACTACATAAGGCCACTGCACTTCGTGTTACCGGAAGAATATGTGTTGCTAACTTTGAAAACATGTTCAACCGCTAGTTTTTTTAGAACGGCAATTTTTTTCACACCTATACGGCTATACCACCTTCTCACAATATATCTCACAAATGCCTCCACCGAGGCTTGTGTTGGAATTATTATATCATGACATTCATATTAATAGACCAAGTACATCAAAGTAAGCATAAGCGGAAGCAATTATAATAGATCGAATAACATGTAATTAATTAATCATTAATTTAAATAGTAAACATACCGTAGTGATTCTAGCCCGAACAAGAATCAATGCAATCTTCCGGAACCAAGAACCCTAATTAGGGTTTATAAGGATTATAAGAATTACCCCTTACCGTTTTGTAATTCAATCCAAGAATCAAACAATAGTGTGTTTGATTCACGTTCTTGTACACACGTACTAATTCAAGAAAACGTTTATGCAAGTAATAACACAAAACCTTTTTTGGACTTCAAGAAAAACGAAACCCTTAGGGGTGTTCGGTTTTGGTTCGACCAAAGAAAAGAAGGAGAAGAGAAAACCCAATTTGTGTGTGTACAAGTTATGTGAAAACTCTTCACCTTGGGTTTGCTTATATACTAGACTTTACTTGGAGCTCAAGGCACAAAGGAGGTGGATCCTCCCTTTGGGCCGATCGGTTTTGGTGTCCCAAGAGGGATTCCGGAACCTTCTCTTGTTTCCATGTTTTGTCTAGTAATTACTTTCCTAATCTTCATTTAATAAATAATTAGTCATTAATCAATAATACTAATTATTATTAATTGTTTTGTGTTTAATAATTAATTATAACATTTTATAAATAATTATTACATTTTCTCTTCATACGTATTGTGTGCAATCCCGTGATCTCAAGTTCGATCCTAACACACGACTATTATTATTTTGTCTATAAAACCAACAGCTCCCACTTAGACATATCATAATAGTGTGATCACATCGATTAGCGTCTTGCAACACGTCGATGCCTCTAGTACAACTTGAGTAAGGCTCCTGGAAAACCTTTTAATGATTTCTCATTATTATTATCCCTTTGTTTCTAATACCGTGTTAAATAAGGATATGGATCTAGGTCATTCCTTAATTAACCATTCTGTTTCTCGTTTTTAGAAATTGACAAGATTACCAAATCTTTTGAACTTTTCATGAAAGACCTTGGGCGTGGCCACGCAAACACCTTGACAACCCTACGAGGGGCCCAGCAGTATTAAACTCCAAAAATTAATTTGAAGGAACAAATTCCATATTGACTACAAGCAAAACACACAAACTTTGTAACACTTCAGAAAACAACCCTTATGACTACCAGTTACGTATAGCGTTAAGTTGTTCGACAAAAATGTACTACATTCATGACCGTTATCTTGCATCTCAAGTCTAAGGATAACTTCTTATGACTTACTTAATGACAAGATCCATAAAGTAACATCATATAGTTGGGATAAGTCCTATATTCAGTATCATCGAATATCATCTGAAATGGCATGACTACGCATCAATATACTTTAAGTATATTATACCAACTTCAGATTTGTCTTAATTTAATAATATTCCCATATTATTAACTGACAACGGACAATTTTAGAATAACATTTATTCATGGATTTAAACATGCAAAAATAGGACAACAATAATTAATAATAGAAATAAACATACCAACATACTTTATTTCATTAAATAATAATTGTTTACAATATCCTTTATCCAAATACTAATCACAGTTATGCATGAAACTACTAGCTAATTTAAGTCCAATTCCATTGGCCAATTCATTAAGCTTCTCTTTAGCCAAAGCTTTAGTGAACGGATCAGCTAAGTTTTCATCTGTGTGAACCTTCAACAGATTTATTTCACCTTCGTCAACCTTTTCACGAACAAAGTGATACTTCCGTAGAAAATGTCTGGTGCCTCTCATGACTCCAGGTTCATTGGCAAATATGATTGCAGCAGAATTGTCACAATACATATTAATAGGTAATTCAATTGAAGGCATAACACCAAGCCCAGAAATGAATTTCCTAATCCAAACAGCCTCCATAGCAGCTTCTGAAGCAGCAATGTATTCGGCTTCTGTTGCAGACATCGCAATTGTACTCTGCTTCTTGCTCCTCCAGTCTACTGCTCCTCCATTAATAACAAAGACATAACCCGTCTGAGACTTCGAATCATCTTTATTACTTTGAAAGGATGCATCGCAGAAACCTGTAACACCAAGTTCTGCAGCTGGATCTCCACCATATACCAAAAACATATCTTTTGTATTTCTCAAATACTTAAGAATATGTTTAACAGCAATCCAATGTTTATCACCTGGATTCTGTTGAAATTGACTGGTAATATTTTGAGCAAACGCCACATCTGGCCTTGTGCACTTAACCGCATACATAATAGATCCTACAGCCGAAGCATAAGGAATTTTACTCATGCGAGCCACCTCAGCAGGTGTTGAAGCACAAAACTCATTACATAAGCCATGTTTTACTTCCATCGGCAAATATCCTTTCTTGGAATTTTGCATATTGAACCTTTTCAATATTTTGTCAATGTAAGCACTTTGACTTAATACAATTAACCGCCTTGATCTATCTCTATAGATTTTGATTCCCAGAATGTATGCAGCTTCTCCTAAATCTTTCATAGAAAAGCACTTTCCAAGATATGCCTTAACTTTTTGCAAACTTGGAATGTCTTTTCCCATGATCAATATGTCATCAACATATAGAATTAGGAAAATTACATTATCACTCCCACTAGCTTTGTGATACACACATGGCTCATCAAGATTCTGAGTAAATCCAAACTTTTTGATTTCAGCATCAAATCTCTTGTTCCATTGTCGCGATGCTTGCTTTAATCCATAAATGGATCTTTTAAGCTTGCAAACACGATTTGGAAATTCTGGATTTTCAAACCCTTCTGGTTGTGCCATATAGATGTCTTCATCTAGATGACCATTTAAGAAAGCGGTTTTCACATCCATTTGCCATATCTCATAGTCATAGTATGCTGCTATAGCTATGAGAATTCTTATAGCTCTTATGTCTGCTACAGGAGAAAACGTCTCCTCGTAATCGATTCCAAAAGTTTGAGTAAAACCTTTAGCAACCAGACGAGCCTTATAAGTGTGTGCATTTCCATCCATGTCAGTCTTAATCTTGTAAAGCCACTTACTCCCAACTACCTTGGCACCAGGAGGTAAGTCAACTTCTTCTCAGACTTCATTGTCATGCATGGATTGTATTTCCCCATTCATAGCAGCTTTCCATTTAGCCTTTTCAGGACTATTAATGGCAGCTCTATAACTAGTAGGTTCATTAAGATCCCCTAGTATATTCTCCTCTACCTCTACATTAAGACATAGACGGTCAGGAGCTTTCACAGATCTAGAAGATCTGCGAATGGGAATTACTTCAACTTCCGGTGGAGGACCCAGACTTTCCGGTTCTATAGGAAGTGTGCTAGTGTTTTCTGAAGGTAATGCATTATTTAGATCATCCTCTAAATCATATACTCTCCCACTGATTTCTTGAACCACAAATTCACTTTCAAGAAAATCACCATATCTTGCAACAAACACTTTGTTCTCAGGTGGGTAGTAAAAATAGTAACCCATAGTTTCCTTAGGGTATCCTATAAAAATGCATTTTACAGATCTTTGTTGGAGTTTATCTTGTGAGTCACGTTTAACATACGCCTCACAACCCCAGACCTTTAAATAAGACAAGTTCGGAGCTTTTCCAGTCCATATCTCATATGGTGTCTTATCAACCTTCTTGGTGGGAACCATATTCAAAATACGAACAGCTGATTCAAGAGCATAATCCCAAAAAGATAAAGGAAGATTAGTAAGATTATACATTTATCGAACCATGTCCAACAATGTACGATTCCTTCTCTCAGATACACCATTTTGTTGTGGAGTATATGGAGATGTGAGATTCTGAACAATTCCATTCTCAGTTAAGAAATCTTTAAAATCTTGACTAAGGTATTCACCACCTCGATCAGAACGAAGAGCTTTAATCTTCTTTCCCAATTGCAATTCTACTTCTGCTTTGAAAACTTTAAATGTTTCAAACACCTCATGTTTATGTTTAAGTAAATAAACATAACCATAACGGCTGAAATCATCCGTAAAAGTTAAGAAATAGACAGCACCTCTCCTTGACACATGTCTAAGTGGTCCACATACATCCGTGTGTATCAAACCAAGTAGATCTGAAGCTCTTTCCATATTACTATGAAAAGGTTTCTTCGTCATCTTCCCAGAAATACAAGATTCGCATTTATCAAATGACTCATCATTGATATCATTCAAAAGCCCTTCACGTTGCAGCTTTTGCATGCGAGCCTTGCCTATATGGGCAAGTCTACAGTGCCAAAGGTAAGACGAATTCAAGTCATACTTCATTCTCTTACTTATGTTGTACATCGAATTATTATTATTGTTGGAAGTCATACAATTATTCATATCAATTTCAAACACACCATTTATAGCAACAGCATTAAAATAAAATACACCATTTAAAGAAACAGAAATTTTATTGCCATCAATAGTATGAGTAAAACCAAGATCCAACAAACATGAAAAGGAAACAACACCTCTAATTATAGAAGGTGCATAATGACAATTGTTTAAACAAAGTACTAAACCCGAAGGTAAAACTAAATTAAACACTCCTATGGCTTCAACTGCTGCTTGTGCTCCATTGCCCACATGCAGAAATTGCTCCCCATAAGCTAGTCTCCTTTCCTCTCTAAACCCCTGTAGTGTATTACAAATGTTAATACCACATCCAGTATCATATACCCAGGAATTTATTATTCGAGATAAAGTAAATAATTCAATGACAAATAAGTTACCTGAAGTACTGGCGCCCATGTGCCCAGTCTTCTTAACCTTATTGTTTCGCAAGTCATCGAGATAAAGAGGACAATTCCTCTTCCAGTGGCCCATCACTTTGCAGTAATGGCATCCTTGATCCTTCTTTGGATTATTCTTCACAGAAGGGTTCTTCTTAGGTTGAGGTGGTTGATAAGCCATAACCTGCTTATTCTTATCAGCCTTCTTCTTTCCTTTACCCTTCTTCTTGTTCACATTTGGCTTGTTAATTCTACCCCCTTGTATAGCAAGAACTTGGGGCGTAGGAGCCTTTGGTGTCAACCCTTTCTCATAATCAATGAGCAGTGCGTGCAATTCACTTACTGTCTTCCCCACGCAATGCATATTGAAGTTCCTCACAAAACCATTAAAATCCTTGTTAAGGGATCTATTGATTAAGTTCACAGCCATATCATTGTCATAGGGTTTCTTAAGTGTTTGTAGTTGATCCATGAAACTTTTCATCTTCAACACATGAGCACTCACAGGTTCACCATCACCCTGCTTACAACCATGTAGAGCCTCCATCAAATCGTAAATCTCTACATTTGATGGTTTCTCATAGAGTTTCTTGAGTTCATCAATCATGTTCATGGGGAAATACTCTTCAAACTGCCTTTGAAGAGGTGTGGACATTGCCCCTAACATCATTGCGGCCACATCAATATGTTCCTTACAATCAAGATTCCATTGGGCCTTAGCAGCATCAGTTGCTGCGTCGCCTACAGGTTCTTCAGGACAAGGCTTTTTCAAGATTTCAAGTTGACCAGTCACTCGCAGGACAATCCTTAGTGAACGGTACCAATCATTGAAATTTTCCGAGCCAGTCAATTTTTCTCGTTCAAAATAAGTTTTGAACACAGAACGAAAGTTGGTGTTATCAGTTTGAGCCATTTCTACAGATAAAGAAAGTTCAAAACATTAGTATTTTTGATAATACTATTTTTCAAGAAAATTAAAATACCCAAGGAAATGAAATCCATAGAATAATCTTGAAAACTAGGATCTTCCATAAACATAGTTTCATCACATCAGTTGATCTGCTAGCAATGAAAGTACAATATGAGGTAACTTGTCGTACAAGTAATTGGCATAACATTTGTCCAATTCCTAGATTTATGGGATTTACAATCACAAAACATTTGTATTGTAAGCATGTTTAGTCCCCATCTTAATGCCTTGAGTCCAAGTCTCACTTCCTACTCAATTTAAGTCTTCTAACTTAAAAACTGCAAACTCACAAATCCATCACATCAGTTGATCTGCTAGCAATGAATTTATGAAATTTACCTCTCCATTGCAATCTCGCCAAGTCTCACTATGACGTAAATTACAACTTCAAGTGTTCTTAATTAGATGGCATTCAACTTAATTTTGTAAGGGTATTACTATTTTGATGTGATCAAAATAATGTATGAAGAAGCATGCATACAACTTCATAACATTGGTTTTACAAAACAATTTTATTACCAATTTGCTAAGAGTAAAATAACAAAGTTTTGATTGAGGTATCGGGTTCACCAATTAAAGAATAACCATCAATTATCGTCCACTATATCGTACTTTTGCATAAGCCCGAAAGCTTAGTGTTTCGGATAATCATTGTGGAATTGTGGATTATTCACCCTTAAGATGACAATGTACATGTAATGGTTGTTCGGTAAGTCTAATTTACACACAAACGAGCGTTAAGACAGAATGTTGTCTATCTAAGGCCACAATTTAATGCGATGCCAACCTTATACCCATCTTATAGTGTGTAAACTTCGGTCGAGCCTATTTAACCATTACGTACAAAAACATCAATCAACCAATTCTTTGAAATTTTAACTCTTAAAAACCAAAACAATTTCGCCATTATTTAGTCCGTATTATTTTTTCTATTCAAAAAATTACCCTTTCGTTTAAATAAACATGTCTAACACAATAAATAAACAAAACAAGTAATTTGCAAAAAAATAAAACAACTAAATAAACATATATACATAATCATAACAATTAAATATGTATAAAACATGTAGCCACATGCAAATCTTATTCAAAAGTCCTATTAATAATCATATCTAGGTGTATAACGTATAAATTTAATTAGGGCTTTCTTTTTCTTGGAAAAAGAGCCACATACATCGATAAATCGATTGCGTAAGCCAAAATTAAATAAATACCACATAGCACATAATTGATTACTTAATATTGGAGTCTTCCCCAATTCGACATCTATTAAAATTTACATGTTTTAATATAACTTAACCATTAATATATATAAGCAATTTAAACAATTTAAATCAACACAATTAAAAAATCCATGCAAACATGCACTTTTCATGGATTTAGCTTAACAATTAACACATTGCACCAAGATCGTTTACTAAAACGCATAAACAATTACATGACATCTTAGGGTTTCTAGTCAAATTTTAAAAAAAATAAAATCAAAAACCCTAAAAACCCCTTAAGGTCAATCGACCCAAAAATTAGGGTTAGGGAAAAACACATAAACCCTAAAAAACATGTAACTATACGAATCAAAATCCAATTTTTATGCGTTGCGATAATTAATTACACATTATAACGGCTCTAGATGCCACTGTTGGAATTATTATATCATGACATTCATATTAATAGACCAAGTACATCAAAGTGAGCATAAGCGGAAGCAATTATAATAGATCGAATAACATGTAATTAATTAATCATTAATTTAAATAGTAAACATACCGTAGTGATTCTAGCCCGAACAAGAATCAATGCAATCTTCCGGAACCAAGAACCCTAATTAGGGTTTATAAGGATTATAAGAATTACCCCTTACCGTTTTGTAATTCAATCCAAGAATCAAACAATAGTGTGTTTGATTCACGTTCTTGTACACACGTACTAATTCAAGAAAACGTTTATGCAAGTAATAACACAAAACCTTTTTTGGACTTCAAGAAAAACGAAACCCTTAGGGGTGTTCGGTTTTGGTTCGACCAAAGAAAAGAAGGAGAAGAGAAAACCCAATTTGTGTGTGTACAAGTTATGTGAAAACTCTTCACCTTGGGTTTGCTTATATACTAGACTTTACTTGGAGCTCAAGGCACAAAGGAGGTGGATCCTCCCTTTGGGCCGATCGGTTTTGGTGTCCCAAGAGGGATTCCGGAACCTTCTCTTGTTTCCATGTTTTGTCTAGTAATTACTTTCCTAATCTTCATTTAATAAATAATTAGTCATTAATCAATAATACTAATTATTATTAATTGTTTTGTGTTTAATAATTAATTATAACATTTTATAAATAATTATTACATTTTCTCTTCATACGTATTGTGTGCAATCCCGTGATCTCAAGTTCGATCCTAACACACGGCTATTATTATTTTGTCTATAAAACCAACAGCTTGAACCCACAACCTCTAGATTGTATAGAGTCCACCTCTGATGCTCACTTTTTCTAGTCACTAAAAGGCAATCATCAGTAGTGACTTATAGCAGAAATTACTAAGCAAAAGATTAGACACAAAACTGTCACTAAAGTAAAAAGGTGTCACTATTAAGCAATTAGCTAGACACAAAATTGTTTAAATGTTTCACTTACTAGTAACAAGGTGAGAGGATAGGCCCAATCGACGATCCTATACATAGTGACTCCAATGAGCATAGCTGCATAGAGGTTATATTTTGATCTTTTACTGATTCTATAATTCAGATTACAAAAGATTTGGTGATACATTCTAGTGTTACAAAAACATGATAGGTTTATGAACCCGTTAATATTTTGGGAGTGCCCTAAGAACATGCGAATCAATGTCGGGAGTAGACTACCTCGATTCACAGCAGAAGAATCATACAATTTGAGGAACTCACTCGATTTTCCTGGATTAAACTACTACATAGTAAATTATGTACAACATGTTTCTGAGGCCGTAACTGATAACTTGAATCGATCTTCTGACGCTCAAGCTCATTTAACATGTTCGTTATAGTACTCATCGCGTATTATACATGTTAAGTTATTGGTTCACCGATCTATTTTAACTTTGATGAAAATTGTTTTGAATTACAACAGATGAAGGAAGAGGATCCTTTCAAATTGGTGGAACAACTTGACTCAAGTTAGAGGGTCCTTATGTTAGTTTATGGACATTATTTTAGTAGTCGTATGTTAGGATCGAACTCGAGATCACGGGATTGCACACTTTACGTATGAGAATCGATGTTAAATAATTAATATATAAATAGTTATATTTAATTATTAAATCACAGATAAAGTAACTAATACGTGAGGGACTTATTAGTACGAAAACCAAACCCATGGGGTGTTGGTTGAAACCAGTCGAACATGAAAGGAATGGAGGGGTCCGAGTGTCGTTTTGTGAAACTTGAGGAGGTGATAGGCTCTAACTTGGAGAACAAGTTTGAGGTATATATAAACATCTCATTGGCTACACAATTAATAGACGATACTTAAATTCCTATACCAATCCAGACGCATGATATGGAGACTAACCATTCGCATGCATGAAGATTCTATTATTGCATGATATCTCATGCTACTTTATACGTATGAAAAGAAAAAAATAGATTGTTTTGCTTTTCATCTATTGCGAATGGCAGTGGTTTCTTTTAGTCAACAAATCAAAAGCATTACTTAGTGATTGATTGTTTTTATTTGTGATTCAAGAACTAGCATTCACATCGAATCGCTAATAGTACGTGTGTACAAGAACGTGGTACAATCACACTATTGATTGTATCTTGGATTGAATTACAAAAGAGGTAAGGGGTAATTCTTATAATCCACATAAACCCTAATTAGGGTTCTTAATTTGAAGATTGCATTCGATTCTTGTTCGGGCTAGAATCGCAAATGTATGATTACTTTTATGTTGATTAATTAATTACATATTATATGATCTTGTTGTAATTGCTTCCGCTATTCTCACTTGATGTGTTTGGTTTATTTTATATGATTGTCATGATATTATAATTCCAACAGTGGCATCTAGAGCCGTTATAATGTGTAATTAATTATCAAAACGCATAAAAATTGAATCTTGATTCGTTTAGTTACATGTTTTTAGGGTTTTTTGATTCCTAACCCTAATTATTTTATTGGGTCGATTTGACCTTTAGGGTTTTTAGGGTTTTGGTTTTGATTTTTAATATGATTAGAAACCCTAAGATGTCATGTAATTTGTTATGTGTTTTAGTAAACGATCTTGGTGCAATGTGTTAATTGTTAAGCATAATCCATGAAAAGTGCATATTTGCATGGATTAATTGTGTGATTATTTAAATTGTTTAAATTTATGAACATGTAAATTTATTAATAGATGTCGAATTGGGGAAGACTCCAATATTAAGTAATCAATTATGTGCTATGTGTTATTTGTTTAGTTTTGGCTTACGCAATCGATTTATCGATGTATGTGGCTCTTTTTCCATTGAAGAAGAAAGCCTTAATTGAATAAATGCATTATACACATAGACTTGATTATTAATAGGACTATTGAATAAGATTTGCATGTGGCTACATGTTTTATACATATTTAATTGTTATGATTATGTATATGTTTATTTAGTTGTTTTATTTTTTATTTTATATTACTTGTTTTTGTTTATTATAATGTTAGACATGTTCATAAACGAAAAGGGTAATTTTTGAATAGAAAAATAATATGGACTAAATAAATGGCGAAATTGTTTTGGTTTTAAGATTTAAAATTTAAAAGGATTGGTTGATTGATGTTTTTGTACATAGTGTGCGAAAGGCGGACCGAAGGTTGCCATCCAACGTACTTGTAGAGAGGGGTTATTAAAGACCATGCACCTACCGGTTCTCTACAACTGCCTGGTTGCCGACCCTAGACTTACCTATATCACTATATTACGTACACTGTCATCTTAAGGGTGAATTAACCACAATTCCATAATGATTATCCGAAACACTAAGCCTTAGGGCTTATGCAAAAGTACGATATAGTGGACGATAATTGTTGGTAATTCTTTAATTGGTGAACCCGATACCTCAATCAAAACTTTGCTATTTTACTCTTAGCAAATTGGTAATAAAAATGTTTTGAAAAACCAATGTTATGAAGTTGTATGCATGCTTCTTCATACATTATTTTGATTACACGTCAAAATTTAATACCCTTATAAAATTAAGTCGAATGCCATCTAATTAAGAACACTTGAAGTTGTAATTTACGTCATGTGAGAACTTGGCGAGATTGCAATGGAGAGGTAAATTTCATAAATTCATTGCTAGCTGATCAACTGATGTGATGGATTTATGAGTTTGCAGTTTTTAAGTTAGACGACTTAAATTGAGTAGGAAGTGAGATCTTGGACTCAAGGCATTAAGATGGGGATCAAACATGCTTACATTACAAAAGTTCTGTGATTGTAAATCCCATAAATCTAGGAATTGCAATATGATATTGGCAATTATTGTTCAACAGTTACCTTGTTGAATACTATCATTACTAGCAGATCAACTGATGTAATGGTACTATGTCAATTTGGATCCTAGCTTTAAGAAAATACTACGGTTTATATAAATATTTACCAATGGGTATATTATTTTCTTAAAGACCTAATTATTGAAAATACTGAAATTGAATTTTGTAATTCGTTTTAATGTATTAATGCAACGTTCAAACCGTAAACGCACTTTGGGCTTTGGTAAATTGTCCTAGTTCTGTTTTCAAACTAATGTTTGATTAAGAAATATTTACTTAAAAGACAAAAGTAGTCTCCTTTCTATGATGGAAGAGTGAGACACAATCCTATTCCTTTTCATGAATGAGAAAGGATAATAGGAATATTAGATATGTCTAAATTCTAATATAACTCATAGCAAATTTTTAATAGTTAAGAAAATTGCGTATATATATTTTCCATAAGGATTTCATCATTCGGTGATTAAATTCTTAGTAACAAATATGATATTTGGTTAACAGAAAATTATGTATGACATTTTATGAGTTATTATAATTAGAATCTAGACTAATTACCGCAAAATGTTTAAAGACAAACTAGTTGTTTTGACTATTTTATAGGTACTACATACATTGTAGGATGGTAGACCTATTAATGAAGAAATTGCATGCCCAATTTTTCAAGTTAATAGCATTTGGTGGATAGTCCATCATTTACGTAGTAGAATACACTCTTTAGTGCATGAGTAATTGTTACGTATGGACATTCAAAGGTGTAGGAAAGTTAAAAGCACAATATTGTTTTGACTGAATATGAAACATTTACAATGTTGTCAAATTCAGTGGGAGTATTGTGTACTTATTACTGAATAAGGAATTATTGTAATGATCTTTAATTCAGTGGGAGTTACAAGCTTTGACATCTTGGTAGCTAAAGATAATTACTTTCCAAATGTAGACACTCATACTTTTAAGGATAGTCTTGTACGTTTCCTTATTAGACATTGTTGTTCTACATCTACTTGTTATGCTAAAATCTATGACACAATCATATTGAACACATAAACAAATGCATGGCGTGTTGTTTATCAACTATATGAGGTTGTTCCATGCACAAGTGGGAGAAATGTTATCTTTAATGTGTGTAAGAAACAACTCATAAAGATATGATTTAATGGATTCTCTTGACTGCAAGGTAAGAGAATTACATTCTAATATGAATTATACTAATCTAATTCAAGAAACACTTTGTGTTACAATTTATGTTATGTGAGAGCTTAGCTAGATTGCAACAACAAGGTGAATTTCATATTTCATTACTAGCAGATCAACTGATGTAATTGAACTATGAGAATTTGCAGTTTCTAAATTAGATACCTATTAGAACATGTGTCAATATGATAGCAAGACTACTTTAATTTGTATATTTATGAATTCATGGAATGACATAAATTAATAAAGTAATCTAATGCTGCTTCAATCTGAATATTTATGTGTTCTTGGAATGACATAAATAAATGAAGAAATAATGTTATTTACATTATTGTGAAGTAATAAATTAACTTGAAATTACTATTGAAACCAAAAGATGGTGTTCAAAATTACTTTAGTTAAACATGTTTCATTGTAAAGATATAAACATAAAGTCTTTTAATTGTTACAAGACTTATAATAAAGTAAGACGTTATCTTGTTATGTTTTTTAATTAAGACATATACATGAAGTCATTAAATTGTTAAATGACTTATAACGTATAGTGGGATTATAACAGTTTATGTTTTCTTGTAAAGACATGGACATGAAGTGACTTTGTCAAAAGTACTTGTGTTATAAAGCATGTAATTGGCTTGAAAATTATTATACCATTAAAATGCATTAGTTGGTAAATAGACAAGTCAAAACGAATATGGTTATCTTAAATATTGTTAGATTGTCTCGCAATTTTGATACTAATGAAATACCAAATGTTTATGGTATGTTCAATTAGGAAAATCAAACTCTAGTTGTATTGTTTGATTAAAGATAACTATGACTACTTTTCTTCCAAAAGTTATCAAGGTTAGAATATTGAGTCTGGCTTGGACATATTTAATAAAACTCCAACCTAGAAGATTAATAAGACATCATCATATGATGGAATGTGATGAATGTGATGAATTACATTAAGTCTTAAATTGAAGTTCTAAATTTGTTTAACTGCTTATGAAGAGGTTATTAACAAATAAAGGTCATGAACTGTCAATATGTATTTGTAATATCCCAAAAGAGAACATTGTATTGTTGCTTTATTTGCTAAGTATTTAAAGATAGTCTTTAAATTACTAAAAGCAAGTGGGAATTTTGATCTTTAAAAGATAAAATTACAATATACATAATCTTCTAAAAATACACTAGTAAATATCATGATGAAGTTTGACATTTGAATATTAAATCTCAACATGATAATAAAGTTTGACATTTAAATGTTAAATCTCAAGATGATGGAATTATCATTCATAAAATAGCAATATATCTCAGATATTTGATTAATATGCTGAGAGCTATGATTTACAGGATTATTGTAAACCTGATAATCATTATGATACATTACCAAATATGAAATTGGGTAAAGTATACATGATATGAATGATTAAGATGCTGTCCATAAAGATAATCAATTTTAGAAATTTGGTTTATCTTAAATAGTTAGACTAGAAAATGAAGATGAGTTTCTTCAAAGATAAGGTAACCCTTGTGGTTTAAATCTTTGTATATAAATCATATGGACAAAATTGTGCACGTATTTAATGCATGTTTTATGACAAGATTATTAATCACACTTAAGCAATTAACTGTGATTGAATATTCTATTATAAACACATTAAATATATATAAAGATTATGATTGTCATATTTATGAAATTGACGATAGAATATCAAAACTCTTTCTTGAGTGATTACTTGAGCGAGGACGATAAGTAATCAAAAGGAGTTTATGAATTCAAATAAATCTTTAAAAGTGTACAAGGTGCAATAATCCATGGATGGATAAATGCATGCATTTAGAAGATTACTCTTATGTTTAATTATTAAATCCATGTTTTGATTTAAAATTGATATAAGATAATTTCTAAGTATTCCTAAAAGCTAGTGGGAGTATTATGTTTAATTTCTTAAATCATATATGTTGTAGAACATATAAAAGGTAACATTCCATATAAGTTAAAAAGTTAACTCTTAGTTTGGAATGAAACTTTACTTGTAAGATTTAGGAAATAAGACATACAACCTTGGAATGAATGTTTATTGTTGAAACATGTGCGGTAAATGAATCTAATATAACATGATATATTATTTAGAAAGTCTAAATGAATATGTATAACATGAATAAAATCTAAGTATGACTCAAAGATTTTTCATGAACATCATGTTTTGTTGTATCATGCTTGATTACAAGATGATTTGACAATATTAATATCTAATTAAAATGTTATTAGATAACTTGTGTAATATTCTTAAAAGAATATGTTTGATTATAGAATCACATCCTAAATCTGGAACAGCTTCCAAATTCTATAAATGAACAATTTTTCAATTGTTGTGAAAATTGTTATAGCCAACAAACTTGAAAGTTTGAAAGGCATCAAACATTACACAATAGTTATTAATGTTTACGGGAAGTTTTAATAACATATTGTTGTTGCATACAATGATGTTATTGGAATTGAGATGACACTCAATACTAGTTATGGTAAGGATTTTGTTCTTTGCTATATGTACTAGTTGTGTTTACTAAAAGCATAAGTTGCATTATACATTAAGAAAATAAGAATACTTTAAACTTTAAAATGTTTGGAAGTTTAATTATCATAAATTGGTGGTTAAGGATGTCTCACAATTTTATGAAATATAATATGGCATTATCAAAATAGTACATATAAGAATTTCAATTGTTGAATTCTTGAAACAAGTATTCTTAAAATTCCAATAGATCAAAGTTGGATGATTTATGTCTTGTCAACAAGTATGAATGTCATTGCTTGAGACATAATTCATCAACAAGAGTTATCATGCATTGATCTATTTAGTATTTGGATAAAAGATGTTAAACAATTATTATGATAAATTGAAATACATGGTATGTTTAATTTATAATATATTGTATCCTATATTTGTATGTTTAATCCATGAATAAATGTTATTCTAAATTGTCCGTTGTCAGTTAATAATATGGGAATATTATTAAATCAAGACAAATTTGAAGGTTGGTATAATATACTTAAAGTATATTGATGCGTAGTCATGCCATTTCAGATGATATTCAACGATACCGAATATAGGACTTATCCCAACTACATGATGTTACTTTATGGATTTTGTTATTAAGTAAATCATGAGAAGTTATCCTCAGACTTGAGATGCAAGATAAGTGTCATGAATGTAGTACATTTTTGTGGAACAACTTAACGCTCTACGTAACTGGTAGTCATAAGGGTTGTTTTCGAAAGTGTTACAAAGTTTGTGGGTTTTGCTTGTAGTCAAGATAGAATTTGTTCCTTCAAATTTATTTTTGGAGTTTAATACTGCTGGGCCCCTCGTAGGGTTGGTAAGATGCATGTGCGGCCGCACCCAAGATCTCCCCTGAATATGTTCAGAAGATTTGGTAATCTTGATCAATCATAAACAACGAGAAACAGAAGGGTTAATTAAGGAATGACTTTAATCCATATCCTTATTAACGTGGTATTAGAAACAAAAGGATGATAATAATGAGAAATCATTAAAAGGTTTTTCCAGGAGCCTTACTCGAGATCGTACTAGAGGCATCGGTGTGTTGCTAGACGCTAACCGATGTGATTACACTATTAAAATATGTCCAAGTGGGAGCTGTTAGTTTATGGACATTATTTTAGTAGTCGTATGTTAGGATCGAACTCGAGATCACGGGATTGCACACTTTACGTATGAGAATCGATGTTAAATAATTAATATATAAATAGTTATATTTAATTATTAAATCACAGATAAAGTAACTAATACGTGAGGGATTTATTAGTACGAAAACCAAACCCGTGGGGTGTTGGTTGAAACCAGTCGAACATGAAAGGAATGGAGGGGTCCGAGTGTCGTTTTGTGAAACTTGAGGAGGTGATAGGCTCTAACTTGGAGAACAAGTTTGAGGTATATATAAACATCTCATTGGCTACACAATTAATAGACGATACTTAAATTCCTATACCAATCTAGACGCATGATATGGAGACTAACCATTCGCATGCATGAAGATTCTATTATTGCATGATATCTCATGCTACTTTATACGTATGAAAAGAAAAAAATAGATTGTTTTGCTTTTCATCTATTGCGAATGGCAGTGGTTTCTTTTAGTCAACAAATCAAAAGCATTACTTAGTAAAAAATAGATTGTTTTGCTTTTCATCTATTGCGAATGGCAGTGGTTTCTTTTAGTCAACAAATCAAAAGCATTACTTAGTGTTTGATTGTTTTTATTTGTGATTCAAGAACTAGCATTCACATCGAATCGCTAATAGTACGTGTGTACAAGAACGTGGTACAATCACACTATTGATTGTATCTTGGATTGAATTACAAAAAGAGGTAAGGGGTAATTCTTATAATCCACATAAACCCTAATTAGGGTTCTTAATTTGAAGATTGCATTCGATTCTTGTTCGGGCTAGAATCGCAAAGGTATGTTTACTTTTATGTTGATTAATTAATTACATATTATATGATCTTGTTGTAATTGCTTCCGCTATGCTCACTTGATGTGTTTGGTTTATTTTATATGATTGTCATGATATTATAATTCCAACACCTTAACCATTGGATTAAAATCAAAGGTCAAGATGATGTGGTTTCTCTTTTAATCTTGACCTTTGATTTTAATCCAATGGCTGAGGATCCTCTAACTTGAGTCAAGTTACTTGAGAGGATCCTCTCCCATAGATGAAAGGAGTAGAGTAGCAATTGGTTCCAAGGTATAACTTTCACAGAGTTTTATTTTGGACTTCAAATTTATGAATATGGTTCTCATTTAATCTTGACCTTTGATTTTAATCCAATGGTTGAGGATCCTCTAACTTGAGTCAAGTTACTTGAAAGGATCCTCTCCCACAGATGAAAGGAATGGAGTAGCAATTGGTTCCAAGGTATAACTTTCACAGAGTTTTATTTTGGAATTCAAATTTATGAAAATGAGAAGGCAACCAAACTTCGTTTTACAGCGCGGATCGTAGTGGCTTTGATTATACCCTCAAGGGTACATGGTAGTTACATACTAAAAACAAAAGTCAGGAGTGTAACACATTTTAATGACATACATTTTGCTGATGCTTTGTAGGTGTTGACGAGCCAAACAATTCCTTGTTATCACTTCGAATAGTCCTCCAAGACGATTTTCGAGTCCAATAATATGCTGGTCACCTTTTAAAACTTCTACAAGGTATCAAGTAAACTAATTTTTACCTAAATTACTGAAATTAAACCATGAAGTAAGACGTGCAAGGATAGTTTTTGAATGAAATGACATGAATTTTTTTTATATAAATGTACTGTAGTAGGAGTGAATGTGAAAGGCTACATTGCATGGTCATTGTTCGACAGCTTCAGATGGGATCGTGGCTAAGCAGTTCGATTTGGGCTACATATTGTAGACTATGGCAGTTGAGACGATATCCAAAGTTTTCATCCATTTGGTTCACCAGTTTCTTGCGTATTCGAAGCTAGGATACACAAATATCGGCTATGCTCCAAATTCTAATCCTCTTAAAAACTTGTTGGACCCTTTTAGTTGGATGATCTTAACTACAAAGTTAATCTAACCAAGTTCCATGGTATAGCGATATAATGATTAATAACTAAAAGTAAATAAACGTAAAAGATAAGAAACAAGGTTTTTCAACATTTAACTCTTTATTAGAAATTAATCAAAAAGAATTATACCCAAGTGTTTGCGGAACAACAATTAGGATTGAAATGACAACACTGATACAAAAAGTTGTATTGGTCACGCCAATAATGTGTGACGATATGCATATAGTCACACACATTTTTTTCGTTGTGTGTCACCAAAGGTCCCGCCACCGTAGGTGAAATATGGTCACATTGTTGAGTTCGTGGCCTTTTCATAAAAAAAGAGTGACCAAAACCCCGAATATGTGTGACAAATTAGGCACAAGTTTTGTTGGATTAGTCATTATCAGTGACCTTAAACACTTTATAGTCACACGAATGTTTTTTAGAGTAACTATTTATCAACCTTTGGCCACATAAATATATAATATATGTGACATTTGAGATGATATATTCAAGTAAATGTGTATTTTCTGTGACTATTTCCCGTCATGTGGCCACATGAATACATAATAAATGTGATGCTTGTGATGATTTGGTCACACAACAGGTATTGTTTTTTTTAGTTAGTCACATACAATGTTTAAAAAAAAAAAAAAGTGGCCAAAAGTATGAATAAGTGTGACCATATGCTATTTAAAGAATTAAAGAGAAGAAATGTGTATTTTGTGTGACTGTTGTTCATCCAACGGCCACTTGAATTTTATGTTTGTGTGGCCTTTTGTAATATTTAGTCACACAAAACATCTTTGTTTTGGGTATTTATTCACATACAATTAAGCATCAAGTGGCCAAAAGTGTTAATAAATGTGATCATATGCTGTTTAAAATGAAAAAATGTGTATTTTGTGTGACTATTGATCATCCAATAGCCACATGAATTTTATGTTTATGTGGCATTTGGTAATATTTAGTCATTGTTTTTAGTTTACTCGTAACGTCCTTCTCCTTTTTATTCAGGTTATTTGAATGAATTTTATTTCAAAGAATTAGAATGTGTTGTAATTATAATCTGTTGGAATTGTAACTGATGAAATGTGTCATTGTTTTTAGTTTACTCGTAACGTAATGTAATTCAATAATAATAATAATAATAATAATAATAATAATAATAATAATAATAATAATAATAAAAAGTGATGTGTTTATAATAATAATAATAATAAATAATAAAATAATAATAATAATGATAAAATATAAATATTATTAATAAAATAATAATATTAATAATAAAAGTAATATAATATTAATAGTAATATTAATATTAATAATAATAATAATAATAATAATAATAATAATAATAATAATAATAATAAATATTATTAATAAAATAATAATATTATTATTTATTAAATAATAAATAATAATATAATAATAATTTTAATAATAAAAGTAATATAATAATAATAATAATATTAATATTAATATTAATATAATAATAATAATAATAATAACAATAATAACAATAATAAATAATAGTAATAATAATAATAATAATATAAAATAATAATAATAATAATAATAATAATAATAATAGTAATAATAAATAATAAAATAATAATAATAATAATAATAATAATAATAAAATATAAATATTATTAATAAAATAATAATAATAATATTTATTAAATAATAAATAATATAATAATAGTAATATTAATAATAAAATTAATATAATATTAATATTAATATAATAATAATAATAATAATAATAATAATAATAATAATAATAATAATAATAATAATAATAATAATAATAATAATAATAAGGAAAGTGTGACTGTGGGCGATTTTGGCGACGGGAAAGGATCCCCTTGATCCTGCTGTTCATCGTCTTCGTCCCCTCTCCCCACCCTTGATTCAACCTTGTGTTGGATCATACCATCTTCTTGGTTACTTCTTGTTAGGGGTTGCTGCGTCGGTGTTGGGTTGGCTTCACTTGCGTCGGTGTTGGGTTGGTTCTTGGCGAGTTTGTGGTAGAGACCTGGTTGGGGGTGTAACTGTTTCCGTTTGCTTGTGGAGAAGAAGCAGCTTGTGTTTGTCACCTTGGTATACATTTTTGCATAGCGATTGTCGCCTTGGAGAAGAAGAAGGGGTTAGCGGTTTGATGTGTAGGTTGGGGTCCACTGATATACATATTTGCATTGTGAGTTGTCTTTTAGTGGGGACCACTGATTGCGGTTTGTGCCAGTTTGTTTCATTAGATTGTAGCGAGTTGGTGATTAGCTTGGTGCAAAGTTTCAGTGGGTCCCACCCTGGATAGCATTTTGTCCATTTCTATTATTGACCAGCGAGTTGAATATTTGCCCTTCTCTTTTGTATTTCCTGCACTTGGTGATTGTGGACCCCACCTTTGGGTGTGGTTTGTTTATTATTAAGGACTTTGTGGTTTGTTTTTAGTTTTGGGCTTGCTAGACTCATTTTGGGCCCTTTTGACATACACAAACTTTGGGTGTTGGACTTATACCTTGCGTTTTATCCCGTGGGTTGACTCGTCTCTTAGTTCAAGTGTTTTTGTGGATTGGCTTGCGTTATGGCAATCACGCGATTTCATTGCCCTTTTGCGGGTTTAAGCGGTTGTCAAGATGGTAGTGGAAATGGGCTCACCAAAACCTCGCTGCTCGCTCACCTACGTGACCGTCACTTCACTAAGGATGCTTTACCTACCACTAAAAATTCCCTGGCTACTAATCTTACCATTTTTGAATCGGCTGAGGTCACTTTCAAGCGTATGGGTATTTGGTTGTGCGGAGTGTGTTTTAAGACACATACCCTTCGCTCTAAATGCCGACATGGATCTGATTGTGTGTCGCCCCCTGACTGTGGTAATGGTGTTGTTAGGGTCGTGTTGTTTGATCTCGCCAAGCCACCAGTTCTTTCTTCTGTTCAGCTTACTCTTGACAAGGGTTCGACTTAGGAGAAACAGTTTGGATTTACAATTGCTTGACACCTTGCTTTCCAAAGGGTTGCATACTGTCAAATCTATCCCTCCAAAGTGTCATTTGGGATTCGCCCGCGTACTGAAAGGAGCCCTTGATAAGGTGATCTGCACACCTGAGGATATTTCTTGTTGGGTCAGTCTATTAGTCATGCCTCTTTGTCTCCTGAAAACCTTTCACCCAAGGAGTAACATGGAGTGTAGATCGGCCTTTAAACGCTAACGCCAGGAAGAATATATCGCTAATGCCATTAGTTCCTGGGGTATGCCTGGTGGTGGGTTACAGCTTGTTAAAGCGGTTTTAGCAGAGCCCTCCCCTGCATGGTCTAATATTGATGACGAAAACTTGGACGTGGGGGAGCGTAATGTCAAACAATGTAAGAGGAAGGCTTGTGATGGCCATTATACTGCAGCTGCCAGAGTTCTTTCTTCTTCAGGTGTTGCTCCTTATAATGATACCACCCTTGAGGACCTTAAGGCTAAGCACCCCTTCAAGTCTGCTCCTTCTTTGCCGGATATACCGATTGATCATCATTGCCTCGTTGCACCTACTGCTGTGGTTCTTGATATGATCAAGAGCTTTCCCCGTGGTACCTCCTGTGGTTGTGACGGATTACGTGCCCAACACCTTTTGGATTGCTTTAGTGGTGCGGCTATGGCCATTTCAGATGAGTTAATCGATTCTATCACCCAGGTGGTTAATCTTTTTCTTGATGGTAAATGTCCTAGGGCGTTAGGTGAGTTCATTGCTAGCGCCCCCTCACACCGTTGATCAAACCTGGAGGGGGTATCCGCCCCATTGCTGTGGTGACTGTTTGGCGACGTTTAGTCTCCAAGGTAGGTGCTTCTATGATTGGCCACTCCTTAGACGTCTATTTGAATGATCTCCAATTTTGTTTCGAAGTACCTGGAGGAGGGGAGGCTATTCTCCATGCTGTGAACAGGTTTATTGAAGATCGTGGTGACGAGGAAGGCCTTTCGATGCTACTGGTGGATTTCAAAAACGCTTTCAACTTGGTTGACCGGGAGGTCATGTTACAAGAGGTTCGCCTGCGTTGTCCTGTCATTTCCCGTTGGGTTGAGTTTTGCTACTCTAGCCCAGCTAGATTATATTATGGTGAACACACTTTATGATCACACCAAGGAGTACAACAAGGTGATCCACTTGGACCTCTTCTCTTTGCGCTTGTGCTGCACCCATTGGTTTGCAAGATCAGAGACTCTTTTAGTCTTCCCCTTCAAGCGTGGTATTTAGATGATGGCACGATCATTGGCGATACTCTAACAGTTGGAAAGGTTTTGGAGCTGATTATGATAGATAGACCTCATTATGGGTTGCATCTTAATGTCGATAAAACCGAGGTTTTTTTGCCAAAGGAGGATCCTAGAAGCAGGCTTGCAGGCGTCTTCCCGCCTAATATTGCCCGACCTTTACACGGTGTCAAATTGTTGGGGGGACCTGCCAGTGTAGACCTTGTGTTTAGCAGTGAGCTTATTATGAAGAGGGTTGCTAAAACCATTGAGCTTATGGATGCTGTTGCTAAGCTTAATGACCCTCAATGTGAGTTGCTACTCCTTCGGGCATGTGCTGGAATTTCCAAGTTATATTTTTCTATGCGCACGTGTCCCCCTAAGGTCTTCGAGAGGGCTCAGATTGCCTTTGATGCGGCACTTCGTTCTTCTCTAGAGCGTATTGTCACTGCCTCTGGACCTGGTTTCGGTGAGTGGCAATGGAGACTAGCCACTCTACCTTTCGACCTAGGGGGCTTGGTGTATATTCTTCAGGTGACGTATTAAACTATGCTTTCCTTGCATCTAGACTCCAATCTACTAGCTTGCAGACTAGACTCCTCCGGCATTCTGACATCGTAACTTCTGGTTCCTCCTTCGATGAGGTCTTGCACGCTTTTAATGCGAAAATGGAAACTGACCTTTTAGGCAGCTCAAGTAAGATCGCTGCCCCCAAACTCATGAAGAAACTGGCAGACGTATATTTCACACGTGTTGCCAAAATGGCCGAATCCACCTTTTGCTTATCTGCTAGACAAATGGCTTTATGGAGATCGCAAAATGAGGACCATACTTCAGACTGGCTTAGGGTGATCCCAATCTCTGGGTTGGGACAGACCATGAATGCTAGAACTTACTGATGTGTGTTGTGCTATCGGCTGGGTATTCCCCTATTCTCTACTCAAATGCCATGCTCAGCTTACTCCAGGGTATTTGCGGGGGACACTTATGGAGATCATGCGATTTCATGTGCTGGTATCATCGGGATTAAACATCGACATAACATAGTACGTGATACCCTTATTAACATATGTTCTCGGTCGGGGATCCTGACTCGTAAAGAGGTTGACATCGGGTTATGTGGAAACAGGGACAAAACCTTATGCCCAGCTGATGTGTTACTCTATTCTTGGGATGATGGGCGGGACACATGTGTTGATTTAACAGGGGCTTCTCCCTTGACACAGACCAACATGGCTGATTTTGTACCGGGGCGCACGGTTGTTGAAGCTGCACAACGCAAACGGGCCAAGTATGAGACTAAATGCTCGGACATTGGTTATGGGTTCCTCCCCTTCTCATTCTCTTCATTGGGAGAACTTGAGAAGGATGCGGTGACATTACTAAAACGCGTCCGTAGATTCTTGTTGACTCAGGGCATTGGAGCACGGGCCGCTGATCATATTTTTAGTAGGATTGGCTTTGCTATTGCTAAAGGAGTGGGGGGCCAGCTTGTCTCTCGGCTCCCCTCTAATTTCTTGTAAATCCTATGATTTTCTAATGAAGTGATGTTTTATAATAATAATAATAATAATAATAATAATAATAATAATAATAATAATAATAACAACAATAATAATAATTATAATAATAATAAAAATAATAATAATAATAATAATAATAATAATAATAATAATAATAATAATAATAATAATAATAATAATAATAATAATAATAATAATAGGATTGGTTTCGCTATTGCTAGAGGTGTGGGGGCCCAGTTGGTTTCTCGGCTCCCCACCAATTTCTTGTAAAATCCTATTTATTGTTTAATAAAAGTGATGGTTTAATAATAAAAAATAATAATAATAATAATAATAATAATAATAATAATAATAATAAAAAGAATAATAATAATAATAATAATAATAATAATAATAATAATAATAATAATAATAATAATAATAATAATAATAATAATAATAAAATTATATAGACCACATGATATGACAAATTTTTATCATAAAGATTGGGTTTTTAATCGATAGGCGCTCACACAAAATCATTTTAATGTTCCAGTCAATCTATTTAAGATTCGCCAACGCGTTGGTTGTAAATCGATAGACGGTCACACACATATTTTACTACTAAAAAAAAGTTTTGTATAGATGCATGTAATTACTTTGTATTATACATTGGTTAACTATTTTTATACTATTCTTTATTATGTTTATTCTTACAAACTCTATATTTTCTAACATTTGAAACCACTCACAATGCTTATTAACATTTAAAGTTTAAAAATAAAAATAGAAGGCTTAGGAGCATTTAATGTGTAAAATTAAAATGATTACAATTAGGCACGAGTAATTAGTGCATTTCACATGCTAATGTGACGTTAAACTTGGTAAATTGCAATAATCTTTAATGTAATTAGACTTTCAAAATTCCCTAGGCGTATGTGCATCCCTTTTTAAGGCCACTTAGCTTTTTAACACACACTTTTTAAACAATCTTTAAAGATCGAAGTTATGGCTAGAAACAAGAAAACAAGGTGCATTTCATCAAAGAAGAAGCGTTCAAAGTAAGTACTACTAATTAAACTTTTGTACACGTAAACATTCAAATTTTGTAAAGATGTTATGTGTTGACTTGGTTTTTTTTTTACTAGTAGAAGTTAGTTAATTCATAATAATTTTGGTGTATTAAAAATTTATGAATTTATAAAAATGGTTATCAATTGGTAGATTTAGGTATTCAGTTATGAAATTGTGTTAGTTTACTACGTAGTAGTTTGAATGTTTTATTCCTTATATTTGTTATCTTCCTAGTACATAAGATCCGTGAAAAAAACCTTTACTCACCCATTCAAAACTTATATCATAAGAATACCAAAAGGATAATCTTTAATGTTAGAATGCTACATTATTATATCGAAAATTTTCGGCCCCCCAATCAAGACGGTCAAAAGGATAATCTATAAATTTATCAAAACGATAATCTGTATAAATTTATCAAAAGGATAATCTTTAATGTTAGAATGTTACATTATTACATCATAAGAATACCAAATTAAAAGGATAATCTATAAATTTATCATCTAATGCTTATTTGATTTCAGAAAACCAGAGAAGGTGTTTAACATTGAAGAGTGGTATGAGTCGTGGAGTTCTCGAAGAAACAAGGCAAGACGCAAAGCAAGTTTTCTTCAAATTAAGAAAGATGAGAAGGAATACAAGCGATCAAAGCCGCGGGTTGGTTAAGTGGAAGAGGATGCGGCTGATGTTGGTTTTTTGAGTGAGGAAGAGAGATTCGACTCCATTGACTACGATAATGTGCATTTGTCGTTTGATCCGAAGAAATCTCCAAAATTTAATTGTTAAACTTTTATATGTATGAACCTAGCTTTTTTTTACTTTTGTTATGGATAATATATATTTTTTTTGTTTATTATTATATGAATTTTAACTTTCTTGCTTCATTAAAGGTTGATTAAGCTTGATTTTTCGTCTATTCATTAAGCTTGATTTATGCCTAGCAACATTAATTTATGCCTAGCAGCATTAAGTTATGCCTAGCAACATTAATTTATGCCTAGCAGCATTAAGTTCTGAATTACTAGCATTCACCCAAATTCCAATCCAAACAGCTTTTTCTTTGCCTTTCCTGCAAAATGTTAGTCTAGAAACAAAGAAAACACAAGCCATAACATATGCACAATGATCACAACATCTAATTATATTTAGCAGTTCTAAGTATAACTAGCAGCATTATAATGGGGCAAATGAAGAGTCATGATCGACTAATAGTCTGAACTCAATTCATGCAATGAATATCAATTTAGACTCAAACTAGAGAGACTATAAAATCCATACCTAACCCCTCAAAATTACATAAGTTATCATAAATGTGTGACCATATGTATCGAATTGTGACTACACATAAATAATGTGTGACGAAATATGACTATGATTTAGACACCTAAATAAATACTTCGTGTGACCATATATAACATCTTGAATTTAGTCACACAAAAACTCAATGTGACTAATATCAAGGTTAATGATAACTGAGTTCACATTTTGCTATAAATAATAGTCACATAAATATTTCATAATGTGACTATTTTGAATGTATTGGTCACATATAATACCCTTATAATGTGGCAATAAACATAATTTAGATACACATTTGTGATATGGTATGACTATTGTAAAGCCTATGGTCACATGATCGTGCTACAATTAAATGTGACTATACACATTAGGTTGTGGCAAGCAAACATACACTAGACTTTAGACACGCATATTAACTTACATGACCATATGTATCGAATTTTGGTTACACTTAATCATGTATGTCTATGGTTTAGTGTGACCATATATGACATTTGGTCACACTCTTCAAGTGTGTGACATATATTTGTCACTTTTAAATGCATATCGTGACTAACGCTTCAAAATTACTTTTCAGTTGTCTCACATTTCAAATTCATATGTGGCTAAATATTCAGCAAAGAATAGCAGTCACGTTTAAATAATGTGTGACAAACTTGACTATATAATTTAGCCACATACATAATTACTTCATGTGACCATATATCAATTTTGGTCACACTCTTCAATTGTGTGACATATATTTGTCACATATGTATATCTATAGTGTGACTAATGTTTAAAGCTGATTTGTATATGTCACACGTCCTTAATTAAAAGTGACTAAATAATTGAAAAATATTTACCAGTTACCCTCTAGTCACATAAATACACAAATGTGTGACATATATCTTCCGAAATGGTCACACAAGTTGGATCGAGAGTGGCTGTTTATTTTATTCTCGCACATTTAGTCACGTAAATATGTTACAGTGTGACAGTTCAAAATCGACCATGTGTGACAAAAGGCAGTTTTTGTACCAGTGCAAGTATGGTGTTACTCCTCACTAAACCCAAACTAAGTTTGAGTGACAACTTGAGATCCTACTGAGCTAACTCAGGGATTGTGTTGTTCTTTGGAGAGAGTAAAGATTTGGTTTGTGAATGTCCAAGCATTTAGTGCACAAACTTAATGTTTACATCTCTCTTATTCTCTATTTATACACATGTATATTCTAACAGATACCTAGGAGACAAAGACTATAAGAGAAATATTACATCATCCTATATTGGACAAAATACATAGGTATTTTGTCCTAGTTACAAATGGCTATAACTAGTAAAGAGAAGGGATGCCTTCTGGTCTTCAGTGTTGACACACCTCTTTGTTTTATACCCTTTCAGGGAAAGTTGACCTTTGCTTGATAAGGACCATTCCTTATCCATTCAAACTTATCCTGCCTAATCCCGCATTTACTTCAGTCTTTGTATCTTTAGTCTTTGTTCACTCAGTCTTCTTAGTTGGTGAGGAGTCATGGGGATTCAGTGAGCTATTGTCATCACTCACTGAATCCATCATCTTCTTCTTTGGCTCAGGTATCATTCACTGAGAACCGCCTCACTGAATGGTGAACCTTTCATCATAGATTCGTCCTGAGTGTCTTGAGGATGACTCACTGAAAGACTATGCATTCAGTGACTTGTTGAGTGTTTACGGTTATCAAACACTTAGGATATTTTATGTTCAAATCCTAGTTTAAGGAGTTTGGGTTTTAACAGACCCAACAGTCTCCCCTTATTTGGATATACAAATAGCCTAAGTGTTTCTAGGTTCAGTGAGAGATATCAAAGGTATTTATCTCTACTGACTGAATTACTAAGTAAAGTTCAGGACACTGGATGTTAAACAAAACATCAAATATTATTCATAGTTATTATAATCCTAAACAAAACAAAGTAAAATAAAAGATAGTTGTTGCAGATTCATTCAAGCTTCAAAACTTCAATCCTAGGGCTTCAAGCTTTTGTCGTTTAGACTCTAGTTCATGCTTGTCAAGGTGCTCTTGAATCTTGATCATCATGTCATGGCAGAACCTGGCATTAGCTTCATTCCTGATAGGGTTGGCCTTAAGGAAGTATCAAAGTATAGCTTTGATTCATGCTTGATCAATATCTGCCCATCTCTAGAAGGCTGGATCCACATACTTATCAGTGAAGAAGAGATCTCTTTCAGGTTTCTCAATGACCCAGTTGTTCACAAATTTTTCTCATTCAGGGAGGGCTTTGTTACAGTTAAGGCCAGGAGCACTGATCTCAGGTTCAGTCTCAATCTTCTTTCTCTTCCTTCTTAAGGATTGAGATGGGGCTTCCTGAATGGCAGAAGCAGATGCTGGAAGCAGTGAAGGAATGCCAAGTTCTTCATGCTTCTTGGCTAATTGATCATACCTTGTCCTGAGAGATTTCATCAGGCTTTTGACAACGACATTACTTTTCTTTGCAATTATAGGACCCAACTCATCTAGTTCAGTGATCCCAAATTCAGAGAGTTTGAAGGGATCATGAACTTCAAAATGTCATTTTTCTTGACCCCTGCAGACGCTGAGAACTGCTAGCTTGGTATTCTGATGGATCTTGACATCAGTGATGGGTTCAGGGTTCAATCTCTGTGTCATGATCCATTTATACCTGTCAATGTTTTGTTGCCTGACTTCAGCAGATTTCTTCAGTCTGGCATCCCTTTTCTTCTTAAGAGCAATTATGGCAGCATCCTGAGCCTTTTAAACTTTTCTCCACCTTCCCTGGCAGCGAGGTCTTGAGGTTTCAACCCAATAGCTTCAGCCTCTTCATTCACTATCTCAATGAGAGTAGCCTTGCTTGCTTGTTCCTCCAATGCTACTTTCCTCAACATCTCTACCTTATCCATGTGAGCTTGGATTTCTTCCTCAGTCGTCAGATAGGTTACACCATTAATTTTATAGGGGACCCTGATAGGTTTATCAGGATCACGCCTAACTTCTGAGGAGGCAAGTACCAGTCATGTTGTGGGTTCAGACACTGTAGTAAGAATGCCCTTGCCCTTGTCCAGCTGGTTTTTTGAGAAATTAGTTGTTTCTGGAGGTTGATATGAGTAGATAGGAGTAGCCTCAGTGATATGCTCCCCCTCAGTGTGAGAAGGAGCTTGTCCTCTTGAAGCAACATCAGTAGCCTTTGAGGCAACATCAGTAGCCGTTGGTTGACTTGTAGAGGATCCAGGTACACTAGTAGAAGGAGCTTCAGTGACCCTCTCCCCCTTAACTGTTGTCGAAGCCATAGTGAGGGCAAGAGTTGGTGGATCCACTGAAGCAGAAGAACCCTTGAAGGCCTGATAGAGTTCAGAAAGCATGGTCTTGATGTCAGAAGTATCCTTTTGTAGTGTAGACATCTTGGCATCAAGAGAAGCCTGAGTAGACTCAATAGCAGACATCCTTGGCCCAAGATTCCAGGCCAAAGAGTTGGAAGACTTAGTACATGCACCCAAGTTTTTCTCCATTAAGCTCAAAGAGGAACTGATGGAAGCCACTAATGATTGAAGACCCTGAAGATTTGCAGACTTCAGAACATTTACCAGCTCAGTGAATTGAGCAGAGTTTTGCTGGTAGGTTTGAGCATCCTGAAATAACTTCTTGTTGAGCTCAGGGTCATCTTTAAAATACTTTTGAATAATTGCAACGCTCTTTGTAATTTGGCCTAGCGTAGCATTAAACTTGCTGAGATGACTATCAAGAGTTGTCAGGGAGAAGGAAATTTCTGCCTGTTGTTCCAAGGTGTTGTCATGAAATGCTTCAACAGAGTCTCTGAGGTTGAAGTAGTGAACGGCTTGCTCAGTGTGGATGTCAAACACATCATCAGTGATTCCTCTGTAAATGACATTGCAGGCCTTGCTCAAGAACTTCATCAGTTTTCTCTTAGTAAGAGGCTCGGAGTCATCATACTTGGCTAGTCTGGCTGGGGAGGAAGTCTCAGGTTTAGCATCCTGAGATTTAGATTCTTCCTCTTGTGGATGGAAGGGAGATTGATGTGAATGTTCAATGGCAGTGGCATCAGTCTCCATATCATCTCCAGCCTCTTAAAATTCTTCCTCACTAGCTTTGCTCATATCATCATCTGAGTCAAGAACTGCCTGAAAAGTTGCCATTGAATCAATCTGCAAGAAGAGGTTAATCGGCTCCTCTTCATAAGAAGACTTGCCTTGGTTGTGGTCACTCCCTGACCCCTCTAATCCAGCAGACTGGGATTTGTCTGCCTGGTCCTTAGAGTCAGTTTGTGAAGAATGCGCAACTCCATGGGGGGGGGGAGGGGTTGGTTCCATAATTACTTGACTAATAAAGTCAATTAATTTTTCCCACACCTTTGCGATGTACTCATTTTTAGTACACGATACCCCTAGTACACCCCTCAGAGCCTATTTTTTCGTTTCTAACTTTAAGCATCTTACTTAAAGATAGAATTTGTTAACAATCCACCCCAAATGTACACCCAAATCGCCTTAGCCTTCCGTGTATGCACTCATCTTTAGTACATTATTGTTATTTGTTTAAACCCTTAGTTAATTGTCTAATTGATTACATGGTTGCTAAGTCGAGTCATATCTTGTACATATTGTTTTGGGACGATTGGGACTCATGGGAAAAGTACTAATGTTATGGAGTAATTGGGGAAGACGTCAATTATTACCCCATATGTGCGTTAATCTTAAAAAGTACTCCAAGTGTTTTGATTATCTTAATTTGAGTCATTAGAATAGTTGATTGTAAAGTATGTAAAAATTCAAGTGTAAGGGGAATGTAAACCCCCTATGATGTATTATTTTGAATGGTATGGTAAGAGTGTATGCACAAAAAAAAAAAAAAAAAAAAAAAAAAAAAAAAAAAAAAAAAAAAAAACGGACTACCATCCCTTTTCCTTCTATGTTTATTTTATGTTTTTGTAGTTTTCATTAGCTTAAGTCGAGTCGAGTCTTGGCTTAGCAACGCCATATTTTACTTGTAATTAACCAAGATGATTAACTCGCCACCAGTAAAGATTGCCTTTATCCAACAAAACCGTGTTTATCATGTCCCTACACCTCACGTTATAACCCTTTTAAAAGACCTCTTTGATAGTTTATCTTAGGTGCTTACGCCAAGTGGTGGAGGTTTGATCCTTTCCCAAGCCTATGGTAATCTATTTGCTATGACAGGTTGTGAGAGATGTTTTCCATTTCCATATTGTGATATATGCATTTATTACACACGAGAGATGTGAGTATCTAAACGCTATTTGTAAGGTGATAGTGTATAATTTTTGTGCTTGTTTTTGGTTGAAGTGGAACGATTATTTGTTGTAATTACTTTTATATTAGTGTTAAATGACCCCTAGCTTGTATTTTGATTAGAATAAAAGTGCATTTACTTGAGGACAAGCAAATCTCAAGTGTAAGGGTATTTGATAAGGCAAAAATTGTACTGCTTTTAGGTGGTCATTTAAGCCCAAATTCGAGATTATTTGATCAATTATTGCCCTAAATTGTTACTTGTGTCATTTTAGGTACTTTGGAGAATAGATCTGGAAAAGGAAGCATTTTGGATGATTATAGAGCGAAAAAGTGAAGAAAATGACAAAGTCTCCAAATCATACTGAAATTGGTACCTGACGGAGTCAGGAATTGTACGTGACGCCGTCAATCATTGGCAAAGAGGTGGATAATTAATTATAACGAGACGCGCCAGAACGTTTTGGGCAAATAACACGTGATGGCGTCACCTAGGCCGTCACGAACAAAATACAAGAGACGGCCAAGAGACAAGTTACACATGACGGCGTCAGATCTGGATCTAGCAATACGAGAAGAATTATGGCGGCGAGTTGACGGAGTCAGACCTATAACGTGACATCGTCAGACCCAAAAATCTATATCTAGTTTTCTAATTTTCATTTGTAAAAGAGGAGAATTTCGAGGAGAATTTTGGGAGAACTTGGGACAAACCCTAAGTTGAATTTTACAGGGTTTTTCACCCAACCTTCATACATGTTTCAATAAAGATGAGTCTTCCAATAATCATTCAATATGTCTATGTGTTGTTTGATTCTATCTTATGCTTGTCTTTATTTTAACATGCTAGGCTAGTTTTTTTTTTTTTTTTTTTTTTTTTTTTTTTTTAGATGTAATGAAACCTAGGTATTGATTATTGGTTGATTATTTGTTTACAATTGTTATGGATGAATGATATCGAGTTAGGCTTAAAAAAAATGGCAGACTTCCAATTGGTAACATGCTTAAACGTCTTAAGAAACATGAATCAGATGTGTACTACGATTAATTGGTTGTATTCAATGCGTAAGTGACTACTAAGGAGGCCTTGTTAGAAGCTAGTTGTCGGCTCGACATAGGAAGAGGTAAAAACTTATAGAGTTAGGGAAGATCGTACACGGCCCTACGAATGGTATTAAGGAATATAACCTGTCATCCATCCAATTGTAACAAACTAACCAACTAGTAAAAGATAGCTAGGGAGTAGTGAAATCTAATTAAACACGTTTCTCCCATTATTGTTTTTCTCCACATTTACTTTCGTGTTATTTTATTTTATTGCATTTGTAGTTAATTGGGTTAGTTGACTAGCAACTAATTCCGCCCATCTTCCAAAAACCGAGATTTTTACTTGCTTTCAAAAAAACCATAAAAATACAAAAATAATCTTCTCTCACCTCTAGACCTAGTTTAATTAAGTTTTAACCCTAGCGAACACTATTCTTTGAGTTGAACGATCAATCCCCCGGTACTTGCCACTACACTATACTACATCGATCAGGTACACTGCCTGGTGGGGATTGCAAGCTTCTTAAGATCCCTTGAGAGGTAAAACCTTTTGCAAGGTTGCAAAACCGCGCATCATGTCACAAAAAATATCAAGTGATATTATTTTTGAGGAAGGGCAATTAATGCCTAGTGGGATAATTGGTGATTATGTGGGGACCCGAGGTGTGGATGCCAGTGAGGCAGAGACATATATTCTTATATTAAATAGGAGATTTAGTTACCAACCTAGGACATTTACTAACTAGATACTTAGAGCATTTAGTTGTGCATTGAATTGCATTAGTAAGTGTCATGAGCCCCCTGAATGAGATATCATTCAGTGTGTGAATGTTTTTGGGTAGGTTATTCAGTGCTGTGAGAGGTGTTTGGTGATGTTGAAGGGGTTCACTGAGGAATATTAATGATCAGGGACTAGAGAGAGTATATACACTATGTTAGGATATTTTTGATCAGTTAGTTGATTATCAATATCTAATATACCTAGTTCTGCTTTCAGTCTGGTGAAAATAGGTTCATCCAGGGTTTTTTGTAGATATCAACTAACTGATATTCAGTGGGAATGAAGTGTAATTCAATGTCTCCTTGCATGATATGGTCCCTGATGAAATGATATCTGATATTAATGTGTTTTGTTCTCTAATGAAGCACTGGGCTGTTTGAGATAGCTATTGCACTTGTGTTGTCATAAAAGATGGGTACCATCTTCTAATGAATGCCATAGTCACTGAGTAGACTTTTCATCCATGACACATTTGCACAACAACTTGCTGCAGCAACATATTCAGCTTCTGCTGAGGACATTGCAACCGATTGTTGCTTTTTAGCATTCCAATAGACTAACTTTCCTCCAAGAAATTGGCAGGAGCCTGAAGTGCTTTTTCTATCCATGTTGCATCCTGCATAGTCAGAGTCTGAGTATCCTTTTAGACCAAACCCTAAACATTTGGGATAGTATAGTCCAAGACTGGAAGTACCCTTCAGGTATCTCAGAATCCTTTTGACAACAGTGAGATGTGATTCTTTTGGGTCAGACTGATATCTAGCACACAAACATACTGAAAGTTGAATATCAGGCCTCGAGGCTAGAAGATACATCAGTGACCCAATCATACCTCTAAAGAGAATTTGGTTAACTGGTTTTCCAGTACGGTCAAGACCTAAGTTATTTGGAGGTACCATTGGTGTTTTCACTGAGGCACAGTCACTGAGGTCATACTTTTTCAGTAAGTTCCTAGTGTACTTTTCTTGACTGATGGATGTGCCTTTTTCAGTTTGTTTGGTTTGTAATCCAAGAAAGTAAGTGAGTTCACCCATCATACTCATTTCAAACTTCTTTGTCATCAGTTTTTCAAATTGTTTACAAAGTTTGTAGCTTTTTGAACCAAATATGATGTCATCCACATACACTTGGACAAGAATCACATCCTTCTTTGTCCTATAGGTAAACAATGTATTGTCTATCTTGCCTTTGACAAACTTGTTTTGAATCAGGAAGGCTGAAAGAGTTTCATACCATGTACTGGGTGCTTGTTTCAGTCCATAAAGGGCTTTGTTTAGCTTGCAGACATGGTTGGGAAATTCACTACTTTCAAACCCTGGAGGTTGTTGCACATAAACATCTTCTTTAAGGATACCATTCAGGAAGGTACTTTTTACATCCATTTGATAAACTTTAAAGTTCATGTATGTTGCATAGGCTAGGAAGATCCTGATGGCTTCCAATCTAGCAACAGGTGCAAAGGTTTCCTCATAGTCAATACCTTCCTGTTGATTATATCCTTTTGCAACAAGTCTAGCCTTGTTTTTGATGACTGTTCCACATTCATCAGTTTTATTTTTGAAGACCCATTTCAATCCAATGACATAAACACCCTGGGGGCATTCTACAAGTGTCATGAATTTGTTTCTATCAAACTATTCTAGCTCATCTCTCATGGCCTGAACCCAACTTTCATGTTTCAGGGTTTCTTCAACATTCTTAGGCTCTATGTCAGAGAGAAAGTCAACATAGAGACATACATTGGCTGAGGTAACTTTAAGTTTAGCAGCCATGCTTCTAGTAAGCATGCCTTCAGTGGGCTCACCAATGATGTTAACAAGTTCTATTGTTTTGGACTTAGTCCATCTATCCTGAGGTCTAGGACAAGAGCTAGAACTTGTAGAAGCCTGATTTGTTAGAGGCGTGGGTTCAGTCACTAGAGCTTGAGGTGCTTCAAGATTTAGATTTTCAGTAACCTCACTATGAACAGTTTGAATTGAGGGTTCCTGAACAATTGGTTCAGTGGCTGTAGTCTCATTAGAGACTTGTTGAGTTTCTGTGAACTCACTGTTGGTTGGTTGAGGTAAATTATGAGGATTGATGAAGTATAAGATGTCAGCATCAGCTTGGTATTGAGTAGAGGGATTATTCTCAGGGTGATACTCATCAGGAGGATATATTGATGAGTCATCAATACCAATATCCTTAATTGAGGAGTTTGAGAACCTGATAGCTTCAGTAATCTCATCAAAGGTGGCATGGAAGGTTTCTTCAGTCTGTTGTCTCCTTGTATTGAACACCCTGAAGGCTTTTGAGACAAGGGAATACCCTAGAAAGTAGCCATCATCAGCCTTGGCATCAAATTTTCCAAGATGATCCTTATGATTATGAATAAACACAGGACATCCAAACACATGGAAATAGCTGATATCAGGGATTTTTCCTTTAAATAACTCATAGGGAGTTTTGCTATGTCTCTTAACAATGATGGACCTGTTTCATCTATAGCACGCTGTTTTAACTGCCTCAGTCTAAAAATGTTTGGAGAGTGCAGATCCACTAAGCATTGTTCTTGCAGCCTCAATGAGGGTTCTGTTCTTCCTTTCAGCAACACCATTTTGCTCAGGAGTATAAGGAGAAGAGAAATTTTGAGAAATCCCTTTCTCATCACAAAAACATTCAAGGTCATGCTTTTTGAATTTAGTCCTGATTTGTTTGACCCTGATTTCATTTTGGTTTTCAATCTTCCTGATAAAGGACATGATTGTTTCAGCAGCCTGACTCTTTTTGGTCAGGAAGTAAACCCAAGTGTATCTTGAGTATTCATCTACAATGACCAGAGTGTACTTCTCATGGTGGATTGACATTGGACTGATAGGTCCAAAAAGATCCATGTGAAGCAGGTGTAGACAGCTAGTGATAGAAGAATTTTGTTTGGTTTTAAAGGATGCCATGTGGTGTTTACCTTTTTCACAGGCAGGGCAGGGTTTATCCTTAGAGAACACAAGTGATGGTAAGCCAATGAGATTTTCAGTGGAAAAGTCTTTTATGCCAAAGCCAAATGAGGGTTTCAGTGGCTTTAGCTAAAAGACATGTTCCATTCTGAGTGAGTGAGGACATATCTAAAACATAGACATCCTGCCTTCTTGGTGCAATAATAACAACTTCTTTGTTTATATTAAAGATGGTTCCTTGCTTATCATCAAACTGAACTATGTACTTAGCATCACATAGTTGACTGACACTGACCAAGTTATATTTATGACTATTAATAGTAAAAACTATTCCACTACAGTTTACTGAACCATAACCTTCAGTGAGACAAGATGAGTTATCAGCAAATACCACCTTAGGTCCTGGTTCCTTTACATATTTGTGCATATATTCCTTCACGCCAGTCATGCTTCTTGAACATCCACTATCAAGATGCCAAACTGGCTCCCTGGCATGTCTCTTCACAAATGTAAATTGAGTTAGTTTTTCTTGTGAACTTACTTTCTGGTGGGTTTAGCTTTAATGGCCTTTTTGAACTGAGAAATTGATCCATGATCAGTGGTAGTGTGAACAGTGCTTCCACAGATTTAACATTTGGAAGATGAGGTAGGTTGAGGTGTTGGTTTGTTGATGCCTCTTCTTGCCTGAATGACCTGTTCATGTCCTGACCTGTCATGTGTAGGGTCACCACAGTTATCACAACATGGATACATCAAACAATCATCAGGGAGATGATCATTAAATCCATAGTGAGTACAAGGTGAAAAGGGCTTTGCCTTTTGCCTTATCTGTTTAGAGCCTGAGGCATAGTCAAAAGACTGAGCTTTGTAGTTGGATGTTACACTGGATGAGACTGTGTAAGATAAATGATCAGAGGTTCTGTGATCTTCCTTTTTGCATATCATGCAGAAAAGAATTCTATAACAGTCATCACTGGAATTAGTGGTATAGTTACACAATTTACATCTCAGCTTTGGCTTAGATGTAGCTTTTGATTTAGTGGAACTTGAGGAAGCTGGTTTAATTTCCTTACCACTGGGTTGAGGAGTTTTCTCAGATGATTCAATATTTTCACTCAGCTTCCTAACAAGTTCAGCCAACTAATCATATTTAGAATCAGGGTTGTCAGTGATAGCCTCAGTAGAGACTGAAGTTGTTGAGTCATCAGTGGGAACTGAGACTTCAGTGATTGGTCTTTTTAAGATTGTTCTTCCTAAACTAGCCTTCTCTCTCGGAGAGTGTTGAGTGTACACCAAAGGTGTTAACTCAGAGCTTGGTTCAGCTCCCTGAAGAACTTTTAGAGGTGGTAGTGGAGTTTGTGACTTTGATTCAGACTCAGTGATGGGCTCAGTATGACTAGGTTCATTAGTGACTCCAAGCATCTGCGTGATGGCCTGACTTTCAAGTACCAAAATTTTTCCAGTGTTGAAGTTGGGTAAATTACTATCTGGATTGATTCTTTCAATCCAGTCACTAGCTTTTGGTCCTATCTCCTCATTACAGGAAATGCCAGCAAGCAGAAATTCTTTTTCACCAAGACTCTCACTGGATGATTTTGTGTGTTGATTCTCACCAATAATAATTTTCTTATTGCTTGGTGTGAGACTCACTGAATCAAAGACTTTGGGTTTTTCTGAGTCCAGCTATGTATGACAGCCTTTTCTTTCTTAAGTTCATCCTGAAGAGCTTGATTTTGTTTTACAGGTTCAGTGTTTTGAATTTGAAGTGTAACAGCCTCAAGTTTGGCTTGTTTTAAAAAAAGTAATTCATCTCTACACTTATTTAACTCAAAAACTAACTTATTTTATTTTGAAAACAAATTTTTTCTTTGCTCTTCAAAAAACTTAAGATCGACATTTAAATAGTTCAAATAAGATTGCCAATCAGCATTATCATCCATAGAAAGTAAACTGTTTACCTTTTTCATGGTGATGTTGACCCATTCTCCATTTCTAGCATGGCTTTTTCCAACTGCCAGCTTGTTATAATCAAAAAGTGCCATCAGTGCACTGACCCTTACTTCTTCATCAGAGGAGACATCTTCTTCATCCCAATCAAAGGCTTCAGCAACTAGTACCTTATTCTTTCCCTGAACAGGTTTGGATGGTGCAGCCTGAGGTACTGAGGGTGTGGTCTCAAAGAGAGCAAGTGTAGCTTTAGCTTTTCTATACTTAGCTTCAAAATCTTTTTGAACATTTGTGTTTTGAAAATGTTGAGTGGACTGAAGCATTTTTGGTTGAAACTTGCTAGTTCCTGAAGAAGAACTACTACCAGGAAATTTGTATGAAGGGTCTGAGGGTGTTTTTGAAAAACAGTCTTTAGCAAAGTGACCTTTTTTACCACAGTTGAAACACTTAATGGATTCATTAGCCTTAGCTTTTTGAAAATTAGATTTGTTTCTTTTGATAAAACGTTTTGAGTTTGCTAAAAGAGCTCTTTCTTGAAATTCAACATGGAGATCATTGAGATACTCTTCACTGGTTCTTTCATCAACCTCATCATTAGAATCATCTTGAAAATCTTGCACAACACCATTGGAATAGAATGCAGTAGATATGGGTAAGACAGTCAGGGCCTTTTTGGTTTCTTGAGCTTTACCATGGAATCTTCTGGTGATTAAGTTGTCTTCATAGACAAACTTCCCATAAATCTCAGGGAGCTCAAGGTCCTGAATATGATTAGCATTCCTAAGACCCTGAGAGAAGTTTAACCACTTCTCAGGGAGACTGTTGACAAAGCCAACTGATGTGCGGGATTACGCCCTCACAAAAGGTTTTACTTCTCAAGGGATCTCGAGAAGCTTGCAATCCCCGCCAGGCAGTGTACCAGATCGTTGTAGTATACTATAGTGACAAGTACCGGGGGATTGATCGTTCAACTCAGGAATAGTGTTCGCTAGGATTAGACAATCTACTAAACTAGGTCTAGAGGTGAGGGAAGATTCTTTTTTGTATTTTTATATGTTATAAAAAGCAAGTAAAATCTCGGGTTTTGGAAGAGTGGGCGGAATTAGTTGCTAGTCAACTAACCCAAATTAACTAAAGATGCAATCAAACTAAAATAAAATAAAACTTAAACTAAATTGTGGTGGAAACAGTAATGGGAAAAGCTATGTTTACTTAGATTTTATTACTCCCTAGATATCTTTTACCGGTTGATTAACTTGTTACAATTGCATGGATGACGGGTCATATTCCTTAATACTAGTCGTAGGGCCGTGTACAATATTCCCTAACTCTATAAGATCCTACTTCACTCCTATGTCGAGCCGGCTAAGAAGCTCTTAACATGGGATCATTAGAATTCATTTATGCATTAAATACAACCAAAAATAATAGTACACCTCCAATCATGTTTCTTAAGACGTTCAATCAAGTTACCAATGGAAGTCTGCCAGTTTTCTTAAGCCTAACATAGAATACATTCATCCAAAACAACTATAAACAAGCAATCAACCAATAATCAACATCTAGGTTTCACTACATCTAAGCAAACACAATAAAAACCTAGCCTAGCATGTTAAAAGAAAGACAAGTGCAAGATATAATCACACAATACATAGACATATTGAATGATTTGGATGAATACTTATCTTTATTGAAATATGGAAGAATCAAGGGGTGGAAACCCTTGAAAAAGCTGCAAAGTTCGACCTAGGGTTTATGAAATTCGTCCCTTCAAAGTTACCCTAATATTCCACCCTTACAATGAAAAATTGCAAAACTATATATAGATTTTACAAGGTGACGGCGTCAAGAACAAAAATCTGACGCCGTCAACTCGCCACCAAAGTGAAACTCGTATTGCCTAGATCCATTGGTGACGCCGTCAAGAAGGAAATTACTCTGGGCCGTCACGTGTATTTGGACCCTGACGGCCTAGGTGACGTCGTCAGGTCCAAAGCACAAAACATTTATGGACAGTCACGTTATATTTCTACTTCCACCTCTTTTTGCCAAGCTTGACGCCGTCACTCTTTAACTCTTGACGCCGTCAGGTACTGTTCCAGCAAGGATTTTGAGACTTTGTCATTTTCTTCACTTTTACGCTCCAAAAACATCCAAAATGCCTCCTTTTCTGAATTTCTTCTCAAAAGTACCTAAAATGACAAAAGGTACGATTTAGGGCAATAATTGATCAAATAAGTGCGAATTCGGGCTTAAATGACCCCTTAAAAGCGGTATACTTTTCACCTCATCAAATACCCTTACACTTGAGATTTGCTTGTCCTCAAGCAAATGAGCTTTTATTCTAATCAAAATACAAGTTAGGGGTCATTTAACACTAATATAAAAGTAATTACAACAAATAATCGTTCCACTAAAGACCAAAGACAAGCACGGAGGTCATATACTAGCACCTCACAAATAGTGTTTAGATACTCACATCTCTCGGGTGTAATAAAGTAATATCACAATATGGAAATGGGAAAACATCTCTCACTACCTGTCATAGCAAATAGATTACCATAGGCTTAGGAAAGGATCGAACCTCCACCATTTGGCGTAAGCACCTAGGATAAACTATCAAAGAGGTCTTTTAAAGGGTTATAACGTGAGGTGTAGGGATATGGAAAACCCGGTTTTGTCGGATAAAGGCAATATTTACTGGTGGCGAGTTAATCATCTTGGTTAATTACATGTACAATGTGGTGTTGCTAAGCCAAGACTTGACTCGACTTAAGCTAAGAAATCAAAAATAACAAAAACTTGAAACAAACATAGAATGAAACGGGATGGTAGTCCGTATGTTTTTCTCTTTTTCTCTTTTTCTATATTTTTTTTTCTTTTTCTTGATTTTTTCGAAGGGGAGTTACGTCCCCCTTACATTTGAATTTTTACATACTTTACAATAAACTACTCTAATAACTTGAATCAAGATAATCAAAACACTTTGAGTACTTTTAAATATTAATGCACATATAGGGGTAATAAATGATGTCTTCCCCATTACTCCATAACACTAGTACTTTACCCATGAGTCCCAATCATCCCAAAACAATATGTACAAGATATGACTCGATTTAGCAACCATGTAATCAATTAGACAATTAACTAAGAGTTTAACAAATAACAATAATGCACTAAAGATGAGTGCATACATGGAAGGCTAAGGCGATTTGGTTGCACATTTGGGTGGATTGTTAACAAATTATACCTTTAAGTAAAATGCTTAAAGTTAGAAACGAAAAGATAGGCTCGGAGGGGTGTACTAGGGGTTTCGTGTACTAAAAATGAGTACAACGCTAAGGTGTGGGAAAAATTAGTTGACTTTACTAGTCTAGTAATATGACTTAAATGGTCAAGTAATTGTGATACGGGTTTAAACACAAGGGTGATCCTAATGCCTCTTATCATTTAGTAAATCCTACTACACGAATGTAGTCTCACTAGCGGTCTCGGGATGCATCACTAACGCAAGTTCTAGAATCTAAATGCTACCGGTACACACATAAGCACTAATAATGAATGCTTTTCCTATCAAATCTAAAGGCGAACCTCACATATTTGGGTGGAAAATTTTTTTTTAGTGGTACGGTTTTGTGCTAGTCATATAACTCCTATCCATGAGACGCTTGCTAAGGCTAAAGTTTCACTCCTAAATGTTGTAAAAAAATTTAAATTTGGCGCTAAAATTGCCCTAGCAAGTATTTCTCTTAGTTTTATTACACACCTACTATCGAACAAACAAACTCAAGTGCAATTATATCCTATAAGGTATCATCATTTACCATCCCATTACACTTAGGATGAACATTGTCCACAATGTTCAATTAAAGGATGTAAAAGTAAAGTAGGTAAAAGAATGAAAACAGATACTCCCCTGATTCGTTCAGTGTGGATAGTGTGTCAACAAAGTTAGATCTTCCTCCAAGAAAATGAACATTGAAAGCTTCCTTCCAGAAATATAATCAACTTCTTGTCATACATAACCTGTTAAACCTGAGTAAACAATCAAGGCAAACCTCGCGTAAAAATCGGCGGCAATCTATATATAATAAAAATAAAATCCTAGGAAACAAATTAAGATATAATGCTTGTGGAATGAATGTTTGCAGATTTCCTGGAGTTTATAAAACTAAAGAATCAACAAAACTTTAAGATTCCGGTTTAAACGAAACTCGCAAAATTTTTCAGATTTTAAGTACCTGATGCCGTCAAGTTTTAATTCCTGACGCTGTCAGAATGTTCCTGGAAAAATCTTTTGTTAAGTTTTCCGGAAAATTTCTGGAAAAATTTATGTCCTATTTCCTGGAAAATCCTGCAAAACATCATTATGACTCGATACAAGCATTTGACTCTAACAAATACAACATGCTTATTTAATATTGTGGTAAATCATGCTCATTTTCGTTCTTATAAACACATTTTCGGGTCTCCCCTTACACTTAGCTTTTGCAAAATACCTTTATATGTAATTAAGACGAAGTTAAAAACAAAATAAAGCATTTTCACGATTTACCTTGAATCATGATCCACCAACAATAAAAATAAACACGTATACGGAAACAAATAAAATTAAACAAACAAACAAAACAAATAAAGAGCTTGGGTTGCCTCCCTAGAAGCGCTTTTCTTTATTTAACGAGTCTTGTAGCTAGACTCAAAGTCATGGGCTATCTAGTGTCACTAATGCTCACATAACCAAGTGTGAGCCATCTAATTGTTGCTTCATCTCTCTTATAATCATCACTTAACTCTAAACATCCACGATAATATCGTTTATTCTTCTCATGGGGATATTTAAGTCCTTTCCTTTTATCATTCTCACTCAACAGATTAATTGGGGGAATTCTATTGCATGCCTCAATTGAGTGGTCCTTAAACCTAGGGTGTGAATGTGGCATTTGGTAAACAAAATCTTCATCCCCATCCGAAAAGGTGATCAACCCATCCCCAAGTTCTTCATCAAGATTCGTTAACCGTTTGAAGGGTTCTCCAAATATGATTTGGGTTAACTTCTCATCAATGAATTCTCATAAATTTTCCATAACAATAAACTCAACCCTATACACGAAACTTCCCACAAACACGTGTAATGGTGTGTTCCTAGCAACAATATTATTCCCTTGATATACTAACTCATTTATCTTGATCTTATTATAGTTGGCACGTGAGATTACATTCATAGGCAAAGATGAGTTAAGGTATGCATCAAAGCTCCAAAATCCAATCTTACAAGGGAATTGTATGTTAAAGAAGCCATCTTTCTCAATTCTAGTTCTAAGATCAACATGCTTAAAAGGGCTCATATCAACATCCATCCTATCATCATCGATAACATCACCATCATCTAGGTCCTCATCGGAGTCCGTACAATAAAAAGGGCTAATCCTATGGTCGTCATCATGGTCGGAATCCTCCATTTCAGAATTATTACCAAAGTGATGGTCAGGTGAGAGGTTAGGTGGGTTCTCATTTTCCACTACAGGAATTGGGACGGGTAGTTGGAAAATTCTACGATGAAAAACACGAATGACAGGGATCAAACGATCGATGCTATTGTTCTCCATCGAGATAGTTTACAAACACAGGAACAAAGAAAAAGATAGACTAAAGAAAACCTAAAAATAAAAATAAAACTCTTACTAGAAAGGAATCTAGCAAGTAGACCTAATAAAAAGAAATTCTAACCTAGACAATAACTATTCCTCGGGCTGCGGCGCCAAAAACTTGATGTGCGGGATTGCGCCCTCACAAAAGGTTTTACTTCTCAAGGGATCTCGAGAAGCTTGCAATCCCCGCCAGGCAGTGTACCTGATCGTTGTAGTATAGTATAGTGACAAGTACCGGAGGATTGATCATTCAACTCAGGAATAGTGTTCGCTAGGATTAGACAATCTACTAAACTAGGTCTAGAGGTGAGGGAAGATTCTTTTTTGTATTTTAATATTTTATAAAAAGCAAGTAAAATCTCGGGTTTTGGAAGAGTTGGCAGAATTAGTTGCTAGTCAACTAACCCAAATTAACTAAAGATGCAATCAAAATAAAATAAAATAAAACTTAAACTAAATTGTGGTGGAAACAGTAATGGAAAAAACTGTGTTTACTTAGATTTCATTACTCCCTAGATATCTTTCACCGGTTGATTAACTTGTTACAATTGCATGGATGACGGGTCATATTCCTTAATACTAGTCGTAGGGCCGTGTACAATATTCCCTAACTCTATAAGATCCTACTTCACTCCTATGTCGAGCTGGCTAAGAAGCTCCTAACATGGGATCATTAGAATTCACTTATGCATTAAATACAACCAAAAATCGTAGTACACCTCCGATCATGTTTCTTAAGACGTTCAAGCAAGTTACCAATGGAAGTCTGCCAGTTTTCTTAAGCCTAACATAGAATACATTCATCCAAAACAACTAGAAACAAGCAATCAACGAATAATCAACATCTAGGTTTCACTACATCTAAGCAAACACAATAAAAACCTAGCCTAGCATGTTAAAAGAAAGACAAGTGCAAGATATAATCACACAATACATAGAAATATTGAATGATTTGAATGAATACTTATCTTTATTGAAACATGGAAGAATCAAGGGGTGGAAACCTTTGAAAAAGCTACAAAGTTCAACCTAGGGTTTATGAAATTCGTCCCTTCAAAGTTACCTTAATATTCCACCCTTACAATGAAAAATTGCAAAACTATTGACTCCTCCTAAACCAACCAGTCAACCGTGTGCGGTCAATAGGCTCACCTAGGAGAAAGTGCAAGGTATATTAACCATGGAAATACAGGGAAATCCCCGGGTCGTTAAGTCCCAACGAGATTGAAATTGAGTTTTGAAACGTTTATGGGAATGAGTGGTACTGAGGACAGTAACAAAAGATGATTTGGGTTTGATTTACACTACTAATATTATTTGGATAACAGTATATAACAAGCACAGTAAACAGATATGTATATACTTAAACTGAATTAAAACAGATACGTATGCGTGCTTAGAAAAAGGTGAGTTTTAAACAATTTAAAACTACAGGGGGTGCAAATGAAAATTTTACAAACTTAATTATAAAAGAAAATTTAATTTAAAAAGAAAATTATTTTTTTGATTTATTTTATTATTTAATATTAATTATTTAAATAAAAACTATTTAATTATTTAATTTAAACTATTTAAATTATACTAAAAAGATTTATACTACAAATTTTAGCTAGAAAATTGCAAAATTAATTTCTAAAATTCAAAAATGACTTAAAATAAATTTAAAAACTAAAAATACCTATTTTTGTCTTTTTGTGGGGTTTTTATTAATTAAATACTAATTATATTAATTAAATTAATTAAATTAAATTAAATTACTAAAAATACTAAAATGACTTAGAAAATTATGAGGAAATTTATAAACTAATAAACTATTATATGAATCATAAAAAATTATGAAAAGTTTCTAAAAATTATATTTTAACTATTTTGCTAATTAATTACTTAATTATTAATTAAATCCTATTTAAACTATTTAAATTCTAAAAATTACCAAATGAACAGTGAAAATTATAAAAATTTTCCTAAAAATACTTTATGATATATAAACCCTAGGAAAAATATAAAAAAGTACTATTGTTAAATAAAATTTAATAAAACTATTTAATTAACTAATATTACTTAATTATAAATTAAACTAATATTAATTATAATAATTACTAAATCAAAAGATAAAAATCTAGAAAAATTACTGAAAATACCTTAAGCTAAAAGAAAATTAAGAAAAATATAAAAATGATGAAGTGCTTATTAAATAAGCTAATAAGAAAATTAAAATAGATCATTTCTATTAAATAGAAGCTATCACTATTTTTAAAGTTGGTTTTTGGTGATTTTTCTTATTGACAGATGATAATAAGCTAAAAATAAGAAACGTTCATGAAATCACTTTTGATATAGCTTATTAATAAGCTATGTGCACCCCTTGTTGCTTAACAGTTGATTTATGAGCTTATTAGAGCTTATTGACTTTTGAAAAAGCTATGAAATGAACAAATAAGCTAAGACAGATGAATGTTAACTTGAAATAGGACAAAAGTCACAAATAAGCACTCTGGATAAGCTGTAATGAACAGATAAGCACTTATCACACTACTTAGGCCAAAACAGGCCAAACAAGGGGTTTTTGGACCTCTGTGGGGTCCACAGAAGTCAAGGGGGTCCAAAATAAGACTTGAACTTTGAAGGTGGACTGGTCAGCTCTCAAATAAGCCAATAAGCTAGGCTTATGGCTTATTAATCAGCTCTGGGTGAGGCTTGGAACTTGAGCTTAAAAGCTGAGTCACTCAGTGTACTCAGGAAAATGATCAAACTTAAAGGCACTTGCAGCCCTACCAAATAAGCTCTTGTGGAAAACTAGAAGGGGGAGGGGGGGTTGAATAGTTTTACGTCAATTATGTTTTATGAAACCTTTGTTTGCAAACTAATCGATTCTAGTTTTATGTGAGATCAATAAACCACACTTATACAAACTAATATCTATGAAATAAAATGACAACAATATAAGTAATTAAGTAAAGAGATAGAGATGGAAAGATCGCACCACAAGACAAAGGATTTATAGTGGTTCGGCTACGAAGCTCTTTCTCCGTCCTACTCCACTCCCCGAGCACCTAACTCGAGAGTTTTCTTCACTACGTCAACAAGCTCCCTTATGGCGGAGAAAACCTTACACAACTTTTGCTTTCACCAATTTACGACACTAAGCTAAATGTTGAGTCCTAATAGTAGCTAGAACCAATCTCACACCACAACACACCTTCTTCACAACACTACTACCACACTACTTATCACACCTCCACTACTTTTTCTTCACAACACACCTATTTCTTCACTACTTCTATTCACAGCTACTAACCTACCTAGATCTATCAATTACACACCTTCTACAATATACAAATAATTCACACAACACCTAACAATATACACAAGCCTACAATACTTCTTAACAAGATATTGGAGGAGTATTCTTCTCTTGCACTTTGAATGATGAAGGATTGGATCACTTGAAACAAGAGCTAATATGTTTATGATCAAAGGATTTAGGAAGATGATTTGAGAGAGTTAGAAAAGAAAGTTTTTTTAGTGCAAAAGGTGAGGTAAAAATCCAGAATTGAGCCAGTATTTATAGGCAAAGATTCTGACAGAGAAGCGTGGCCGGTCCCCTTAATTGTGGCCGGCCCCCTTAAAATTAAGGGGGGTGCCCCTTATAATTAAAGGGGCCGCCCAGCTGAAACGGCCAGAATCTTTGTCTTTTTCTAGGGAAAGTTTATTTGGAGAAATTTTAACTGAATTTGGTTAAAAATTTGAATTCAATTAATTATTATGAAATAAACATTTTCTTTAATTACCAAAAATGTTTTTCTTAAATATATAAAATGTTTATACCATTTTATATAATTTGTAATTAGTAAATAAACCTTCCTTTGATCATAAAATGTATTAGGCACTTGTTTATTCATACCTTAAGTGAATTAGTTGGATATAATGATATTTTGTCACTAAATACTTATTTACGTAATGATTTTACGTTTAATGATTTCTCATTTTGTGATCGTCAAAACATAGGGATATCGATAAATATTAATAACGTTTTTACGCATTATTTATATCAACAATCTCCCTCTTTTTGATGATTACAAAATCTAAACTCATTAAATCAAAAATTATTATATATGCAATTATTTAGTGAGTTTATATCACTTCTCCCCCTTTTTGTGAACATCAAAAAGGTTGTCCCGAAAATTGGATGAGCTCCCCCTTGATGTTTACTCCCCCTCGTATTGAGGTTAATAAACAACTCGAGATATGGAAGCTTGCAAAAATATTTAGAGCATACAATATATAATACAATAAAGTAAACATATAACAAGAGAATATGTAAGAAGCAAACAATAAATCTCAACAACCATTTATTATTCATGAAAATAGATTATGTTGTTAAACATAATCATTGTTACATAAGCATACACGTATGCTTTTCTTAGTAAACTACATTAGATAATACTAAGTTGCCATCTTGAGGTCATTAGGACTTGCTTGGAGATGTAAATCATGGAGCATGGGTTTAATGGAGGTAGGCATTGGTGGGAATTTTGTTTGGAGAGTTTGGAGTGGTGGATTGTAGTGAGCTTGGAGCGAAAGAGTTGGATTGTTGTGTTTGTGATGGTGGAGGGGAAGTCCTTGTGAGAAGGTACTCAATCCAAGTGAAGTGCTCATTTAGAGCAATGGTTTGGTTTTGGAGAAAAATGCAACAAGGACAATTGTTGACATGATCCTCAAGTGGAACAATGTTGTTGGATGGTGAGGATGGAGTGGTTGAAGGTTGTTGAACCAAATTGCATTGAGCAAGATGTAGGGCAAGGAGAGCACTTAGCTCATGGGCTTCTTTGAGCTCCTCAACGAACTTTTTATGTTCGGAGGAAGGTGATGATGGAGGAGTTGGATTGTTGTTAGGGATTGAGTTTTGTGCACTAGACATAGTATTCATGTCTTGATGGATGTGGTTTTGGGATTGAGAATGTTCCTCAAAGGGATCATTTGGAAGATTTGTGGTGAATGATATAGTAAGGTTGTCATGTGGAGGTAAGGAGATGGTATCATTTGGGTGAAGTGAATGTTTGGTTTTAGGTTGGTTGGATACAAAATCATTTATGGAAGATAGTTTTTGACATGTGTCAAGTTTTCTTCTCCACACGGGTTTGACGGTGATTCTTGCACCTCTTGTGGGTTTGGTTCTTGGATGATTGGGGGAAGACATGATGGATTGAGTGATGGCTAAATGATGAATGATGGTATTTATAGTGTGATGATTTGGTGTTTATGGAAGGATAATATGTGGTAGATTTGATGGACAAAGTATGTTTTTGAATTTAGGGAAGTGTGGAATCAAAATAGGGTGAAATGGGCTAAAAAGCAGAAAGCAAACAGGAAACCACGACCATCAGGTGGCCGGCCCCCTTAATTGTGGCCGGCCCCCTTAAAATTAAGGGGGCCGCCCCTTATAATTATGGGGGTCGCGTGATGCTTGGTTCCCAGATTGCCAGAAATGGTTTTTAGCACAGGTTTTTCCAGAAAGATGTTTGTTTTGAGGTTTGGTTTTGGGCAAGTCCATCTCTTTAGGCAACTAAACAAGTATTATCTTGATGAAGTATGCATAGAAAGTATATATATGTAGGCAACTAAGCAAATATGATAGTTTTCATGCAAAACAACAATGTAAATAAACAAGTAAGTCATGTATACTAAGGCAACATATAAGGTTAAAGGCAATCTAGTGAGGGAGAAACTAATGATGGAACAAATTAGGATCAAGTGATAATAGACATTTTTCTAGTGTGTGCCTATTGCAACAAATGTGGAGATGCGATTGCTTCGACTCCTAATGCAAAGAAATACATGTATCCTAAGAAGCAATCCAGGAACTCCTTGATTCAATTTGCTTAGTCCATGATTGCCAAATATATATATTAGATTATATATTTTTACACTTCATGTTGACTCTTATGCATGATTTTAGAAAAACGTTTTTACCATTATTCAACAATGAGTTTTCCTAATCGTGAGAATGATTTCAAAAAGAATTGAGATTTTCTTTTGAGAGTATATATGCAAAAACAAAATATCTCAATTCCTGATTTTTGTGCAAAACAGAATCCTAGACTCAGATTTGAGAAGAAAGAAATTTAATCATTTTTATGCTCAGATGGCCGGTCCCCTTAATTTTAAGGGGGCCACCCTTACATATTTAAGGGGTCCGCCCATCTGACAGACAGAAAAAAAAATTCAGACACGTGAAATTTTAGAAATAAACTTTTAATCTATTTGTTCCATCATTCCTAATCCTAAACGCAAGTGGTTAAATAATTCACGCTTAAGGGGCTTAGTAAATATATCAGCAATGTTATCTTCCGAGGCTACCTTTTTTATTGTTATGTTACCCTTTTGTACGTTATCCCTAAGAAAGTGATGACGTATTTCTATATGTTTAGTCCTAGAGTGTTGAATGGGATTCTTACTTAAATATATGGCTCCTTTATTATCACACATTATAGGAATGTTTTCTAACCTAATGCCATAGTCTACGAGAGCTTGTTTCATCCATAGTGCTTGTTGACATGCCTTTCCAGCGCTTACATATTCAGCTTCGGTGGTCGAAATAGCAAGAGCGGTTTGCTTCTTGGAAAACCAAGACGTTAGGCAACATCCCATAAACGTGCAAATACCTGATGAGGCGAAAAATGAACCACTTTTAGGGGGTCATTTAAGCCCGGAATTGAATTTATTTGATCAAATATTGCCCTAAATCGTTCCTTTTGTGATTTTAGGTACTTTGGGAGTGAAATCTGGAAAAGAAAGCAATTCGGACGTTTTTGGAGCATAAAAGTGAAAAACGCAAAAGACATAATTTTCCATGTTGGGAACAGTGTTTGACGGCGTCAAGAGTAACAAGTTGATGGCGTCAAGAGTAAATTTCATGACGGTCCAGTACAGAAGTGAAGGCGTCACAAGGAAGAGCGTCAAGAGTTAAATACGTGACGGTCTAGAAAAGTGTAACACATGACGGCGTCAGATGTAGATCAAGGCAGTCCGAGGATTCTTTTGGCGGCGAGATGACGGCGTCACAAGGTTGTTCTTGACGCCGTCAGCCTCTATTTCCTATATATAGTTTTCTAATTTTTATTCATTAAAAGAGGAACAAGTTTGGAGAAACCCTAAGGCCGAACCATATACGAATTTTACACGTTTTTCAAGGGTTTTCAACCCTTGAAACCTTTCATGTGTTATTGAGATAAGTGTTCTTTTAATTCAATCAATATGTCTATGTGTTGGTTGTCTATATCTTGTGCTTGTCTTAATTCCACCATGTTAGGCTAGATTTATCTTGTGTTTGCTTAGATCTAATGAAACCTAGATGTTGATTATGTGTTGATTACTTGTTTATGGTTGTATTGGATGAATGATTTCAATGTTAGGCTTAAGAAAACTGGCAGATCTCCAAATGGTAACATGCTTGAATGTCTTAGGAAACATGAACCGATGTGTACTAGGTTTTATTGGTTGTATTTAATGCATGAGTAAATTCTAATGATCCCATGTTAGGAGCTTCTTAGCCGGCTCGACATAGGAGTGAAGTAGGCACTCATAGGATTGGGGAATTAAGTACGCCAACCCATGAATGGTATTAAGGAATACAATCCGTCATCCACGCAACTATAACAAGTAATTAATGTGTAAAAGATATCTAGGGAGTAGTGAAATCTAAGTAAACACAATTTCTCCACTTATTGCTCACAACCTTAGTTTAATTTAGTTTTATTTTCATTTCTAGTATTTTATTTTGATTGCATCTTTAGTATTGGGTTAGTTGACTAGCAACTAATTCCGCCCTACTCCTTAAAAACCGAGATTTTTACTTGCTTTCTAAAAAATAAAAAAATACAAAAAGAATCATCTCTCATCTTTAGAACTAGTATTTAGGTTTTCTAATCCTAGCGACACTATTCCTAGCTGAACGATCAATCCCCCGGTACTTGTCACTATACTATACTACAACGATCAGGTACACTGCCTGGTGGGGGTTGTAAGCTTCTCAAGATCCCTTGAGAGGTAAAACTTGGTGCAATTCCCACGCATCAAAGTTTTTGGCGCGGCAGCCTGGGGAATAGTTATTGTCTAGGTTAGAATCTCTTTTTATTAGGTCTACTTGCTAGATTCCTTTCTAGTAAGATTTTATTTTTATTTTTTAGGTTTCCTTTAGTCTATCTTATTTCTTCGTGTGTTTGTTCGTAACTTTTCACCACCCGACATCATGGAAGATGGGAACATCTTTGAACCCGTCATCCCACCACAACAAAACCACCCACAAAACCTACCACAACCAATCCATCCACCTATAAGGTCCATCCGCTTGCAATCCAGCACCATTCGATTGGTGCAAGTCGGGTGTGCATTCCATGGACTCTTTTTCGAAAACCCGACCCAACACCTCGAGAGCAACCTAAAAATTACCAATTCTGTAGGATTAGGTGTTGATACTCATGAAGGGGAACTCTTAGTCCTCTTTCAATTCTCTTTACATGGTCGGGCTTTTCAGTGGTTATGCCAACTCCCTGAAAGATCCGTCTCCTCTTGGGACGATCTTGCTTCCTACTTCTTAACTAGATTCACCTTTCCCAAGGAAGTTATTTTGTGACATAATCAAATTAAAATAGAAAATGATGACATGAGAAAGGTCAAAGAGATGAATAAGGGTGAAACCGAGCTAGGAAGTAACACTTGTAGGAAAGAGCCGTGGAATGATTATAGAATATTTAGGAGTTCCCCACCAACCCTTGAGGAATTAAGGTACCATAAGTTCCTTCTAAAATGCCCTTGCCCCGCAAAGCACCGAAAACACCCATGGATTAGGAAACATAACTCTATGAATCTTAAGGTCCCATGCATGATTGGTCATATGTTTAGAGAACACACTTATATCGATTTAAAGGCACCGATGAACATCATGTCTAGGCTTTATTATAATTGGATCATGAGCAAAAAGTTGAAACCTAGGCGGGACCCTTACAACCCTAATCGCATGAGTAATTTTGTTGAGCGGGTTAGAGGGTTACATGTTTTCGTTGGGGATTTTGTTTATAGGTGCGACTTCATGATCTTAGAAGATGTAAGAGGAATTATTGATCAATCTTTGTGTCAGATTGTTTTAGGAGAACCTTTTGTCAAAACCTCTAAAATGACTTATAACCATGATGAGAGCACTATCACATTCGCAACCAAAGAAAAAAACATTAGATATAGGATGCCCCACAAAGAAGAGAGGTTTAGAGAAGTTGAGGATCTCGATATTGACAACATCCCCGTGATTAAGGTTGAGAGTGAGGAAGAGAGAAACATTGGAGGTTACAAAAAGAAAGAGATCTACTATTCGAAATGTTTAGCTTTAGGCCCCGAGTATAGGAAGGATGAGAAACTGGTTAAGATGTTTGAAACCGCATTCATTTTGCGGGATAGGAAAACGTAGTAACCTATGACCTTGAGTCTAGCTACAAGACTCGTAAATAAAGAAAAGCGCTTCTTGGGAGGCAACCCATGTTTTGTGTGATTTTTATTTTTGTTTGTTTATTATTTGCTTCCGTATGCATGTTTCATTTTTATTGTTGGTAGGTCATGTTTCTAAACTAAAAAGTGGTTATACTTTACTTTGTTGTTTGGCCTAGTCTTAACTCCACCTAAAGGTATTTTTGCAAAAGATAAGTGTAAGGGGAGACCCCAAATATGTTTTTAAGAAACAAACCGATCATGATTCTCCACAATATTAAGTGAACATGTATACTCGTAATTGTTAGAGTCAAATGCTTGTATTGAGTCATAATGAAGTTTTGCAAGATTTTCCAGGAAGTAAGACCAAGTTTTTCCAGAAATTTTCCGGAAACTTAACATAAGAATTTCTGCAGATCATGTTTGACGGCGTCAAGAGTTTACTCTTGACGGCGTCACGTGTAAAAATCTGGAAATTTTACCAGTTTTGTTTTTCTAACGGAGTTTTAAAGTTTTTGTTGAATTATTAAGTCTTATAATCTCCAGGAAATCTGCAAACTTCATTCCACAAGCATTATATCTTACTTTGTTTTCTAGGATTTAGTAACTTATGTAGATTGCCGCCGATTTTATGCGAGGTTGTCTTGTTTGTTTTCTCGGGATTTACAGGTTATGTATGACAAGAAGATGATTATTATTCTGGAAGGGAAGCTTTGATTGCTCATTTTCTTGGAGGAAGATCTAACCTGGCCACCTTATTATCCATACCGAGCGAATCAGGGGAGTATTTGATTTCATTTGTTTTACTTATTTTACTTTTACATTCTTTACTTGAACATTGGGGACAATGTTCATCCTAAGTGTAAGGGGAGGGTAAAATGATGATACCTTACAGATACACTTTCGCTTGAGTTTGTTTGTTTACTAGTAGATGTGTAATAAAACTATGAGAAATATTTGTTAGTGTAATTTTAGCGCCAAATTTAAAATTTTTTACAACATTTAGGAGTGAAACTTTAGCCATAGCAAGCGTCTCATGGATAGGAGATTGTATGACTAGAACAAAACCGTATATTCAGAAAAATTTTCCACCCAAATATGTGAGGTTCGCCTTTAGATTTGATAGGAAAAGCATTCACTGTTAGTGCTTATGAGTGTACCGGTAGCATTTTAGATTCTAGAACTTGCGTTAGTGATGCATCCCGAGACCGCTAGTGAGACTACATTCGTGTAGTAGGATTTACTACATGATAAGAGGCATTAGGATAACCCTTGTTCTACACCTGTAATATAATTACATTGACTTCATAGGTCAAGTAATTCTCCCACACCTTTGCGTTGTACTCATTTTTAGTACACGATACCCCTAGTACACCCCTCCGAGCCTATCTTTTCGTTTCTAACTTTAAGCATTTTACTTAAAGGAAGAATTTGTTTACAATCCACCCCAAATGTGCAACCAAATCGCCTTAGCCTTCCTTGTATGCGCTCATCTTTGGTGCATTATTGTTATTTGTTTAAACCCTTTGTTAGTTGTCTAATTGATTACATGGTTGCTAAGTCGAGTCATATCTTGTACATGTTATTTTGGGACGATTGGGACTCATGGGTAAAGTACTATTGTTATGGAGTAATGGGGAAGAACATCATATTATTACCCCCATATGTGCGTTGATCTTAAAAGTACTCCAAGTGTTTTGATTTTCTTAATTCGAGTCATTAGATTAGTTTATTGTAAAGTATGTAAAGATTCAAGTGTAAGGGGAATTTTCATTCCCTATGATGTATTATTTTGGATGGTAGGGTAAGAGTGTATGCAAAAAAAAAAAAAAAAAAAAAAAAAAAACATACGGACTACCATCCCTTTTTATTCTATGTTTATTTTATGTTTTTGTTATTTTTCATTTATTTAGCTTAAGTCGAGTCTAGTCTTGGCTTAGCAACGCCACATTGTACATGTAATTAACCAAGATTGTTAACTCGCCACCAGTAAAGACTGCCTATATCCAACAAAACCGTGTATTTCATATCCCTACACCTAACGTTACAACCCTTTAAAAGACCTCTTTGATAGTTTATCCTAGGTGCTTACGCCATGTGGTGGAGGTTTGATCCTTTCCCAAGCCTATGGTAATCTATTTTGCTATGACAGGTAGTGAGAGATATCTTCCGTTTCCATATTGTAATTTATACTTTATTACACCCGAGAGATGTGAGTATCTAAACACTATTTGTGAGGTGCTAGTGTATGACCTCCGTGCTTGTCTTTGGTCTTTAGTGGAACGATTATTTGTTGTAATTACTTTTATATTAGTGTTAAATGACCCCTAACTTGTATTTTGAGTAGAATAAAAGCGCATTTGCTTGAGGACAAGCAAATCTCAAGTGTAAGGGTATATGATGATGCGAAAAATGAACCACTTTTAGGGGGTCATTTAAGCCCGGAATTGAATTTATTTGATCAAATATTGCCCTAAATTGTTCCTTTTGTGATTTTAGGTACTTTGGGAGTGAAATCTGGAAAAGGAAGCAATTCGGACGTTTTTGGAGCATAAAAGTGAAGAAAACGCCAAAGACTTAATTTTCCATGCTGGGAACAGTGTTTGACGGCGTCAAGAGTAACAAGTTGACGGCGTCAAGAGTAAATTTCATGACGGTCCAGTACAGAAGTGAAGGCGTCACAAGGAAGAGCGTCAAGAGTTAAATACGTGACGGCCTGGAAAAGTGTAACACATGACGGCATCAGATGTAGATCAAGGCAATCCGAGGATTCTTTTGGCGGCGAGATGACGGCGTCACAAGGTTGTTCTTGACGCCGTCAGCCTCTGTTTCCTATATATAGTTTTTTAATTTTTATTCATTAAAAGAGGAACAAGTTTGGAGAAACCCTAAGGCCGAACCATATACGAATTTTACAGCTTTTTCAAGGGTTTTCAACCCTTGAAACCTTACATGTGTTATTGAGATAAGTGTTCTTTTAATTCAATCAATATGTCTATGTGTTGGTTGTCTATATCTTGTGCTTGTCTTAATTCCACCATGTTAGGCTAGATTTATCTTGTGTTTGCTTAGATCTAATGAAACCTAGATGTTGATTATGTGTTGATTACTTGTTTATGGTTGTATTGGATGAATGATTTCAATGTTAGGCTTAAGAAAACTGGCAGATCTCCAAATGGTAACATGCTTGAACGTCTTAGGAAACATGAACCGATGTGTACTAGGTTTTATTGGTTGTATTTAATGCATGAGTAAATTCTAATGATCCCATGTTAGGAGCTTCTTAGCCGGCTCGACATAGGAGTGAAGTAGGCACTCATAGGATTGGGGAGTTAAGTACGCCACCCCATGAATGGTATTAAGGAATACAATCCGTCATCCACGCAACTATAACAAGTAATTAACGTGTAAAAGATATCTAGGGAGTAGTGAAATCTAAGTAAACACAATTTCTCCACTTATTGCTCATAACCTTAGTTTTATTTTCATTTCTAGTATTTTATTTTGATTGCATCTTTAGTATTGGGTTAGTTGACTAGCAACTAATTCCGCCCTACTCCTTAAAAACCGAGATTTTTACTTGCTTTCTAAAAAATAAAAAAATACAAAAAGAATCATCTCTCATCTTTAGAACTAGTATTTAGGTTTTCTAATCCTAGCGACACTATTCCTAGCTGAACGATCAATCCCCCGGTACTTGTCACTATACTATACTGCAACGATCAGGTACACTGCCTGGTGGGGGTTGTAAGCTTCTCAAGATCCCTTGAGAGGTAAAACCTGGTGCAATTCCCACGCATCAATACCACTAGTGCTTTTTTGATCCACGTAGTCTCCCGCATGATCCGAATCCGCATAGACAATGGTTTCTATGTCGGATCCCTTAGGATACCATAATCCTAAGTGTATAGTGCCTTTAATGTATCGGAAGATACGCTTAACCGCTTCTAGGTGAGAGGTTTTGGGATCCTCTTGAAAGCGGGCACAAAGGCAAACACTAAACATGATATCGGGTCTACTTGCCGTTAAGTATAGTAAACTACATATCATTCCTCTATACTTAGTATTATCTACGGACTCACCTTCTTCATCTCTTGTGAGTTTCACTTCCGTAGACATAGGTGTCTTAAGGGGTTTTGAGTCTTCTAGGCCAAATTTCTTAAGCATTTTCTTAATGTATTTTGATTGGTTAAAAAATATTCCATCTTTTAGTTGTTTTATTTGTAATCCTAGGAAGAAGTTTAGTTCACCCATCATACTCATCTCAAACTCATCATGCATGATTTTGGCAGATTCATCACACATATCCTGACAAGTCGATCCAAATACAATGTCATCGACATATATTTGAACAATGATGATATTTTGGTTGCTTCTTTTAGTGAAGATAGTGTTATCTACCATTCCCATGGAATAATTATGCTCAACTAGGAAAGCTTTATGTTTATCATACCAAGCCTTTGGAGCTTGCTTAAGACCATATAAAGCTTTCTTTAGTTTGTAAACATAATCAGGTTTTGCGAAGTCAATGAATCCTGGAGGTTGTGCCACATAAACCTCCTCATTGATAAAACCGTTGAGGAATGCACTCTTCACATCCATTTGGTATAACATAAAGTCTAGGGCGCAGGCATAAGCTAAAAGGATTCTAATGGATTCTAATCTAGCTACGGGGGCATAGGTTTCGTCATAATCAATTCCCTCTTGTTGATTATAACCTTGGGCGACTAACCTAGCTTTATTCCTAGTTACTATTCCATTTTCATCTAATTTATTCCTAAATACCTATTTGGTTCCTATTATGGTCGTATTCCTAGGATTTGGGACTAGTTCCCAAACATCATTTGTTTTAAATTGATTTAATTCTTCTTGCATAGCCATAATCCAACTTTCATCTTTTAAAGCTTCATTTATATTCTTAGGTTCTATTGTTGACACAAAACAAAAGAAGTTATTTTTATCTTGAGCTTGTGATCTAAGTGTTCTTTGATTTAGATGACCTATTATATTATCTAATGGATGTGACTTTGATTCTCTAATATTTACAACTTCATTTTCTTCTAAAGTTTCTACTTCTAGATCATTACCTAAGGGTTTAGTTTTACCAACCTCAATAGCTTCATCTTCTATAACATCGTCATCTTCTAAGGGTAATGTTTTAGGTAGTGGAGGAGTTTCATCAAAGGTTACATTTAGGGATTCTTCTACTTTCATGGTATGTTTATTTAGAAATATATATGCCTTAATATTTTGAGAATATCCTAGAAAAACTCCTTCATAAGCCTTAGGGTCGAACTTAGTGAGATAGTCTTTTGTATTAAGAATGAAGCATTTACTTCCAAATACTCTAAAGTAGCCTATATTAGGTTTTCTACCTCTTAATAATTCATATGGAGTTTTTCCTAAGATTCGTCTAATGGAAACCCTATTAAGTATATATGTTGATGTATCTACGGCATGACACCAAAATTTTTGTGGGATAGATTGTTCATTTAACATCATTCTACTCATTTCTTGTAAAGACCTATTTTTTCTTTCTACTACCCCATTTGATTGCGGAGTACATGGAGCGGAAAAGTTGTGAGATATTCCATTCTTATCACAAAATTTTCCGAATTGTACTTCGTTATCAAATTCCCTACCATGGTCCGTCCTAATTGAGACTATAGAACATCCTAACTTATTTTGTATCATTTTACTAAATATCTCAAAATTTTCAAAGGCTTCTGTTTTATCACTCAAGAACCTAGTCCACGTGTATCGTGAATAATCATCTACTATAACTAAGGTGTAACGATTGCCACCGTAGCTCCGCACAGCGGATGGACCAAATAGGTCCATGTGAAGTAGTTCTAAGCATCTAGTTGTGGATAACATATTCTTAGCTTTGTGACTAGCATGTGCTTGTTTTCCAATTTTATAAGCATCGCAAAAGTGTTGATCATATCTTAGGCTAGGTAAGTTTCTAACTAGTTCCTTAGAGGCTAAAGATTGTATTTGTTGCATGTTTACATGACCTAATCTCATATGCCACAAAGTGGAGTTTTCATTTATAGTAGCTAGGCATATCTTATCTTCTGGTTTGTCTCCTAATTTCATAACATATATACCTCCTTTCATAATTCCTCTACCTATAACCTTTTTATCCTTAATTATTTCACCATCATTTTCAGTAAAGGTAACCCTACACTTATTATCGCATATTTGGCCTATACTAAGCACGTTATAAGTTAGATTATCTACATGCTCAACATTTTCAATAGTTAGAGAGTCTTGAGAAATCGTACCTTTGCCTATGATTTTTCCACGACGATCACTACCAAAAATAACATTACCTCCGTTGTACGCCTTGTATGTAGAAAATAGCTTGCGATTCCCCATCATGTGTCTTGAGCATCCACTATCCTTTATCCACTCATCGGGCTCCAAATCTACTCCTAGACATATTTCATCGGGTGCATGAGCCACGAAACATTTGTGTTTCATTGTTTCATCTTTGTCACTCGAAATTCTTCTTCGGGCGGTTTTCCTTTTATCTTGTGCTTTTAGTCGATTCTTTTTGAATCAGGATCAAGCCTATCTAGGATATAATAGCAATGATTGATTGCACAGCGGAATAATAATAAAGAACACAATCAAAGTTACCACAAGGTTTTTCTATTAAGAACCATGATCCTCTATGGATCTGTATTGCTTCCTCTCAAAATATTTTTCCTGGAGTTTTTATTCAAGAAGCGTACTAATAAAAATGACTATCTGTTCCTTTTATACACAAGGAACCCTAATACAATAATCAATAAAAATATCAATGCATATCACTACCTAAAATAGCTCATGCATATCCTAACAAACTAATAAATAGCACAGAATAACTATATCCGTAGAAACATAATATGCTGAATCTCTACTTCAGCAGATTCACTTCTTCAGCAGAATCTGTCTCTTCAGCAGAATCCATCAGTAGATTCTTCAGCAGAATTCTCTCTTAGCAGAATTCCCAACAATTCTTAATAATATTCTTGAATTCTTTAACGACCTTTGCATATTCTTCATTTTCACTTTCGGAACTATAATAGTCATCCATATCATGTTCAATCGTTGACTTTGTACACCCTTCTTGTTTGTTCTTGGTATGACTCATGGGGTTTTCGTCATTGTTACCTACACATGCAAAATTTGAACTAGTAGCACTTGTACTCATCTCAACTAAATACTTATCTACTATACTTTCATTTTCAACAATCTTATATATAAAATTTTCTTTGGCTTGACATTTCTCTTGATGAAAATTTAAGAGATTTTTCCACATATCGTTTGCCGTTTGACAAAAAAATATTCTTTCATATTCAAAATTAGGTAAAGCTTTGTATATAATCATTTTAGCAATACCATTTTTATCAAGCACTATTTTGAAATAATTATCTTGTTTTTCAAAAGTGGTTTTTGTTGATTGAAAATTACCAATTGAAATGACATGCCAAAGATCATGATCTATTAATTTCACATAACTTTCGAATCGATTTTTCCATTCAAGAAAACTTGTATTTTTAAAAAATGGTGGTTTAAATGTTATGTTCCCTTCTAAATATTTTTCCGATTCCATAGATCGATTACAAGTTTTAAAATACATTTTATTTTAAAAATCTTGTTTAACGTAGCACTGATGCCAATTGTGGAAAACTAGAATGGGGGGGTTGAATAGTTTTACGTCAATTTTGTTTTATGAAACCTTTGTTTGCAAACTAATCGATTCTAGTTTTATGTGAGATCAATAAACCACACTTATACAAACTAATATCTATGAAATAAAATGACAACAATATAAGTAAATAAGTAAAGAGATAGAGATGGAAAGATCGCACCACAAGACAAAGGATTTATAGTGGTTCGGCTACGAAGCTCTTTCTCCGTCCTACTCCACTCCCCGAGCACCTAACTCGAGAGTTTTCTTCACTACGTCAACAAGCTCCCTTATGGCGGAGAAAACCTTACATAACTTTTGCTTTCACCAATTTACGACACTAAGCTAAATGTCGAGTCCTAATAGTAGCTAGAACCAATCTCACACCACAACACACCTTCTTCACAACACTACTACTACACTACTTATCACACCTCCACTACTTCTTCTTCACAACACACCTATTTCTTCACTACTTCTATTCACAACTACTAACCTACCTAGATCTATCAATTACACACCTTCTACAATATACAAATAATTCACACAACACCTAACAATATACACAAGCCTACAATACTTCTTAACAAGATGTTGGAGGAGTATTCTTCTCTTGCACTTTGAATGATGAAGGATTGGATCACTTGAAACAAGAGCTAATATGTTTATGATCAAAGGATTTAGGAAGATGATTTGAGAGAGTTAGAACAGAAAGTTTTTAGTGCAAAAGGTGAGGTAAAAATCCAGATTTAAGCCAGTATTTATAGGCAAAGATTCTGACAGAGAAGCATGGCCGGTCCCCATAATTGTGGCCGGCCCCCTTAAAATTAAGGGGGCCGCCCAGCTGAAATGGCCAGAATCTTTGTCTTTTTCTGGGGAAAGTTTATTTGGAGAAATTTTAACTAAATTTGGTTAAAAATTTGAATTCAATTAATTATTATGAAATAAACATTTTCTTTAATTACCAAAAATGTTTTTCTTAATTATATAAAATGTTTATACCATTTTATATAATTTGTAATTCGTAAATAAACCTTCCTTTAATCATAAAATGTATTAGGCACTTGTTTATTCATACCTTAAGTGACTTAGTTGGATATAATGATATTTTGTCACTAAATACTTATTTACGTAATGATTTTACGTTTAATGATTTCTCATTTTGTGATCGTCAAAACATAGGGATATCGGTTAATATTAATAACGTTTTTACGCATTATTTATATCAACAGCTCTAACTGGTGAAATAAGCCCTGATCTATCAAGATGGGTTGCTTGGCTTTCCAAAAAGCCAATAAGCTAAGGGTGGGTCCCACTAATGAAATAGCTATGGTCTTGGGAATATTGGTCAAAAACCTGTGCACAGGGCATGTATTTGCCCTGCAGGTCAAAATAAGATAGTGTATAAGCTACAATAAGAATCCCAAAATTAAGCTGAACACAGATTATTGAAGCTTAAGTGATAGATTTTAACCTCTCAAAGTTTGAAGGCCTGAATAAATTCACAAAATTCTAGAAAAATCCTTGAAGATTTGGTTTCCTGCCTAAGTATGCAATTTTGACTTTTTTAGATATTAAGCTAAGTAGACTAAAGTGAAACTCTAACTTGATTTTCTGGATGATTGTGTTATAATAAGCTATGCTACTCTAACTTGTGAATGGTTATGGGGCATATGCTACTCTAAATCCAACACAGAAGGGTTTTAAGCCTAATTCTGTGTGATTTTGACTTTCCTACAAATGAGGTCTGAGTTTTATGACTTTGAGGTCCTAGTTAAACTTAAAGAAGCCTGTACCAACAATGAACAACCACCAAAAACCTTTGGATCACACTGAACACCCTAGATCCAAATAGTCCTGATAAGAGCTTGGATTTTGGTTTTTAGATCAAACAAATCCCTGAGACTTCTTAATTGCTTCTAATTAACTTATTATGGTCTCATGAGGTTATAAGAACACAGAAACAAGGGTTGCAAACACAAATGACCAAGAAGCCAATTATACTAATGAGACAGTCCGATTTTTAGATTTTAAGTACAAAAGGTTCCAATAAACCAAATCTTGATTTTAAGTAATATTCTAACTTAACTATATTTGAGAAACATGAATAAGCATAAATAAGCATACAATAAGCTCAGGAACAGTGGTATGAAAAAGTTGAATAAAAGCTTACAATTTGCTATCCTGCTATGCACCATGAACCAAGGACTTAGAACACTCCTATAAGCCTTCCATAAGGCAACTAACCCAGGACAATCCACAATTCACCCTGCTCCAACTATGAATCACCATGAAACCTGCAACTTTGACTTTCCTTGACTGTTTTTGTAATTTTGAGTTTTTTATAACTAGATTATGTTTTAAGGTTCCTAAAAGCTTCAATGAGCTTCCTGGGAGCTTATGTGTGCTTAAGAGTCCATATAATCTAACAATAACAACAATACAGCTTATTAAGAAATTTGAAATGAAAATGAAAATTGCACAAACTGAGATATGAATTAAAACTTGAAATTGATTATCAGAAAACTTGAGATTACACCTGAATTAACTAACACAATGCTTAAAAGCTTGAGATTTAACTGAAATAACAAGTTACAATATTAACGAGATTGATTAAGCTAAGATAAACTATATCTTGGTCTTTTGTGCTTCTCTTCCTTTTATAGGCTCAGATTAGGGTTTGGGGACACCTTCTGAGCAAATCCCATCAATAATTTTGGCCATTAGATGAGTCAAATGTATCTCAGCCGTTTAAACGACTTTTGGCGCCAAAAAGTAGAAATGGTAACTTGCAGCCGAAATTATGCAATTAATGCATCTTGGGGTGTTGTGATGGAGGAGGGAACATATTTGGAAAGGTTCTTAGCCAAGTTGGGGGAGTTGGTGTTGAAACAGATGTGTAGAGATGTTTTGGAGGGAAAAAGTGGTGGGGATGCATTAACTGCTAAGTGGGTTGGTATGATGAGGTGTAGGGATGAGGTGGTGAAGTAGAGTAGACAGGTGGTGGTGGAGGTGGCACAAAACCACCCTGGTATAGGTGATGCAGTGGTGAAGGAGGAAGGTGAATAGTGATTGTGGTATTGGGAGGGTTTGACCGTTTGACCCCGTTTTATTTAAAAACAGGGTGTGGGCTTTTGTGTTGGGCCAAGGGTAAAAAGGGTTGGGTTGGGGTTTGTATGTTTGGATTGGGTTTATATTTGGGGTGTTTTATTATTAAGGGTCCGGTTTGGTTTGTATATTTCACAAGGACCAAATATGTAAATTCTGGATTTTTGAGGGTGGGTTTTGAAAACTTTCCAAAAGTACTTGCAAGGGTAAAACTTGCCAAGTTTCAATAATGTAAGGACCATAGTTGACTTTTCCACTTTTTGAACTTCCAAGGACCTTTTCTGCCAAATGTGAAACTTCAGGGACCAAACATGTAACTTTTCCAAACTTTCCAACCAAGGACCATTCCTGCCATAGAAGATTAGTACAAGGACAAAAATTGATTTTCTCAAAGTTTTTACATCCTAGGGACCATTTTTGTCAATTTGCAAAGTTGAGGGACTAAACTTGTAATTTTGTGAAACTTTACACCAAAGGACTAAATATGTTTATTTGTGATTCAAAAGGACCTTTGGTGACTTTTTCATGTTTTTAGAATAACCAGGGACTAGATTTGACAACTTTTGAAACTTAAGGGACTGAAACTGCCAATTATGCAAACTTTGTTCATATTTCATCTGTTTTTGATCATTTTGCATCTGAAACATATAAAACACATTTCTGAGATATTTGCAGTATTATGATGCATATTTGAGTGTTTTTGGATGTTTTGGCAGTTCAGATTGGTATAAAATGATGAGTATTAAGACACTCATCAATCCCCCACACTAAGGTATTGCTAGTCCCTAGCAATCTTTTGAGAAAATTTAATGGATTTTTGTCTCTTTACCAAAAGCCATTACTTCTGGAGTAGCGAAATGTTTGAGTTCAAGTAAGAACTATGGTACACCGATAACCATGTGATTTTGAGCAAACCACAAGCTGTCAACGGATTTGATTTGTCTTTACCAAAAGCCGTTTGCTTCTGCACTAGCCAACTCTTAGATAAGATACAGTTATTATCTTTGGTGAGCTGATTACCAAGTATGGATTTTCCACTGCCTTTACCACAAGCCATAACCTTGCGGGCTAGCCAACTTTTAACTTTTAAGGATATGGTGAGTTGAGCACCATACAATTTTGGGCAAATTGCAAGCCATGAATGGATTTGAGATATCTTTACCAAGAGCCGTTTGCTCCTGGATTAGCCAATCCTTATGTGGGTTAGACATGGTGGACTGATTACCATTTATTGCATTTCTAAGTGTGAAAAAACATTAAATTTTGATCAAATGAAGGTGCTTGATGGAACATGTGTTTAAATTCGTGAGAATTCCCCCCCACACTTAGAAATGAATATTTCACTCAATATTCAAAGTACCGGGTGTTAAACCAACACTTAGAATGTAAGAAGGAAATACTAATAACCTTTATTTTAGTTTATATACACTTTTTTTTAGGATATATACATATATACAACATGTGGGTTAGTAACTCCCCCACACTAGGGTGGAACACACAGGTGAAAACCCATGTACATGCTACTGTTTTTGATTACCGAGTCGCTAGCTTGACTCGAACTCGAATTGAATTGTTCATGAGGAAGCTACTGTTTTTGATAACCGAGTCGCTAGCTTGACTCGACCCTGAATTTATTGGTTCATGGGGAAAGTTTGGAGATCCGGGACAACCATTGGTGGTATGTCCCCTCCAAAGTAGTGTTTTAACCGATGACCATTCACTTTGAAATTGGGACCATCGGGTTGCAATAACTCAACAGTTCCATATGGGTACACTTTTGCTACAGTAAATGGCCCAGACCAACGGGTTTTTAGCTTACCCGAGAAAATTTTCAATCTTGAATTAAAAAGAAGAACTCTGTCACCAACGTTGAAAACACGGTTCTTTATTTTAGAGTCATGTGTCTTCTTAGTCTTTTCTTTATAGATTAAAGAATTTTCGTAAGCTTGATTACGTAGTTCATTTAATTCGTTTAGCTGAACCTTGCGGTGATCACCCGCTGTCTGAAGGTCAAAATTTGCATGTTTTAAGGCCCAGTAGGCCTTATGTTCTAATTCGATCGGAAGATGACATGCTTTCCCATACACCAGCTTATATGGAGTACACCCAATGGGTGTTTTGTAAGCAGTGTGGAAAGCCCATAATGCATCATCCAGCTTATCCGACCAAGAGGCACGGTTTTCACCCACCGTCCTTTCCAGAATTCTTTTAATACCCCGATTCGAGACCTCCACCTGCCCACTTGTTTGTGGGTGGTATGCAGTAGAAAGATGGTGGGTTACACCATATTTCAGCATCACTTTTGCAAATTGTTCATTGCAGAAGTGTGTGCCACGATCACTGATAATGGCACGAGGAGTCCCGAATCTGGCAAAGAGAGACTTCAAAAATTTAACGACTACTCGGGCATCGTTGGTGGGTAAAGCTTTTGCTTCAATCCATTTTGACCGATAGTCGACATCCACGAGTATATATTTATTCCCTCATGAAGACGGGAACGGGCCCATAAAGTCAATGCCCCACATATCAAATATTTCACAGACTTGGATAGCGTTTTGCGGCATCTCATTCTTTTTGGAAATATTCCCGTGACGCTGGCAAGCCTCACAGGTTTTGATTAATTCATGGACGTCCTTATAAATTGTGGTCCAAAAGAATCCGGAATCAAACACCTTCTTTGCGGTGTAGTTTGGGTTATGATGTCCCCCCGTGGGTCCATCATGACATGCTTTGAGGATTTCCATGGCTTCTTGGCCATGGACACACCGACGGATGACTTGATCCGTACAGATTTTAAATAGGTAGGGGTCATCCCAGAAGTAATGTTTAACATCTTTGAAGAATTTTCTCTTCTTTTGGGACGACATCCCTTTCACGACAAAGTTACCCGAATGGTAATTTGTAAAATCTGCAAACCATGGGGTAATGGTATCATCCAGAGTAGAGATTAAATTGAGTGTCTCAAGAGGAAAGGTTTCATTAATTTCCTTTCTCTCGAGAACATCCTGATGAGGATTCTCTAACCGGGATAGATGATCAGCTGCTAGGTTTTCTGCTCCTTTTTTGTCTCGTATGAGTATGTCAAATTCCTGTAGGAGCAGGACCCAACGGAGCAGTCATGGCTTTGCGTCCTGTTTAGCAAACAGGTATTTCAAAGCTGAGTGATCCGTATACACCACGCATTTGGTCAGGATCAAGTAAGGCCTAAATTTCTCAAAGGCATATACCACAGCTAATAGCTCTTTTTCTGTGTTGGTATAGTGCGTTTGAGCTTCTGTCATGGTCTTACTAGCGTAGTGTATCGGCTGAAAATATTTTGTTTTGCGTTGCCCCAGAACTGCACCAATAGCGAAGTTGCTAGCATTGCACATAAGTTCGAAGGGTAAGTCCCAGTCGGGGGCAACAAGAATTGGTGCCTCGGTAAGCATTTTCTTTAAAGTGGAAAAAGCTTCGACGCACTCGGAGGAAAAGATGAAAGGAGCTTCCTTTTCAAGAAGGTGAGTCATGGGACGGGCTATTTTGGAGAAATCCTGAATGAATCTCCGATAAAACCCGGCATGTCCTAGAAAACTCCTTATGCCTTTAACAGTGGTGGGATGAGGCAGCTTAGCAATAACATCAATTTTAGCTTTATCGACCTCAATCCCACTTTTTGAAACTTTATGGCCGAGGACAATGCCCTCCTTGACCATAAAATGGCTCTTCTCCCAGTTTAGACAAAGATTTTTATCCTTACAACGTTGAAGCATCTTTTCTAGATGGGATAGGCATGACTTGAAAGAATTCCCAATGACTGAAAAGTCATCCATGAATACCTCCATGGTTTACCCTATCATGTCGTGGAAAATAGCCATCATGCACCTTTGAAATGTGCCAGGTGCGTTGCATAGGACAAATGGCATGCGACGGTAGGCAAATGTCCCGTAAGGGCATGTGAAGGTAGTTTTTTCTTGATCCTGTGGATCAATGGGAATCTGGAAATAACCTGAGAAGCCATCGAGGAAGCAATAATAGTCATTCCCCACTAATCTCTCAAGCATTTGGTCCATAAAGGGCAGAGGGAAGTGGTCCTTACGGGTGGCATCATTTAATTTTCTGTAATCAATGCATACACGCCACCCAGTAACCAAACGAGTTGGAATGAACTCGTTTTCCTCATTTGTGACAACAGTTATGCCACCCTTTTTCGGAATACAATGTATGGGACTAACCCAAGGACTATCAGATATCGGGTAAATCAATCCAGCATCAAGAAGTTTGAGGACTTCTTGCTTAATAACCTCATGTATTTTTGGATTAACCCGTCTCTGATGTTGTACTGCAGGCTTAAAGTCATCCTCCATTAAGATTTTGTGCGTACAAAAATCTGGGTTAATACCCTTTATATCGGAGAGCATCCAAGCAATTGCTTGCTTGTTTGCCTTTAAGACCTCTATGAGAGCAGTTCTCTCCTCATCATTTAAATCTTTTGCAATAATGACTGGTAATTTATCATTACCCTCCAAGAATGCGTATTCCAGATGAGGAGGAAGGTCCTTAAGTTCGACCTCTCGGAAATCATCAGTTTTTTCAACATATTTGATCTCCGCTTTATGAAGTTGCTGAGGTAGAACAGGAGAAGGAGAGGGATCTTCGTTCAGCAATTTCTCAAGGAGAAATATATCGTCTTCCAGGTCAATCTCTTGTTGATCAATTCCAGTGGGAACTGAATTACTTTTAAGAAAGGCCTCTATCTCCTCAAGGATGAGATCACTTCCCTCAAACGGAGTGAGGGAAGGAGAAGAATTAGCAATTATGGGGTGAGAAGAGGGAGTGGGATTGCCACTCGTAGAATCATCAACATAACCAAGAATCTCTTGAGCATACTCCTCAGTAGCAATATCAATGATATCTATTCAGTTGACCGATTTAGAATCATAGTTGGAGGAGTATCTCGAGGTCTGATCAAGGTTGAACGTTATAGCTTCAGTACCAACTCGCAATGTGATTTCCTCATCAAATACATCGATCAATGCATGACCTGTTTTCAAGAACCGTCTTCCAAGAATAAGAGGAACTCTTGGATCAGCATCAAAATCAACAATCACGAAGTCTGCAGGAAAATGGAACTTTCCCACTCTCACAAATACGTCTTCGGCAATGCCGAGGGGACGAGAAATTGATCGATTTGCAAGCTCGAGAGACATGCATGTGGGAGTAAGTTCAGGAAGAGAGAGTTTCTTCCAAACTGAATGTGGCATCAAGTTGATGCTTGCACCAAGATCGGCCAGGGCGAAGCATTCAACCATTCCTGGGAAAACACATGGAATGAGAAATTTCCCAGGATCCTCCAGCTTTTCGGGAAGCTGTCTCAACAAAACTGTGGAGCAGTTTTCATTGAGAGGAGTTCGTGCCATCTCGAACAGTTTTTCCTTATTGCTCAATAGGTTTTTGATTGTTGATGCGAATTTAGGCATCAAAAGGATAGCATCCGTGAAACTGATATCAAAATGAAGATCTTGGAAAATTTGAAAAAAAAATTCCATTTGATGATTTGCTTTCTCGCGGAGCTTTTGGTCTTGTAATCGTGAGGGATATGGAATTGACGGTTTTGGGTTGGCTTTTGGATTTTCAACAGGGTTGTTGGGATTTTCAAACATGACTCTTTTGGGAGTCGGGACCGGATTAACTGGAGGAGGGACGTTATAGGTACCTCCGTTATTAGTGGGAAGTACCGTGCCCGTTGTATCCTTAGTTTCACGTTCCTATACCTGGATAGGAGAAGAGGTAGATGGAGCCATGGGTCCTTTATAGGAAACTCCACTTCTTGTTGTGATCGCTTTAACATCGCCCCTCGGATTCGCGATCGTGTTGCTGGGTAATGTACCCGAGCTCGAGGGTCGATCATTTAAAGATTTCTTAATGTCAGAAATCTGGCTAACCAACAACTTGTTCAGATCATCCTGGGATTTCATAAACTGTTTTAATAACTCATCAGATGATGGTCCAGTAGGAACAATGGCTTGGTTCTGATTTTGAGCCCTGTTGTTCTGGAAATTCCCTTGATTCTGATTGTTATGGAAATTGTTTCCTTGTTGAAAATTACCCTGTTGGTAATTGTTTTGACCTTGATTACGGTTATAGTTCCCTTGATTCTGATTTTGCTGAACCTGGTTTTGACCAGCGTTGAAATTCCCTTGGTTGTTAAAACCTTGGTTCATTCGGTTTTGGTTCTGATTCTAGTTAAAATTCTGGTTCCTGTTTGGACCATGTTGGTTCTGGGACTGATTAAACCCTGGTGGTCCAAGATAGTTATTAGAACGGTAGCTCAAAAGGTTTCGGTCCCCTTGCGGTTGGTAAGAATTACCTCTCGTATTATAGGAACCTTGAGCTGCGTACACGTTTTCACGAGCTAAGCCACCGGAGGCTGGGCACTCTGTGTACGGATGTGGACCACCGCAAGTTTCACAACTTGGGTTAACAACTTTGACCTGATGATGATTTGTCTGATGGATACGTAAAACTGCTGTAGATAAATCATCGAGCTTTTTAGCTAGAAGGGATATCTCATTGCTTGCCGGAGTGACAGATTTACATGAGTCGTTCCTCTCAGCAGAGGAGTCCCAAAAATTATGATGGGCAGTCATGTTCTCGATTAAGTCATAACACTCTTCAAGGGTCCTTTTCATAAAGGTGCCCCCAGCAGCAGCATTGATGGTGTCCCGATGGCGAAGAGTCAAACCATTATAGAAGGTGTCGATAATGGTGACAAGAAGCATATTATGGTTGGGACATCGATCAATGGCGTGTTTGTAGCGTTCCCATGCCTCGAATAAAGATTCGCCAGGAAGCTGTCTGAAGTTGCTGATATCATTCATCAGCTTTGTGACCATAGATGGTGGAAAGTATTTGGCCAGAAATTTCGTAATCATCTCACCAAAAGTGTGGATCAAATTCTTTGGAAGTCGATCGAACCAGGAAGTCGCATGATGAGTAAGGGAATAGGGAAAAAGGTACAAACGTAGGCCGTCGTCGGTGACGCCATTTTGTTTCATGCTCTGGGTGACAGTTAGAAATTTGTCGAGATGCTTGTTAGCATCGTCACCCGGCAATCCGTGGAACTGGCATGAATTCTGGACCTGTTGTATCATGTGGTGTTTTAGTCCAAAGTCCGTGGCTCCAATAGTGAGTGGTGCAATGGGTCCACCTCTCCCGTTCATGGTAGGTTGACATAGTTCCTCCATTGTTCGGGTGTCAGGAACTGCGTCATCCTTGGGAGGTAGTGGGGGCACGTCCTCCATTTTTAATGGTTGTTTTTCTTTAACAGTACGTAACTTAGTTACGTTTTTCTGGAGATTACGCTTTGTTTGCGAACGAGTGCGCATGCACTAAAAACGGTATCAATCAAAACAAGACAGAGGCAAAACAAAAGTGAACTTAAATCCAATAAGCATAGATGAACAGCTCCTTTAGAAAAGGTACACTATTCAAAAGGATACAATGGTAAGTTTTAAATCTTTTGTTTGGGAACTTATTATGTCCACACCCCCAGTTGGTAGGTGTTCTGCCTTGGTTTTCGACGGTGTATTCTATTTATTCACAGTAAAACAAAATGTTTTTGGCTTTTTGTGTATGGGTTAAAAACTTGGAAAATATTTTTGGAATCGATTCGTTAACCGAAATCATTCCTTCAAAATCACTCGCAGGGTGGCGGAAGAGAATAAATGTATCTCTTTTCAGTTCACAATTTAATGTCAGAACTTCCGTATTCCACTTGTATAGGTTGTGATTTTAAAGATAACGAAGTAATTTAACTTCACGATTGATTTTGTTGTCTATTTAATTTTTTTAGTGTTTTTAACACTTTAGGAAAAGTGCTAATGAACTTTTTGATATGATTATAATTTTTACAAAATGGGTGGGATTTGTACAATGATGGCTTTGAAATCCACTAAACCTAAAAACGTTTTGAAACACGCAACAACCTCCCCGGCAACGGCGCCAAATTTTGACTCCTCCTAAACCAACCAGTCAACCGTGTGCGGTCAATAGGCTCACCTAGGAGAAAGTGCAAGGTATATTAACCGTGGAAATACAGGGAAATCCCCGGGTCGTTAAGTCCCAACGAGATTGAAATTGAGTTTTGAAACGTTTATGGGAATGAGTGGTACTGAGGACAGTAACAAAAGATGATTTGGGTTTGATTTACACTACTGATATTATTTGGATAACAGTATATAACAAGCACAGTAAACAGATATGTATATACGTAAACTGAATTAAAACAGATACGTATGCGTGCTGAGAAAAATGCGAGTTTTAAACAATTTAAAACTACAGGGGGTGCAAATGAAAATTTTACAAACTTAATTATAAAAGAAAATTTAATTTAAAAAGAAAATTATTTTTTTGATTTATTTTATTATTTAATATTAATTATTTAAATAAAAACTATTTAATTATTTAATTTAAACTATTTAAATTATACTAAAAAGATTTATACTACAAATTTTAGCTAGAAAATTGCAAAATTAATTTCTAAAATTCAAAAATGACTTAAAATAAATTTAAAAACTAAAAATACCTATTTTTGTCTTTTTGTGGGGTTTTTATTAATTAAATACTAATTATATTAATTAAATTAATTTAAATAAATTAAATTACTAAAAATACTAAAATGACTTAGAAAATTATGAGGAAATTTATAAAACTAATAAACTATTATATGAATCTTAAAAAATTATGAAAAGTTTCTAAAAATTATATTTTAACTATTTTACTAATTGATTACTTAATTATTAATTAAATCCTATTTAAACTATTTAAATTCTAAAAATTACCAAATGAACAGTGAAAATTATAAAAATTTTCCTAAAAATACTTTATGATATATAAACCCTAGGAAAAATATAAAAAAGTACTATTGTTAAATAAAATTTAATAAAACTATTTAATTAACTAATATTACTTAATTATAAATTAAACTAATATTAATTATAATAATTACTAAATCAAAAGATAAAAATCTAGAAAAATTACTGAGAATACCTTAAGCTAAAAGAAAATTAAGAAAAATATAAAAATGATGAAGTGCTTATAAAATAAACTAATAAGAAAATTAAAATAGATAATTTCTATTAAATAGAAGCTATCACTATTTTTAAAGTTGGTTTTTGGTAATTTTTCTTATTGACAGATGATAATAAGCTAAAAATAAGAAACTTTTATGAAATCACTTTTGATATAGCTTATTAATAAGCTATGTGCACCCCTTGTTGCTTAACAGTTGATTTATGAGCTTATTAGAGCTTATTGACTTTTGAAAAAGCTATGAAATGAACAAATAAGCCAAGACATATGAATGTTAATTTGAAATAGGACAAATGTCACAAATAAGCACTCTGGATAAGCTGTAATGAACAAATAAGCACTTATCACACTACTTAGGCCAAAACAGGCCAAACAAGGGGTTTTTGGACCTCTGTGGGGTCCACAGAAGTCAAGGGGGTCCAAAATAAGACTTGAACTTTGAAGGTGGACTGGTCAGCTCTCAAATAAGCCAATAAGCTAGGCTTATGGCTTATTAATCAGCTCTGGGTGAGGCTTGGAACTTGAGCTTAAAAGCTGAGTCACTCAGTGTACTCAGGAAAATGATCAAACTTAAAGGCACTTGCAGCCCTACCAAATAAGCTCTAATTGGTGAAATAAGCCCTGATCTATCAAGATGGGTTGCTTGGCTTTCCAAAAAGCCAATAAGCTAAGGGTGGGTCCCACTAATGAAATAGCTATGGTCTTGGGAATATTGGTCAAAAACCTGTGCACAGGGCATGTATTTGCCCTGCAGGTCAAAATAAGCTAGTGTATAAGCTACAATAAGAATCCCAAAATTAAGCTGAACACAGATTATTGAAGCTTAAGTGATAGATTTTAACCTCTGAAAGTTTGAAGGCCTGAATAAATTCACAAAATTCTAGAAAAATCCTTGAAGATTTGGTTTTCTGCCTAAGTATGCAATTTTGACTTTTTTAGATATTAAGCTAAGTTGACTAAAGTGAAACTCTAACTTGATTTTCTGGATGATTGTGTTATAATAAGCTATGCTAAGGCCAAAATAAGCTAAATCACTAACTTGTGAATTGTTATGGGGCATATGCTACTCTAAATCCAACACAGAAGGGTTTTAAGCCTAATTCTGTGTGATTTTGACTTTCCTACAAATGAGGTCTGAGTTTTATGACTTTGAGGTCCTAGTTAAACCTAAAGAAGCCTGTACCAACAATGAACAACCACCAAAAACCTTTGGATCACACTGAACACCCTAGAACCAAACAGTCCTGATAAGAGCTTAGATTTAGGTTTTTAGATCAAACAAATCCCTGAGAAGCCAATTATACTAATGGTCTCATGAGGTTATAAGAACACAGAAACAAGGGTTGCAAACACAAATGACCAAGAAGCCAATTATACTAATGAGACAGTCCAATTTTTAGATTTTAAGTACAAAAGGTTCCAATAAACCAAATCTTGATTTTAAGTAATATTCTAACTTAACTATATCTGAGAAACATGAATAAGCATACAATAAGCTCAGGAACAGTGGTATGAAAAAGTTGAATAAAAGCTTACAATTTGCTATCCTGCTATGCACCATGAACCAAGGACTCAGAACACTCCTATAAGCCTTCCACAAGGCAAATAACCCAGGGCAATCCACAATTCACCCTGCTCCAACTATGAATCACCATGAAACCTGCAACTTTGACTTTCCTTGACTGTTTTTGTAATTTTGAGTTTTTTATAACTAGATTATGTTTTAAAGTTCCTAAAAGCTTCAATGAGCTTTCTGGGAGCTTATGTATGCTTAAGAGTCCATATAATCTAACAATAACAACAATACAGCTTATTAAGAAATTTGAAATGAAAATGAAAATTGCACAAACTGATATATGAATTAAAACTTGAAATTGATTATCAGAAAACTTGAGATTACACCTGAATTAACTAACACAATGCTTAAAAGCTTGAGATTTAACTGAAATAACAAGTTACAATTTTAACGAGATTGATTAAGCTAAGATAAACTATATATTGGTCTTCTGTGCTTCTCTTCCTTTTATAGGCTCACATTAGGGTTTGGGGACACCTTCTGAGCAAATCCCATCAATAATTTTGGCCATTAGATGAGTCAAATGTATCTCAGTCGTTTAAACGACTTTTGGCGCCAAAAAGTAGAAATGGTAACTTGCAGCCGAAATTATGCAATTAATGCATCTTGGGGTGTTGTGGTGGAGGAGGGAACATATTTGGAAAGGTTCTTAGCCAAGTTGGGGGAGTTGGTGTTGAAACAGAGGTGTAGACATGGTTTGGAGGGAAAAAGTGGTGGGGATGCATTAACTACTAAGTGGGTTGGTATGATGATGTGTAGGGATGAGGTGGTGAAGTAGAGTAGACAGGTGGTGGTGGAGGTGGCACAAAACCACCCTGGTATAGGTGATGCAGTGGTGAAGGAGGAAGGTGAAAAGTGATTATGGTATTGGGAGGGTTTGACTGTTTGACCCCGTTTTATTTAAAAACGGGGTGTGGGCTTTTTTGTTGGGCCAAGGGTAAAAAGGGTTGGGCTGGGGTTTGTATGTTTGGATTGGGTTTATATTTGGGGTGTTTTATTATTAAGGGTCCGGTTTGGTTTGTATATTTCACAAGGACCAAATACGTAAATTCTGGATTTTTGAGGGTGGGTTTTGACAACTTTCCAAAAGTACTTGCAAGGGTAAAACTTGCCAAGTTTCAATAATGTAAGGACCATAGTTGACTTTTCCACTTTTTGAACTTCCAGGGTCCTTTTCTGCCAAATGTGAAACTTCAGGGACCAAACTTGTAACTTTTCCAAACTTTCCAACCAAGGACCATTCCTGCCATAGAAGATTAGTACAAGGACAAAAATTGATTTTCTCAAAGTTTTTACATCCCAGGGACCATTTTTGTCAATTTGCAAAGTTGAGGGACTAAACTTGTAATTTTGTGAAACTTTACACCAAAGGACTAAATATGTTTATTTGTGATTCAAAAGGACCTTTGGTGACTTTTTTCATGTTTTTAGAATAACCAGGGACTAGATTTGACAACTTTAGAAACTTTAGGGACTGAAACTGCCAATTATGCAAACTTTGTTCATATTTCATCTGTTTTTGATCATTTTGCATCTGAAACATATAAAACACATTTGTGAGATATTTTCAGTATTATGATGCATATTTGAGTTTTTTTGGATGTTTTGGTAGTTCAGATTGGTATAAAATGATGAGTATTAAGACACTCATCAACTATATATAGATTTTACAAGGTGACGGCGTCAAGAACAAAAATCTGACGCCGTCAACTCGCTGCCAAAGTGAAACTCGTATTGCCTAGATCCATTGTTGACGCCGTCAAGAAGGAAATTACTCTAGGCCGTCACGTGTATTTGGACCTTGACGGCCTAGGTGACGCCGTCAGGTCCAAAGCACAAAAACTTTCTGGACCGTCACGTTATATTTCCACTTCCACCTCTTTTTGCCAAGCTTGACGCCATCACTCTTTAACTCTTGACGCCGTCAGGTACTGTTCCAGCAAGGATTTTGAGACTTTGTCGTTTTCTTTACTTTTACGCTCCAAAAACATCAAAAATGCCTCCTTTTCTGAATTTCTTCTCAAAAGTAACTAAAATGACAAAAGGAATGATTTAGGGCAATAATTGATCAAATAAGTGCGAATTCGGGCTTAAATGACCCCTTAAAAGCGGTACACTTTTTGCCTCATCACCAACATTGATTTCATGCTTAGACAAGACTACACCATCATTGGACAGCTCATTGAGCAAAGTTTTGTATCGGGTATAGGTCTGAGAGAGACTTTCAGTGTCTTTTTCTCTGAAAGTGTTATACTCAAGTTTCAGGTCCATAATCCTGTTTTCCTTGGTATTTGAGGGACCTTCAAACTTATGAACCAAGTCAAGCCAAGTTTGTTTGGCTGTAGGACAGTTAATGACTGATTTCATTGTATCGTCAGGGTGACATGATATAATGATGCTTTTCAGGCATTGGTCCTTGATGAACTCAAATAACTACATTTTATTGTCATCATTCATCATTTATCACATATGAAACTTTGGTCAACGAAGAAGGTCAAGCTTGTTCTACTCCAGATACACCGTGTCATATTTCTGATATATGGCGTATCACTATCAAGACTTCACCACATGTAATCCAAGATGCTAAAGGACATGCGCCGCATACAAGAATCAAGTTACGCCGCATCTAAAGGCGGTATACGAATATTCTAGAATATATTAATCTTGGACCCCACGTAAAGTTAAGTCAATGCGCCGCATCTCGCTATTCAATGCGCCGCATCTAACCCTCAGACAGAAAGTATAAATACCCCAAGGACAGACGAATTTTGTGTGCAACAAAGAAGAACCAAAACCCTAAGAGACAAATTCAATTGAAGAAGCTTCACAAGACACACTCCAAACAAAGATATTAGAGCTGTAAGAAGGTCCTGCATGTATTTAATTCACTAAGTAGTTTTGTTTTATTGTAATAGTAAGCTTTAATTCATCAGGATTGATGGGCTTGTGATATGTGACTACGGAACACCGTACACTCCCCTTAATATTGCTTTCCCATTAATTAAAGTTTATATGTTGATGTCTTTAGTGACTTATATTAGTGCTTTGATAACCTCTGTGTCTAGCTGAGCCCGTGGACTGCCATATCTGCCCCTCGTCTATTTAATCTAACGTCTTTAGATAAGTAGGATTGACATAAGTGATCATTAAGGGTTTACTCGCCGATATACTGTGATCCAACGAGAAATACCTGATTATAATACACTTCATATAAAACTAGCAATAAAATAAGTGACAAGCTACTTAATTATCAGGTCTTCTTATAGTCTCTATTATCTATCTATGTACGTGTTGCTATTTGCTGAATCGTTATCATTAGTTTTAATTTACTATTTAATCAAACTAAATATGTGCTAGTCTCTCAGACTAAAACCCCTTTGCGTTAGATTAGATTGTAAAACTAACTTAGAATATTAAAATACTGGTAGACAAATTAAGGTTTTCATTCCACTCTTAGTGATCGACACTCTACTTACCACTTTATAGATATTGATCGGATACACTGTCCGTTAGAGTGTGTGTTATACGATAAGTCGGCTAAATATAAATTTAAAACTTTGAAATAGGCAATTACCCCTATACTGCATATGACACAACACGCACATCAAAGTTTTTGGCACCGCTGCCGGGGAGTGAATTGTTAAAACTTTTTTATCTATTAGTATTTAAATTAGATTTTTTAACTTTTTGATTTTTTTAGATTTTATTTTTGCTAACCATTTGTTTTTGTTTGTTTGCATTCATTGTATATTTTGCATATTTTCTATTTTTGTGTGTTTGTTTGTTTGTTTTGTGTGTTTTTCTTTGTTTTTTGCATTAACTTCAGTCGTTGTATTCTGCTGATACAAACGATACGGCGCATTTGTTTTCCAGATACGGCGTATGGCGTTTTAATTTTTATATACAGCGCATTTAATTATTCGAGTGCGGCGCATCTATCTTTTAGATACGACGTATTTTGTTTTTAATCAGAAAATTTTTAAACCCTAACGAGGATACGACACATCTGTTTTACAGATATGCCGTATTTAAACTTTTTATTAAAAACAGTTTTCGAATTAATTAAAAAGGAAGCGACGCATCGATTTTTGTCGGTACGGCGCATCTATCTGAATTAAAAATATTTTATTTTGAAACGTAACGAAGATATGACGCATTAGTTTCTGCTAATACGGCGCATCTTATTTTTATAAATATAATTGATTTATTGATTATTCAAACATATGGCGCATTTAATTTATTAATTGCGGCGTATTGATTTTCTAAATAAAAGTCTGATTTAATTTTAACGATTAAGATACGGTGCATCCTATTATTAGGATACGGCGCATCATCTGCAGATATCAGCAACTCTTGTCCGAAGGAAAATTTTGTCTAACCTTCATATATATTAGAAAGTTTTTACTTTGAAATCTACTTATTTTGAATTTCAGGAAGGATGTTTGATATTTTTCCCAACTGGTTCGGGAAACCTCGAAGGAATCTTACCAACGAAGAGTTCGGACCTATGGTCGCTCGAACGAGCAAGAAGGAACATGACGACATCGAAAATTTTATCAAGGAATTCAGAACAACTAATGAGCTCTTACTGAAAGAACAAAACAACCTGATTAATGGATTGGCAATTGAAGTGCACCAATTGTCGAAAATACTTAACAAAGTTTTGTTGGTAAGACATGACTTGAAAGGAATTACAACTAGAAAGGGCAAATCAACCTTTCAAATCGGAGAAACACCGGTGGATAACAACACTAGTAATATATCCCATGGAAGTACTCAACCAGAGCAGGATGCACCTAATGAAATTACTCAAGAACCGGAAATTCGAGAAGAACCCTTCATTGAACCAAAGCGATCAACTCTACTTTTCCCACACAAGGTTAGGAGGGAAAAAGAAGATGCTTACCAAAAGAAATTTCTGGAAAATCTCAAGCAACTACAGCTAAGCATACCATTTATCGAAGCCCTTGTGCAAATGCCAAAATACGCTAAATACCTCAAGAGCTTGCTAACCAACAAGTCAAAATTAGAGGAAGCATGCACTACTACAATAAGCAAATGTAGCTCATCCGCACTGCTCAACAAACTTCCATCAATAGAAAAAGACCCAGGGAGTTTCACTATTCCTTGTCAAATTAAAAATTTAAATATTGGAAATGCTTTAGCCGATCTAGGAGCTAGTATAAGCCTTATGCCATTTGCTATGTATGAAAAATTAGGTCTTGGCGAGCCAAAACCTACTAAGATGTGCTTAGAACTAGCTGACAGGTCGATTCAATATCCTTTAGGAATAGCTGAAAATGTATTAATCAAAGTTGATAAATTTGAATTACCTATTGACTTCATTATCCTTGATATGCCTGAAAATTCTAGGACGTCTATTATATTACGGAGACCATTCCTAGCTACAGCTAGAGCCATGATCGATGTGTTCAATAAAAAGATAACTCTAAAGATAGGTAAAGACGAGGTTGAATTTGATATGGAACAGTCTATGAGTAAACCAGATTCTGATGATTATGAATGTTATAATATCGACACCTTCGATAATACTATTAACCAGTTTACCCATGAATTGTTGAACAATAATATGCTTGATTCATTCTTGCTTAAAAATTTAGAATCAACTATTGCTATAGAATATCAAGTAGATGATAATCCCATTATTAATGATTTTACCGTTGATTCTGCTGTATGTAACTCCATACGGCGCATCAGCAATGCTGATGTGGCGCATCCATCTGAGAACAGCAACGACGTTATAACTGAACATGTTTATTCCACTAGTGCCAACGAAATTGATAACATTAAACTTATGCTTAAAGATCTCCCTTCTAATCTAGAATATGTTTATTTAAATGGAAATGCTAATTCACCAGTTATTATTGCATCTGACTTAACAAAAAAGGAAAAGGAAGCTCTTTTGCAGGTATTATATAAACGAAGAGGAGCACTAGCGTGGAAAATGTCGGATATCAAGGGGATTAGCCCATCATTTTGTCCCCACAAAATCCTTATGGAAGATGAGTTCAAACCTACTGTTCAACCTCAAAGGCGTTTAAATCCAAAAGTAAAGATGTGGTTAAAAATGAAATTTTAAAGCTCCTTGACTCTGGACTTATCTACCCCATATCTGATAGTTCGTGGGTCAGCTCCATCCACGTTGTGCCAAAGAAAGGAGCGATGACTGATACGTGGGAATCGCACCAGGCTTTACCTCTCGAGGGATCTCTAGAAGCTTACAACCCCCACCAGGCAGTGTACCTGATCGTTGTAGTATAGTATAGTGACAAGTACCGGGGGATTGATCGTTCAACTCAGGAATAGTGTCGCTAGGATTAGAAAGCCTAAAAACTAGGTCTAGAGGTGAGGAATGATTCTTTTTGTATTTTTATGTTTTTATAAAAGCAATTAAAATCTCGGGTTTTGGAAGAGTGGGCGGAATTAGTTGCTAGCCAACTAACCCAAATAACTACTAATGCAATCAAAATAAAATAACAAAAATGAAAATAAACTAATTATACTAATTTGGTGTGAACAATGATAGGTAAAGTTGTGTTTACTTAGATTTCATTACTCCCTAGATATCTTTTACAGGTTAATCATTTGTTACAATTGCATGGATGACGGGTCATATTCCTTAATACTAGTCGTAGGGCCGTGTACAATATTCCCTAACTCTATAAGATCCTCTTTCACTCCATGTCGAGCCGTTAGAAGCTCCTAACATGGGATCACTAGAATTCTCCTATGTATTAAATACAACCAAAAATCGTAGTACACCTCTGATCATGTTTCTTAAGACGTTCAATCAAGTTACCAATGGAAGTCTGCCAGTTTTCTTAAGCCTAACATCGAATACAATCATCCGTAACAATTATAAACAAACAATCAACCCATAATTAACATCTAGGTTTCACTACATCTAAGCAAACACAAAAGAAATCTAGCCTGGCATGTTAAATTGAAGACAAGCGTAAGATATATTCAAGCAACACATAGACATATTGATTGAATTGAAAGAGTACTTATCTCAATTGAATATAAGAGGTTTCAAAGGGTAAAAACCCTTGAAAAAACTGTGAAAATCGGGCTAGGGTTTCTCTCCAAAGTTACACCCTCAAAGTTACACACTAATGAATAAAAATTGGAAAACTATATATAGATTTTATAGGGTGATGGCGTCAAGAAGGAAATTCTGACGCCGTCAACTCGCCGCCCATAATGAAATCGGATTACCTAGATCCACTTTTGACGCCGTCATGTGTAAAGTTGCTCAGGGCCGTCACTAACATTTGGACCATGACGGCCTATGGTGACGCCGTCACGTTTTCACTGGACCGTCATCCACTTCCACCTCTTGTATTACTCTTGACGCCGTCATTAAGAATCTTGTGACGCCGTCAGGTACTGTTCCCAGCAAGGAAAATTAAGACTTTGCCGTTTTCTTCACTTTTATGCTCCAAAAACGTCCAAAATGCTTCCTTTTCCAGATTTCACTCCAAAAGTACCTAAAATGACAAAAGGAACGATTTAGGGCATTATTTGATCAAATAAATTAGAATTTGGGCTTAAACGACCCCTTAAAAGTGGTTCATTTTTCGCCTCATCAAATACCCTTACATTTGAGATTTGCTTGTCCTCAAGCAAATGCGCTTTTATTCTAATCAAAATACAAGTTAGGGGTCATTTAACACTAATATAAAATTAATTACAACAAATAATCGTTCCACTAAAGACCAAAGACAAGCACGGAGGTCATACACTAGCACCTCACAAATAGTGTTTAGATACTCACATCTCTCGGGTGTAATAAAGTATATAAAACAATAAGGAAATGGAAAACATCTCTCACTACCTGTCATAGCAAATAGATTACCATAGGCTTGGGAAAGGATCAAACCTCCACCACTTGGCATATGCACCTAGAATAAACTATCAAAGAGGTTTTTCAAAGGGTTATAACGTTAGGTGTAGGGATATGGAATACACGGTTTTGTTGGATAAAGGCAATATTTACTGGTGGCGAGTTAAACATCTTGGTTAATTACATCTACAATAAGGCGTTGCTAAGCCAAGACTCGACTCGACTTAGGCTAATAAATCAAAAATAACGAAAACATAAAACAAACATAGAATGAAACGGGATGGTAGTCCGTATGTTTTTTCTCTCTCTCTCTTTTTTTTTCCCATACACTCTTACCCTACCATCCAAAATAATACATCATAGGGAATGTACATTCCCCTTACACTTGAATCTTTACATACTTTACAATAAACTAGTCTAATGACTCGAATCAAGATAATCAAAACACTTGGAGTACTTTTAAGATTAATGCACATATGGGGGTAATATAAGATGTTCTTCCCTATTACTCCATAAAACAAGTACTTTACCCATGAGTCCCAATCGTCCCAAAACAATATGTACAAGAGATGACTCGACTTAGCAACCATGTAATCAATTAGATAATTAACTAAGGGTTTAAACAAATAACAATAATGCACTAAAGATGAGTGCATACACGAAAGGCTAAGGCGATTTGGGGGTACATTTAAGTGGGTTGTAACAAATTCTTCCTTTAAGTAAAATGCTTAAAGTTAGAAATGAAAAGATAGGCTCGGAGGGGTGTACTAGGGGTTTCGTACTAAAAATGAGTACAACGCTAAGGTGTGGGAAAAATTAGTTGACTTTACTAGCCAAGTAATATGACTTAAATGGTCAAGTAATTATGATACGGGTTTAACACAAGGGTGATCCTAATGCCTCTTATCATGTAGTAAGTCCTACTACACGAATGTAGTCTCACTAGCGGTCTCGGGATGCATCACTAACGCAAGTTCTAGAATCTAAATGCTACCGGTACACTCATAAGCACTAATAATGAATGCTTTTCCTATCAAATCTAAAGGCTAACCTCACATATTTGGGTGGAAAATTTTTTAAGTGGTACGGTTTTGTGCTAGTCATACAACTCCTATCCATGAGACGCTTGCTAAGGCTAAAGTTTCACTCCTAAATGTTGTAAAAAAAATTTAAATTTGGTGCTAAAATTACACTAACAAGTATTTCTCTTAGTTTTATTACACACTTACCATCAAACAAACAAACTCAAGTGCAATTGTATCCTATAAGGTATCATCATTTACCCTCCCCTTACACTTAGGATGAACATTGTCCCCAATGTTCAATTAATGAATGTAAAAGTGAAATAGGTAAAAGAATGAAATCAAATACTCCCCTGATTCGTTTGGTGTGGATAGTGTGGTAACAAGGTTAGATCTTCCTCCAAGAAAATGAACATTCAAAGCTTCCCTTCCAGAAAAATAAATCATCTTCTTGTCATATATAACCTGTTAAACCTGAGAAAACAAACAAGGCAACCTCGCGTAAAATCGGCGGCAATCTATATATACTAACAAATCCTAGAAAGCAATGTAAGATATAATGCTTGTGGAATGAATGTTTGCAGATTTCCTGGAGTTTATAAAACTAAAGAATTAACAAAAACTTCAAGAGTCCGTTAGAAAAACAAAACTCGCAAAATTTCTAGAATTTTACACATGACGCCGTCAGGAATTAATTCCTGACGCCGTGAGAAGTGACCTGCAGAAATCTTTATGTTAAGTTTTCGGAAAATTTCTGGAAAAACTTATGTCTTACTTCCTGGAAAATCCTGCAAAACACCATTATGACTCGATACAAGCATTTGACTCTAACAAATACTAATATACATGTTCATTTAATATTGTGGAGAATCATGATCAATTTTGTTCTTATAAACAAATTTGGGATTTCCCCTTACACTTAGCTTTTGCAAAATACCTTTATATGTAATTAAGACGAAGTTAAATGACAAAATAAAGCATTTTCACAATTTAGTTTGAAACATGATCTACCAACAATAAAAATAAAGCATGCATATGGAAACAAATAACAATCAAATAAATAAAAATCATACAAAACATGGGTTGCCTCCCAAGAAGCGCTTGTTTTTGTTCGAGTCACGAGCCTGACTCTACCCTTATTTAACGGAAATAAGAGAAGTTTTCCCTACACTTAGGACTAAGTGTGGGTGATAGTAGCAATACACACCTTCTCGGTGGAAGTATGCCTTGTGAGGAAAGAGTGGTGGATGAATTATATGCTCAAAGGGGTGTGCTCCTATCATCATAACCTTACCTAGTTCACTTTGGTCAATGGGGGAGTTGAAGTTTTCTCCTAAAAAGGGATCATCTTCTATCAACTTTGACAGACTCCTAGTTGGGAATCCATCTTGACCTAATAAACCTGGTTTAAACCCATAATGTTTCTTATGATCAATCATGAATGGGTGATGTAAGTATGTAAGGTCATGGTTCACTCCTATGTCAGCTTCCTCTCTACAGGGCCTAGAGTCTACTACCTTCAACGTAAAACTACCCGGACTATATGGTTTGATGGGTGGATTGGGACCTTTTTCAATTCCTAAATTTTCATCCAAGGATGGAAGATTAGGTAACGGTTTTGGTTGAGGCTCCGGTTCATCAAAACTAGGAACTTCCTTAGAACTAAGAGAAAGGTTGTGACTACAAGAACTCAAACATATTTCTTCTAGTTGTGTTTGTCCAAAGGCTCTACCTCTATTGGGGTTCCTATAGTCTCTTCTACTTCTTCCGGGTAAGTCACGTGCGGTATGTGTGCCTCAAATAATGGTAGGACTTGTGGGGTACTTTGTGAGCATATGTTATTTACTTCATCATTCCTTGTGTCAAGATCACCTATATCCTCAACATGTGTTTTATTATAATCTAACCCTAACATTTTCCCAAGTATCTCAAGTGCTTCTCTAGGCATCTCAACTTCAATATCCGAATCATAAGGATCATCCTCAATATTCTGACTGCTATATTCAAATTGACCAAAAGATTCATCATGTGTTTCTTGAGATTCATCATCATCGATCATAAAACCTAGGTCTTTTTGATCAATGTCATCATGTTCGGCTAAATCCTCCATCACATCAAGGTCACCTATGTGTTCATCCTGTATTATGGTAGTGCCTAACCATGACATGCAGCTAGGTGGCTCATACAAAACTATCCTAGGTGAAGGCTCATATGGTGCATAGGTTTCACTAAGTGAGGCATTTTGAGGGGTTGATGGAGCTCCTAAGGTGAATTCTTTAAAAGTCTTATGCACTTGGCCTCTTTTCTCAAGGTACTCAATAAAATCAATATAAGATCCTGTCCTCCTCATTTCATTCCTCCATCTTGGTATATCCAAACTGGTGTAATTATATTTTTTCTGGTAAAACTCTAGTGTCAGATTTTGTGGATTCGCATTCTCCATAATGGTGAACGGAATAGTCAATGAAAATTACGAACAAACACACAAAGAAAAAGATAGACTAAAGAAAACCTAGAAATAAAAATAAAAATCTTACTAGAAAGGAATCTAGCAAGTAGACCTAATAAAAAGAAATTCTAACCTAGACAATAACTATTCCACGGGCTACGGCGCCAAAAACTTGATACGTGGGAATCGCACCAGGCTTTACCTCTCGAAGGATCTCGAGAAGCTTACAACCCCCACTAGGCAGTGTACCTGATCGTTGTAGTATAGTATAGTGACAAGTACCGGGGGATTGATCGTTCAACTCAGGAATAGTGTCGCTAGGATTAGAAAGCCTAAAAACTAGGTCTAGAGGTGAGGGATGATTCTTTTCGTATTTTTATGTTTTTATAAAAGCAATTAAAATCTCGGGTTTTGGAAGAGTGGGCGGAATTAGTTGCTAGCCAACTAACCCAAATAACTACTAATGCAATCAAAATAAAATAACAAAAATAAAAATAAACTAATTATACTAATTTGGTGTGAACAATGATAGGTAAAGTTGTGTTTACTTAGATTTCATTACTCCCTAGATATCTTTTACAGGTTAATCATTAGTTACAATTGCATGGATGATGGGTCATATTCCTTGATACTAGTCGTAGGGCCGTGTACAATATTCCCTAACTCTATAAGATCCTCTTTCACTCCATGTCGAGCCGTTAGAAGCTCCTAACATGGGATCACTAGAATTCTCCTACGCATTAAATACAACCAAAAATTGTAGTACACCTCCGATCATGTTTCTTAAGACGTTCACGCAAGTTACCAATGAAAGTCTGCCAGTTTTCTTAAGTCTAACATCGAATACAATCATCCGTAACAATTATAAACAAACAATCAACCCATAATTAACATCTAGGTTTCACTACATCTAAGCAAACACAAAAGAAATCTAGTCTAGCATGTTAAATTGAAGACAAGCGTAAGATATATTCAAGCAACACATAGACATATTGATTGAATTGAAAGAGTACCTATCTCAATTGAACATAAGAGGTTTCAAAGGGTAAAAACTCTTGAAAATGCTGTGAAAATCGGACTAGGGTTTCTCTCCAAAGTTACACCCTCAAAGTTACACACTAATGAATAAAAATTGGAAAACTATATATAGATTTTACAGGGTGACTGCGTCAAGAAGGAAATTCTGACGCCGTCAACTCGCCGCCCATAATGAAATCGGATTGCCTAGATCCCCTTTTGACGCCGTCATGTATAAAGTTGCTCAGGGCCGTCACTAACATATGGACCATGATGGCCTATGGTGACGCCGTCACATTTTCACTGGACCGTCATCCACTTCCCCCTCTTGTATTACTCTTGACGCCGTCATTAAGAATCTTGTGACGCCGTCAGGTACTGTTCCTAGCAAGGAAAATTAAGACTTTGCTGTTTTCTTCACTTTTTTGCTCCAAAAACGTCCAAAATGCTTCCTTTTCCAGATTTCACTCCAAAAGTACCTAAAATGACAAAAGGAATGATTTAGGGCATTATTTGATCAAATAAATTCGAATTTGAGCTTAAATGACCCCTTAAAAGTGGTTCATTTTTCGCCTCATCAATGACGGTGGTGCTTAATGACGACAACGAGTTGATTCCATCAAGAACTGTTACTAGATGGAGAGTTTGCATTGATTACTGTAAACTTAATGATTCAACACGAAAAGATCACTTTCCTCTTCCATTTATTGATCAAATGTTAGAAAGACTATCAGGTTATGATTACTATTGCTTTTTAGATGGTTTTTCAAGTTTCTTTCAAATACCAATCGCGCCCGAAGATCAAGAAAAGACAATCTTCACTTGCCCTTATGGAACCTTTGCCTATAGAAGGATGCCGTTTAGATTATGCAATGCTCCTGCAACCTTCCAACGATGTATGACAGCTATCTTCCATGATATGGTTGATTCATGGATGACTTCTTGGTGTTTGGTAATTCATTTAATAATTGTCTTTTTAATCTTGATATAATGCTTGCTAGATGTGAAGAGACTAACTTAGTTCTTAATTGGGAAAAATGTCACTTCATGGTTAGGGAAGGGATTGTGTTAGGACATAAAATTTCTAGAAAAGAAATAGAAGTTGACAAAGCTAAAATTGACGTAATTGCTAAATTACCTTATCCCACTAACGTTAAAGGTGTTAGGAGTTTCTTAGGGCATGCTGGATTCTATCGTAGATTTATTAAGGATTTTTCCATGATATCTCGGCCTATGACTCAATTATTGTTAAAAAATGCAAAGTTTGATTTTTTTGAAGACTACAAAAAGGCATTTAATATATTAAAAGAAAAACTAACTACTGCACCTATTATAATTTCGCCGGATTGGAATTTACCTTTCGAATTAATGTGTGATGCTAGTGATTATGCTATAGGAGCTGTCCTTGGCCAGAAACTCGATAAAATTTTTAAACCAATCTATTATGCTAGTAAAACCTTGAATAATGCCCAGGAACATTACACCACAACTGAAAAAGAACTTCTTCCAGTAGTTTTTGCGTTTGATAAATTTAGATCATATCTTATATTATCAAAGGCTGTGGTGTACACTAACCATTCTGCTTTGAAGTATTTGTTCAATAAACAGGATGCCAAACCTAGGCTTATCAGATGGGTTTTGTTACTTCAAGGGTTTAACATTGAAAATAAAGATAAAAAGGGGGCTGAAAACCTTGCGGCCGACCATTTGTCTAGACTTGAAAACCCAAATATGGAGGTACTAGATGAACAGGAAATTGCCGATGAATTCCCCGATGAACACCTTATGATGATACGAACGAGGAGTAAGGATGATCGACCTTGGTATGCTGATATTGTCAATTTTCTTGTGGGAAATGAAATTCCAAAAGGTTTAACATCCGACGAAAAGAGAAGATTTCTTTCTCTTGCTAGTGAATATTTCTGGGATGAACCTTAGGCATTTAAAATATGTCCTGATAATATTAGTAGAAGATGTGTTGATGGTGATGATATTCCCGCGATACTAGCACAATGTCATTCAAGACCTACAGGAGGACATCATAGTGCTTTTATTACCAAGAGAAAAATTCTTGATGCAGGATTTTATTGGCCCAATATCCTTCAATCTGCGAAGGATTATATTAAAGAATGTGATGCATGTCAACGTTCTAGAAATATCATGTCAAGAAGCGAGATGCCACAAAATTATATTCAAGTATGTGAAGTTTTCGATATATGGGGATTAGATTTTATGGGACCATTCCCCGACTCAAAAGGGAATAAGTATATACTTGTAGCAGTGGACTATGTGTCAAAGTGGGTCAAATCACAAGCACTTCCAACCAACGATAGCAAGGTAGTGCTCAAATTCTTGATTGGATTATTCGCTAGGTTTGGAGTCCCTAAAGCCCTAATTAGTGATAGAGGGACACACTTTTCTAATCACCATCTAGGAAAAGCCTTGCGACAATATGGAGTTTACCAACGAGTCTCAACCGCGTACCGTCCCCAATCCAATGGGCAAATAGAAGTTACCATTAGGGCTATTAAACCTATTCTTGAAAAATCGGTTGGGTACAATCCAAAAGGATGGTCGGATAAACGTAACGATGCATTATGGGCATTCCGTACCACTTATTAAACACCCACGGGATGCACACCTTTCCACCTTGTCTATGGGAAAGCATGCCATTTACCGGTAGAAATTGAATGGGGAGCTTATTAGGCTTTAAAGCAATGTAATATGGATATGGACGCCGCTGGTAAAAACCGATTCATGCAACTTAATGATCTTTTTGAATTACGAGATGAGGCTTATAAGAACAAAAAAATATACAAAGAGAGAACTAAAAGATTGCATGATTCAAGGCTACGTGGAGATAAAGAATTCTCTATTGGAGAAAAAGTGTTGCTATTCAATTCTCGGTTAAAAATGTATCCGGGAAAGTTAAGATCAAGATGGACGGGTCCGTACGTAGTTACGAAAGTCTATCCATACGGGACTATTGAAATATGTGATAAGAATGGATAAGTGTTCAAAGTAAATGGACAACGAGTGAAGAAATATTTTGATAATCACATCGACGACGAAAATAAGGAAGTTGTCGAGTTTGAACCAGAATTAATGAAATAGGAGCTAAACGTGAGTCTAACTTGAAGACTCTGGAATAAAGAAAAGTGCTCACCGGGAGACAACCCGGATTTATCATTTACTGTTTTACTGTGTCGAGTCTGTCAGATCTACAGTAGATGCGACGCATCTCATCTTATAGATGCGGCGTATCAACTGAACAGATCATATCTTTTATTTTCTTCATTTTATTTTATTTTCAGACTTTAAACCATTCTGTTAGTTTATTTAATGCGGCACATCCCTGGTTAAGGATGCGACGCATCTGATTCTCTGATTCGTACTTATTCCGGGCTCCATACGGCGCATCTCATCCTATGGATGTGGCGTATCGACTGACCTGATGATTTCCAGATTTTTTATTTTAATTTTTAGGTTTTGTTTTTTGCTAACTACTAATGAATTACGTGCAAGTTGTTACTTTCTTAATACAGGTGTGTTATTTAAACAAGGGTATATATACATTTCTGTACTTTCTGTGGAGACGTCATTCATGGAGGTTTAAACGCCTTTTCACCCACAAGAAAGTAGATTTTGCTTAAAAACGCATAATGGAGGATTATACCGAGCAAATCTCAGGGGAGTTTCCCGTTCTAATTCTTATTATTTTCTTGTTTTTAATCTTTAGTAGAAACAACGAGGACGTTGTTCAACTTAAGTGGGGGGATGGAGAATTAGAACGCTTACTTGTCCTAAAATTTTAAAAATATGCTTAATCTATACTTAATATATCAAAATAATTTTTTTAGCATATTTTTGTTTAATCTAAGTTACATAACAGCACACATAACTTTATTTGCTAAAATATTTTTTGTGCGTATGACTAGTAAACTTTAGAACTTGGCTCGCATACTATTTGAATCCACCATAATGAGCGTAATTGTTATAATAGGAATGACCTTTATAACTCGGTAAATTTCTAGGATTACACCAAAAAGCCTAAATATGTTATGTTTATTAGCTAACTACACTAGTTAGTTAATCCCCATGTAAAACCTTTGTTACTCTCATTTTTAGAGTAAGATACCCCTAGAAAAACCCTCAGAACCATTCCTTTCGTTTCATACACCTTTGTTAAATGTTCTGTTACACCTTAAACCTTAGCCTACCCTATAGATTAATGTTCGTGGTTAGTTGCTTTAAGGCAAAGTGTGTTTCCTTGCGTTACCTGTGTTCGTGTACGTAAATTCATTATACTTGGTTAGGTCGGGAAATTGCACAATGCAATGGAGTGAAAGTACATATTGTATAATTTTTGTGTCATGTTATTTTTCGTGTGTTTACTACTTTCACTATTACCGTTATATCTGAAGTTATGAAAAGTATGGAAAAAAATTATCCAGAATTATCGTTATAAGTGATGTGGTGAAATCTTACACATCGTAGTATATGTTGATGTCAAAAAAAATCGAAAAAATGAGAAAAGAAAAAGAAAAAAGGAAGTTGGAAGTTTGTTAAACCAACTATTGTAAAGTTCTGTATTAAGTGGTTGATATCGCCACTATTTGTTGTTGTATTATATTTATGGATTGATTGGGAGTTGGATGTTATGGGAACGCCAACTAAGGTTTATTCTTTGATTAAGAGTTTATTGAGTATAACTTGTGTATACCTAAAGCGTGAGTTACAAGTGTCAAAAGCGTTAGTTATTCAATGATATGAGTCTTATTCATGGGATGGTTGGGAAAGTGATTAACCACACTAGGACTTAATCTATCTATTTGTTTATTTTTATTTTAAACCCATTCTTATATCCTAAATGTTATCCCTACCCAACCGTATTGTTTTATTCGTTGTTAGCTTTCAAGCATCCAGATATAATGATGGCCAAGTAAGAATATTAAATATGTAAATAAGGTAGTGACCATCCGAGTATTAGATTAATTGACTAACGCGCCATCGATCTAGTGTATAAATTGGTGACCATCCGAGTTTAAGATTGATTAAATGATGTGCCAGCGATCTGGTGTGCAACTTGGTGACCATCCGTTATGAAAGTAACGTGCCAGCGATCCAAGGAACACATTAGTGACCATCCATCATTTGAAAGGTCAAGAACTTGCGCCAACGATCCATGAAGCATACTAGTGACCATCCGTTAGTTGAAGCATCAAGGACTTGTGCCAGCGATCTACTAAGTTTATGCAGGAGATGTTTGAACGAAGTTAGGTTTAACCCTTAAACCTCAAAAACCCTTTTTACTTCTTTAGACTTGTTATTCCTTAGCTTTAGTGGAGGAGATGTGTATGATTGCCAAGCCTATGATAGAATATTCGTCACAACTAAACTATGAGACGATTAGATCGTTCTTAAATTGAAATTTTTACATTTGTTTCTAACTCGTTAAGTGTTTGGTTGTGTGATTATGATAAAACGAATACGTGCTTAATGATAAAAATAAATCCTAATACCTTTTAGGATACATTTTCATAATTTATAATCTAGAGTTTACTTGGGGACAAGTAAAGTTCAAGTGAGGGGATATTTGATGAACTCAAATAACTACATTTTATTGTCATCATTTATCTTATTTATTTGACTTGTTTTATTATATTATTCATGAGAATCGATACTTAATCATTTACTTTAATAATTCTCATGTAAAAACAAGCAATTGGTGAAACTTAATGATTTTGGACAAAATATAGAGCAAAACTAGCAAGATGTCAAAAATCTACTGGAACCCAGAAGATGCGTCGTATCTCTCTCAACAGATACGCCGCAATATCATACTTAGATGAATTTGAAGACCATTGCCTGACTTTGAAGAATGCTTCGCATGCAATTCTAGCATGCGCCGCATATGAAACTTTGCTCAACAAAGAAGGTCAAACTTGTTCTACTCCAGATACGCCGCATCATATTTCTGACATACGGCGTATCACTATCAACACTTCACCAGATGTAATCCAAGACACTAAAGGACATGCGCCGCATACAAGAATCAAGTTACGCCGCATCTAAAGGCGGTATACGAATATTCCAGAATATATTAATCTTGGACCCCACGCGAAGTTAAGTCAATGCGCGGCATCTCGCTATTCAATGCGCCGCATCTAACACTCAGACAGAAAGTATAAATACCCTAAGGACAGATGAATTTTGTGTGCAACATAAAAGAACCAAAACCCTAAGAGACGAATTCAGTCGAAGAAGCTTCACAAGACACACTCCAAACAAAGATATTAGAGATGTAAGAAGGTCCTGCATGTATTTAATTCATTAAGTAGTTTTGTTTTATTGTAATAGTAAGCTTTAATTCATCAGGATTGATGGGCTTGTGATATGTGACTACGGAACATCGTACACTCCCCTTAATATTGCTTTCCCATTAATTAAAGTTTATATGTTGATGTCTTTGGTGACTTATATTAGTGCTTTGATAACCTTTGTGTCTAGCTGAGCCCGTGGACTGCCATATATGGCCCTCGCCTATTTAATCTAACGTCTTTAGATAAGTAGGATAGACATAAGTGATCATTAAGGGTTTACTCGCCGATATACTGCGATCCAACAAGAAAGACCAGATTATAATACACTTCATATAAAACTAGCAATAAAATAAGTGACAAGCTACTTAATTATCAGGGAAGATCTTTCTATAGTATCTATTATCTATCTGTGTACGTGTTGCTATTTGCTGAATCGTTCTCATTAGTTTTAATTTACTATTTAATAAAACAAAATATGTGCTAGTCTCTCAGACTAAAATCCCTTTGCGTTAGATTAGATTGTAAAACTAACTTAGAATATTAAAATACTGATAGACAAATTAAGGTTTTCATTCCACTCTTAGTGATCGACACTCTACTTACCACTATATACATATTGATCGGATACACTGTCCGTTAGAGTGTGTTTTATAGGATAAGTCGGCTAAATATAAATTTAAAACTTTGAAATAGGCAATTACCCTTATACTGCATATGACACAACACGCACATCAGTCCTGATTGACCACCCTCCTCTCATCAGGAGTCCATTGTGCTTCAGGTTTAAGCAAACCTTGAGCAGTCTTTGGGACAAAGGGACCTTCATTGATGCATGTGATGTAGTATGGTTTTATACCAGTCAAGTAGCAAAGCATACGCTTTTTCCACTTGCTAAAATTACCAGCTTCTAGTTTAGGAGCTACAGCTGAATAGCCACCTCCTTTTTTTTCAACTAGCTGGGTACATCGCTATCAGTGATGGTGGGATCTTGATTTTAAAAACTTTGAGCACTCTTTTGTTTGAAAAAGTTTTGAAAAGTTTTACAAATCAGAGGCTCTGATACCACTTGTTGGACCCTTTTACTTGAATAATCTTAACTACAAAGTTAATCTAACCAAGTTCCATGGTATAGCGATATAATGATTAATAACTAAAAGTAAATAAATGTAAAAGATAAGAAACAAGGTTTTTCAACATTTAACTCTTTATTAGAAATTAATCAAAAAGAATTATACCCAAGTGTTTGCGGAACAACAATTATGATTGAAATGACAAGTATGGTGTTACTCCTCACTAAACCCAAACTAAGTTTGAGTGACAACTTGAGATCCTACTGAGCTAACTCAGGGATTATGTTGTTCTTTGGAGAGAGTAAAGATTTGGTTTGTGAATATCTAAGCATTTAGTGCACAAACTTAATCTTTACATCTCTCTTATTCTCTATTTATACACATATATATTCTAACAGATACCTAGGAGACAAAAACTATGAGACAAAGATTACATCATCCTATATTGGACAAAATTTCCCTGTTACAAATGGCTATAAGTAGTAAAGAGTTTGGATGCTTTCTGGTCTTCAGTGTTGACACACCTTTTGGTTTTATACCCTTTCAGGGAAAGTTGACCTTTGATTGATAAGGACCCTTCCTTATCCATTCAAACTTATCCTGCCTAATCCAGCCTTTACTTCAGTCTTTGTATCTTCAGTCTTTGTTAACTCAGTCTTCTTAGTTGGTGAGGAGTCATGGGGATTCAGTTAGCTATTGTCATCACTCACTGAATCCATCATCTTCTTCTTTGGCTCAAGTATCATTCACTGAGAACCGCCTCACTGAATGGTGAACCTTTCATCATAGATTCGTCCTGAGCGTCTTGAGGATGACTCACTGAAAGACTATGCATTCAGTGACTTGTTGAGTATTTACGGTTATCAAACACTTAGGATATTTTATGTTTAAATCCTAGTTTAAGGAGTTTGTGTTTTAACAAACCCAACAAAACTATTCTTTTCTTTTCTACTTCTATATGAACAAAAAATGGATATTTTGTTGCAATTTACCAAAGGAAATTAGCAGAAATAATATACTGAGCAGCTTTGTTACATGCACGTAAATGCTACATAGCCATTGATTAGTGATCATGAAGGGTTTTAATCTTATCAATTAACACCAAACTTCACAATTATTAGAAATGCATAATATTATGAATGATAACCTTTTTTTCAATGTGGTAATTAGATGGAGATGTTGTACGGAACACCTTTACCAGTCACCCCCTGTTCAGAAAATGGCTTAAGAAGCTGATACTGAACCAACCCTGCCCCAGTTCGGTTCCTTAGAATGGGATCACGGTTTCTTGAGTCTATGATATCTTCCAGTTTCTTTATCCTTCCACTAAAATCTTCAAAAGCAGACTTTATAGCCGGTTCTGCTTCCCACGAATCCTCCATGGAGGTACCAATGTACTCCTCATCTGGTGAATGACTTGATAGAACTTCCAAAATTGCCATTACCTTGGTAGCTTGAACCGGAGTTGGGAAACAATTTAATAACACGTCCTCAGGCTTGTTCATAAAGGCTTCCCACTCTTCAGCGGTTGGATCTTCATTTGGCATTTTAGTACGTGCTATAGTTGGTCTGTTTGGGAAAAAACCAGCAAAATCGTATTGACCAAAGTTGACAGCTGAATGATGGCCAGATGATACCCACATTATCGTTGACACAACTCCAATTAAATCTTCTTGTGTTTTAAGTTGTGGCCACCATGGTTCGTCTTTCTTGTCTCCATGCCCCACAGTTCGGATTTCAGTCCACCACGCTTGAAGCTCTTCATCAGATTCTACAAGTTTTGCTTGGGGGTAGTAATGGTTGATATAAGCAGTAGCCCATTGTTTAATAGCGTCCCAGAGAAGCAGACCATCGTTTGCAAATGGGTAGTCTTCAATTGTTAGTTTTATACCATGTGGTGCACTTTCATCTTCAACAGCCATTCCCCTATCGATTACCAATAATTAGAAAACTTTCACCACACCTAATCAATAATATACAAATTGGACATCAAATTGTAAGAATTTACCTGCTGATTAGGTCGGCAGGAAGGGCATCGTGATCAAAACGCCAATTTTGAGCATATGCATCAGAGGAAAGTTGCATAGAATATTTTCGCAGAGAGAAAGATGACTCAATAATGCCATCAGCATTAATGAGGGCAAGCCGAGCTAAGCCATTAATCTGCATTGTGTATCGTAGATGAGGACACAGTAGTCTCTGTATAGGATGCATTTTGCTAAGTTGGCGGTTCGTAGCAATTATATAAGGCTCAGTAACACAATGAGTCCGTAGCCTGCAATGTTGAAAAAGCATTAAAACAAAAGTGTCAATTGTACCCACACGCGATAAAAATTTGAGATATGAATGTAGCCAACCAGTGGCTGACAAGCTCGTGATAACCGGAATCATGGGCAAGGACATGAGCCTTGGCTAGCTTCCAGAGCCAGGCGCCAGTAGCATCCCAACAAGGTGTGTAAACATGCTTCCACTGTGGTTTCCCATTGTTTGGTGGGCGAGTCAACTCAATGGCTAATGGTCTCAACGTTCCTGTACATGTGAGGAACATTAATGTCCTTGAACCATACAGAGTTGTCCCTTCAATTTCTCGTACTTTATTCACATATGGTAAGAGCAAATCATGATAATCCAAGACAAACAGTTTCTTTTGTTGCAATGCCTGAAAATTGGTACACGCAAGGTTAAACATATTTTGCAATCACAATATAAGTAAAAGGTATAATGACATGATTTTTAAAATGAATACCTCTTCAAGAGTCATAAAACCTTTGATCTGTTCCTCAACAGTCTCTTTGGTAATTGCTGATTCTCCTGGTCCATAAACTTCAGGGTCTAGTTTGCTCATCAACGGCCATTCCTGCATATTTAGACCACTAATTTAGCTTATTTGATTCTCCTATTCTTTCCCAACAATCACTAGCTATTAACTAACTACTCAATGACATATTAAACATTTCCATAATCATCTGATTCAAAAATGGATTGTATCATTCAATAGAAGATACTAAGAGGTGTTTGGGATTACCTAGTTTATAGTACTTATTGATTTTTTTTAAATAGCAGATAAGCATGTACATTCAAACACTAAAGCCTACGTTTAAGATTTTAAGAAAGCGCAATAAGCAGATAAAAAGAGAAATATCAAATACCCTCTAACGAGTGCTTGATTCACAACCAAAGTTTTTTAATATAATGCAAGAAGTTCGTGTAGATCATACCGTGACCAACTGTATACTATAGGGATTGAGACCAGCAAGTGTTTGTCGACAAAACTCCTCATCACGAAACCATGAAAACGAATCCTCTGGCATTGCAACCATTAACAAACAAAAAATAACTAAGAATACAAACACACTTGCAGACGACATTTAAGTATTGAGATATCTAGATATTTTGCTTACTATCTTTGATACGAGGAGTGTCAAATTGGAGTACATTTTTCGTAGTGTTAGCGGCAGCTTTAACAAGCCTTGGTAAAGCACTTAAAAGTCCACTGTCAGCTGGGGGATCAATATCAACACCTTTTCTCATATAGTAACTCGATATCCCTAAATAACGTAAACCCCTTGTCCTCATCTTTCAATACTGAACTTAGAGTTGGTATGACTCCCTGTAATACGGAGTACAATGTCGTTGCCCCAAATGTAATCTGCTTTATCTCAGCAAAATCTTCGTCTCTCGGTACATAAAAAGGGAGAGTTGTCCTTGACTCCGACCAGGGTTCTGTTGTTCCACAGGAGTGTTTGAAGTTAAGTTATAATAGAATTAATCAGTTTTTTGCTATATGAAAATAACCATAGAGAATAAGATAATGAGTTTTCGTGCAGCTGCTTAGTGCTTATAAGGTACGGAGTAATTAAAGTTGACAACTAATCAGTTTAGAACCTAAACTTTTTCTCAGTGAAATATTAAAGGGAAAATGATCACAAATAAGTATTTTCATTTTTTTTAATACCAAAAAGAGTAGGAAAAAATCATTTTTTTTTACCAAAACTACTGCGATTTTTAGTGAACCTTCTTGCTGATTTTACCGACACTTTTCAAAAACCATGTCACTATAAGTAAAAGATATGTGTCGCTAAAGTGAAAAGCTCTTTCAAATTTATTTCTGAAAATTCACAAGTTTAAGATGGTTATTTAGTAAAATAGATTTATTTAATTTTTGTTGTCATCTATACTACTTATAAAGCATGAATGCCTAATCTTGAATCTTGATGTCTTGAATATTGAAAATCTTAAATTATTATAGTTTGCCTAAATTAACCTTAAGTACTTCTTAAACTTGACAACTTTTTAAAAACATGGCAACTTAAGTTATATATTTTCTTAATCAATTTTAAAATTGGAAATTTAATAAAACCACATATTATATTAATTTTAAAAAAGGGCTAATGACATCATAATATATCATACTTGTCACTTACATCTTTTATATTTATCGAACAAATTTTTTTTCTATTCTATGTACTAAACTTTATTTTATTATATTTTTTGTGTAATTTATGACAACTATCATACATATAGTAGCAAAACAATGAGGAACAAAATGGCTATAAAATACACAAAAAATACAATATAATAAAGTTTAGTATACAGAATAGCAAAAAATATTGTTCGATGCATTTTAAAGGTGCAAGTGACAAGTATGATACATTATTGTGCCATTAGCCCTTTAAAACACACAGGCTTTGTATTTAAAAAATACACACTTTGCATAAAGAGTTGAACCAAAATCACGATTTCGCAATATAATTATTTGCCGAGACATACCGTCGTTTCGCGCAAGTATTCGTCTAGTTTTAATAAAAAAAAATGTTAGGAATACAAGTATGCACTCAGTAACTGTGATGTTATTTTTAGGAATTTGTCTATTTATAATAAAATTTTCCTAAGTTAACAATGTTATCAATTTTCAATCATCTCATTTGTAGATGTAAAAACTAGGGTTAAATCCATAAAATAAAAATGGATTTTAAAATTTGTCCCGAGTTACAACGAGCTTTTTTATTACAGTTTATAGGTAACCGAACTTTTGAATTCGTTCTATGACATGGTAACCGAACTTTTGAAATGATCATGTCTTTTTTATTTTTAATGTGACATGTAATTTTTGGAATACGGTAGTTGAATCCTGCATATTAAACGGTTAGAAATACGTGAGCCTATTGGGGGCACACGAATATACGAAGAGTACGTTTATTATATATTTAATATATATATGTTATGTATATTTATTAAATGTATAATCTATTCCACGTAATATATTTGACGACAAGTTGTTTTGGTAATCATGGAATAAGCACTAGCATCCTAACGTGCTTGTGTGACGTGTAGTATGAGCACTCGTAGAGGTGATTGCTTTAATCACTGGTTGTTTCTTGCGGGTGACTACAAGGGTTAGTTTTCTTGTTCCTTTTATTTGTTTTGTTTGTTTATTATATGTGTGTTAATGATAAAGGCTAAACTAAATCTATTAATTCGCAGCGTACTCGTAGTTAATTGGTTAACATGTTATATATATCCCAACAGTGATTACATTATATTTACAATACTTCTGACAACTACCATCATCTTCGTCATCTTTTTTTGTCCAAGATATATATTGTAGCTTCAACAAGACCGACAACAATCAACAACTATCACTATTCCTCATCAACTATACCAACAACAATCTGCCTAAACTCCTTAACCTCAAACAAAACCCATTTACCCCAGTAAAACCCATCAATCTTACATGAAACGAACAGATGATAATAACTTACATGGAACGAACAGATGAAACATCAGTTGGTCAACCTCCTTCAACTGGGGTTCATATATATAAAACACACCCAAAAAAAATAAATATAAAAAAAAAAAAACCCTAAAATTTCACATCTAACGTTCATAACCCATTATAAAAATAGTTGGATACCCGCGCACAGCGGCGGCGATAAATATAGTTAATAGTGTAAATATAGTAGATGAATTGCTAGCAACTCTCCTCGCAATTCCCTACCCGCTTAGTGAATTTATTTCATAACAATCCGAATGTATAGTGTTAGTTGTATGTGTTTGCTTGGGTTTCCCGTAGCTTTCCCGTGACATTATTATTCTCGCATGTAGAAAGACCCTCGCAATCTCTTATCCATTAAACACTCTCTCTAAAAGTATATAATTTTGACGAATCAAGATTGTATTGATTGAAGTAAAAGTTAAACTTGTAAAAATTTGAATCAAAGTAAAATAAACTCACTAAAAATGTAAAAAGTAAAAAGTTATAAAAACATATCAAAATGGATCTTGAATTAAAGAGCACAAAATCTTAGAAAATATGCTGAAATTAGATCATAAAAATAATAAATGAATAAAAGTTATTTCAATTTAAAAATAAAGGTGAATTTTTAGTTGAGAAGTGACACATGTCACTCTATAATTGAAGCTTTTATCTTAATTTTTAGTGGAGCCCACAACTTAAATGTTTTATATACTTAAATAGTAGTATAGATAAAATAAAAACTACACACTTAAATTAACTTCATCCCGATCATAATCCATAAAGAACCCCTTCAATTGTAATGTATCAAAACGATTCAACTAGGTCAAAATACGAAGACAAATTATTCAAAGACACATTACTTGTGTTTCCATTAGATGTAACTTTTTGAGACTGAAAGTTTGAGAATGAAGTGGGCAAACGGCGGTTGCAGCGGCGGAGTGGTGGTTGATCACCAACGCTGTCAAATCCATCATATCCGAGGTCGATGTGTGTACAAACTGGTTTTGAGTGTGCATGCGTGGAGGGACAGATATGTTAATAGATGATCTGTGGGTTTGGTAGAATCCAAGTAAATAATGTATAAATATGTTGATTTTAGGCCAAATGTGATGGAAGATGTGTGTATTAGGTTAAAACTCGGAAAAATACAAAGGTTGAATCTGGTTTCTCTATGGATAAACATAGGTTAAAGATAAGAGAGGGTATTTCAGTAATTTTTATTACACAAAACAATAAGTTTGGTTTGTTAGAATGTGTAATACAAAAGCTCGTTACCTAACTTGGGACAAACTTGAAAGTTCATATCTTTTCTAAGGCTTTAACGCCAAAAACCAAATACACTCTTACACTATAGTGAACAATATAAATTATAGAATGAGGTGCATGTACCTGTGGAGGTCATTTTACGACCAGTTCGGCAACGCCTAGGATAAGGATGTTCATTGCCACCAAGCACAGGACGAGCCGTATCCAAGTCAGTATCGGGATCACCGAGATCATTGTATGTATCATAATCATATATCATGTCAAATGATTGTCGCTCTCCTTCCCCATTGCCTCGAAGAGACTCGAGATCTTTTTTCCTTAACGACTTGATCCCTTCTGGTGTTTCAGATGGCAGATATGACTGTTCCACACAAATCACACACGCTAGATAGTACTCCACATATGACTATGAGGCTATCAGCGCCCGCATACAAAATTATGTACGCATTTTTGTTGATTTATTATCCTTTCAAATGATACTTATTCATATAGCTACTTCTATTATTTTAGTAATAATCATCTATAAAATTTAGTTAATTTGTCACTTTTTTTTAGTTTGTGTAGGCATTTTTGTTTTTTGTCTTCAAATATTCACAATCTTATATATTTTGACTTTTGTGTGTATTTTGTAACAATTTTACCCAAAAATTTACAGTACTCATATTAGCATGGGAGAGGTAAAACTGTTACAAAATAAATAGATTTTTTTTTTTTAGAAGTTTGGATATATAAAAATAAAAAATAAAGATGGCTATGTAACTAAAAAAAAAAAAAAAAAAAAAGTGACAAGTTATACCTACATTTTTAAATTTAAATGAGAATCCCATTACTTTATATAAGCGATCCATTTTTATTTGTGTTGCTAATTTACGATTCTTTTAGTTTTAATTGACATTTTGTCACTATTGCTGACTCGGCTTCATAGTTGTCACTAAACTCAAACTCAAAGTGTCGTTTTCATAATTAACATTTTGCTACTATTATTGACAGGTCGCAAGTGTGTGACAAATTAATTTGAATAGTCTGCCAATTTTATTTTATTTTTATTTTTTATTTTTTATTTTTCATTTTGGTAATAAGAGTAGGGATTCAGTGAGAAGTAAATTAAAATAAGAAGTGGTGAGAAGTGACCAAAACCTAGGGATGGCAAAAGCACCCGAAACCGACGGGGAAAACCGAAACCCGAACCGGTTGGGTCGGGTTCGGGGGCGGGTTGGTGGGTTTGGATGCGGGTTTAGGTATTGATATAATTTTTTAGCCGGGTACGGGTTCTGGTAATACCCGCCGATTACCCGTACCCGTACCCGTATCTATATCCGTATCCGTTTACCCGAATCTACATCCGCTTTATTGATATTATATTTAACTAGAATATATATACATTATATATAATTTCTTCCATTATATTTTTTATATACATATCTCTATTACATAATTTATTTTATTTTGTACATGAATTAATCAAAAGCATTAAATTGTTTCATACGATATTCATTTTCTTTAACTTTAACAAAAAAATAATATATTAGGGTGTTTTCTTTTGTTTTTTCGGTGGATTTTAGTGTGTAATTTAATCTTTATACCGTCATTTTGTCCATATATTATTCAATCGGGGATAACCGAAACCCGCGGGGAAACCCGAAAAACCGATGGATAATATTAATCGGGTACCTGGCGGTTAATGGGGCGGATACGGGTATGGATATTATAAACGGGTACGGGTACGGGTACGGGTACGGGTACACTAAAACCCACCCCGAACCCGACCCGTTGCCATCCCTACCAAAACCACGCATTTGAGAGGCAATGACTTGAATTAGATGCATTTCTATTCATATAGATGCAACATCTTGAGTTTCGAAAGTTAATTTGATGTATAGATGGTTCAAATTGATTTTCATTATTTCTGCACGTGTAGAGGAACAAAAAACAAGATAAATCATGAAATGCATCTAATATACGTATATGCATCTGATTAAAAGCTAGAAAACACATTATCGTGCGTTATAATGCATATAAGATTATAGGGATGCATCTAATTTAGGTCGGTGCATCTCGGATGTGCGGTTATAGTTCTTCTTATTTCAAATAATTTTCTTATTTGATCCTAACTCTTGGTAACAAAGCCGGAAGGTGATTATTTTTATTTTTTATTTTTTATTTTTTTTATTATTATTATTATTATTATTATTATTATTATTATTATTATTATTATTATTATTATTATTATTATTATTATTATCATCATCTGTCATTTTGGTAATAAAATCTGAAAAAGGATTATTTTGTCACTTCTTTTAAAACCAATAAGAAAATTATATTCTTAATTAGAACCCAATATTTTTTGAGCAATATCAACGTAACTTCCATTATCGATTCGAACCCAATATCAACGTAACTTTCATCCACTTTGATTTTTGCAAAATGGCACGAAAATAAAATAGAAGGTAAAATAATATATTTTAAGACTTAACTTACCTTGTTAGTGAAGAAGATTCTTTTATCAGGATTATCAAATTTGGAGTGAACCCAAGAATCACAAGTGAAGGTGAGAATATCATCAAGAAAAATATTCTTGAAGTAAGCTTCTTTATGATGTTCATTCTGTACTAATACGGCACCTATTTCTCCAAAATCATTAGGAACCTCAAACTCACACTGATATTTGTACAAATTACTTTCTTTGTCGAGCTCGTCATAGGTTGCATACGCCTTCACCGTATCCTTCTCTTCTCCCGATGCTTCATACGAATGTGAAAAATAGATAATTAAATAACTATGATGCAATGAAAATGGTTCCATATTTGTTCATGTAATACAAAGAATGAACAATTCAGTAGTAATAAAAATTCACACTTTCACGTGTTCTTAGGGAAAAAAAAAGACGTTTCTCACATTAGACACGGGGTTTGTTCTTTTGTTTAAAAGTAAATATAACTACAATAACTACACTATAAATTTGGTTATACAAGTACTTTAACAACAACTGTTCATGAAAACCAAATTTGTTATTTGTTCATACCTTGCCATCTCGTTTTTACTACCTCCGTCCCAATTTATTTGTCCAGTTTTGACTTTTTAAGTCTTTCTTTGTTAACTTTGACCGTAAATTTTCTTATTTGTGTTATATAATACTTAGATAAAAATTATACAAATTAAAAATACACTTAAAACTCAATCTATTCATATATTTTGCATCAAATATTAAGTAACACAAACATACATATTTAAGGTCAAAGTTGACAAAGAAAGACTTTGAAAATCAAAAGTGGACAAATAAATTGGGACGGAAGGAGTAATTTATAAACGGTTTTTTGTATGTGCTTATACATACGTTAGAAGCAACAACGTTTAAACATTTTACACTTCTATATTGGATTATTATGCTTTTGATTTCATGAAGAACAAACTATACTTTGACTCTCTCTTTATGGATTCTCTTAAAATCAAACATGTCTACACAGTTTAAAGTAGTATTTGAATTGTGTATATGAATAACCATATATCTGATAACCTATATATTGTTGTATTTACAAAATTATAGACAGAAAGTTAGAAATATGAATAAAACAAAGAAGGGGGAGGGGGCTACTATGAGCATACTCACAATCAAGGTCACTAGACACAAGCTCCAACAAAAACGATCGTCCTAAAAAATCAGAAATACCATCAGCCACGGTTCCTAGAAGGCCCACAGTTACACCAGTAAGCGCAGCACTAATTGTTGGTTGAACAGTGACCACACATTTCTTCGTTATGGACTTGCCTATAGAATTCGACATAACGGCTTTTATGTTACTAGGGGTATAGTGAAAATATCTACGATAGCATTTCTGCACTGATAACGTCCTAAGAGAGGTAGTGTAGAACGAGGCGAACGATGTACGACTAGTGATGAATGGTGTATTACCGAGTGGTAGTTTGTTAACCGAGTGTGGTTTGTGAATTTGGGGCTTCAACATCTTTGTGTGTCGTTTGAGATCGAGAAACTCTGAAATAAGACTATTTCTAGGGAAAGTTTCGTACCATTATTTCTTGCCGTCTTGCATAAGAAAGTGAAACACTAAGGTACACTTTTTTCCATAGGTACACTTTTTTCATACAACAAATTACAAATTTCATCCATGTGGTTTCCAAAATTTACACACTCAGCCACTCTCATGAATTAAGGGTCAATTTCATTCATATCCTTGCAAAATTCAAAAATTTCATATATATCTTTTTGATGTATTAAATGCATTGTACTTTATGCATCAAAAACTAGTAAAAATGATATATCTGAAATTTTTAAAATTTTCAAGGATATACATTAAATTTTCCCTAATTAATTTATGCAATGGTTATTCGCATTTTGTTATACTCCTTGTCCTTTTCGTTAATGTCGTTAGTATTTCTAGTTAGTGGTGCATTTTACACAATTCGATTGCAACTATCATCCTCCAATGGCGAAGCTAGAAAATTTTCAGTGGAGGGTCGGGATCTAAATTTTTTTTTTCCTAACGCTATTTTTCAGGTAATACCAAAATTTTGGGGGGTCGAAACCGAATATACCGAAATTTTTCTACACGAAAACTATATACCCCTACATCGCAAAAAAATTTTCGTGGGGTCGCCCACCCCCCGGCCCCTATGTAGCTGCGCCCATGTCATCCTCACAATTTCAAAATCACAATATAAAATTACTAGATCTTCAATATTTTAAGGTACATTTTGGCAGATTCATGCCAACAGTCCCCCAATCCATGATCTTGGTCTCGTTTATGTTAAGCATCGTTCCCCCTTTATTTGAATTATATATATATATATATATATATATATATATATATATATATATATGTGTGTGTGTAACTTTCAAACGAGAACTATTTTAACTGCGAGAACTGAGAGAACCACCAAAAACATACATGCACGCCTTCAATAATTGTATTTTTGCATATATGTTTTAAAAACAACACATATGTTTTAAAAAAAAAACATAGTTGTTCTAAAGAATTTGATAAGAAATTGAAAATACAAAATTTTTCTTTGAAGGTGTGCATGTATGTTCTTATAAGACGTGCAACGACAATATTGCGGCCGTGGGTAAGGTTTTTGTGAAAAAAGATGATGAGTTAATAATGATATTGAAGAACATAGGTGGATGCTTACGATTATTGATGATTTGCATGTATTTTTATTTTATTTTAAAAGGCGTGCATGCATGTTTTTGGCGGTTCTCTCAGTTCTCGCAGATAAAATGGTTCTCGTAAGAAAGTCCCCCATATATATATATATATATATATATATATATATATATATATATATATATATATATATATATATATATATATATATATATATATATATATATATATAGGGCTTTATTTTCAGAACTCTGTTAAGTGCGGGAATTGCGAGAACTCCAATTTTGCATTAGAAAACATGCATGTTCATATAAAACACGTATGTTTTCTTACATACACCTTAATACAAATACCTGCGTAACATACATGTTCATATAAAACCATTTTGCATTAATATGTTGCACTTAGGGTTTTATATAAACATGTATGTTACACAGGTATGTGTATTAAGGTGTATGTAAGAAAACATACATGCTTTATATGAACATGCATGTTTTCTAATGCAAAATTGGAGTTCTCGCTGTTCCCGCAGTTAACAGAGTTCTGAAAATAAAGATACAATATATATATATATATATATATATATATATATATATATATATATATATATATATATATATATATATATATATATATATATATATATATATATATATATATATCAAATATGCAGTTAAGAACATGCACAATATATTTGAAAACTACCTTATATTGTATTCCCTAATTAAGATGTTTTTTTTTTTTTTTTTTTTTTTTTTTTTTTTTTTTTTTTAAATAAATTTTCTTGTGGAGACATTTTGAATTTTTTGCCCTGATTCATATGACAACCTGTTTACTCTCAAAATCCAGCACAAGGGTGTCTTTAGCTACCCACGACATAGACGATATGATTATGCAACTATAGATTGTGCTGACTTGTTTGACTGTGACTAATTTTCTATCCATGAGTTGGATAGAATGTTAGAGGAACTTGGTTATCATGGAAAACTGGTTGAGGCAAAAGCAGTCAACTAAAGTCAACCACGGATGTGGTCAATATAGTCAAACTCCTTAGGCTCAATTCTCCGCGGAAGTATAGGGGTTTCCCCGAATCGTTATGTCCCGACGAGGCGTGCAATTGTATTTGTGAACGTTTTAAATGATCGGGTAATTAATCAGGAAGGTCAGGAATTTGATTATTATGACTACACTACGAGATTATGATTGAAAATGACTTAGAAACACTTTATTAACAATTACTAATTATCTGATTACCTAAAAACATGATTTAACCTAAAAACGCGCGTTTGGGTTTAAAATAAACGCGAACGCGCAAATTAAAAAAGTGAAACGGGAGTAAACAAAGTCCTACGAACGTGAAAATTATATTTTTACAATCCTAATGTTATAAGAAAATTTTTAGAAAATTTAAATTATTTTTACAACTATTTAATTAATTACTATTAATTAATTACTAATTATTAATTACTTTTTAATTAACTAAATTACCCAAAATTACAAATAATTATGAAATTTAACTAGAAAAATGAAAATTAAATTTAGAAAAATCTAAAATATTATAAAACTAATTTTAAAACAGAGAAACTATTTTTCCTACTTTTTAATTAATTATTAATAATTAAAAACTAATTATTTAATTGATTTAAATTAAACTAAATTATAAAAAATACTAAATGATCAAGGAAAAATCTGAAAAAATTACTAAAAATCTATTATGATTACAGAAGCCTAGGAAAAATTTAAAAACAGATGTTGCTTATAAATAAGCAGAAAATAAGCCAAAAGGGCTTAAATAGAAGCTATCACTTTCTATTTTTTTGTCTTTTTCTAATTTTTCTTTTACACAACTAATTAACAACTAATATTAAGCACTTTTTGTGAAGGAATTTTTTATGGAAATTGAAAATGAGCTCTGTGGACAGTAATAAGCACAACAGTTGAGCTTATTTGAACTTAAATGAGATTTGTAAGCTCAAACAAGCTATCCAAGGCACCTAAGCTATACAATAAGCTGAAAACAATTTGAGGGAACTCAATTAAACTTAAAACAACAAGAAGGACCAACAGATTAAGCCAACAAGAACCAATAAGCAATTCCTAATTGCTTTGTGCCAAACAGGCCTCAAGGGCACACTTGCAGCCTGTTGTGGGGCCCACAGGGGTGACCCAGGGTCCAGGGTAATGGTGGAACCAAAAAGCCTGCTAATAGGGCTTTCTAAAGCACCCAAGCCCAAGGGATAAGCTCAAGATTTGAGCTTGTGGTGATCTTGGGAAGGAGGGCAGTTGAACTGAGATTGTAATGATGACAGAGATGAGCAATTCAATAAATAAGCACTTTGAACCGAAGCTAAGCTAACCACAGTCAATCATAGCCACAATCAAACTTTATACAGCATAAAAATAACAAATTCACAACACTGATCAAGCCAAGATCTAAAAGGTGAGAAGCTTGAACTGTGAGTGAGCTTATTGTAATGAGCAGTTAACACAAATATCACAAGGATAAAAGCTAAGGTTATACTCAGTTACAAGCAACCTAGTACATCTAAAATCAACAAACAATCAGGTCTGGGTCAGGTGGAAAGCAAAATCAACAAGCTCAGATGTGTGTTTGATGTTGCATACAACAGACATATTGGTTCAAAAGGCAAAAAGTAAGGGACAAGATAAGCATAAAAATAAGCACTAGATGGAATACTAAAAACACAATTATGAAAACAACCTAGGAGGTGACTAAAATCAACAAAAAGTAAGGGAAGTGGTCTAATAATGACCAAGTTACAGTCCAAAGAAAAATGGGTCAAAAATGATAAACTGGGTGCACAGGGGAGATTGCTTCCCCTGCAGGTAGGTTCAAGGTCAAATTTAAGTTATTGAATGAGTTTCAAACTTGAATCTTCTAATTGAATTTAATAAACAAGCTGGCAGGGTTTGTAAATCAGCAAAAACTTTGTGTTTTCAACAAAAGATGAGCCCTAGAAATACAATTGAAATCTGCTCAATTTTTCAGAATGCACATTTGACTTGTGAACTTTTTTGCAAGAGTTTGACTAAACTGACATTCAAATGATCCTAGACACCTAAATGTGTTATCCTAACCTACAATGAGACTAAAGTTAACTAAATTACCAACTTTTATACCTAGAACTCAGATTTGGAACTCTTTTACCCTAACAGTTAACAGCTACAAGGATTTTAAAGATCCATTTGACTTTTTGGCTTATGACATGCAGGTTTTATATTATACTTACACTATATAACCTAAATGCATCCTAAGTTAATCAATAAATCCCACAGAAAGGCTACACAACTAGGTGGGCATCACTGATCCAAACACCCCTAAGCAGCAAACTGATTTGAATTTTAACAAAGCAGGTGAAGTAATCCGGCTATGAAACTACTGGATTAGCTTAAACTAATATGAATTTAACCTAAGAGAACACAGATAAACAACATTCTATAACTACAACATGGTACAACTAATTATGCTAAAAAAATATGTATATGAAAGTGGTCTTACAAGTTTCTTATTAAGCTGAGACCATGAACCAGGAATCAGACACCCATCCTACTGTCTCCCATGAGACTTCTAAACCAGAACACCTAATTCCATTGCTTGTTCTTTCTGTTTCAGCTACCAATCACCTTCCAACCTGTTTATTTTTTATTTCTTAATATTTCTATTTTTTTTTCTTTTTCTTATTTAACTTTTTTTTTTTTTTTTTTTTTTTTGTGTTTTCTCTTTGACTACTGAGAACAACTGTAGGTTTATAAAACCTCAATACAATAATAACAACTTTGAGTAAGAATTTGAGAAATTATAAAACTGAAAGTAATGAGCTGGGAATTTTAAAGAAACTAGAACACTTGAATTGATACTGAGAAAGTTTTACAAGCTACACTAAATACTGAATTGGAAAATTACATGAAAAAACTACTTTTCTTAATTAGAAAATTACATAAAAACTACATAGCCCTTAGGCTTACATTTGAAGTGCTATATATACTAAAAACAAAAACATGGAATCAGGGGGGCTTTTTCTTCTTTTTGCTCTTTGTCTTGCGCTTTTCTGCTGCCTTTGTCCCCTGGGAGCAATTCCTAGCCAATTGATTGGCTGAAGTCCCATCTCAGCCCTAGGATGTCCAACATGGAGGAGGGGAGAAGTAATAATAGTGTTTGGGGGTTGACTTTGGTTGAGGAGGGGGAGTAGAGTGGCTGGGTAGGAGAGGGGAGAGGGGGGAACATAAATGTTGGGGTTGCAGAGGTGAGTGGAGGCTGTGTGTTGTTTGGTTATGGCGGCAAAAGAGAAGGGGAGGGTTGACTTGGGGTTTGACCCCCGTTTTATTAATATGGGATGGGTGGATTGGGTTGGTACTTGGGCCTGGGAATGGTGGGCTGGGAATAAAAGGGGGGTGGGCTTGGTGGATTATATTTAAATTGGGTAGTTTGGTTTTGGTATTAAGTATTACAAAGGGTCCGTTTGTATTGCAAAAATTAAAGCCCAAGGACCATTTTGTAATTAGGCTGAATTTCAAGGACCAATCTTGCCATCTATCCAAAGTTAATCCAGGGACCAAGTTTACCACATTCCAAAATTATAAGGGCCACAAAATATATTTTACACCTCAAAATTCCCAGGGACTGATTTTGTCAAGCTTGTAAAGTACAGGGACTAAATATGTCATTTTCCAAAAGTTTTCACCTAAGGACAATATTTGATGATATTTGACTTTTAAATGCCTTAGGTTGACTTTTTTTTCAAAACACATGCTCAGGGACTAGTTTTGTAAATTTTTGAAAGTTGGGGGACTGAAACTGCCAATTGTGCAAACTTTATTCGTTTTTCATTGTTTTTACTCATTTTGCATCTGAAACGTATAAAATACAATCCCTGTGATATTTTTAGTATTTTGATGCATTTCTGAGTGTTTTCGGATGTTTTGGCAGTTTAAATACGACAAAAATGATGAGTGTTTGAGCACTCATCAATCCCCCACACTAAACTATTGCTAGTCCCTAGCAATCTTTTTGGAAAACTTGATGGATTTGAAACTCTTTACCAAAAGCCATCACTTCTGGAGTAGCCAGATGTTTCGATTCAAGTAAGAACTATGGTCCACCTGATAACCATGTGATTTTGAGCAAACCACCAGCTTTCAACGGGTTTGATTTGTCTTTACCAAGAGCCGTTTGCTCCTGGACTAGCCAACTCTTGATGGAATAGTCGACATCTTGGTGAGCTGATTACCAATTATGGTTTTCCACTGCCTTTACCATAAGCCATAATCTTGCGGGCTAGCCAACTCATTCACTTTTTTGGATATGGCGAGTTAAGATACCATACAATTTTGGGCAAATTGCAAGCCGTCAACGGATTTGAGTTATCTTTACCAAGAGCCTTTTGCTCCTGGATTAGCCAATCCTTTTGTCGTTTAGACATGGTAGACTGATAACCACAAAAATTTTGAAATAAAGTGAAAAAAATTTAAAATTTTAGGCCAAAAACGGGTGTTCTAGAGGATATAATGTGATAAAATTCGCTAGAATTTTCCCCTCCCCCACACTTAGAATTGAATATTGTCCTCAATATTCAAAGTCCCGGCTATTATGCCGAATCTTTGAACGTAAAAAGATAATATTATAAGCTAACTGTGGGAACATCGTTTTTCATTTTTCACTTTATTTATATGTACATACAAATACACATTTTTTTTATTTTTATTATTTTTTTTTTTTTGAAGATATATACATTGAAAACAGCTGCAGGGGACGGACAGTCCCCCACACTAGGGTGTTAGAAAGCAGAAAGAAGTCAGAGACATGGGTGAAAACCCATGTTGTTGCGATTGTTTTTGTTTATCGAGTCGCTAGCTTGACTCGATCCCCGAATTCAATTGTCCTTGGGGAAAGTTTGGAGATCAGGGACAACCATGGATGGTATGTCCTCTCCAAAGTATTGTTTCAACCGATGTCCATTCACTTTGAAATTAGGACCGTCATTTTGAGATAATTCGACGGTGCCATAAGGATAAACCTTTGCGATAGTGAATGGACCGGTCCATCGGGTTTTGAGCTTTCCCGAGAAGATCTTGAATCTAGAGTTGAAAAGAAGGACTCGATCACCAACGTTGAAAACGCGGTTCTTAATTTTTGAGTCATGAATCTTCTTTGTCTTTTCTTTATAGATCAAAGAGTTCTCGTAAGCTTGATCACGAAGTTCATTTAATTCATTCAGTTGAACTTTCCTATGATCACCCGCAGTTTTGAGGTCAAAATTTGCATGCTTGAGAGCCCAATAGGCTTTATGCTCAAGCTCGATCGGAAGATGGCACGCTTTCCCGTATACAAGCTTGTAAGGCGTACACCTGATGGGTGTTTTATACGCCGTACGGAAAGCCCAAAGTGCATCATCTAATTTTTCCGACCACGATGCACGATTCTCACCTACAGTTCCTTCCAATATTCTCTTAATGCCTCGATTGGAAACTTCTACTTGTCCACTTGTTTGAGGGTGGTACGCAGTAGAAAGACGGTGAGTTACACCATACTTTTGCATGACTTTGTCAAATTTGTCATTGCAAAAATGCGTACCACGATCACTAATTATAGCACGTGGAGTTCCAAAGCGAGCAAAAAGAGCTTTCAAGAATTTCACAACAACTCGGGCATCATTTGTGGGTAAAGCTTTCGCTTCAACCCATTTTGACAAATAGTCAACAGCCACGAGTATGTACTTATTTCCATGAGATGATGGAAATGGCCCCATAAAGTCTATGCCCCACACGTCAAAGATTTCACAAACTTGAATTGCATTTTGAGGCATTTCATTCTTTTGTGAAATATTCCCGTGACGTTGACAGGCGTCACAGGATTTGACTAATTCCTGGGCATCTTTGTAGATCGTGGGCCAGTAGAAACCGGAATCAAACACCTTTTTGGCGGTGTAGTTTGGATTATGGTGGCCCCCCATGGGACCAGCATGGCAAGCCTTGAGAATTTCAGCGGCTTCTTGACCATAAACACACCGCCGGATGACTTGATCCGCACAGATTTTAAACAGGTAGGGGTCGTCCCAGAAGTAATGTTTCACATCTTTAAAGAACTTGTTTTTTTGTTGGGACGACATCCCTTTCACCACAAAACTACCCGCATGGTAGTTTGCGAAATCGGCAAACCATGGGGTAATAGAATCTCCACGAAAGGCAACCGCATTGAGTGTCTCGAGAGGGAAGGTTTCATTCATTTCTTTCCTCTCGAAGACATCTTGATGGGAGTTTTCCAATCGGGAGAGATGATCAGCAGCTAGGTTCTCAGCTCCTTTTTTATCACGAATAATGATATCAAATTCTTGCAAGAGGAGAACCCAACGGAGTAGTCTCGGCTTTGCATCTTGTTTTGCAAAGAGGTACTTCAAAGCCGAGTGATCCGTATACACTATGCTCTTGGTCAATATCAAGTATGGCCGGAATTTTTCAAAGGCATACACCACAGCTAATAATTCTTTTTCAGTGGTGGTGTAATGACTTTGAGCCTCGGTCATTGTTTTGCTAGCATAGTGTATAGGCTGAAAGTGTTTAGATCTGCGTTGCCCCAAGACTGCCCCAATTGCATAATCACTAGCATCACACATGAGTTCAAAGGGCAAGTCCCAATCGGGGGCAACAAGAATCGGTGCCTAAGTAAGCTTTTTCTTTAATGTTTCAAAAGCTTCGATGCACTCGGGGGAGAAGATAAAAGGAGCATCCTTCTCGAGGAGATGGGTCATAGGCCGGGCGATTTTGGAAAAATCTTGAATGAACCTATGGTAAAAACCGGCATGCCCCAAAAAGCTCCTAATACCTTTGACGGTAGTGGGATGAGGTAATTTTGCAATGACGTCCACTTTGGCTCTGTCAACCTCAATCCCGTTCTTTGAAATTTTATGGCCGAGGACAATGCCCTCTTTGACCATAAAGTGACTCTTCTCCCAATTTAGACATAACCTTGTGTCTTCACAACGTTTGAGCATGTTGTCTAAATGGGAGAGACATGTTTGGAACGAATCCCCAATGACCGAGAAATCATCCATAAAGACCTCCATAGTTTTTCCGATCATGTCGGAAAATATGGCCATCATACATCTTTGAAACGTGCCCGGAGCATTACATAAACCAAATGGCATACGTTTATATGCAAAAGCTCCATAGGGGCACGTGAAAGTGGTCTTTTCCTGATCTTGCGGATCAATGGGAATCTGAAAGTATCCCGAGAAACCATCGAGGAAGCAATAGTACTCATTCCCCGCTAATCTCTCGAGCATCTGATCCATAAAGGGCAGAGGAAAATGGTCTTTACGGGTGACGTCATTTAACTTGCGATAGTCAATGCATACCCGCCAACCTGTAACCAATCGAGTTGGAATCAACTCGTTTTCTTCGTTAGTGACAACAGTAATGCCACCCTTTTTTGGAACGCAGTGTATTGGGGTAACCCAAGGACTGTCCGAGATAGGGTAAATCAAACCGGCATCAAGAAGTTTTAAAACTTCTTGTTTGATAACCTCATGAATTTTTGGATTCACCCTTCTTTGCTGTTGGACTGCCGGTTTGAAGTCATCCTCCATCAAAATTTTGTGGGTACAAAATTCAGGGTCAATGCTCTTGATGTCGGAGAGTCGCCAAGCAATTGCTTGTTTATGTGACTTCAGAACCTTTATTAGAGCATCCTTTTCCTTAACACTTAAATCTTTAGCAATTATGACGGGTAATTTATCATCACCCTCCAGAAATGCATATTCAAGATGAGGCGGCAAGTCCTTAAGTTCAACCTCAGGGAAGTCATCAGTTTTCTCAACATTTTTTACTTCCTCTTTATGAAGTTGTTGTGGTAGAATGGGAAGAGGAGAGGGATCTTCGTTTAATAACTTCTCAAGTAAGAGAATATCCCCCTCGGGGTCAATCTCTTGGCTATCGATTCCATCGAGAATCGAATCACTTTTGAGAAAAGCCTCAATCTCTTCTAAGACGAAGTCACTTCCCTCAAACGGAGTGAGGGAAGAAGAAGAATTGGCAATGATAGGATGAGAAGATGTTGTGAAGTTTTCACTCGTAGAATCATCAACGAAACCTAAAACCTCTTGAGCGTACTCCTCAGCAGCAACATCGATGACATCTATTCGGTTTACCGATTCAAAGTCATAATTAGAGGAGTACCTCAAAGTTTGATCGAGGTTGAAGGTGATGGCTTCCTTTCCAACACGCAATGTAATCTCTTGCTCAAATACATCGATGAGAGCACGCCCAGTTCTAAGGAATCCCCTTCCAAGAATGAGAGGGACCCTTGAATCGGCATCAAAGTCAACAATCACAAAATCTGCCGAAAAATGGAACTTTCCCACTCTAACGAATACGTCCTCGGCTATGCCAAGTGGACGAGAAATTGATCGATCGGCAAGCTCTAAAGTCATGCACGTGGGAGTGAGTTCGGGAAGAGAGAGTTTCTTCCACACAGAATATGGCATCAGGTTAATGCTAGCACCAAGATCGGCCAAGGCGAAGCATTCATCCATACCCGGAAAAATACAAGGGATGAGAAATTTTCCGGGGTCTCCAAGCTTCTCGGGAAGCTTTTTTAAAAGAACTGCTGAGCAGTTCTCGTTCAGAGGAGTTCTAGCCATCTCGAAGAGTTTTTCCTTATTACTTAACAGATTCTTGATTGTGGATGCAAACTTGGGCATCAAGAGAATAGCATCCGTGAAGCTAATGTCAAAGTGCAAATCTTGAAAGATTTGGAAAAATTTATCCATTTGGTGACTAGCTTTTTCGCGGAGCTTTTGTTCATTGAGACGTGATGGGTAAGGAATAGAAGTTTTGGATTTAGGGTTGTCCACTGGAGTTTCAGGTGGTTCAAAGACAACTCCAGGCTTACATCTGGTTTCTGGAATAACCTGAGGTTGGACGTGTGCTGTACTTCGTGAGCTAGGAGATTGCACCTTGTCCGTTGTCACCTCAGGTTCACGTTCCACTACCTTTGGAGGAGAGGAAGAAGAGGTAGTAGGAATCGCGGGTTCTTCGTATGAAGCACCACTTCTTGTTGTGATCGCCTTAGCATCGCCCCTCGTGTTAGTGATCGTGTTGCTCGGAAGTGTTCCTGAGCCCGAGGGTCGATCATTTAAAGACTTCTTGATTTCAGAAATCTAGCTAACCAACAACTTGTTCATCTCATCCTGGGATTTCATGAACTGTTTTAGCAACTCATCAGATGAAGGCCCAGTAGGAACAATAGCTTGAGGTGGATTATTGAAATTCTGAGCACGATTGTTCTGATTGGGACCTTGATTTTGAAAATTACCCTGATGAGGGTTGTTGTTTCCATGAAAATATCCGGGATTGAAATTACCCTGACCTTGGTTCCGATTAAAGTTCCCTTGATTTTGGAAACCTTGATTGTGGAAACCTTGGTTTTGATTTTGAAAACTGTGACTCTGATTGAAGTTACCTTGGTTTTTAAAACCTTGGTTCATTCTATTTTGATTTTGGCCACGGTTTTGGACATTTTGGTTTTGATTAAAACCAGAAGGTCCAGGGTAGTGATGAGGACGGTAGTTCGGGTCCATAGGAGGGCGGTATTGATTGCCTCCTTGATTAGATGACCCGGCTACAGCATGAGCTTCAAACAGAGAACCATCAGTAGCTGTGCAATTGTAGTCGGCATGCGGCCCACCACAAGTCACACAGACTTCCACTTTTTTAACCTCAGCAGGTGGAGGATGTTGTGGAAATGAAACTTTCTTTGTTTGGGCGAGAACCAAAGCTTGAATAGCTTCGGTGAGCTTGTCAATCTTAGCATCCGTGCTAGACTGACTCATCAAAGATGAAGTAGGACCCGCACTAATTTAGGAAACAACCAGCTTGCTTCGTGTAGAGCGGACCTTGGACTTGTTCTCAATGATTTACAAAGCTTCTCTGGTGGTTCGACTCAAGAAATTACCTCCCGCGGAGGCATTGAGCGAATCCTGATCAACTTGGCTCACACCATTATAGAAAGTGTCGAGTTGCATCAACTCGGAGAAACCATGGTGTAGACACTTGCGAAGTAATTCTTTGAAACGATCCCACGCTTCACCGAACGATTCATCATATTTCTGAGTGAACTTGGTGATTTCATTTTTAAGACTCGTGGTCTTAGAAGGTGGGAAGAATTCATTCACAAATTTCTTGACAAGATCTTCCCATGTCTCAATAGATCGAGGGGGTTGTTTCTCAAGCCAAATCCGGGCTTGACCCTCGAGGGAGAATGAGAAGAGAAGAAGCTTGATTGCTTCACGCGGGACATTCTTGTACTTGATGGTTGATGTGATTTTATTGAACCATCGAATATGAGCATGTGGATCGTCCCTCTCAAAACCGTAGAACTGACTTGAGGTTACAAGATTGAGTAACCCGGTTTTGAGCTCAAAACTATCAGCCACGATGGCTGGAACAACAATGGTATCTCCATAACCTTCAATGGGGGCCTGGAGAAGCTCACACATGGGGCGGTCATCCGCCATGGTGACAGCTGGAGTGGAAACAGTACGGATCTCGGATCCGACTGTTGGTGCTGAACGTCTACGAGTTCTTCGAGGTTTCTTAACAAGCTCACGTAATGGGCTCGTGGACCTAGAAGAACGAGTGCGCATGCACTAGGGGCAAAAACCAATCAAAACAAAATCGAGGCAAAACAACAGTGAACTTAAACCAATAATCACAAGTAAGTGGCTTCTTTAAGAAAGGTACACCACTCACAAGGATACAAAGGCAAGTTTTAATCTTTTAGATTTGGGAACTTATTATGTCCACACCCCCAGTTGGTAGGTGTTCTGTCTTGGTTTGCGACGGTTTATTTTATGTTATTGTTATTCACAAGAAAAAGACGAATGTTTTTGGGTTTTTTGTGTATGGGTTAAAAACTTTTGGACAATATTTTTGGTACCGTTTCGTTTATCAAAATCGTATCTCTTTAAGAATCACCTTAAAAGAAACACGATATAGAAAACGTAACGATCTGTTTTGTTTGTTTTTGATTTTTTTTTTTTTTTTTTTTTTTTGTGTTGTTAACACTTTAGGAAAAGTGTTAATGACGTTTTTGTTTTATGATTAAGATTTACAAAAAAATGGTGGAGTTTATACAATGATGTGTGAAAAATCACTAATCTCTAAAAAACGTGTGCAGATACGCAGCAGCCTCCCCGGCAGCGGTGCCAAATTTTGGTTGAGGCAAAAGCAGTCAACTAAAGTCAACCACGGATGTGGTCAATATAGTCAAACTCCTTAGGCTCAATTCTCCGCGGAAGTATAGGGGTTTCCCCGGTTCGTTATGTCCCGACGAGGCGTGCAATTGTATTTGTGAACGTTTTAAATGATCGGGTGATTAATCAGGAAGGTCAGGAATTTGATTATTATGACTACACTACGAGATTATGATTGAAAATGACTTAGAAACACTTTATTAACAATTACTGAGTATCAGATTACCTAAAAACGTGATTTAACCTAAAAACGCGTGTTTTGGTTTAAAATAAACGCGAACGCGCAAATTAAAAAAGTGAAACGGGAGTAAACAAAGTCCTATGAACGTGAAAATTATATTTTTACAATCCTAATGTTATAAGAAAATTTTTAGAAAATTAAAATTATTTTTACAACTATTTAATTAATTACTATTAATTAATTACTAATTATTAATTACTTTTTAATTAACTAAATTACCATAAATTACAAATAATTATGAAATTTAACTAGAAAAATGAAAATTAAATTTAGAAAAATCTAAAATATTATAAAACTAATTTTAAAACAGAAAAACTATTTTTCCTATTTTTTAATTAATTATTAATAATTAAAAACTAATTATTTAATTGATTTAAATTAAACTAAATTATAAAAAAATACTAAATGATCAAGGAAAAATCTGAAAAAATTACTAAAAATCTATTATGATTACAAAAGCCTAGGAAAAATTTAAAAACAGATGTTGCTTATAAATAAGCAGAAAATAAGCCAAAAGGGCTTAAATAGAAGCTATCACTTTCTATTTTTTTGTCTTTTTCTAATTTTTCTTTTACACAACTAATTAACAACTAATATTAAGCACTTTTTGTGAAGGAATTTTTTATGGAAATTGAAAATGAGCTCTGTGGACAGTAATAAGCACAACAGTTGAGCTTATTTAAACTTAAATGAGATTTGTAAGCTCAAACAAGCTATCCAAGGCACCTAAGCTATACAATAAGCTGAAAACAATTTAAGGGAACTCAATTAAACTTAAAACAACAAGAAGGACCAACAGATTAAGCCAACAAGAACCAATAAGCAATTCCTAATTGCTTTGTGCCAAACAGGCCTCAAGGGCACACTTGTAGCCTGTTGTGGGGCCCCACAGGGGTGACCCAGGGTCCAGGGTAATGGTGGAACCAAAAAGCCTGCTAGGAGGGCTTTCTAAAGCACCCAAGCCCAAGGGATAAGCTCAAGATTTGAGCTTGTGGTGATCTTGGGAAGGAGGGCAGTTGAACTGAGATTGTAATGATGACAGAGATGAGCAATTCAATAAATAAGCACTTTGAACCGAAGCTAAGCTAATCACAGTCAATCATAGCCACAATCAAACTTTATACAGCATAAAAATAACAAATTCACAACACTGATCAAGCCAAGATCTAAAAGGTGAGAAGCTTGAACTGTGAGTGAGCTTATTGTAATGAGCAGTTAACACAAGTAGCACAAGGATAAAAGCTAAGGTTATACTCAGTTACAAGCAACCTAGTACATCTAAAATCAACAAACAATCAGGTCTGGGTCAGGTGGAAAGCAAAATCAACAAGCTCAGATGTGTGTTTGATGTTGCATACAACAGACATATTGGTTCAAAAGGCAAAAAGTAAGGGACAAGATAAGCATAAAAATAAGCACTAGATGGAATACTAAAAACACAATTATGAAAACAACCTAGGAGGTGACTAAAATCAACAAAAAGTAAGGGAAGTGGTCTAATAATGACCAAGTTACAGTCCAAAGAAAAATGGGTCAAAAATGATAAACTGGGTGCACAGGGGAGATTGCTTCCCCTGCAGGTAGGTTCAAGGTCAAATTTAAGTTACTGAATGAGTTTCAAACTTGAATCTTCTAATTAAATTTAATAAACAAGCTGGCAGGGTTTGTAAATCAGCAAAAACTTTGTGTTTTCAACAAAAGATGAGCCCTAGAAATTCAATTGAAATCTGCTCAATTTTTCAGAATGCACATTTGACTTGTGAACTTTTTTGCAAGAGTTTGACTAAACTGACATTCAAATGATCCTAGACACCTAAATGTGTTATCCTAACCTACAATGAGACTAAAGTTAACTAAATTACCAACTTTTATACTTAGAACTCAGATTTGGAACTCTTTTACCCTAACAGTTAACAACTACAAGGATTTTAAAGATCCATTTGACTTTTTGGCTTATGACATGCAGGTTTTATATTATACTTACACTATATAACGTAAATGCATCCTAAGTTAATCAATAAATCCCACAGAAAGGCTACAAAACTAGGTGGGCATCACTGATCCAAACACCCCTAAGCAGCAAACTGATTTGAATTTTAACAAAGCAAGTGAAGTAATCCGGCTATGAAACTACTGGATTAGCTTAAACTAATATGAATTTAACCTAAGAGAACACAGATAAACAACATTCTATAACTACAGCAGGGTACAACTAATTATGCTAAAAAAATATGTATATGAAAGTGGTCTTACAAGTTTCTTATTAAGCTGAGACCATGAACCAGGAATCAGACACCCATCCTACTGTCTCCCATGAGACTTCTAAACCAGAACACCCAATTCCATTGCTTGTTCTTTCTGTTTCAGCAACCAATCACCTTCCAACCTGTTTATTTTTTATTTCTTAATATTTCTATTTTTTTTCTTTTTCTTATTTAACTTTTTTTTTTTGTGTTTTCTCTTTGACTACTGAGAACAACTGTAGGTTTATAAAACCTCAATACAATAATAACAACTTTGAGTAAGAATTTGAGAAATTATAAAACTGAAAGTAATGAGCTGGGAATTTTAAAGAAACTAGAACACTTGAATTGATACTGAGAAAGTTTTACAAGCTACACTAAATACTGAATTGGAAAATTACATGAAAAAACTACTTTTCTTAATTAGAAAATTACATAAAAACTACATAGCCCTCAGGCTTACATTTGAAGTGCTATATATACTAAAAACAAAAACATGGAATCAGGGGGGCTTTTTCTTCTTTTTGCTCTTTGTCTTGCGCTTTTCTGCTGCCTTTGTCCCCTGGGAGCAATTCCTAGCCAATTGATTGGCTGAAGTCCCATCTCAGCCCTAGGATGTCCAACATGGAGGAGGGGAGAAGTAATAATAGTGTTTGGGGGTTGACTTTGGTTGAGGAGGGGGAGTAGAGTGGCTGGGTAGGAGAGGGGAGAGGGGGGAACATAAATGTTGGGGTTGCAGAGGTGAGTGGAGGCTGTGTGTTGTTTGGTTATGGCGGCAAAAGAGAAGGGGAGGGTTGACTTGGGGTTTGACCCCCGTTTTATTAATATGGGATGGGTGGATTGGGTTGGTACTTGGGCCTGGGAATGGTGGGCTGGGAATAAAAGGGGGGTGGGCTTGGTGGATTATATTTAAATTGGGTAGTTTGGTTTTGGTATTAAGTATTACAAAGGGTCCGTTTGTATTGCAAAAATTAAAGCCCAAGGACCATTTTGTAATTAGGCTGAATTTCAAGGACCAATCTTGCCATCTATCCAAAGTTAATCCAGGGACCAAGTTTACCACATTCCAAAATTATAATGGCCACAAAATATATTTTACACCTCAAAATTCCCAGGGACTGATTTTGTCAAACTTGTAAAGTACAGGGACTAAATATGTCATTTTCCAAAAGTTTTCACCTAAGGACAATATTTGATGATATTTGACTTTTAAATGCCTTAGGTTGACTTTTCTTTCATAACACATGCTCAGGGACTAGTTTTGTAAATTTTTGAAAGTTGGGGGACTTAAACTGCCAATTGTGCAAACTTTATTCATTTTTCATTGTTTTTACTCATTTTGCATCTGAAACGTATAAAATATAATACATGGGATATTTTTAGTATTTTGATGCATTTCTGAGTGTTTTCGGATGTTTTGGCAGTTTAAATACGACAAAAATGATGAGTGTTTGAGCACTCATAAAAAACGTAGTGTAGAATTTTAAAAATTACGTTAACAATTAACAGTAAACAAAATAAGCAGCGGAAGATTAAAACCATTTAATACATTTTCCATTCCAGTAATTCATATATAACATATGACTAGTCAAGAAAACAACAACAATTGTGTACCTTGTTTGCAGTGGGAGATCAACACAAACTTGTAATATCTAAGAATAAGACCTTCTCACGGTTATGTACACTAACGCTCCAACGAGTTCAGCAGGTAACTATCAGTTGATCCAAGTGAACAATAAATGCACAATCTAATTGTAGAATCAAACACATGAATGTGTTTAGTTGTTTGCTTTGCTCGGTCGAAAACCACAAGAGGGGAGGGGAGAACTTAGGGTTTGTAAAATGTGGCATTTTAACAATCTAGCTTTGATTTGGACAAATATACATCACATAAAATCATATATAATTAACATTATTTTAATCAAAAGTAAATTTTGAGGTCTCGAATGTACAAAGAGGTATACATTGTGAGGCCTCTAAAATTTTGAGTCATTGTACATTCAACGTCTCGCAGGGTGCTAGCAGTTGATCCAAGTGAACAATAAATGCACAATCTAATTGTAGAATCAAACATACGAATGTGTTTAGTTGTTTGTTTTGCTCGGTCGAAAACCACACAAGAGGGGAGGGGAGAATGTAGGGTTTGTAAAAATGTGGCATTTTAACAATCTAGCTTCGATTTGAACAAATATACATCACATAAAATCATATATCATTAACATTATTTTAGTCGAAAGTAAATTTTGAGGTCTCGAATGTACAAAGAGGTATACATTGTGAGGCCTCTAAAATTTTGAGTCATTGTACAATTGAACGTCTCGCACACCATCATATACAACTCTGCTAAAGAAAATCACTTATTTAAAACTATAGTTATTTTTCCAAAAGGCAACAAATTGCTTTTATGTCAATTATTGTTAAAAACTCATAAATCAACTTATTACACTTATAAATAATTACTGTACTTGAAAGAGGAAAAAAAACATTGTGCATGTCCTATTTTCAGACGCTTTTATGTCAATTATTGTTATAAAATCTCATAAATTAACTTATTACACTTATAAATAATTATGTACTTGAAAGAGGAAAACCACACCGTGCATGTCCTCCTATTTTCATACAAGTGACACTGATACGACGGCAGACATGCATCGTGACTTTGTGACATCTAAAAACACGTTTTCCATAAGTAGTGTTAGAAGAAAATTTGGATTTGATTTAGTATTTGAATTTGGTATACGTCTAAAGAGAGATTTTATTTATTTAAATATATTTTATAATAAAATTAAAAAATAATATCATTTGAATATTAAACCCCGTCAAACAAACAACAATTTTTGGATTCGGCCCAAAACCTTCTCTATATACCTTCCGACCAAACGCACCCTTAGACTAGTAGTAAGAAAACTAGGGTTGTAAACGAACGGGACGAACACGAACGGAGCTCTGTTTATGTTCGTTCATTTAATTTTAACCGGACAAATAAACGGACACAGACGCTTAAACGGACAAATTTTTTTGTTCATGTTCGTTTATTAAGAAAATGAGTTGTTCATGTTCGTTTATGTTCGTTCATTAAGACACTAAACGAACGCTAAACGATCGAACATAAATGAAAATAGACAAACAAACATAAACTTTATTGAATTCTTCATAATATTATGTTTTATAAGTGTTGTTTTGTTTAAACGAACCAATTTTTTAAATTATGAAATTAAAAGATATAATATATGAACATAAATAGATAAATAAACATAAACGAACGTTAACGAACGCATAACCAGACGTTCAAGAACATAAATGAACGGACGAGACTTTTGTTCATGTTCGTTCATTTAACTAAACAAACGTAAAATATTGTTCATGTTCGTTCATTTAATAAACGAATGAACATAAACGAACTTTTTACCGAACGGTTCATGAAATGTTCACTGAACGTTCAGTTCGTTTACGGCCCTAAAGAAAACCATAAAAAAAGACCAAATAATACTGTTATATCAACGCCAATTCAACTTTCTCTTTTCTATACCAAATACAGACCAAACAACCGTAATAGTGACCGCACTTGTCATCGAACACTTTTTTTTTAATTAAAATTTCATTAATTAACTAAAACAACATTACATTAATAATTCAAATAAAATTAAAAATATTACATTCCACTAAATCGGCTTTAAAACTTAGACGAGTTTCATGACAACACCACGATATTTATTCACAGCTTTAAGACTTGAAACATATTTTCTTATGCTCGTACGAGATCATCTCCACGATGTTTGACCCGACAACACGAAAGAACGCATGCTACTTACAACTTACTATGACCTAACCACCCTTATTCTATATTACACATTTATACACACGAACCAAACTCAGCCATACAATGTTTATCTATCTCACTAAAAAAAAACGCATCAACAATCTTTCTTTCGTCTCTTTTTAATTGAAAACCATACCACACACAACCTTTTCTTATCTTTTTATCCAAAACGAACAACAAATATAGACCATGAATCACAGATTCGTGGAAAGGGTCTTGGTTAGGTTTGTTATTTCTTTGACTTTTAAGATCTTGTATTATTATACTTTGTTGTTTTTGTCTTAAGGTCTATGATGGGTATTAATTGTATTTAAACTTCAATATCATTAAAGATTTGTATTTATGTTTATATTATCAAAAGTCAAAACCATTTGGTGTTGTTACGACTAGTCTAAAGTCTATATTATCAAAACAGTAAAACAATGAGGGATAGATAACGGAATAACGCCTATCAAAGGAATAGATGAAATAACTCGTTAAATTTATGCATAGATAAGCCTACCAACCTTAATTTTTTCAAAGTTGGCGTGTAGCCGTGTTGGCCGGACCACCTGTATAATCAAAGGAATGGATGAAATAGCTCGTTAAATTTATGTATAGATAAGCATGCACTATCACGGGTGAAATAGCTCATTAAATAGCTCGTTAAAAAAGTCCAACAATGGTACTTATTTAATTTTTTCAAAGTTGGTGTGTTGCCGTGTTGGCCGGACCACCTGTGTAATTAATTCACATACCTAATTTATATAAATTGTGCGATATGGGCCTCTTTGGCAAGAGCTTTTTAAGGAGTTGTTAGCTTTTTGTTATAAAAATATATCTCTTCTAAAATAAGTAGCTCCGTTTAGATACATCAACTTCAAACTTTTATTTTAAACAAATAGCTCATAAATGAAAAGCTGATTCATGAAGCTTTTTAAACATCTTAGAGCTGTTAAAACTTTAAATTACTGATATACCCTCTAAACATTTATTTACAATTATAATGTCCTTTTATGTCATTTTACATTTTATAATTACATTTAACAGCTAACTTACCAAACACTTTTATTGACAAAAAAGATACAGTTTGTAGCTTATGTTGACAGCTTTGCAGTTTATAGTTTACAGCTTACAGCTTACAGCATACAACTTATAGCTAGTTTTGCCAAACATACCAATTGTGATAATTTTTAATAAATGTAACATTGTTGGACTTTTTTGTGATAACATATTGTGCGATATTATTGTGTGTAAATTCAATATTGTACCATTGTTAGAGCGATGAGAAGTGGACATGCACATACATGGAAGTTTCTATACGACTATTATGGGACCTCAAATTAAAATTAGGTTTATATCATCAATTGTCTTATTTAATGTCTTAGCAAAACTAATATAATGTATATGATTTGTTTTGGAATATTTTGGACATGTGATATAGAGAAATTCGAAATTCTAATTTGCTTGTGAACTTGTTACGAGGATCAATTTTTGTATGTGCGATATTTAGACACAAAAAATGGTCGTGACCTCGTCATAAAATAGACATACAAAACATGCAACTCAGCGGTCCAGGTTTCATGGAACTCTTTTGTTTTGTAGGTATGTCATGTCCTTCTCTTTTGTCCTAATTGGTTTTACTATGTTCACTGTATTTTGCATTATTGTTCCAAGTTCTTTCGCAAAGTTGATGTTGTATTGCTTTATATTTTTGCTTCCAGGGCCCCTCTCTTAATTAGTTAATTGTCTTATTTAGTTAAGGTGGGGTGTCACGTATTGTAACTGTTTTTCTTTCTGAAAATAAATATGACAACGACTCTTTCACATCAAAGTTAAAAAGTCACCGAAGTTTAAGCCAGGAAAAAAATATTGTTCTTTTCTAGGAAAACTTGACACAATTGCTTTATTCTTCTTAATCTCAATTACTTTTGAATTACCATTTGCGTATAGCAAGTAACTTATGGAAGATACGTTTTCCTAATTAAATATCAGACGTAACAGGGGTCACGATTAATCACTTTTCTGATAACCACAAAACGCACATATGTCTGTAAAGATTCTTTAAATGCGTCAATGATCAATTTCATGATCGATGAAAAACTTTCGATGTGATCTTTAGTAATACATTAATGAAAAGACCTTCAATGCACACGAATATCTTTTAATTGAGGAATGGTAACGAACTTTAGCAAATCAAGAAACCGCGAGTGACGTTTCTTGTAGTGCCTACTACCTATAAAGTTGTGATCTTGCTAGGCTCATTCTTCGTCGTATATGTAGGTGGTGGGATTTGGATATTCAAAACTGGTCTTCGTTTCAGGAGTGGCTTTCCTGGTTCCAATCGATTCGTTTGCCGGTCATGGTTAAGTCTTTATTGGAGGGGGTCTTTGCTGTAGCTTGGTGGTCTATTTGGAGATTTCGGAATCATACCATTTTCGAGGAAAATCATCCCAAACGCTCGGTTGTTTTTGGTGATATTGTTCTTTGTTCTTTCTATTGGTGTAATAGTCGATGTCGTAGGAGGTTTTTTTTGGGTAGATTGGCTTAAAAACCCTCATTTAATTTCTTTGTAATTTTCTAGCATCTTGCTAGTTTAATAAAATTTTGCTGTTAAAAAGAAACCTATAAAGTTGTACTACAAAGCCACAAATCAAACCAAGGTTAGTTGAGACTTCCATGTTCAGCTGGGGCAACATAAGGAAATTATTGCATTTAAAGTTAGATGCAAAATTGTCTAATGACAAGAATACACAATGCTTCAAAGAGTTATATTGGATTAAAAAGTTTCTTGTGAAACAATATACCTTAAGATGTATATTTTATTGGGGGTTACTCTGGTAACTGCGTAAGATAATCAAGAAAATATATCACAATAAATCGTGCAATTATTTTTTTAATGAAACTATTCGATCCTAGATGTCACAAATATATCTTTGGGATAGCTCAAAGTGTTTTGTTCTTAGTTTACGAAAAAACACGAAAACCATTTTGCTACCAAGTGTTTCATTTTTTGTATCTTTTATCCCATGCATATATTAGCGATAGTTTGTCATAGTCGATATATTGTATCTTGGGCCAAGCCCACTCACACTAGGTCTAGAATCATCTGTTGTATATTATATAGTGGTTTGTATATCGTAATGGAAAGCAAGTCGATATATACGCTCTTTTATTCAAACTGTATATCAAAATAGTTGATATCATATAGGAAGGTAAATATTGCCTTGCTTTCCATTACAATATATAAACCAATATATAATATACAAGAGATGATTCTAGATCTAGTGTGAGCGGGCTTGGCCCAAAATACAATATATCGACTATGACAAACTATCGACTAATAGCATATTGTTTCTCTTATATTGATACTCATTCAATGGAATGTTGAGAATTAATCAACCACTTAATCTTTTTATTTCCCCATAATAGTTAAAGTGGTTACAAGACCAATTTACTATGGGTCATACTGCAAGTTAAAATTGTCCATTTAATAGGTTAAAACAGCTACAAAACAGAAGAAACAACTCTAGGAATGTTTCCAACTCATCAGCGCGATCACTAATCAGCATGCTCACTGATGAGCACAAGTGTTAATGAGTTCACTTGTTGAAGAGTACAACTTGTTGAAAGTTTACTCGCTGAAAAGTAAAACTCTTCGATGAGCTCATCAGCTAGCATATTTTTATAACACCACTATTGAGTCAACAGGTTTCCATGACTTAATAAGAGTACACTTACCTCCAAATATCATTGGCGAAGCTACATAGGGGGGGCGCCCGACCCCTCAAAATTTTTTTTGCGATGTAGGGAGTATATAGTTTTCGTGTAGAAAAATTTAGGTATATTCGGTTTCGACCCCTTAAAATTTCGGTATTACCCGAAAAATAGCTTTAGGAAAAAAAATTTAGATCCCGACCCCCAACCGAAAAATTTCTAGCTTCGCCACTGCCTCCAATCATATTTTCAAGTATAAACAAATCCCTAAATTGCACTAAATTACTCAAATATTTAACATAAATATCGCTTTTAAATTTGTGTTTTTCATTAACATTTTTTATTCATGCAATCATTTACTTTTTGGCGAAGATTACCGGAGACCCCCATTTTACATTTATATCATACGCAGAGGTATAAATTTTTGGACTTTACGAAATTAGACAGGGTCATCGCGTAGAATTTTACACGGTCAACACTAAGTATATGTGTAGGGACCATATCAAAAGTTAAACGTTATTCTATTTGCCAACTCATGTGTTCACGTAGAATCTTACCCGTTGTCGCGATGACCATTAAAATAACATAATGGCCTAGGAATCGTGAATGATTTTTTCTTTGATGTCATATGTTTTTGTCACAAAATTTGTTACGAAAAGGATTCCATTTACAAACTTTGGATACGATTTAGTATATGATGAAGATATTTTTGTTGGTCAAGTGATTTGCGTTCTGTTTGATGAAGGCTTCGTAACAAACTAAAGATTGAGAAAATTATAGTTAATATGATTGAGATATCGTGTCCCAAAATGAGTCATTTAAATCACAAAATGAGTTCAAAAAATAATTATTTGCAAACTTGATAAGAGCTTCACAACGAATAAAAGAGTGTTCAAAATAGAGTTAATATGAATGAGATATCGAGTCTCAAAGTGACTTACTTGAATCACAAAATAAACTACAAAGTAAAAATATATTAGTTTATATTTTTATTTAAATGTTTACTGCGAGGAAGATAAAAAGTAAAATGCGAATTTTTATTTATGTAATGTATCGTTAACAAATTAGCTAAAGACTCGCCTTCCTGAGTTACTTAAAGTAGAAAAACCTTACTCGTTTACCCATTTAGATAATAATGATTTGATAATCCACAAGCGCAAGTTAGTTGATGGTTATATACTGCCATACTGGTGCTTTTTCTGTTTATATAAAACAGTAAACGGGGTCATGTTCTTTGAAAATTGGTAACGGGCTGGACAAATATAGTTGTTTGTACTTCATTCTGCTTTTTTACTTGTTGAATTCTAGTCTTTATGTTGTTTTCAACTACTTGAAGTTGTGCTCATAAGGCTACAAGTAGGGGTGTTCATGGATCGGGTAATAACCACAATAACCGAAAACTGAAACCGAACCGAATCGAAAAAAACCGAACCGAATTAGTGACCGAACTGAATTGGTCAAAACCGAACCGAACCGAACTAAATATTCGGTTATCAGTTTGGATATGAGTTTGACAATGAAAATCAAAAACCGAACCGAAAACCGAAAATATATAATATATATATATATATATATATATATATATATATATATATATATATATATATATATATATATATATATTTTGATGTATTTATATATAAAAATAATCACTAAAAGTCTTTTTTATTATAAATATAACATTATTTAAGCTTGAAAAAAAATGTTCTAAAAACATATATAATTAAATGAAAATATAATTAAAATTATGTAATTCGGGTTATTCGGTTCAGTTTTCGGTTATAGGGGTTTGGTTTTCTGTTTTTGGTTCGGTTAAATCAAATTTAAATTTGGTTCGGTTCGGTTTTCGGTTTGACCCAGAAAAAAAAATTAACCGAACAAACCGAACCGAATAAACCGAATAAGCCGATAACCGAACCGATGAACACCCCTAGCCACAAGTATATATATATATATTCTATCTTAGTATCTATGTAAATGTATAAGCACGAGATCCAAATATACCTAATGTCTTTCAGTGAACTATATTTCTGCAACTAATTTTAATTATTTGCATGATTTATTTCGACTAAGAACACACACCCATACAGAGTTGAGCTTGACTTGAATATAAGACACGCGTGGGACAACTGCAAATTTGGTGAAATTATCAGTTACTTCCTATGCAATTTCTTGAATGCAACTTAATGAAATCTTTTGCCATGTATTATCAAATATGTGCTTACAGATAGGGTGTTTTTTTTTTTTTTTTTTTTTTTTTTTTTTTTAATTTTTATCATAGTTCGATTGCCTTTATGTTTTTTGCCCGAAAAGTATTAATGCATGTAAACAAGACGCTATTTTTTTGTTTTATTCATATGTAAAGTCTTTTTTACATAATAACCTTGAACCTATCTTTAGTTTTGATCTTCAAATACAAATAATTCTTTCTTTCTGATGTTGCTCTGAAAATCTTTAAGGAAAAGTCCAAAAATACATAACATGGTGGCTTTGGTTTACCGAAATGCATTATATACTGTTTTTGTTATCGATATGACACTACTAGAAACTGGAGTATCACTGACGGAATTTCCGACGGAATAATATCCGTCGCTAATTTCCGACGAAGTTCAGTCGCTATACCGACCGATATTGTGATTGATTTTTGTCGAAGAATTTCAGACGAACTTCCGACAGAATTCCGAGGGATGCTGTTCTCGACGGAAATCCGTCGGTATTTTACATAATATTGTGACAACTTTCCGATAATATACTGACAATATATATATATATATATATATATATATATATATATATATATATATATATATATATATATATATATATATATATATATATATATATATATCGGAAATATTATTATTAATAAAGTAATCTAAGCGCTTCCTCTTCCCTCTAAAACATACACACAGAAACGCCTCATATATATCAAAACCCACCACTTTCCCTTATTTTTTCCCAACCAAAACTCTTATAAAAGTTCATCAATTAAACATCAATCTGAGCTAATTTCCCCCCAATTTTGCTTCTGTTCATCACCCGCACCACTTCTACGCTGTGGTATATCTATTTTCCCCAATTTAATTTTCGTTTTTTGACCAAATTTGTTGAGTTTTGCCCTAATTTTGCTCGATTGTAATACGATTACAGTATCTTAGTTAGCTAAGTTTTGACCTAATTTTGATTAGCTAATTTGTTCGATTTATCCGTTGTATATATAGTCTGTTAGTTTGAGTTATTGTGTGTAACTGTTTCTATAAGTTTGTTATGTTTAAGTTACGGAAGTTGCGTTAATTTTACGCGACGATATTATTCGAAATGTAGCATTGTAGCGTGATTTAGATTTGTACTTGACGATATTATTACGATGACGTCACTGTTTAGATTTGTTATCTATAAGATGTACAAATGTTTTTGTGTAGTACTGTAGCGTGATTTAGATTTTTACTTGACTTTAAGGAACGATATTATTCGAAATGTAGCGCCAATTGATGAAGTCATTGTTTGTATCGTTTAAATTTGGGAAGTTGTTGAATCATAGACTACATGGGAAATTACTCACTTTACTAGCCATATGGAACATGCTACTAATTACTCTGGCTATGCTGCGGTGGATTTAGGTGAAAAGATATCTTTATGATCTCATAAGTTCTGGGACTTGTAAAGTATTGCACCTGGTGAATACTTTGACCTTTTTTTGCTAGCTAGTTCTGGGACTTAGGATCTCGTAAGTTTTTTTTGCTAGTTAGTTTGATCCCTTAGGTGCTATAATGGCATTTGTGTTTTGTTATACAGGTACGCTGGATAAATTGAACGAAATGAATAGTAGTAGGAGTTAGGTTTGTTAGTCATAGTTCTTGTGTGTATGAGCTGATTTGAGGAGTTATAAGTTCACATGATATATGTTGATTAACTGTTTGAAATAAACGTGCTTGATAAGACTAAACAGAATAGATTTAAGGATTGTTGAGTTTGTTAATTACAGTTACAAACAATTATGAGCTGATTTGAGGACTTGTAAAGTTACAAGGTTTCTGTTGGGTACGGATGTTCGAAGTTTTTTACATTAGTTTTGCTATAACTTACTTAGTTCTTACAAATTTCTGTTTTGACATGCATAAAGGACTCCTATCTTATATGTTCAATGTAACCAGGTAATATGGGCCGGCTTTGACAGATTAGAAATCGGTCCTGCTTCCTTCAGACACATTCTATTGCTTGGTTATCAAAATGGTTTCAAGTTATTAAAATTCCGTTTCGTACGAAATCCGTTTGTATCAACTTCATGCAGATGTATGTACTTGATGAGTTGTTAAAATTCCAGGTTAACCTTGAAGATCTTGGAAGAGATGTTTTAAACACTGATGGCATGCTTTACCTTGATAGTGTTGTCGGAACTGATTCGCACACCATTATGATTGAAGTGTTAGGTGTTGCTGGTTGGGGAGTTGGAGGAATTGAAGCAAAGGCCGCAATGCTTGGGCAGGTAATAACATATATACAAAGCTTATTCTTTTGAAAGATGATATCAAGAATTTCTTGCCATATCTCTAACTCTATATATTAACATTGAACAACCAATGCTAGATGTATGATTGAAGTGAAGTCGGATGAAGTACTTAGGGACAGCCTTACTGTTGAGATTCCTTTACTTGATGGTTCGGGTTCGACTATTGTGAAGATCCGTGTGGAATATGAGTGGAAACCGCCTCGCTGTGATAAATGCAAGGTGTTTGGACATGTTTTGGTGGATTGTCCTAAGGGTGTGACACCGGCTGCTCAACCTTCTAAGAATGTAAATGATGGTTTTCAGACTGTTAACAATAAGAAGAAGGGTAAGCAAGCTGGTTTGAATTCGGGTCGCGGAGGTTTTACTAAACCTGTTGTGGGTAAGCATTTTGAATATCAGCCAAAGAAGACTTCTACTGTTCCCAAGAAAGTTAATGTTAGTAAGAAGAAGGCTTCTAATGTGGCTAGTACGAGTGGAACCAAGATCACTACTTCTAATCAGTTTGATGCTCTTAATATGGAAGATAATGATGGTTCTGGTATTCCTGGTGACACCATTATTGATGTGGATGATGAATGCACAATGGAAGCTAATAAGGATGAGTCGGTTACGACTGGTAATACATCACAAGTCCCTCTTGTGAGTGATATGCATTCTACTGAGCAAGCTGAGCCTCCTATGACTAATATCTCTTCTGCTCCATCTACATCTTCTAATAAGAGGGTTAACCCGTTCTCTAAAGTAGGCGATGTCGTGGTTTCTGAAAGTGAAGATGAGGTTGACGAACCTGTTCATTTTGGTGGTGGTAATGAGTTTGAAGGTGAATATGATGACTATGATGACTATGATGATTACTCAAGACAAATTTATGATCTTCCAGGTGAAATGGATGCTCTTAAGTCGTTATATGGTATGAAGCTCCAAGGTCGTAGGAAGTAGTTTTCATTTTTGTCATAGTCTTGTTTTGTTTAGTGTTTATGGCTGTTTTCTAGTTAGTACCTTTTGGTACGTGTTTTGCCTATGTAATGGGCTGAGATGAGGGGTGTACGCCCTCATTCTATGTTCTTCAACGTTTTTTTGGCGTTATATATTTTACCAGGGTGTTTATCCCTTTTACCCAAAAAAAAAACCAATGAGCATGGTTTTTCCTGGTGTGGTTGGGTTCAAGCTATCAAGGAAACTTCAGTCTGGTGTAACAGCTACTGATTTGGTGTTGACTGTCACCCAAATGTTAAAAAAGCATGGTGTCGTGGGCAAATTTGTTGAATTCCATGGTAAGTAAACTTGGTTGTTGTATGCAGGTGCAGGCTGAAAAGGACAATTTACACACTGATATGCATAATTTATGATTTTAGGTGAAGAACCACTATAATAGTCTATTCAGTTCTTTTCCCATAATCATAAAGAATAAAGAATTAACATGGATCTGACTTTTCTGTATTTGTATAGTGGGTTGCAGAAGTATTTGAACAAGCATGGGTTCAACATTGTTGGATATGGGTCATTCAGGAGATTTGGATGAATCAGTTGTTGTTGCCATTACTGACAATGGTAAATCTACTCTCATGTTTTTCTTATTTAATGAGTTAATTTATAAGATGTAGATTGAGGTGGCAAGTTATTAAATGGGTCGACTTAGGTTTTGTTTTTACAATATTCTTCCAAATTGGTTAAAAAAGGTTCGAATGTCGCCCAAAGTGTGTTTTTATTCGTAAATTATTTAATCCAAATATTTAATAATATGATTTTTGTTATTATATTTGACACTTAAGTGTTAATAGGAATGAATGTTTCTGATCCATATTAACCTGCACAAAAATGATCTATTTTGACCCGACCTGACCCATTTCAACCTGTCATAGTAATTATCTGTTTTGACCATACGCAACCTGTCTTTTATTGCCTCATCTAGTTGTAGCCTCAAATTCCTTCACATCTTTGTGCTACTGATCTGGTGATCAACTATATTGATTTGCTGGTGACTTTCACAGATATCATTGCATCAGCAGTTCTCTCTGGTAATCGAAACTTTGGAGGATGTGCTTAAGCCTTGACAAAAGCAAAACTATATTGCATCACCTCCTTTGGTTGTTGCCTATGCTCTAGGTAGCACGGTATGATCTGACCTGATTTTACTTCCGCACTTTTGGTTATATAAATGTTTTTCGAGTAGGTTCACAAAACTTGCATTACATGCATTACAGAAGTTAATAGCTTAGTTCAGCTATTTTGCAGAAGTTACTACTCGCTTACATACTTCATTAAGGTGTTTGTGGTTGCTTAGTTTCACGTGATTGTTTAGTTTTCTGTGGAGAAGCAATATGTAATGGGATTTAATACAATGTAGGTACAAACTTTGGAAGAGAGAATAAGAAGATTGCAAGAGGACAACACACAAATAAGATCATGATTTGAAAGAGAGATGCAAATTCAGGTCCAACGACAAGTGGAGCGTCAAGTGCAAGTAAGGCTCGTGAACAAGCTCGAGAGAGAGAGAGAGAGAATGGCAACAAAGGATGAATGACATTAACTCGGTGTTAGAGAAGTTTACCGATTCACGCCCTCCTCCGTAATTGGATAATGTCATATTATTTTGAATATATGGATTAAATACTCTAGTTTCATCTTGAATGTTTCGATTTGACTACAACTTTTGTGATTTGAATGCCAAATTTCCGTAATGGGCCTATTTAATTTTGAATTATCCATTTTATTTATTATTTCTTTTTTAGTTATTGTAGATGCATGATTAAATAAATGTGAGGTTTATTGAGTGAAACTATTTGTATTTTCTGACAGAACAGTGACCATGTACCGACTACATTTTAGTGACCGATTACCGACAGACTTATTTATGACGATTTTCCGACAGAAAGTTTTCCAACAGATTTCCGACGGGAAAGTTAACGACAGATTTCTGAAGCATTTTCTCAGTCGGTGTTTCCAACAGATTTCCGACGGATACTAATTACCGACCATGAAAAATCCGACGACCTATTTCCGACACAAATTTGTCGGAAACAACCATTACCGACGGAAAAATTTGTCGCTATAGACCTGTTATGTAGTAGTGTGCATAGCATAGCCAACTTTCAAATTCGTCCCAAGATCACTAATTTGTGGACCAATTACCCTCATAGCCGGTAAAAACGATTTTCAATTTATTTTTCTTTATTTTTTGCTGCATGTGTGGCAATTTACTACATTTTCCAGCAAGTGTCATCGTCTACGGCGAAATCCACCATCGTAAAGACCGCCACATTAAATCCATACACTGTCCAACTACAAACCACCGGCCGTCATCACAACCACCAGCCGCTAAAGCAGTCGTCACCATTCCACAATCGCATCCACAACCAAATCTGACAAACTCATACAGTTGGTCTCATAAAACCAATCACCATCACTCCATTTTTCTTCTCAGACAGTTCGTAAGTATACCTATTAATCCTTTTTCACCCCTCAAAATGAATATCAAAACCCAACCACCGGCCACCTTGAAATTCCGGCAAAGGCTAATCCATACAATGATAAAAGAAAAATCACTTGGTCACCTTGACTTTGCGTACAGATCAGAGTCGAAACCCAGCGACCAACCACCTTGATTTTGCGCCACAGAGAAGTTGCAACCACTATGATAGCAAGTTGCATAATTAATACATAGTGAAAGATGATATGGAAAATTTTGATTATATTGTCAAAGAGTACACTTAAGGTATCATTGTCAAGACATTAATACGTTTCCTTCAGGACTATCATGCAAATTAAAAGCATACACTTGCTGTTTTATTTTAGACACTAGTGTAATAGATTAAAGTTGACCTACTTATCAAAGAGAGATAAACAACTATAAAATGAAAAGAGTACATTACTTAAGCGTTTTAGAGTTTGTGATTACACAGTTTGTGTTTTCGCAAGCACATCAATGAGTAAATTGTGGTGAAAATGTATGTGCATTTGTGTTTGCAAATGTATTTTTGTGAATGACGGTTAAAATGACGATGCTATTTTGTGAACGGGAAATCCAGATTTTTGCAGTGAGAAAATGGTGTGATTGTGTGAGCGTAAAGACCTGGGTTTTGACTATGCTTCGCAATCTACAAATAAACCATTACTTTTTTAAAGTTATTCTGCATGGTTAATGGGCCTTTTGAGTTTCACACGAAAAAGATTAGGGGGTGGCAACGTATTCGGTTTGGACTCGGCATCGATCGGCATAACATTGCCAGTCCATCGGTGTGGGCAAATCGGCAAACCAAACGGCAAGGTTTACCGATTCGGTAAAATCTTTGCATTCAATGTTTTTGACCGTTGCAAGCATTAAGGGGTGTTACCGTTTGATTTTTGATGCATTTTCAAAAATAAATAAATAAATAAATTTACCCCCTTTAAATCAACAATTCACTTTACCATATTTTCTTCAAATCACATATTCACAATCACATATTTTCTTCAAATCACCAATTCACTTTAAAAATCAAGAACATGGATCCAAGTAAATCTCAACAAGGTTCAACTTCAAAAGGTCGAAGTCGTGGTTGTGGTCGAGGTTCTCGGCCACATCCCGTCCGGCCGAATGTTTAAGCACAACCACGTGGTCAAGAAGCCTACTATCCCCGACCTCCACCTCAAGCCTACTATCCTCAACCTCCACCACAAGCCTACTATCCGGCACCTCCACCGTTGAATCCAAGTCACTATAATATAGCAATGACAAGCGAGTTCAACCCTTTTAATGACTTTCGAGACGGTCCACCAATGCGCGAAAAGTTAATGTCGGCACAACTAGAAGGGGTTCAAGAAAAGAATTATTTTCGAGCTATGAAGTTCTTCAACGACCCCCATGATACCATACTTGATCCAACAATGTGCGATATTATGATTGCAAAAAAACGTGAAGTCGCGGCGAAATATGGATAGCTTTGCAAATTTTAGAAGTTTTTAATTTTCCTATCTATTCATGTAACTTTTGTTTTAATTATTAATGAAATTTGAAGTTTTTAATTTAATTGTTAAATATAATTATGATTTAAAAAAATAAAAAAAATAAAAAATAAAAAAAAATGTTTAGGCATGGTTAGGCAACATTGCCACTAAACATATGGACTTAGGCATCTTTAGGCATGAATTAGTTGGCTTAATTCTATTGGCTAATTACAATTAAACTTTGTTAGGAATACAAATATTCCTGTAAAAGTCTCGGTCACCTAATTATTGTAATAGCATTAAGTTAGCTCGTAGTTAGTTTATATATTAGTTAGTTAGTATTAGTTTAAGTAACACCGTGGAAGAAAGACGGGTCTTTACCCACTGTATGCCTGATCCACAGCCCGGGTGTGGGCGTTTGTAGCTTAGTATAAATACCCCTCTCCACATGTGGAGAGGGTTGGAGCTTTCATTCACCTAATCTAATATTCTACATTTCTCTTCACCCTCTCTCTAGAAATCTCCCAACTTCTTTCTCTCTCTAAAATCTCTTTCTTTCTTTTTCCTTAATTCTAACCAAACATATTATTACTTGTTTGTTACAATAATCAATCTTCTACAATTGGTATCAAGAGCCATGGTTAGGTTCGATTGAAAAGATTGGTTATGGTTGTTTTTGTTTTGGTTCGAAGTTAAGCTAGATACACCCTAGCTCGAATTTTTTTTGTGATTAGACACGTTTTATGGTTGTACTTTCATGATTAGGAGTGTTATATGGACTTAGTTTAGTGTTTGGTTTACTAGTTTCTTTTGTGTTTATTGGTGATTTTGAGCAATTTCGAGTGTATGTTGTAAGTATTTCTTGGTAGAGATTTGCTTCTTGGTGAATGATTCTTTATAGAGAGTTGCTTAATTTTGGTAGTGATTTGGTTAGTTTTGGTAGAGATTTGATTGTTTTACTATACTTAGAAAAGAAGACAAAATTGCTAGAAAGCGACCTTTTTGTCCAGAAGTGTAGAGAGTTGATGCTAGAGAGTTGCTACTAGAGAGTTGCTGCTAGAGAGTTGCTGCCAGAGAGTTGCTAAACCAGAGAGTTGCTAAACCAGCGAGTTGATATACCAGAGAGTTGCTAAAGCAGAAAGTTGCCATTCTAGAGAGTTGCCATTCTAGAGAGTTGCCATTCTAGAGAGTTGGTTTTCAGTGAGTTGCCATTCTAGAGAGTTGTCATTCTAGAGAGTTGTCATTCTAGAGAGTTGCCATTCTAGAGAGTTGGTACTTTTAGCGAGTTGGCAATTTTAGAGATTTGATATCCTAGCGAGTTGATAACTTCAGCGAGTTGGTTGGCTTAGCGAGTTGGTTGGTTTAGCGAGTTGATGATTCCAGACTTGGTACTTCCAGTGAGTTGGCATTTAGCGAGTTGGTTTTTTTTTGTGAAGTGGTGTTTAGCGAGTTGGATCTAGCGATTTGCTTGTTTAGCTGTTGACCAAAGTTGACTTTTTACGTCAAAACTTCAAACGGCCATAACTTTTGAACCGTAACTCCGTTTTCAGCGAATTAGCTGTCAAAACGTCCGGAACAGGCTGAATATTGTAAAGCTTCACCACAAAGTCATGAAACGAATTTTCTTGAGGCCCAAATTACATCCGGAGTGAAGTTATTGAGGTTTTAAGTTTTTAGACCAAACTTTTCAACATTACAATTTGCATCAACCGAACCAAATCATACTACTTGTTGATAACTCACTGCTGGTTGACTCTTAGTGCGAATTGATAACTCACTGCTAGTTGATCAAGTTGTTGTGAGGTGACTACACGCTGCGAGTTGAATAGTTCTGTGATTTGAGAATTGTTGCAATTTGAGTTGTTGCAACTTGTCCAATTACAATCTGACGTTGCGAGTTGATTCTTGCAGTTTGACTAATTGTGATTTGACTTGATGTGATTTGACTCATTGTGACTTGACTTAGATAACTTACTGTACCTTGCAAGGTTTATCATCTCACACTCAATCACTAAAGTCCTCTTGCATCATTTCACGGTTTCTTCTTGATTTTGTAAAATCCCGCGAAAGAATCTATTTCTCGGTTTAAGTCATAGAATTGTAAAATCCCGTGCACGTTTACATCATGTCTACCACTTAAGACTCTGTCATTTCTGAGATAGAACTTCATCAGCCGCAGAAATTGCTCGATGATGCAAAAGATTGTTGCATAGAATGTTTTCAACAACTTCATTCACACCTCTCGGCACTTTTAGAGGGAACTGGATTCAAGATGGGATTTGAACGTGCATTTGCAACTCTCTTCGGTCAAGATGTTCAGACTTTCACAGACACAATGATTCTTAATTTAGATCAATTACGACAACAACTTGACCAACCAGAACCTTCCAATATTGGATCCTTGGCTGCCCTATGTGTGATCAACAAACAACTGCTTAGGTTCATCGATTCAAAATTCACTCTGGAATATGACCATTATAGTCAGATGACGAAAAAGTGTTTTGCTGATCACACGGGAATAGAGGTTGATACGTTCAGAGACACACTCATGCAACTCATGGATAAAGTGAAAAGATTCATTGAAGAAAAAGCACAGCATATACCTGCATATGATGACAAGGTGAAAGCATGTAGAGTGCAATCTTGTGATGGTATTGGCGATTCGGGTAAAGCATCGGATGTTGGGTCAGTTGTCATGATATGCAATGGGTCAGAGACTGATAAGCCTGACACTACCAGCAGTTCAGTGACTCTTATTACACATGACATGGATGCAAATTTCAGATCAATAAAAGAACAAGTGTCATGTGCTGAGGTACCCCTAACTGAACATCATAATGTGCTTTCTGATGAACGACTGCATACTGATCAAGTTATGCCCAGTTATGACACATATTTGTTGAAAAAGACTGATAGCAATACCATTTCTGATTTAACAAATATGAATCATAAAGGGGGAGAAAGTGATCAGGATGCTGAACGTGATGATGAGTCAAGTTCTTTGTTTACAGCTGAGTCTTTTAAATCAAATGATATGGTTGATAAAGAAACGTTTAATGAACTTTCAAAGAGATTCTTACAACTTGAAAAACATTGTATTTCACTTGAAATCGAAATGCAACAAAAGGAAGAAAGTTTTCAAACTAACCAACCATGTAAAGATCCGGAACTTCCTGATTTCCGCGAATTCTTTTTAATTAATGATTTAAAAGCTCAGCTAGAAACCAAAAACTTGACAATCAACAACCTGAAAAAACGTATTTCTGAGATGTGTGATATGTGTAATGAAGTTAAGGCTAAACATGACTGTGATGTTATTGCAACTGAAAACCTTGAACACAAAGTGGCCAATTTACTTTTGGAAAATAAGTCTTTGAAAAAGCATTGTAAAAACCTGAATGAGTCAATCAAAGATACGAGAACTAAGTCGATGGAACAAACGAACTCTTTGATTACCAAAAATGATGAATTCAAAGCTCAACTTCTGAACAAGGGTTTCACAATTATAGCATTAAAGAACGAGCTAAGAAAAGCAACAGGGAATAGTGTGAACACTAAGTTTGCAAAACCATCAATCTTGGGGAAACCAGTTTCTCAATCGTATATAAACCAATCCGTTGTTAGGCAACCAACTGCTTTTAGATCTGAACGTCCAAAATTTTCAAAAACACGGTTTGCCTCCCAAGTTGATGCTGAACAAGTTTTGACAAAACCAGTCACTCCACATTATTTGCCTAAGATAATTGCTTCTAGTTCTGTTATACCTCAACAATTAGTTACCCCTACAGCCAACTCCACTAGAACTAGTTCGAAAACAGTGTCAAAACCTAGCATTAAGGTTCAAAACACTTATGATATAATGGACTTGTACAAGAACTATGATCTAGAAAAGGCTAGAAAAAGGGCATTACTTCATAAGGATGGAATCTTAGGTTCACAACCTAGTATGATCCCTCCTAGGTTATTGAGGAACACTGCTAAGGCTCAACCGGTTAAGTCTAGGATTTACAGTAAGACATCCACAATGCATATGAAGCAAAACAAACCTAAAACGTCTCCTAGGTGGATACAAACTGCTAAATCGTTGGTGACTAGGAATAACGATAAGCCTTCCACTATGCATAAGAAGCTTAGTAATCCTAGACATTGCCATAAGTGGGTTCCAACTGGTAGAATTTTTAAGTGCGTTGGACTTAAGTGGATACCTACCGAAAAGGTGCTTACTAATGACAATGCCTTGGTTGACCGTGAAAACCCCAAGGGTTTGGATACTATTGCCACTAACCCATATATATGCAATCAAGTTTGTGATGTTAGTGCAGGTACTCCTTACTCAGTTGCAGGTACTCCTTACTCAGTTGCAGGTACATCAATCATTCTCTACGGGAGAAAACTCAAAGTTTGGAGGCCTAAAGCAAGCATATCTCCTGCTTCAGGAGGACTGGAATGTCAATGTTGATGTATCTGTATTATGACGTCTGAACACATCAGTTCAAGCCTCGTGCTTCAGCGACTATGACGTCTGAACACATCAGTTCAGGCCTCGTGCTTCAGCGACTAAGACGTCTGAATACATCTGTTCAGGCCTCGTTCTTCAACTTATAATGTTTAAACACCACAGTTCAAGCCTAGGTTCTCAATGACTACATAATGACGTCTGTCCACATCAGTTCAGGCCTCGATCTTCATCATTATAACGTTTGAACACATTAGTTCAAGCCTCGGTCCTTAGCTTCATCATTATGGCGTCTGCTGACAACACTTCAGGCCCCGTTCATCAAAGAAAAGAAAGGTGTACGATTCAGTGCGCCTTATCTTCGGAAGAAGAGAAATCTTCTTAGTTTTGACCATTCTCAACAACACGGTTCATGGTTCCTCCATGTTCGTTCAGTCATCAAGTGGATCTACTCATCTTTGCTTGAATTCACATTCACTTGCTCATTCAAAAATGGCAAACATCGTATGCAATTTTTAAGGGGGAGAAGAGTGAATAAACTACATGATTAAGTGTATTCTTATTCACATGCTCAATCAAAAATGGCAACCTCGTATGCAATTTTTGAGGGGGAGAAGTGTGAATAAAATACATAATTGATTGTATTCTTATTCACTTACTCAATCAAAAATGGCAAACCTCGCTTGCAACTTTTGAGGGGGAGAAGTGTGAATATACCACATGTTGTTTGATGCTTGAAGAATGGTCTTATGACTCTCCTCCAACACCTAATGTTCCATTAACTAAGGATGACTGGGATTTATGTTTGATGAATACTTCCAAGCTTCAACGAATGTTGATCATCTAGTTCCTGAAGCTCTTGCTCCAGTTCCTGCTGACTCAACTGGTTCACCTTCCTCAATCTCCATTGATCAAGATGCACCATTTAGAAGTATTACTCAGATTACTCTAGTAACCCAATCTCCAGTTACTCCTCAAGGTGTTGATGTTGACTATCATGATTGTGAAGTTGCACACATGAATAATGATCCGTCTTCCTTATTCTATTTCATCATGGATTGTTGTTCCTCCAAATGTGCACTTTGTAAATCAACCACAAGAACATAATGGAAAATGTCAATCATAATGTCAAAACGGCTAAGAATTTGGACATGGAATGTCATGTAATCATGGAGTTTATTTGGTATCCCTTATTTGAGATTGAAGTTGACTTTCACAAAGACGTGATCTTATTCTATCTTGAAGTCGGGGTTGGTTGGATGAAGATTCTTCGAGATCCTTGCTTGAGCTTTTACCTTTTCAATGACGAAGACTTGGATATCTAGTTATTTTGGTAATTCCTCATTTTTATTACCACTAAATAACTATCACTTTAAGGAGTGTCACAACTCACACGAAGTTGTCGGTAGTCAAGAGGTGATGTACGTCTTATACTTGATGGTTGGTTGGTTGAAGAGTATAGAGTACTAAGGGATTCGATGTTGTACGAACTCTCTACACCGCTCTTTGTCACACATTAGTGCAAGCTTAAGTCACAAGTACGGGGAATTCTATTTCAGTTTCAAGTTTGGTATATTGGGTTTACTTCATCAGTGGTCACTTCAAATAGCCTACATAAGGGCTGATTAAGATAGTCATTAGAGAGTTTTTGAAGCAATTGATTCTCACATATTACATCTGAGCCAATGTTAGTTCTTCTCAAAAGATTTCAAATACGTGTGCGTAAAGTGTGTTGCTGATTCTGAGGTATCAAACCCAGCAAGGGGGAAGGAGACATACATCTGAATGCATAATGAGTATATATGATGAACTTAATACTTCTTCTTAATTGAAGTTATGCCGGGAAGACAAATGTCATAACCGCAGAGAATATCAGTGTATTAACTTGTGGCGTTTGGTGTATCATTCATACTATGTGGGGGAAGTGGTCTTTTGATTCTTGTGGTATGTATTACTTCAGCTTTCAGTAGGATGAAATATTGAGAAGAGTATTTGGAGTGTGAGATGATATTGCTTATCAACATCTTCATACATGCTGATATGGTTTACGGTAAAGTGCTTCTGGTTAATGCTTCATGTACACAATGGTATGATGATTCCGATGAGATCGCAACCATCAGGGGAGAGATTTGTGTACATCAAGGATGCGCAACAGGTTCACATGATCGGGCTTAATCATATATTCCGGAGGAGATATCCGCAGAGATGATCAGTGCTTCAACCTGTTACTTTGGTGTCATCGTTTCTTCTTGTGATTGGATACATGCGTACAATATGGATTGAGTTGGTATGTGTAAGTTAACTGGTAAGCATTGAGTGAAATGAAGATGTCGATATCTTATTCCCCTGAATAGACAACTGCTCCAAACCAGAAAGTAATGTGTACATTGGGGACGTACAACAGGGTCATGTGATCGGGCTTCATCATACATTCCGGGATTGATAACCGCAGAGATGATCCGTGGTTCACCCTGTTACTTCGGTGTTATCGTTGTCTTCGGGTTTCTGAGCTTCATACAATGAGACCTTTTGCATCACTTCAGTACTACTTGAGGAAGTGGTCTCATGAAGATGATTGTCGGTTTGGGGGGAAGCTACCAAAGCTTCACATTGAGGCGGCTAAAACTCAGCGATTTGGTGGTGTCTAGCGATTAACTCAGTTGTGAGATTCTAGTGATTTGTTAACTACTTGTGTTTGGTGAATTGTTGTGACTTAAGTTGTTTCGATTAGTCTGATTGTAATTTGACGTTGTGAGTTAATCTTTACGACTTGACTTATTACGATCGGATCTATTGTAACTTGACTTGTCATGACTTGAAACTTAATGCTAATTGTCACTAATCCTAGATCTCTCTCTAAGTCTAACTCGCTTATTAAATCTTTCGGTTTCTTTTGTTGACTTTAGTAAAATCCCGGGAAAGATTTGACCTCTCGGTTTAAGTCACAAGAGTTGTAAAATACCGTTTAAGATTATGACATGGCATCTACCGCGTCAGACGAATATTCAGGAGCCTCGAAAGCTTTGGTCGTGAAAGTTTAAGAGATGTTGACTACTAAATTCTACAACGAGCCAAACGATACTATTATTTTGGTACTCATGTCAACATCTTCTTAAACTGATTAGTATCCTTTGTACCTATCTTATACCAATACGTAAATAGAAAAATATAAAACCTATAAAAACCATAAAAATCTGAAAAATCATAAAAAATACAAAAATATTCTTCTCACGACATGTCTCTTGTATAATCAATATTATGTACGTTTCTAGAAATGTCATTCAATAATGACATAGAATCATACATATGCTTGAGCAAGAGTTTTTCGGTTTCAAATAAAGTTTTTTCAAAAACATGTCGTATCTCAAAATATTCTTCAAAATAATGGCTTGTAGTCATTTCAGGCTGCAACCCGGTCTTCAACATAATGGCTTGCTATTACTTCAGATAGCAACCCGTTCTTCACAATGGGGAAAACTCGTCGCCAAAAAGACGGTTGTTCCTTTTACCGGGTGATGTTCACCTGGGCATGGATTACTTTATATCCATGTTTCTTCGGAATAGTGTACGCTTCAGTGCATTATTTCTTGATAAGGAAGATAAGTCTTCCTTTTATAGCAAATACTTTCCCTTCTATGATTTTTCCGGGAAGTATTTGTGCAAAACTTGGTGGTACCATGAAATTTTTTTGGAAATCAATCAAACGCGAAATCTTTCATAAAATTTATCACTCAATCAATGACATCAATTATCTCAGTTTTAACATGCGTCATTGATTGAGGGGGGAGTGATTTCTCAAAATTTTATGTATCATCAAACTCTCCACTTTGTACATAATAAGCAATAAAACAACTTGTGATGGTTATGTGTCAATATGAGAATTTTTCAAAGAGTTTTCGTTAAAACCTCAAAGCTTTTGTAAACTCTTCATTTCTGACACATAACCACCTCCCTCACCAATTGAGGGGGAGCATGTAGAAGGTTTCTTTATTAGAAAATATTAAAAATTGACCGCATTTCTCTCCTAAACGTTTTCTAAATTATTTAAATCAATTGAGATAAAAAAATCTCGAAAAATTTGAAATTTTTGATCGGGGGAGAGAATGTGATTTAAATATGAAATTTGGTAATCAAAAGTGATCTTTTGGACTCAATAAATAGGCTCCCACATATGTGCTAAACACTTTCGTATATCGATGCACATATTGAGGGGGAGCAAAAGGCGTTTGTGGAAGTAATACCAAAGACCGACCAGTTATCTTTATGCATGGAGTTATAAGGATTGTTAAGGTTAGGTATGAGTTCCCATGATCCACCAGAACCGGAAGGATCTTCCCAGGGATAATCCATAGATAGATTAGAAGTCCTTAGGAATGATTGAAAAAAGGAGAAAAGTGAGAAAGGGAAGAGTGCGGACTGAGATAGAGCTAGGACTGGAACAAACCCAACAAGGTTCTAGTGGTGAAGTCTCGGTAAGCACTGAAGGGGTTGAAGAATTAAAAAGAATTGAAATGAGAAAGGGTGAAAAGAAATAGCCCTCCTTATATTCAACCTTAGGGCAGAAACCGGGTTCAATTTCATAAGCTACTGGCGGTTACTAAGGTAACACCGGTATTGAAGAAAAGTCGTCGTGGACCCAGTGACGCACTGCACTAAACTTCCGAACCACTCAAGCTCTCTTAAAAGAGTTTGTTTCATTCTCACGGGGAACCCTGTGTAATGTATCGACCGCTTATTGCGAGCTATGTTGATACCTAAAACAGGAGACACCTCCCCAGTCTCCAGGAGCAGATCAAAACGCACTATTGAGTCTAGAGCCAAGAGATCATCCATAAATCTCGTTAGGACACAATTCCAAATATGCTTATTGTTTCACACAATGTGGAAAATAAGATAAAATAATCAGAGTCCTACGCATTATCCTTGTGGTACTGCCAGAACATCCGAGTGATATGAAAATATTCACAATGAAGATGGAAATCCTTCTAGAGCGAACATCTTTCAAGCTCTTGGTAGGTGACATGTGAGATCCATCTTGGATCAATGATCAAGTGACAACTGGAAAGCAACAATGGTGCGATTCAACAATGAATCAAACTTGTTCCAGGAAATGGATTGTCGAATACTTTTGCAAAAACCTTTCGATGTGCTTACAAACTAACTTTTCGAGCACATTGATTGTGTATATCCTTTCAAACAAAAGTATTTTTGATGGAAATGTGATTCAAAGTTAAAACCTCTCGTCGTGTCACAAAAATGTTTATTATTTGACACGCGAGTGATTTCTATAAATCAATTTCTAATCAATCAGTGAATGTTAATTCACCGATTCACTCTATCGTGCTGTCTGCTTTGAGACGTTCCGGTAAGAGAACATGCTAAGTATGAATTTTCCGAAGTGGATTCTTTGGAAGATTCATTACTACAAGCTGGAAATTCCTGTCAAGGAGAGTCTTCTTTAAAAGAGACTCTACCTGATCACAGGTCGGTTTTCACAAAACCGGAGGGTAGTCTGTCCTCGCAGAACGAATGACAAAGCCATATTCGTTCTATATCTTTATTGCTAACTGTTTTATTTCAGAGACACATATAAAGATGGCGTTGATGGCTCCTAGTTCCAGCTGAATCGGGTCAATTCATACCTCATGCTCACACATCCTCTTCACTATCAATGACGATGAGAGACTTGCTACAACAAATGTTGAGAGACTACCAACGACGTTTCCGCAACTCTGATGAAAAAGTCTCCTGATCCACAAATCTAATGCAATGTCTCCTGATCCAGAAGGGTGTGAGCATGATGGTCCTAAAGTCACTACATCACATGAAGGCGATACTGCTATGGATGAGCATGGAGATTTACTATGGCTGATGATCTCAAAGAAGCTCAAAGATCACACATCACAAAGAAATCCAAATCACAAGTTCGTTTGCTTGAAGTACAAAGTGTGCTTAAAAGTGAAGAATCAGAACCTACGGGCTACAAAGACTAAAGAATGCTTAAAGATCAAAGATCTTAATTTCCAAGGTGACCTCGCTTAGGGGGAGATTGTTATGAATACAAATATTCCTGTAAAAGTCTCGGTCACCTAATTATTGTAATAGCATTAAGTTAGCTCGTAGTTAGTTTATATATTAGTTAGTTAGTATTAGTTTAAGTAACACCGTGGAAGAAGGACGGGTCTTTACCCACTGTATGCCTGATCCACAGCCCGAGTGTGGGCGTTTGTAGCTTAGTATAAATACCCCTCTCCACATTTGGAGAGGGTTGGAGCTTTCATTCACCTAATCTAATATTCTACATTTCTCTTCACTCTCTTTCTAGAAATCTCCCAACTTCTTTCTCTCTTTAAAATCTCTTTCTTTCTTCTTCCTTAATTCTAACCAAACATATTATTACTTGTTTGTTACAATAATCAATCTTCTACAAACTTTAGGCATCATTAGGCAACATTGTCACCCCCCTTAGTTGCTTATAGGTCTACTAATCATTAATTAGTTCTATGCTGATGGTTATTAATTTTGAGACAAAATTTAAAAGTTGGTTATCAATTGTAGTAATTAACTTAGTATGTTATGCATATTGATACACTAAAGCCGCAACGTTATGCGTTTTTGGACTTTTCTCAAGTCTTTATGTTATTTTGAACTACTTATTTTTGTTTAGAGTTGTGGCACAATGAAAATAAACTCATATTGACGTCAGCTCACTATGGAAATGATTTCTGGATTAACGAAAAAATTTATGCTCAGTACGTGTTGATGAAAATTTTGAATTAGTGAATGAATGGATTTATACCAAATGGATTAATGATAACCACATAGGTTTTTCTATAGTTCTTTGTAATATTATGTGATTTTTGGGTTGGAAATCATCTTTTAGTCTTGATTTGGATTGAAGTAGATGTCTGATAATTACAAGTTTTAAAGACTTTTAAGTCTTCTAAGTTCTAACGTCTAAATTGGGAAACTTTATTTCTTCATTAATTTTCACAAAACAGGGCAAGTTTATTTTTTAGATTTTTGAACAATGAAAAAATAAAACACAAATTTGAGGCCTTCTACTTCAAATTGACTAGACATATCACATCAACCAGTTTCTATTGATTATCTAAATTACAAGGCTTTGAAATAGCTTTATGCAAAAAATGTTCTGATATGTATTTTCAACTAAGTATTGCAATGAAAATGATATAATAAGATCATCATTATGCATTTAAACTAAAGTATAAAATAGTTGTTGATCGATTTAATTGCGCCAAAGCATGGGTATTGTTTGTTACCGAATATAATATGGGCCAAGCTGAGTATGTAAGAACCGGGCCGGTCCAATTTTCAAGTCAAACAAAATGAACTAATAACTTGTATGCAAACCTAAACCTTGTCCACAACAAAAACAATACATAATCATTCATCTCGAACCAAAACAACTTATGAGAAAAGTTCAATACGAAACAACATTTATCTAAAGAACAAATAATAAGATCTCAACCATCCATCTTTCTTCCATCCAACGGTTTAGATTAAAATGAACAAATATACTAAGGGCCATTTTAGTCATTTCATACTTTCTACCTAACCCCTAAACACACACACTGTACACACACAATAACACTCGTCTCTCTCATCTCTCTCTCTCTCTAAGATCCCCAATTCTCTCATATCCCCAAACCACCACAAAACCCTAATTGTGAAAAATTAAAATCATGCGGTTGTTACATAGCATCTCATTTACTGTCACCAACAAAAATTCCGGCGACTGTTGCGATTGTTCCGGCGGAGAAGCGATGAAGCGGCATCATTTTCCGTCATAATCCACGTCGTCATTAAACAATCAGAGTCCAGTGAAGTTCACCGGTCACCACCGTCAACATCACAATATAACTAAACAAAAAAAATGGAAATTTAAATAATTTATTTTTTTTATGTTTACTTTTCTTTTTTTCTCCGAGAATGATGATAATGACTGTTGAAGAAAGAAGAAGGTAGGAGTAGGAGTAAATGATCCAACACAGCATATGGGTAAAAGAAATGTTTTGTCGTTTTCTTTTTTATTTTTTTAAAAAGGATAATAATTATTTAATAATTTTAAATTAGTTACTAATAACGTTTTGTTTTTTATGTACATACTAAAACAATTAGCAATTTAATCGTTTTGTTTTTGACATTTAGATGTACAGATTTCTAAAACGTTCTATTTATTTGGTAGTTTGCTGTTTTTTTTTAAATTCTAAATACGGGTCATGATGTGATGAATTTTTTGAAACGTGTTTGTTGTATTTAGTATAATGATTCTTTTGACGAATCCTTTGTAATTTATACAGAATCCCATGGGATTTATACATAATCCCATGGGATTTATACAGATTACCCACGTGTTTTATACAGAATCCCATATGATTCTGTATAAATCTCAAGGGATTCATTGTGAATACCTTGAGATTCATAGTGAATCACATGGGATTCACAATGAATCCCTTGAGATTCATATAGAATCTCATGGGATTTATACAGATTACCCATGTGATCAAATAAAAATGATTATTTTACGAATCCCGTGGGATTTTTCTGGATGAAAATTTTGAAAAAAATAAATTTTTTGCCTTTTTTACGAATCCCACGAGATTTTTCTGGACGGAAATTTTGAAAAAAAATCATCTTTTTACGATTCCCGTGGGATTTCTTTACAAATCCTGTGGGATTTTTCTGGACGGAAATTTTGAAAAATAAAATTTCGTCTTTTTACAAATCCCATGGGATTTTTACGAATCCTGTGCGATTTTTCTGGATGGAAATTTTGAAAAAAAAATCTTCTTTTTACGAATCTCATATGATTTTTTACGAATCCCGTGGGATTTTTCTGGACGGAATTTTGAAAAAAAAAAGTTCGCCGAAAGTATATAACAATGCATATCTATAGAAAGATATTTTTTTTTTCTCGTCGCGATGGTGTATTTTTCGTAGCTTGAAGATTTAACGTTTGCAAGATATGTTATTTTTAAAAAAAAAGGTGGAAAGTGGGTTTTTATATTAAATGAGCTAAAATGCCAATTTTGGCCTCCCTTTATTATTTTTTGATTTGATATTAGCCATTAGATGAAAGGTGGATAGATGGTTGAGATTGTCTTATTTGTTTTTTAAGTGATATTAGCCATTAGTTAATCAAATGTAGTAGAAATTCAAATAGTTAATTTACATATGCAGATTACTCTTGAAATCACATTCTTTTTATAAAAGGAAAACTTGCAAGCTTAACGTCTCTAAAATTGGGTTGAGGCATTTCATCAAACATCTTGTGGGTCACGATAAAACTAAATGTAAAACCCTAATATTCGGAAACCTTAAATTACGGATAAATTTGAAATTTTATAAACCTTACGATACGTTTATGTAATTGTTAATTTATGTTAACTATGTTATGTAATAAAAATTTTAACTAATAAACTAAACACATTTTAAATCAAACAACATGTAAAGTTTTCACCCAAAATAAAACCTTTCCTTTAGGACCATTAAATTCGACTCATTAAACCCCATCGGAAACATTCTCTTGACCCAATTAAAGCTTAGTCATTTTGCTAATTAAATCCCTCATAAATATGTTTTAAACCCAAGTTTTACCAGCCCATTTAACACCCCTAATTATGATCCTTAAAGCCCATTTAACTCCCCTAATTATGACCATTATCACATAACGATATCATTCAATTACACGCTCCTTTGTTAACATATAAGATCAAGTTACCTGGTCTTCTTATTCCTCCATTCGACAACAAAAACAACAACAAACAACACACAAATACTTGACACTATTGCTACTACATATCTTGATTATCAGTTTGGATTTTTTGTACGAGCTTTGTAACATTGTGTTTCGATTATTCTTGCTCGACTGTTTCCATCAAGGTATCGAATTCTTTTTTTTATGTTCCCACTCGATTAGTATCATGCTTATGTTGGACCTAATCTTGTTATTTGATCTTGAACTGAATATTTCGACCCTTATGCTTGTTTAATAATCGACCCCATGTTGTGTATTAGTCGACCAAATGGCTACTAGAATCGACCATAGGTTGTTTTGTTTAATCGACCCTAGTTCGTATTTGTTTTGCCACTTTTCTGATCAACCCAACATGGTTACAATTTCGACCCTATGTTGTTTATAGAATCAACCATGCAACCTGTTTTAATCGACCCTATACTGTTTTTAAAATCGACCCATAAGAATTGTTAGTTTAATTCTCATTTGGTACAATGATAGAATTGTATAATGAATAATAGCTGCGTACCATTAACGAACACAAACTGAGCTTGCAAATAATAGTTACTCATATGTTAAGAACCAGGTTATAATAAGAAGATGGAACTCATTATATCACGTGAGGGAGTAGACCTGTTGTATATATGACATTAAGATTTTAGTTAGTCATATTATGTATATATATAAAATTAAAAGTCTTTTGGTCATGAACCATGAATGAAGCAGCTTACAAATTTTAGTAAATATAATAATTTATTCAAGAGATGATTATTAAGAATGATATATTTGGTTAAATTGATCAATCATACGTGTGCATTGGAATTAATATGGGCCGAAAGAAATGCTAAAAACGGTGCGTGTAGTTTTTATTTTTTTATTTTTTATTTTTATTATTTTTTTTAATTTTGGGCTAATGGGTCGTGTTTATTAAGTTAAATTTATTTAGTTAATATGTAATAAATATTTTCGGTTATTAAAATGTCAGACTAAAGTGATCTATATTATTTGGACATAATAATAATTGGTACGTTCGGTTAAATAAACTTAATGACATTGAATGTATTTGAAACCCTAAACCTAATGACATTTAATACCTATTTATAACCCTAATTCGATCATTTATGACATTTATTGTGTTTTAAAAAAAACCCTTGACTTAATCATTAAGGTTTATAACCTAAACGACTTTAATGATACCGTTAAACCCTATGCATGTTGACTAATGTGGAAACTTACTAAATACATTATGAACCTTAATCCGTGTAGATTCGTTGAAGAAAATGTAACGTCTATTGATTCGTTTGTTTTCATTCGGATGCATTAAGGTACGGATATTCAGTCTTCCTTTTAAAGATTTTTTCATTTGCATTTCGTATCGGTACGGATATTCAGTCTTACTTTTAGACATTATTTAATTTGCATTTTGTATTGGTACGGATATTCAGTCTTACTTTTAGACATTATTTCATTTGCATTTCGTATTGGTACGTATATTCTGGATACCCATTTTTATTTACATCGTTATCGTTTGGTTCGTTTGTTTGATTACTCGTTTCTCATGATTCGTATTTATTGACTTTGATTTGTTTACTTTTACATGAACCTTTGATATGAACCCTTGATCTGAACCATTGATATGATCCTTTTGTTATGATCCATTTGATATGATCCTTTTGTTATAATCCTTTTGTTATGATCCATCTGATATTGTCACAACTCGTAATTTCAGGTCATTTTCCACACTTCGACAAATTACTATTCATCAGATACTATTCACCGATTACTATTCATCGTTTTTGAGGTCAATTTGATATTCTGAGAAGCGTTCAGAAATTTTACTATTCACTTAACACTATTCATTTCCGGAAGAAATTTCATTATTCACGTGCATTACTCATTTCATCGTAAATTTAATTTACGAGAATTCAAATTCGCGTAACTGAATTGGTTCAGGTGCGAATTCATGCATTATCATTAGGGATATTTCATACGGACTAGAAATAGTTTGCATATCATCATTATGGCACTTGCATACTATTCCACTCGTAGGATATTAAAATTAATATTTTTGGTATATTTAACGTTTTACGTATATTTATTTTTTTAGATAAACATTAACACGCGATCAATAATGTGACTAACACGTCCGACACTCCCGACTATGATCCTAGTATAATTTCATACTCATAATAATAATATAAAAATTATAATATTAATTTACCCGGTATTTTGGAAATTTATTTAATAAATATCGTAAGTTTAATATAATTACGACAGTTTTCGTAATAACAAAATAATAATCATCCGAACACTCAATACTTGTACCCAACATATTTTCACAATTTTTATGACTTTGTTATGTCCCGGTTAACTCCGTTAAAATTTATTTTTAGCTAACTCGGAACCCAAAAACATTATAACAACTAAATATCTAGACAATATCTAACATTAAATCTCAAAATTCTTACACAAGCTCACCCACTCCCTCCTTTTTCCTCTTATTCAGCCGAACCCCCCTCCTTCCCCTTTTCTTCTTTGACAAACTTTCCATTTAATGCTTACTTACTCATTTTTATATATTATAAGTCCTAGATATTTTCTTAAATAAGAAACCAACTAGCTACATATTTTTGAAAGTAAAAACACACAAAACACTTCCATTTTTCTCTCTATATGTTCGGCCAAGGATCAAGGAGCAAGAAAACATCATCAATTTTCCAAGAAAAATATATAAACAAGATCATCTAAGGTTCCTTTAAGGGTTTTGTAATACAAACTCAAGGTTTACTTAGGTTTTCTCCATCAAAAGCTCATAAATCTTTTAAGTAAGTGTATGAAACCTATTTTTATAATTTTACCAAGCTTTTATAATACTCATATGATTTATATACAAGAACTACATGCATAAGTTAGTTATACCACTCTATTTTATACATATCTAACTTTTAAGCCATAGAAATAGATTATAGGTAGATCCTTGTTAGATCCACTTGATTTTTGATGTTTAGGAACCCATGACACCCTAAGAAGGTGTATGGTAAGATTAGACTAGATTGGTGGTGATTGAAAGTGATTTGGTTAGATTTGAAACAAGTTTGAAACTAGGAAAATGATTTTTGAAACTATATAAATACCTACTGTCCCTATTTTTAAAACGTGGGAAAATCAGTAGATGGTGGGTAATTTTTGACCAAAGATTTAGAAAATACTTTCAAAAATGAAACTTTTGGCGAACGAACGGACTAAAACGAGTTTATAACGAAGGAGATATGATTTTTGCGAGTTTAACGACGAAAACTATTTTCTGAAAATTTAACGTGCTGATTGGCGATTTTCGACGGATAAACCGAGGCGTTAGACGTAACCTAGAGAAGCCGAACTATCAAAAATATATTAATACATGTTAAGACGAATCGGTGGATATAAAGAAACGAGGAAAATGAACTTAAAACGACAAAGATATACGCGTTTAAAAATCGTCAAAACTATATATATAACTATAGTCACTAATGGAAATAATGAACTACGTACTAAATGCTATATTTTCTAGAAATATTATTAAGAGCTATATTTTTAACAAATGAAGTATGTATTACCCAAAGCTTATTTATACGACTACTTGACGTTATTTTAAGGTTTTCAAAACGAGGAATATAACGCTAACATTTTATATACGATATATTACGACAAGTTTTGTAATTCTAGTTGGACTTATTTTTCCTAAGTATGGAAAGTATTTTACTTTGACAATAACAATTATTTTTAAGTTACGAGTGGTATAGGTATCATGTGCATGTGCATTCATTACATCACGGCATGATCTAAATTAGATCACATTCATTCATTTAGGTTGCGGCTAGTGTTCGCGCCTTGTTGTCCCGATCATTCCATCACTTTGTGCTATCACTCCAGGTGAGTCATAGCCCATACTATTTTAATTGTTTTGTAAACTCTTTGGGGGAGAATACATGCTCGTTTTACTTAAACGCATTACTTGCTTTACTTGGTTGCTTACTCAAATATTTCCAGCGTTACCTAAATATATGTTTGATTACCTGTATTTCATGGGATTGATCATCCTTGTTTATATGACCTCATGGCCACCAATTGTTCCTATATGTTCATCGTAATATTGTGGTATTCCCCACTTGGCTGTGATGTCAAACGTAATATTGTGGTATTCCCCACTTGGCTGTGATGTCAAACGTATTGTGGTATTCCCCACTTGGCTTTGATGTCAAACGTAATATTGTGGTATTCTCCACTTGGCTTTGATGTCAAACGTAATATTGTGGTATTCCCCACTTAGCTTTGATGTCAAACGTAATATTGCTGTTTCCTTACTAGACTGACTTACCATATGGCCTCATTGTCTGAATTATTTATATAACCGTTTTGCTATATTTATCTTGGAATTTAAATACAAGTATTTCTTTTGTTCACATAAACCATATTATATTTGGCAGTGGGTTGTGAACACACAGGTTACAAGTCTCTTATGGCGGGACTTGGAACTGAGTGGATTTACGATGCCTTTGCTGTGTGATCATTTTCTATAGGCTTTATTTGCTAAACAAACTCTATGAACTCACCAACCATTGTGTTGACACTTTAGCATGTATTTTCAGGTTATTAAGGTAGCTCATGTTGCATGCATTTGATCCTTCACGGAGTCGCGGAGTCGATGCGTCTCACCTTATATTTCTGCACTTATGAAACGTTTCATCTTGCTTGAACTTATTTTATCTAAATTGGCAACATCTTTTGGGACCTATGTTTTGTAAACTCTGAATGTTTTAATGATCAAACGATGTATTTTCCAAACGACACTTTAGGTCGTTCAATATAACTGTAACTGTGATGCTATGGACAGTCACCCCCAGGTATTCCATTCCGCTGCCATTCAGGTATTTCGGGGGTGTGACAGATATGACCCCTTTGTTATGACCCTTTGTTTCGATCCATTTGATTTGACCCATTGCTCAAGGTACTATCCCTAGCCATGGAGGTAACATGGCCATGTCGTTGAGGTACCAATGGCATGACACTTTCTGTGGAGTTGTGATTGATCCACGACATTTCCCTTATTTGTATCTGTGGCCATTATCTGAGTATGTATGTTAGCCTTGAGCTAGGGTATGTGCTAATCTATTTTGCAGGGGAGCGTATGGATGCATCCTAGGCACAATGTTATGTTCTGAAATGATTAATGATTGGTTGTGCGTGCCATGCACCCCATTTCACTTTTGGGATCTAGCTACTCCATTTGGTACTTGATAGGTCTCCCCTCCTTGTACAACTTATGAATTGAGGGTATATGATTTGTGATATGAAATGTTCGATTGATTGTTTTGGTGCTTGAGCAAATTCTGTTACTATCCCTTTTACCATTTCTGGACTATTCTTTGACCATTCATATTCTTTATGACATTGTTTCTTAGTAGGTTCACATTGAATTATTTATTTATTCGTTTATGTTCAGTTATTTTTCATATGTTTATATCTGTTCACTGAGCGTTAGCTCAGCCGCATTTTCTTTTCCCTGCGGCAGGTATCAAGCTGGAGGCTGGGATTGAGTGTTGAGAGTAGGAGCTTTTTAGTGGACCAACCCTACCTTAGTATTCATGGATTTTATTTCAGATTTTTGTATTGATTATTTTAGAAGTTGGCTTTGACCGTAATTGTTTTATTAGTCCTTTTGGTCTCAAGACTTGTAGTTTATTTTGTTAAGTCTTCCGCTTGCGCTTTATATTCTGAAATGACACAATAATGTTACACTTTAGACCCTTGTCAGGTTGGGGTGTTACAATTATGGTATCAGAGCTTTAGGATTCGACCTATAGAGCTTAGGCTATGACCTGTGAGGATTGGATAGACATTAGGCTTCCTTCTATTTTGACTATCATCTTTCACATTTTGATCTTCATCTTTAATTTTTTATCTTCACTGATTCGTTTATTCGTAGTGGGCATTCTTCTCATGTTTCTGAGTCTAGGCATGCGGTTCAATGGAGCATAAGATTGGTGACTGTCCTAAGAAGAAGTGGGTTGGCGGTTCGTGAATTACTCGGTTCATTTCCATTTATGTTTTTCATTTTGCATGTTGATACATTTTTTCTATTTTCTTTTATATTTCTAGAATTTCTGATTTGAACCTGCTATTAATTCGAAGTTGGAATTTAGTCCTTATCATCGTATTTGTTCGTATTCATAATTATGATCTGTTATTTGTTACATATGTGTTTCGTATCTGTTGGATTCAGTTTGAAATAATCGGTCATGATTGAAGAATTTGAAATGTTCTGAATCTTCTGAATCGAGTCATGAGAAACTAACCATCTGTTCATTTGAATCATTTTCAATTCCTTTCGTGATCAGGTATGTATCTATCCGGTTCTTTTCTATCTCACGGACGAAATTTTATTTTTAGTGGGGAAGAGTTGTAAAACCCTAAAATTCGGAAACCTAAAATTACAGATAAATTTGAAATTTTATAAACCTTACGATACGTTTATGTAATTGTTAATTTATGTTAATTATGTTATATTATAAAAATTTCAACTAATAAACTAAACACATTTTAAATCAAACACCATGTAAAGTTTTCACCCAAAATTAAACCTTTCCTTTAGGACCATTAAATTCGACTCATTAAACCCCATAGAAAACATTCTCTTGACCCAATTAAAGCTTAGTCATTTTGCTAATTAAATCCCTCTTAAATATGTTTTAAACCCAAGTTTTACCAGCCCATTTAACACCCCTAATTATGATCCTTAAAGAGAATTTAACTCCCCTAATTATGACCATTATCACATAACGGTATCATTCAATTACACGATCCTTTGTTAGCTTATAAGATCGAGTTTCCTGATCTTCTTATTCCTCCATTCGACAACAAAAACAACAACAAACAACACAAAAATACTCGACACTACTGCTACTACTTATCTTGATTATCTATTTGGATTTTTTGTACAAGCTTTGTAACATTGTGTTTCGATTATTCTTGCTCGACTGTTTCCAGCAAGGTATTGAATTCTTTTTTCTGTTCCCACTCGATCAGTATCATGCTTATGTTCAACCTAATCTTATTGTTATTTGATCTTGAACTGAATATTTCGACCCTTATGCTTGTTTAATAATCGACCCCATGTTGTGTATTAGTCAACCAAATGGCTACTAGAATCGACTGTAGGTTGTATTGTTTAATCGACCCTAGTTCGTATTTGTTTTGCCACTTTTCTGATCAACCCAACATGGTTACAATTTTGACCCTATGTTGTTTATAGAATCGACCATGCAATCTATTTTGATCGACCCTATACTGTTTTTAAAATCGACCCATAAGAATTGTCAGTTTAATTCTCATTTGGTACAATGATAGAATTGTATAATGAATAATAGCCGCGTACCGTTAACGAAAACAAACTGAGCTTGCATATAATAGTTACTCATATGTTAAGAAATAGGTTATAATAAGAAGAAGGAACTCATTATATCACATGAGAGAGTAGACCTGTTGTATATATGACATTAAGATTTTAGTTTGTCATATTATGTATATATGTAAAATTAAAAGTCTTTTGGTCATGAACCATGCATGAAGCAGCTTACAAATTTTAGTAATTATAATAATTTATTCAAGAGGTGATAATTAAGAATGATATATTTGGTTAAATTGATCAATCATACGTGTGCGTTGGGTTTAATATGGGCCAAAGGAAATGTTAAAAACGGTGCATGTAGTTTTTTTTTTCTTTTTTTTAATTTTGGGCTAATGGGTCGTGTTTATTAAGTTAAATTTATTTAGTTAATATGTAAGAAATATTTTCGGTTATTAAAATGTCCGACTAAAGTGATCTATATTATTTGGACATAATAATAATTGGTACGTTCGGTCAAATAAACTTAATGACATTGAATGTTTTTGAAACCCTAAACCTAATGACATTTAATACCTATTTACAACCCTAATTCGATCATTTTTGACATTTATTGTGTTCTAAAAAAACATTTGACTTAATCATTAATGTTTGTAACCTAAATGACTTTAATGATACCGTTAAACCCTATGTTGACTAATGTGGAAACTTACTAAATACATTATGAACCCTAATCCGTGTAGATTCGTTGAAGAAAATGTAACGTCTATTGATTCGTTTGTTTTCATTCAAATGCATACGGATATTCAGTCTTCCTTTTCAAGATTTTTTCATTTGCATTTCGTATCGGTACGGATATTCAGTCTTACTTTTAGACATTATTTCATTTGCATTTGTATTGGTACGGATATTTAGTCTTACTTTTTAACATTATTTCATTTGCATTTCGTATTGGTACGGATATTCTGGATACCCATTTCTGTATACATCGTTATCGGTTGGTTCGTTTGTTTGATTACTCGTTTCTCTTGATTCGTATTTATTCACTTTGATTCGTTTACTTTGACATGAACCTTTGATATGAACCCTTGATCTGAACCATTGATATGATCCTTTTGTTATGATCCATTTGATATGATCCTTTTGTTATGATCCTTTTGTTATGATCCATCTGATATGACCCCTTTGTTATGACCCTTTGTTTCGATCCATTTGATTTGACCCATTGCTCAAGGTACTATCCCTAGCCATGGAGGTAAGATGGCCATGTCATTGAGGCACCAATGGCAAGACACTTTCTATGGAGGTGTGATTGATCCACGGCGTTTCCCTTATCTATATCTGTTGCCATTATCTGAGGATGTATACTAGCCTTGAGCTAGGCTATGTGCTAATCTGTTTTGCAGGGGAGCGTATGGATGCAACCAAGGCATAATGTTATGTTCTTAAATGATTGGTGATTGGTTATGCGTGCCATGTACCCCATTTCACTTCTGGTAGCTAGCTACTCCATGTGGTACTTGAGAGGTCTCCCCTCCTTGTATAACTTATGAATTGGCGGTATATGATTTGTGATAAGAAATGTTTGATTGATTGTTTTCGTACTTGAGCAAATTCTGTTACTATCCCTTTTACCATTTCTGGACTATTCTTTGACCCTTCATATTCTTTATGACATTCTTTCTTAGCAGGTTCACATTGGATTGTTTATTTATTCGTTTATGTTCAGTTATCTTTCATATGTTTATATCTGTTTACTGAGCGTTAGCGAAGCCGCATTTTCTTTTCCCTGCGGCAGGTATCAAGCTGGAGGCTGGGATTGAGTGATGAGAGTAGGAGCTTTTTAGTGGACCAACCCTACCTTAGTATTCATGGATTTTATTTTAGATTTTTGTTTTGATTATTTTAGAAGTTGGCTTTGACCGTAATTGTTTTATTAGTCATTTTGGTCTCAAGACTTGTAATTTATTTCATTAAGTCTTCCGCTTGCGCTTTATGTTCTGAAATGACACCATAATGTTACACTTTAGACCCTTGTCGGGTTTGGGTGTTACAATTATGGTATCAAAGCTTTAGGATTTGACCTATAGAGCTTAGGCTATGACCTGTGAGGATTGGGTAAACATTAGGCTTCCTTCTATTTTGACTATCATCTTTCACATTTTGATCTTCATCTTTAATTTTTGTCTTCACTAATTCGTTTATTCGTAGTTGGCATTCTTATCATGTTTCCGAGTCTAGGCGTGCGGTTCAATGGAGCATAAGATTGGTGACTGTCCTAAGAAGAAGTGGGGCGGTTCGTGAATTCCTCGGTTATTCCATTTATGCTTTTCATTTTGCGTGTTGATACATTTTTCGTATTTTCTTTTATATTTCTTGAATTTCTGATTTGGACATGCTATTAATTAAAAGTCGGAATTTAGTCCTTATCATCGTATTTGTTCATATTCATAATTATGATCTATTATCTGTTACATATGTGTTTCGTATCTGTTGGATACAGTTTGAAATAATTGGTCATTATTGAAAAATTTGAAATGTTCTGAACCTTCTTAATCGAGTCATGAGAAACTAACCATCTGTTCGTTTGAATCGTTTTCAATTCCTTTCGTGATCTGGTATGTATCTATCCGGTTATTTTCAATTTCGCGGACGAAATTTTATTTTTAGTGGGGAAGAGTTGTAAAACCCTAAAATTCGAAAACCTAAAATTACAGATAAATTTGAAATTTTATAAACCTTATGATACGTTTATGTAATTGTTAATTTATGTTAACTATGTTATATAATAAAAATTTCAACTAATACACTAAATACATTTTAAATCAAACACCATGTAAAGTTTCACCCAAAATTATTCCTTTCCTTTAGGACCATTAAATTCGACTCATTAAACCCCATCGGAAACATTCTCTTGACCCAATTAAAGCTTAGTAATTTTGCTAATTAAATCCCTCTTACATATGTATTAAACCTAAGTTTTACCAGCCCATTTAACACCCCTAATTCTGATCCGTAAAGCCCATTTAACTCCCCTAATTATGACCATTATCACATAACGGTATCATTCAATTACACGCTCCTTTGTTAGCATATAATATCGAGTTATGATGACATCAAATAATCTGATATTTTGCATATCAAATTCCCATGTTTATTGCCTCATATCTTATTAATATTGTACTTAATTTATTTATATCTGTTTATAATGACATTTCAGGATAAATGAAGCATTGGAGCGGAAAGGAAATGAGAAAAGGCCAACATATGCAAAATATATTCTGAAGACAAGTTTCGGCGTACGATGTACTACGGACTACGCCATAATTACTCTATCGAGGCCAATTTTCTATGGAATGAAGGTTACACCGTAACCATAACATGAGGTTACGACGTAGTTATGACACCGAGAGGAATTTAGGAGACTGAAGAGATTACGGCGTAACCATGATGAATATTACGCCGTAATTAATTATTATGAAGGCTACGGCGTAGTTAGTAATTGGACTACGCCGTAGAAATATTATCGGAGTGGATAAGTATTGACAGACGAAGAGTTACGGCGTAACATAATGAATTAGTTACGCCGTAATTGATTACGTGGGCACAAAGGAGTGTTGAGTATTGAAGATAAAAAGAGAAAGAGACTATGCGACTAATTTTAAATGAAACTAGACTCAATTATCTTCGAAACGCCGGGTGGCACATCCCGTGACGACTTACGCTTTAAAAGATATGATTTTTCTAAGATGGCCTAATTTCGGACAGAAGGTGTTACACCATAACACCAAAAATCAGTTACGCCATAACAGGTGTTACGCCCTAATACAAAAAGGATTTACGCCATAACACACTTTTCAACTACGCAGTAACGGTGTCGGGGCCTATAAATATAGCCATAAATCTGCATTTTCAAGCATCTCTTCTCACCCTTCTCCTAGTGGTCGATTAGGGCACCACTCCAGGGCGATTTCCAGCAGTTCCAAGCCATATTTCAAGGGAGAATTCACCACGAATCATCATCATTATTAGTTCTACATCAAGTAATTTGTATCAAACATTATGATTAATTCAATTCATGTTTTATTCATCATTGTTTGTCTAATTTACTGTATGTTTGGCTAAGCACCCTTGGTGCTAGCCTAGTTATGATTCATATATTCTTTTAATCATGTTTCCGTACTTTTCTTAAATGCTTTTACATGTGTGCATGGTTGTTTATCTTGAGAACCTCTTATTTCGGTAGTTTTGAGATGCGGTAGTATCTGTTACGCTAGATTATATTGAATTAAGACCCCAATTTAGTTAGTAGGCTAGAAGAATTGACCATAGGACACTAGCCTGATGGATTGCGAGGAAATGGGAGGGATGACAACTGACCATACTGCCTTGTGTGCGAATTGACCATAGGATCACCTACTGATGTTTGATGAACTTAAGAAGTTAGGGAAATGGCCTATGATCGTGACAACGAGCCATTTAAGATAAGTCTATCATGTAGTGGCACTTAATGACTCAAACCCGTCTACCGTACGTCGGCTTACTAGCATGGGGTAGTGCATGTAGTTCCTGGTAGGATTCGGGGGAGATAGGCTAGGGAACTTGACTATATGAACCTAGTGACATATGTCCGCCCCACCTAAAGCATTGGATTGGTTTAATAGGAAACATGACTAAATGCGATATAGAAAGATTAATTAGTTTAGTACACTTCTCTCTTGCTCACAACCTCACATTTACTTGCTTTTGTTTGCTTACTTTCATTTCAGTTAATCAATCATATCTATTCTCAAATCAGTTTAAAATCGTGACACTAGACTTAAGTTTAATCTGCACCACATAGCTCTTGGGACGACCTCGGTATTACCTTTAACTAGTCTACACACGACTGGATTCTCTGTCCGTTAGTGCATAAGGTAGACCTAAGGTAAAACGAGACTTTATAAATATTAAAACCTGATCGGATTGAAGCTAGTTTATGAAGGAGCTCGGATTGAAGCTTTTCGCGGGAACTGAAGATGAAGATGCCCACCTGCATGTACAAAGTGTATTAGAGATCGCAGATCTTTTTCACACTCCAAGAGTCACTCAAGATGCATTAATGCTCAGAGTGTTTCCAATGACACTCACAGGTGCAGCTAGAAGATGGATATACAGGCTTCCAGCTAGGTCGATAAATACATGGAAACTTCTGGAGAAAGCTTTTGTTCATAAATATTATTCACCTTCAAGGATTGCCAAGAAGATGGAAGAAATAAGGAACTTCAGACAATTAAAGAATGAGACATTATATGAAGCTTGGGATAGGTTTAATGACCTTCTTTACATGTGCCCAACGCATAAACTTGACAACCATTGGAAAGTCCTTATTTTCTACAAAGGTTTAAGCATCCATTCCCGCCAAATGCTCGACTCTCAAGGACCAATCCCTATGATGCCACCAGCACATGCCATTCGCTCAATACATATGATGGCTAACCATTCACGAAATTGGTATGATGGAGCAACAACTTGGCTGACGAATAGCAATAGCTTGAATGACATTGGTGAATTAACCAAAAAGATTGCTAGTCTAAGGTGTGATATAAAGTAGATTAAGGAAAACATTCATGCTATACATGAGCATTCTATTCGTGAAGAATGCAGAGCATTTGAGCAGGCCGAGTATGAGAAATCCTTGGAGGAAATCATCAACAAACATTGTGAAGAATCAAGGAAGATGCATGACTCAAGTTATGAATGGATTAAAAAGTTTAAAGAAATCATGGATTTGAACTTAAAGAAGCTCGATGCTAGAAGGATGAATGTTGAAACAATGTTTGAAAAATTAAACCAAACAGTCCTGGAAAATGAAAAGAATGAGGCAGAAAAAGCCAAAATGAGACAGATCAAGGAAGTCAACAAGGAGCCGGTTCCTCGAGATTTACCTTATGTCAGGCCATATGTACCACCTATCCCGTTCCCAGGACGTTTGAAGGCTGTGAGGAAGGAAGAAACAAGCAAATATCAATTGAAGAAGATAGAAGCAAGGAGCTAACAAGATGAAGAAGCGGCTCTACAAGCTAATGTGGAATCAACTATAACACAAAATGGTATAATTTCTAACTCTTCTTTCATTGCTAACAATCTTGCTAGTTTTCCAGTACAGGTTGCTGAAATAATCACTGAAGAGACGCAACCTCTAACCTCACTTATCACACCACCAAAATATGGTCATTTTGCGTCAGATGCGGAACCAATTTTGATTGAGCTTGAGAAGGATTCAGAAGGCAAAACCACAGACACTACCGTAGATAACAAGGAGGCAAATGAGGCAAATGAGGCAATGAGGCGATTGTGACATTTCAAATTTCATGTCATTTATTTTACTATTTTTGTTATTTACTTTTTAAATAATTAACTTCGTCAGAAGTTATCCGCGTACATCATGACACGTAAAATTAATTTAACCAACACTAGATTGTGTCTACTCTACACTTTCTACGCACTATTGTTTCCTTACAATCCTAATTTCAAAGTCATAATTAACTTTTTCTAATTTTACATAAATCTTGCACCTTTTAAGTTTTACGCGATTTAAATTTACGTTTTATTGTTTTAACAATGTGAAACAACCCTAGAATATGATGATTTTACATATGTTATGCATTTTAACCTCTTTTCATGTTTGCAAGTGAGTTTTATACTTGTCGTTTTATTTTTATAGTTTATGTCACTTTTATCAAAACCGGTGTCACCAAACGCGTTTTCAACTAACGGTTTCAGTTTTAACGATGTTTAAACTCTTCGATGAACTCCCCACTCATCTAAAATACTTAAATAGGTTATGTTAATAAGTTTTAACATTTTTATAAGTTTTGTATTTTTTTACGTTACCTGATTTTACGTTACGCGTCTTAAAAACTTACATTTTCAATTACCGGGATCAAACTATACCCAATAATCACTAAACTATCAAAATAAAATCAATCCCCTCCCCATTATATACACAACCACGACCATGTGGTCTTTGGAGTGGTGTCAAGCTCTTAAACCAAGCAAGGACACATGTAACTTACAATGTGCATGTCAATTTTAGATAAAATCACTTCACCAACACATTTCCACTTTAGCTAGTGAAAAACATTGGTTTCTCCTCCCTCTCTTCTTCATATGAACGAACCACAACCCACCAAAATCAATTTCATCTTTTAATTTCACAATATTCTTGGTTCTAGATAAAAGACCTTATGATCTAGTTTGTATTCTTGTGCTTTATTCCACTCAAAACATCATCAAATCTCATAATTTCTTGGTTTCTTTGGGAAGTTGTTTCAAGTTTTGATCAAGATGGTTTAGGGGCTGAGATTTTCAAGTTTTACAAAGGGTTTTGGTGCATAAAATTTGGGTTGATATGGGGTAAAGAAAAGGTGCAAGAGTTGATTGGATTAAACTAGGTTTAGTGTTCTTGTTGTTGTAATCTTTCTTGTTCATCACTTTTGTAAGGAAACTCTCCACTAACTTTTCATTTTATTTTTATTTTCACTTCTGTAAATTTATATATCTTGATGTATTTGAATATTATATAAGTTATTATGCTTGGTTAGGCTTGGTACATAAGTTAAATCACTAGAAAATCACTCATGGACTAGACATGCAAAAGACAGTTTTGATCAAGGGTAAAAACGGAATAAACTGATTTAATCAGTAAATATTAAACCTAAACTAAAAATATGTAGTTGTAGCCCTATGTCTTGTGGTCATTTTGACGGGTATTTCATCGAATAACTCATTACGATGATTAAACTAGAAATATTTTCGTGAAACATGTCAGATTCTGAGTAGCAGTTTTAAATGGTAAAAATCTCAGTGATATGTTCATTTTCACTACTTGGCCCAGTTTTATGAAATGTAGGTAATATCTTAACTTAAACATGGCCCCAAACGGGGAATTAATAGGACTTGTAGAACTCTAGATATCGCATTTTTCGCGGGACTGTAATAATTTTGAAAACTGTTGGACTGAATAGTATGGACAAATTGATAATTTAGCTACCGCTATGTAATTTTTGACCAAGTGAGACCCACAAAACTTGTTAGTACAGATAAATACCTTTTCAAGGATATAAAGAACTTAATTTTTTGACTTACGGTTTGCAAGTAACGGATTTTCTAAGATGAGCAAGTAAATAAAATTTCCATCAGCTTTGGTTAAAAAGCATAAAATGATTTGCCTTTTATAAAAATTGAACCTCTAAGTTATTTTGAACCACCTAATACATTTGAACCCTTAAATTTAATATTAAACTTTTGACTAAAATTTTGACCCATGTGCTAAATTTGAACCTAGACTAATCTTGGACCTTTATAACATATTTTCGGACTTAGAAACAATTATAAACTAGTACTTGAATTTTGTAAAGAAATTTAAATTTCTTACTTATAGCTAACTTTTAAATGCCAAACTAAAACTTGTTATATGTTTAGGAATTATGTACCAAGCATAATTAAGATCATAACTTATATGTAGCTAAAATTACATCAATATTTATTTTCAAAAACCTAAGACAAGCGTATATCTATTTAGGTTCATCGTAGAGCTTCGCGGCTATTTTCTTCACTTGCTTGTTCCTTGCTACTTCCTTTATTCACGGTGAGTTCATAGCCTCGCTTTTACTCATTTAAATGTTTTATAAACCTCGCGAGGGGGATACATGCTAGTTTTACAAACCGAATACAAGTAGCTTTCTTTTTGGTATGCTTGACCCAATTACATGATTTATAGACATCAGACATTGAGTATTTCTTGCCAATTAAGTCCCCATCATGAACCGTTAATTCCGTAGGGAAACGCTGGTATTATGAATATGCATATTAGGCTTGGCAGGCTTGGCCGAGTGAGTAGCGCTCACCTTTCAACGGTCACATAATATTGAGAGGTTGTGGTAAATGGCAAATCTTACCTTTTTCGGGGCACTATTAAACTAGGTCAAGGTTCGGTTTCATGAGCTCAATGCTATAAATCTTATTTTCCGACTTGTATTTGTTACATGTCAACTTAATTATGGGCGTATAACAACGTAGCCCATCGTATTTTAAACTGATTTATCTTGTATTCAACTGCTTACTTATTAAACTCTATGAATTCACTCAACTTTATGTTGACTTTTTAGCATGTATTTTCTCAGGTATTATTTGCTAGATGAGCATTGGGAGCAATCGGAGTCGCGTGGATATCAAACATTGAAGGACTTGTTTTCTTCACATTCGATAATTATTTTCTTTAAATATGCAAATGAGTCATTTTTGAACTCTTGTAACTTAAGTTTTAAATATAAATTGTTGGGACCTTTGTACTATGATTTATCAAATCGAATGTGAAATTTTATTAAACGTCTCTTTTGAGGTCGTTTTATGTAACTTGTGTGTATGAACTATGAAGTGACACCCAAATTGGTATTCCGCTGCGTTGTAAATTTTGAGGGTGTCACAGCGATGAGGCCAATCATTCAACCACAACACGTAATTTCAAATCATCATATGCATCTCTCAATCCGGGTAAAGTAAGTAGGGATATGATATATCCTTCAAGGTATAACCTTCATTCATCATTCCCCTATCCCATAGCAAATTCACACCCTTACGGTGTTTATTGCTATTTTCACCCACACTTAATTTCAAGTGAGGGGATGAACACCCTTATACTTAGTAAATAAGGGTAGAGTTAAGCTCGAGACTCAAACAAAAACAAGCGCTTCATGGGAGGCAACCCATGCTTATCTTTTTATTTTTGTTTTCAAATATTAGGATTTTATTTCTAGGGAACTTGACCATATGAACCTAGTGACATATGTCCGCCCCACCTAAAGCATTGGATTGGTTTAATAGGAAACATGACTAAAAGCGATATAGGATGATTAATTAGTTTAGCACACTTCTCTCTTGCTCACAACCTCACATTTACTTGATTTTGTTTGCTTACTTTCATTTCAGTTAATCAATCATATCTATTCTCAAATCAGTCTAAAATCGTGACACTAGACTTAAGTTTAATCTGCACCACATAGCTCTTGGGACGACCTCGGTATTACCATTAACTAGTCTACACACGACCGGATTCTCTGTCCGTTAGTGCATAAGGTAGACCTAGGGTAAAACGAGACTTTATAAATATTAAAATCTGGTCGGTAAAACCTGCATCAAGTTACCTGGTCTTCTTATTCCTCCATTCGACAACAAAAACAACAACAAACAACACAAAAATACTCGACACTACTGCTACTACTTATCTTGATTATCAATTTGGATTTTTTGTACGAGCTTTGAAACATTGTGTTTCGATTATTCATGCTCGACTGTTTCCATCAAGGTACCGAATTCTTTTTTTTCTGTTCCCACTCGATCAGTATCATGCTTATGTTCAACCTAATCTTGTTGTTATTTGGTCTTGAACTGAATATTTCGACCCTTATGCTTGTTTAATAATCGACCCCATGTTGTGTATTAGTCGACCAAATGGCTACTAGAATCGACCGTAGGTTGTTTTGTTTAATCGACCCTAGTTCGTATTTGTTTTGCCACTTTTCTGATCAACCCAACATGGTTACAATTTCGACCCTATGTTGTTTATAGAATCGACCATGCAACCTGTTTTGATCGACCCTATACTGTTTTTAAAATCGACCCATAAGAATTGTTAGTTTAATTCTCATTTGGTATAATGATAGAATTGTATAATGAATAATAGCCACGTACCGTTAAGGAACACAAACTGAGCTTGCATATCATAGTTACTCATATGTTAAGAACTAGGTTATAATAAGAAGAAGGAACTCATTATATCACGTGAGGGAGTAGACCTGTTGTATATATGACATTAAGATTTTAGTTAGTCATATTATGTATATATATATGTAAAATTAAAAGTCTTTTGATCATGAACCATGCATGAAGCAGCTAACAAATTTTAGTAACTATAATAATTTATTCAAGAGGTGATAATTAAGAATGATATATTTTGTTAAATTGATCAATCATACGTGTGCATTGGATTTAATATGGGCCGAAGGAAATGTTAAAAACGGTGCGTGCAGGTTTTTTTTTTTTTTTTTTTTTTTTTTTTTTTTTTTTTTTGGGCTAATGGGTCGTGTTTATTAATTTACATTTATTTAGTTAATATGTAATAATTATTTTTGGTTATTAAAATGTCGGACTAAAGTGATCTATATTATTTGGACATAATAATAATTGGTACGTTCGATTAAATAAACTTAATGACATTGAATATATTTGAAACCCTAAACCTAATGACATTTAATACCTATTTATAACCCTAATTCGATCATTTATGATATTTATTGTCTTTTAATAAAAAAAAACCCTTGACTTAATCATTAATGTTTGTAACCTAAATGACTTTAATGATACCGTTAAACCCTATGTTGACTAATATGGAAACTTACTAAATACATTATGAACCCTAATCCGTGTAGATTCGTTGAAGAAAACGTAACATCTATTGATTCGTTTGTTTCCATTCAAATGCATTAAGTTACGGATATTTAGTCTTCCTTTTAAAGATTTTTTCATTTGCATTTCGTATCGGTACGGATATTTAGTCTTACTTTTAGACATTATTTCAATTGCATTTCGTATTGGTACGGATATTCTGGATACCCATTTCTATTTACATCGTTATCGGTTGGTTCGTTTGTTTGATTACACGTTTCTCAAGATTCGTATTTATTGACTTTGATTCATTTACTTTGACATGAACCTTTGATATGAACCCTTGATCTGAACCATTGATATGATCCTTTTGTTATGATCCATTTGATATGATCCTTTTGTTATGATCCATATGATATGACCCCTTTGTTATGACCCTTTGTTTTGATCCATTTGACTTGACCCTTTGCTCAAGGTACTATCCCTAGCCATGGAGGTGACATGGCCGTGTCATTGAGGCACCAATGGCATGACACTTTCTGTAGAGGTGTGATTGATACACGGCGTTTCCCTTATCTGTATCTGTGGCCATTATCTGAGTATGTATGCTAGCCTTAAGCTAGGGTATGTGCTAATCTGTTTTGGAGGGGAGCGTATTGATGCATCCTAGGCATAATGTTATGTTCTGAAATGATTAGTGATTGGTTGTGCGTGCCATGCACCCCATTTCTCTTCTGGGATATAGCTACTCCATTTGGTACTTGAGAGGTCTCCCCTCCTTGTACAACTTATGAATTGACGGTATATGATTTGTGATATGGAATGTTTGATTGATTGTTTTGGTACTTGAGCAAATTCTGTTACCATCCTTTTTACCATTTATGGACTATTCTTTGACCCTTCATATTCTTTATGACATTGTTTCTCAGCAGGTTCACATTGGATTGTTTATTTATTCGTTTATGTTCAGTTATCTTTCATATGTTTATATATGTTCATTGTGCGTTAGCTCAGTAGCATTTTCTTTTCCCTGTGGCACGTATCAAGCTGGAGGCTGGGATTGAGTGATGAGAGTAGGAGCTTTTGAGTGGACCAACCCTACCTTAGTAATCATGGATTTTATTTTAGATTTTTGTTTTGATTATTTAGAAGTTGGCTTTGACAGTAATTGTTTTATTAGTCCTTTTGGTCTCATGACTTGTAATTTATTTCGTTAAGTCTTCCGCTTGCGCTTTATGTTCTGAAATGACACCATAATGTTACACTTTAGACCCTTGTCGGGTTGGAGTGTTACACTAAAGATCTTGGTAGCCTTATAAGCAATAAAAGAAGAACCATGTATGAACAAAACTTATCATGAAGACATTACAATAAGTTCCTAATTGGTCAATTGGTATCAAGTATCATCATTGTATTAAGAAAGTATTAAACTTTTTCGTTATCACACTCCTCTCTATGACGTAAATCTCTTCATTGGATTTAGAGTTACAAATCTGAATTTCTAGTTGATCCATTCTGATTACCCACCGGACCATTATTCTAATCAGAACATTTATTAAAAGTCCCACTCGTCCCCATTTATTTTTATCAAAAACCCAAATGACCTAAATTTTCTAAATAATTGGGTCAATTTGCCAGCTCCACCAGAATCGCTAACTGGAGAGCCTATGAAAATTTAATGTGGGAATTGAAATGTACTCCATGATCTTTATTCCAAGTTTTATCTACTCCACACATTATCAGATCAAAACACATCAATACAAATTTATACAACATTCATTATTAGGAAATTTACTTTTACTTTATGCATACTCATGTTTTGTTTATTTTGTCACTTGTTTGTTGTGGTTTAATACCACAACTCCAACTTCCTTTGGCAAACAACTGGTTGCAGAAGCAGAAGGAGTTGTTAATACGTGCATCGATAAGGAGAGACAAGCTCTTCTTGATTTCAAAGCTCATCTTAAAGATCTCAAAGGCCGACTCTCTACATGGAGACCTAATGGAGAAGATTGTTGTCAATGGGATGGAGTCGTGCGTGACTAACCAAACATGTCATGTCACATAGCTTAATTTGAACTATGGTCTTGAAGGTAAGATTACCATTTCGTTGCTTGATAACTTAAGCTACTTGAGTCATCTTAACATTTCCTTCAATTCTTTTCATAGAACCATTCTTGAGTTCAATGGTAACATGACCCGGTTAACCTATCTTGACCTTTCTGGGAATCAGTTTACCGGCACGCCATTCCTGAGTCCATTAGTAACATGACTTATTTAACTTATCTTGACCTTCGTGAAAATCAACTTACTGGAACCATTCGTGAGTCCATTGGTTCCTTAACCAATTTAACAGAGTTTTACCTTGATGTGAATAATTTACTGGGACCATTCCCGAGTCAATTGGTTCCTTGACCAAATTAATAGTCCTTTACCTTTCAAACAGCACTTTTTATGGAACCATTCCTACAGAATTCGATAACTTCACCAATTTGGAATACATTTATCTTGATTCCCTCGGAAGTTGTTCTGCTAAAAACTTAGATTGGTTGTCTTCTCTATCTTATCTAGAATAACTTTTTTTTTCTTCCTAAAATGGAATATCTTTGGACAAAGCAAATAACTGGTAAATGTAGGGGTTTTTTTTTTTTTTTTTTTTTTTTTTTTTTTTTTTTTTTTGTTAAAGGGTTTTCCGGTAAATTTTATTACATCGAAAAACAATTAAGTACAAAAAGATGTGGGTGAATCCCACATCTCAGCCCAAAATCTAGCAAGAAAAACGCACCAAGAGTGCTTCAAACATAACATATCATAACAATGGCATGCCAAACTTATGATACCTAATAAATACGCTATCTAAGTTGACCATGAACACTAATGTCAAAAGCATCAGCAAACGCCATTTGATCCTTTGTCAAACCGCAGTCATCAAAGTCATCATCATCGTACGGGTCTTCGTCGTAAGTTTCCTTTCATTTTTCATACAAGCTATTATTTCTCACTCTACTGCCACTTTTAGAAATTTTATTAATCTCGAAACTCGTTGATGCCATAAAACTAGCATGTTCACCGTATATCAAATATGTACTACAATGAGGGGGTTCCGCTCGTATTCAATATGAATAGTCTCTTTCGTATAACCACTTCCATCAAGTTTTGAAACCACCATCAGCAAATTATCTCTAAAGTCATTACACGCATTTATTTCTATCAAAGCTCTTGCATAGCTACTCCGCCCCCATGAATCCAAACATATGTCATTTGTATACGAGTCTAACATCATAAGAGTACCAAGTTTTGTGGCAATCAAGCTAAATCCATCCGATGTGTATGCAATCATCGGAATATCATTAAACTTCACCCAAACTAGAACATGTGACCATTCTTCTTTTAAAAGGCTCACACGGGACGGCCATTTATTAAGAAAAATAGGAATTCCACGAATCATCCATGGACAATCTCGAAGAATAGAATCAGCACCCTGGATTGATGAGAACTTAAAAAAGAAAAAACCTTTCACGTTCATCGTTACTTTCTTGATTCCATACTTTTCTCAATTATTATGCACAAACCATTCAACAACTGGCAAAACAAGCCTTTACCTATAAAGTACTCGTATAATGATTTCTTCGATCTATCATAACCTCATAGACGGAAGCTAAAGGTAATTCAACATCATAATCAGCATTAACATGCAAATTAGCTTCGAGTTTTCGAAAATTAGCCTTAGTCAAATTAGACGTAGGGCTGAGCTTAGTAGCATAAGTTATGGGGGTCTCTTCAGTAGGCTTGCTAATAGGTTTAGCACCCACGTTTGTAGTATTATTATTGAGAATTTGAGTGGTATTGGCCTTACCCACATTCATAGTATCTTGGGTGGTGGAACATATTTCAGCAATAGACTTGACATTCTGGTCTTGAAGACATGCGGCCACATGACCTGATTTCATAGCATTAGCTCCTTTCAATGAAGCATTCAACAAGTTAAGATCATCATTCTCTTGGACGTAACAGTCCCCATCAAGGGTATATTAGTATCAAGATCTGTTGGAACCTTATTAATAACTTGGGCAGTAGATAGCTTCACATTCAAATGAATAGAAGATGAAATAACATTTATACCAGCATGTGCACCCGCAACCTAAGTCGCATTATTAGCAGGATCCAAAGACTCCACATTGGCACCCTTACTCGCAAATTCAATATTACCACTAGTTAGTACACTCCCAGTTGGTTGCATATTATTACCAAACAACTCACAATTTCCTTCCAAACTCGCGTTCACAGCCTCGACATCCCCAACACTAGTAATAACATTACTAGCAGCAGGTATGTAGTACTCAAATCAATCGTCACATTAACATGATCATCACCACCGGGCGAGTTTACACCATCAATATTCATATGGTTTAATCTGACCCCATCAATGTCCACAACTTTTAAAACCCACGTAACAAACATAGCCTTTGATGTATACTTACGGCTAAGCATAAAACATAACTAAAAGTAAGAAACTTAAAGAAAAAGTATAACGAACTCAAAACAGAAATACAAAACAAGACAAATTTATTGAAAATGATAGTAAACCACGCTGGGCACGTGGATTATGATCCCATTACATCAAAGACCATTACTTGAGCAAGGACCAATTGACCAAACATATTGAGTATTGAAAGCTAATGCAAACTAGATGGATATGCTATTTGGAACACCTCTTCCGGTCACACCTTTCCCGGAATAAGGCTTGAGAAGCTGGTATGGAACCAACCCTGCACCACTTCGATTATTCAAATTGGGATCATTGTTTCTCGAGTCTATGATGCCTTCCAGTTCAGTCAACCTTCCATGGAACTCCTCAAATGCCGCCTTTATAGTTGGGTCCGCCTCCCATGCTGGTTCTATCTTTCCACCAATATACTCTTCATCTGGTGAATGACTCGATAAAACATCGATAACTGAAATAACTTTGGTAGCTTGGATTTGGGATGGGAAACATTTCAATAGTGCATCCTCAGGTCGTTTTATAAATGATTGCCACTCTTCGTCAGTTGGGTCTTCGTTAGGCATTTTGGTTCTAGCAGTGGATGGCCTGTTAGGGAAGAAGCCCCCGAAATCGTATTGTCCAAAGTTAACTGCTGCATGGTGGCCAGAAGTCACCCACATGATGGTTGAGACGATATGAATCAGGTCTTCTTGAGTTTTGAGTTGTGGCCACCATGGTTCATTTTTCTTGTCCCCATGTCCAACTGTGCGGATATCATTCCACCATGCTTGAAGCTCTTCATCAGATTCAACGAGGTTTGCTAGTGGGTAGTAGTGGTTTATGTATGAGGTTGCCCATTGTTTGATGGCATCCCAAATGAGTAGACCGTCATTTGCAAATGGGTAATCCTGAATTGTTAGTTCAACCCCGTGTGGTGCATTTTGATCTTCTACAGCCAGGCCCCTAAATCATTAGATATTATCATAGACGCCACAAATGTTAGGTGGTTGTATTTTTATGAAAATATACCCCTTTTTCTTCGCTATTTTTATTATTTCCTTTAAGGGTGCAATATGCTTAAAAGAAGAAAACGTGAATATCCAAATCGGGTACCTGCTAATTAGGTCAGCTGGAAGAGCCTCATGATCAAAGCGCCACAATTGATCATAGGCATCGGAGCAAAGTTGCATAGAATATTTTCCTGGAGCGAATGTTGACTCTATGACTCCGCCGGCATTAATAAGAGATTTTCTAGCTAGGGCGTTGATTTGCATTGTGTACCGGAAATGAGGATTGAGTAGTCGTTGGATAGGATGCATTTGGCTAAGATGGCGGTTTGTTGCAATTATGTAAGGCTCCGTTGCACAATGAGATCTTAGCCTGTAATGATAAATAAGTCAAACATATGTTGATTAGTTTATTAATGGTAGTACGAGTGGACTTTCATGCCATCATAGGCGTGAATCAACCATCACACATTGACTCAGATCTTAAATACATAAATGCACAAACATGTCAGAAATAAACTTATATGCATGTTGATATACGCAGGTATGCAATTACATATGTCATGTGGGCACAAAACTACATTACTTCAATGCAGCCAATCAAGTTGTACGTTAAGTGTCAGAAATTTGATTACCAAACAATTAGTGGGACAACATGATTGTTAAAAATTAATTTGGTAGTCACCTGATTAAGCTAATTGGATACTTGCACATATCGGCATGTATATTATATCCAACATTTTAATATTACATTAGAACGGGAACTAACCAATGGCTAACCAGCTGGTGATAGCCAGCATCATGGGCAAGGACATGAGCCTTGGCTAACTTCCACAGCCAAGCACCCGTAGCATTCCAAGCAGGTGTGTACACATGCTTCCATTGTGGTTTTTCATCAGATGGTGGGCGAGTCAACTCAATGGCAAGTGGCCGCAATGTTCCAGCAGGAGTAAGAAACATTAAAGTCCTTGAGCCATAGAGAGTCGTTGTCCCTTCAATCTCTCGAACTTTATTAACATAAGGCAATAGTAGATCATGGTAATCCAACATGAATAATTTCTTTTGTGCCAAAGCCTACAAGTAGATAATTATTTTTCACCGTTAATGTAAGCTCACAATCGTATGAAATCAAACCAAAAGATATCAAATTTGTGTTTTGCTTTACCTCTTCAAGTGTCATGAAACCTCTTATCTCTTCCTCTACAATCTCCTTGGTGATTGCTGATTCAGGTGGTCCATAAACTTGAGGGTCCAGTTTACTCACCAATGGCCATTCCTAGACACACTCACGCAAACACATGTTATACTCTTGTTGTAATGTCTTATTTTGTCAGTAACATTATAAGTTTGGCATGAACATATGAGGTCTACAACAACGCATCTAACTTTGCGTGACTTAGAAGTTTTAAAAAGATACAAGATCCTCCAGTTTTACAAAAGAGGGTTCTTAAAAGGACATACGTACCGTCACCAACTGAATGCTACATGGATTCAGACCAGCAAGCATCTGTCTACAAAATTCCTCATCACGAAACCAAGAGAAAGTGTCCCCTACAATTATAACTATTAATAAACCTAAACTTAAACTAATAAACAAGACACAAAAGATTAATACTTACTGTCAATAGTTTCAGGGGTCTCGAACTGGATAACAGTTTTTGCAGTGTCAATAGCCCCTTTAACAAGTCTAGGTAAAGCATCTATAATTCCATTGCCAGGGTCTGGAACATTAACACCTTGGTTGTAAAGCAAGTCTATGGATGTGAATAATGGAAATCCCTTTTCTTTGTCTGTTAGAACTGCGTCTAACGTTGGTATAATTGAATGGAGCACAGAGTACAAACTCCTTGCTGCAAACGCTGCCTCCTTTATCTGTGAAAAATCTTCATCGATCGGAACATAGAATTCTCTTGTAGTTCTGGTCTCCGTCAATGGATCTGTAAGTCAACATGTTGTACTTAATGTATGTTAGCCACATCATAATTTAATCAGCAAAATAATCTTATCCAAATATGATATTATCATCTCAGATTATCCATAAAAACGAACTTCGATTTTGACCAAAACAAATAACTCAAGGGAGAATTCCAACAAATCTAACAAACTTTCACCAAAGTGTAGTTGCATGCAATAAACTACTTGTTTCCAATCTCTAATAATAATAATAATAATAATAATAATAATAATAATAAGTGCTACTCTATTATAATAAAAAGGGCTATAATAATAATAATAATAATAATAATAATAATAATAATAATAATAATAATAATAATAAAAGCTTAGGTAGCCTTATAAATGTAAGTGGTTATAATAAATGGCTCATGAATTGAAAGTGAAATGTGAATGCTTCATGTGTTAGTATTGATTTAATAGTCATGCATAAGGATAAGTACATAGGATGGTGCTTAGGAGGTTTGGTAGTAACATCATCTTATCTAATGTTTTAAGAGATCCTACACATCGTTGTTTTATCTACTAAGTGAAACATGCACGAACATTTTTACTTTGATCGAAAATGCAATATATTGATTAATTGTATTTAAGTTACTAAAGTTCAACTATATCTAATTATTTTTTGTAGCACGTCAAGAACCATTAAAGAAAGAGATTGAGAAGTCACAAAAATTGTATCAAGAATAAAACATGCAAAAGGCCAATGTAGAACAACGACAAAGACAACAACAACAACAACAACAACAACAACAACAACAACAAGAACAAGAACAACAACAAAAACAAGAACAACGCCACGGCCATCGGTGGGATGAATACTTAGCATTCATATTAATTGTACGTTACAAATTAAACATGCAATATTTTACTTCATGTAATACCGATAAACGGGCTAATACTATTGATTCGTTAGCAAGTAAGTTTCTTAAAAATAATGTGACGAGCATTCAATTTTTAATCAATAATTATTACTACACTTTGTTGGTGCATTTTAATATTTTTGCTCTTAATGTAGTTTTTTGTCTTGCGGTGTGTTAATATCACTATGGAGATTAATTGATTATCTTAATATGATTTTAGTTTCATTTGTAGAATGACAAACAAATTTGGCAAAATAAAATTGTTATATTAGTTATTAAGAGTAGAAAAATTATATGTTGAGATTGATGTCTTCAAATATATTTATATATGCAATATGCTACAAATTAAATATACTAACAATATTGGACCGATTTTCACAACAATAAAAAAATATTGAAACTTAAATGGTTTTTGTGGATAAAATAAAGTTCGAGTAACTAAGCGTAGTAATGTGGAGCTACCGAATTTGATATGATAAACCAAAAGGATAATTCATTGTCACAAGTTAGATCTCAAAATATAGAGAATATCCACTTTGTTACGATTTTATATAAGAGTTACATTTATTTTGAAAGAACCGTATGCGTTTCACCTCCCTTTGACATTTAGTATGTAACTTATACATATTAAAAAATTACAAGTGAAGAGACTCTTTTAAATGTAGAATCTTGAAAAAAATCTCTTCACATATACTTTTTAATGTCAAAAAAACTATTTAAATGTGTGTCATGCTTAGAAAAGGTGTGATACTATCACAACTTAGATATATAATGACGAAAATAAGTGCCAAAGATTACGCTATGAACACTTATATACAGCCCATGTAATGACGAAAATTAGTGTTGAACAATACACTAACGAACATTTAGATTAAGCTCGTGTGCATCGCACAGGTATGAATGACTCGTAATAATAATAATAATAATATTAATAATAATAAGTACTTGTATAAGTGACTGTCTATATGAGGATATTCTAAAGTAAGTAACAAAGTGATGTGGCATTGCCATGTCATTAATAAAACTTGTGCCTAGTCATTACATACTTTGGTTATAGAATAAAAGTTTTTTTACTTCAAAATGAAAAGAAGAAAACAGTTCATGAAGTAGAACTAAGTAAAAGTTCGTTAATTTTTAATGCAATAATCTCTAATTCTGTAGAATGATCTGCACCAAAAAAAACACAAGCTAGATCTTGTATAGTACGTTTATGTATTCTATTACCTGTAGGAGACATTTCGCGACCAGTGCGACACCGTCTAGGATAAGGATATTCATCACCGCCGAGCACCGGCCGTGCTAAACTTAAGTTCTCGTCAGGAGCACCAAGATCATTATACACATCATAATCGTATATCCTATCAAAAGATTTGCGCTCTCCTTGACCATTTCCTCTTAGAGACTCCAAATCCTTCATTCTTAATGATTTAAGTGCATCTGGCGTTTCCGAAGGAAGATAAGACTATACAAACAAATTCACTAATCAGAATCTAATGTCAATAGCTATTAGTTGTTACCCCACCCACACGTTGGTCCACAATCATGAAAATCGACGCGCGGGAGCATGATGGTACAATGGGTGGGGCTTTTCAAAAATCATCAAGAACTAGCTAGAAAATAAAACTTCTATTACACGGTAAAATAATGATAAAAGTGACCTTGTTGGCGAAGAAGATTCGGTTCTCAGGGTTATCATACTTGGAGTGAACCCAAGATTCACATGTGAATGTGACGCCGTTGTTAAGGACAATCCTCTTGAAAAACATCTTCCTACTATACCTGTTCTCTACAAGCACAGCTCCTATCTCTCCAAAATCCTCAGGGACATCAAAGTCGCATTTATATGTGTACAGACGAATGTTGAAATCTAAACCAACGTATCGGGCATACCCCTTCACCGTCTTCTGCTTTCCATTTGCTATATCATATAGATCCGAAGTTATACAACTTTATTACAATATTATAAAGGTAAAGTGTTTGCTTTAATATAACATTTTTTTTTCAAAACTATAATAACAACTTGTGTGTCTTAAATATCCAAATACTCACACACCTATATGTTTCGAATGTTATTAAAAAAAAGGGTGTACCAAAATAAAAAATAAAAATTAAAGGATGGCCGGTATACATACAATCAAGGTCATTTGAAACAATCTCAAGCATGAAGGGTTGTCCTAGAAGATTGGAGATATCACCGGGAATGGTACCAACGCTTCCATCCGCAAGGGCAGCGCTAATGTTTGGTTGGATGGTAATGACACTTTTGACAATGGTGGTAGCCTTGGTAATTAAGGGAATTGATATGGCCTTAATGATACCACCTGAGGTGGATCGGGCTCGGGTAGCATTGGATTTCTTTGTGGACGTTGGTTGGGAGAGAATGCGAGAGTAGGCCGAGGAGGAGGAATGGTTTGCGGCATGACCACCAGTGAAGGGCTTGTGGAGTGGAAGTAAGTTATAGACAGAGTGAGACTGGTTTAGTTGAGGTTTCAACATGGTTTCTTAATTTGTTTCTGAGTGATTTTGAGCATGGAATGCTCTCTATTTATAGAAACGTTTGTGCTATTTTGGCTTTATTTTTAGGTGATCGTTAATAGGTTGATGGTGGCTCAGTTAAAAAAATGGTTCTGCTTCACGTGTTATTAGCTAATTTCATGGACGCTAATGATTAATAATGCCATAATTAATTGGTAGGATAGAAAATCTAGATGCCATAGTAATAAAAGAAAATGTGATTCTTTCTTGGGATGGAAGTCTAAATCACAGACTACGAAATTGAATCGACTCTTGCAAACTCAAAATTTTTTCAGAATTAAAATTTTGAGTTTTAAAGTACTCGTAATAATTATAGCAAGTCCCTAAGAGTATCAAATACGTACATGTGAATGTTGAGTAACTATAAGAGACTGTGATCAGGACTTTCATGTAAAAACTTATGATTAGTTATAGAACAATATTGGCGAGACGTAACATTAAGGTAGGTAACTGACTTTTACTTGCTGAGAAAAAGTGTCAGGAAGAGGTCTATAATCCATCACTAAATTCCTTCTTGTCTACTCCCTGAATTGAAGCAGTTAGTTTATACTCACGAACTTATTGTCATAAGTTTTACTGCTTCCTTAACACTTTTAATTTGTACGTCACCGGAAGTTACAGTCACAAAAAAAGTGTTTAGATTCTTTAATTACAAAGTTACCATCAGAAAAAATCTACTCCCTCCGTCCCAAAATTATTGTCCCCTATTGACTTTTTCGATCTTTCTTTCACAACTTTGACTATAAATATTTTTGTTTGTGTTATACAATTTTTGATAAAAATTATACCAAATGAAAATACATTTAAAACTCAATTCGTTCATATATTTTGTAACAAGTATTATGTAATATAAACAAAAATACTTAAGGTCAAATTTGAAAGGTAAAGACCGAAAAAGTCAATAGGGGACAATAATTTTGGAACGGATGTAGTACAAAAGTTACCACAGAACATGTTCTTATAAAGCCTTTTTTATTCAAAGAGTTTTTTTTTTTTTTTTTTTTTTTTTTAGTTGTTAGTGGTTCAGGTAGCAGTGACATTCAATTGGGTAGTATGCTGACCCTGAACTCCATATGTACTTCCTCCTATTCCACTTGAAGATGTAAAAGTCTCTTGTGAGACTCGAACATGAGACCTCCCATAGCTAAACTTCCCTAACCCTTAAGGAATCTTGGTTTGGTTTTGTATTTAGTTTTTAATGATCGAACAAATTCCAAACGAAAGTCATCAAATACCAAATCGACCTTTGGAATTTTTATAAGGTCGTGGACGGATATTTTGTTTATAGGTTTAATATTGTCTTGTTTTTTGTATGGGGTTTCTTGGAAATTGGATGGTTGTTTTTGGACTTTTTTGTGCACGTGGTTCTTTTGTTCTTGATATGATAATGAGCTTTTGTTTTTTGGTTTGAAGAAACTTAAACTCGTTTGGATGAGTTATTGAGTTTTTGGATTTGTTTTAGTTTGACGATATATGTTTAGAGTATTGGAACATTCTGAGATCGTCGATTGTTATTAGTTTGGTGGGAGAAAGCTCGTCTAAATTTCTTTGTTCGCTAATTTGAATTTAGACCATAATTCTTATATAAGTGGGCCATTAGAATTATTATCCGTATCAATATTTGGGGTGTTTGAATTATAAGAATCCGTTCGTCAAGTTATTTATTAACTTGAATTTGGTTGATACTTAGATAATAAGTTTGATGTTGGAGGACCGTAATACTTATCGATAAGTGGGTCATTAGAATTTGAATTTGATATTGGGTCGTAATTCTTATTATATAAGTGGACCATTGGAATTTGAATTTGTTATTTGAAATTTGAAGATCGATTTGGTGTTTGAAGACTTGATTATTAGGTCGTTTGGAATTTGTTCGATCATTGGGAATTTGTTAATTTGGAAAATTTGGGATCTTCGTTCGTCGGGCTTTCGAAGTTGGTTACCCGAATTTGATTATCTTTTATTCAAGATCGTTTGAGCGGTTTTGTTTGGTTGACCGAGGTTGAATTTGTTGGTTAACGTTTGATTGTTCATTTTGAAGTATCGGCGTTTGTATTTGTTCGGTTTGTTTTTGGATCGTTTTTGGGAATCGATCGTTCGTTTTGAATTTGGCTAGTGTTACTGGCATTTGGAATTTGGAATTTGGAATTTGGAATTTGGATTTTGGATTTTGGATTTTGGAATTTGAAATTTGGAATTCGGAATTTGGAACTTTGAATTTGATTTGAAGCAGGTGGAGGAGTTTAAGTCATGGTGGAGATTGTTAGAATATGACTTAAACTTTAGGGGTTGTTTGGTAAATGTGGTAATTTGTGTTACTTGTCCTGTAAGTTTGTTTAGCCTATAAATAGGGATTGATTGTATTAGTTTTCTTTGTACCTTTTGAATTAGGGTTTGGTACATTTGAATTTGGATTTGTCTTTGAATTTGGTTTTGCATTTGGTTTGGTTATTTGAATAAAGTTTCCGCTTCGTTTGTTTGATTTTGTTTGTTTGTTTCGTCTTTGAATTACTAACACTTGGTGGCAAACTGAGCTAGCCCAGTTGGTTTTTTATTCAAAGAGCTAGGTTGCTGAAATGCTGATGGTTGACACCAATGCATATATAATAAGAGCGGAAAGTATAAAAGAGGATTGTACTTAATTACGATTTTCCTACGATCTCATTAATCACCAAAATCTTGAATACATAGTTACATAATATATGAATCCAGCTAAACATAATAAACATATTAAACAATGTATATGAATCCAGCTAATACGTCTCTGCAGTTTGAACGGGAGGTAACAGACCGCTCAAATCATATCAAAACTCGATATACGGTGAATATGAAAGGCTCTTGGTGAAAATATTTGCATAATGATATCAAGAACGAACATGAAGAACACAAAATTCAACTGAAACTATGTTGGGCTGATTCTGTGCCCAATGGTCTTAGAATATATTTAAACAAAAAATAGCGCAAGTGTAAAGTAGTCTCAATATATGTAATTACTCATGAAGTCATATTCAGAGAGTTCTACAAGTTGAAGTGAAGACATGTATTCACTGATGCGGTCTCAGTAGATATCTAGACAGTAACTCACTAACTCCTTTGTTTAACTCCCAACAAACATTCAAGATACTCAGGAAAATATCTAATTTAGACGATAACTTTTTGGTTAGATGAGTGAAAAACATTTATCTATAAAGTCAAAGAAAGTAAGAGTTGGTAAAAAGGTGGGAATAGTTGTCAATATGATTCCCTTAAAAAAAGGTCTTAACGGTTTCAAAGAATAAAAGCATTCAATGTAATTGTACTACACCGTTGAATGCTCGACACACAAATAAGACCTCACGGATAACAAACATTCCCTTGTCTATATAATAGAATGTTAGTCTTAATAGTAATGCAACTTTTGAATTAGGGATAATTCCAAAAATATCTCAGTTGCCCTTTGATTTTGCTTTTATAGACGGAATCTTTTCTCTTTTCGAAATTAGACCAAGGCAACTTGTAAAATAAGGCAACTACAACCAGCAAGTGACAAGTTTGACTTTACGGACTACAAGATAGAGCAACTTGTATACTTTTTAGGCAACTGGTGTATTTTATGGGCAACTGATGTACTTCATGTCGGACAAGTGGCTACACATGGTAGGGTAGTCAAAGGTTGCCCAGTTGCCCGGGGTATTTTCAGAAGGTGAAAGATTTTGTCTATAAGAGGGGAGGGAGTGGAGTCGGTGTTTGTCGGCAAAAGCTCGGTGAAGCTCGGCAACACCGCCGCCACCTCTCGGTGAAACTCGGCAAAAAAAAAAATCGGTAACTTTTACCGAATGAAATGTGAGAAACCAAGGAGATGTAACGGTTAGATTTTTAAAAAATGGTCCGTTGGCCATTTAAAATAAAAAAAAAAAAAAAAAAATCCTTTATTTTTTTTAAGTATATATACATACCATTTCACATATAATTTTCTTCCCCAAAAATCTAAAACACCCTTTTACCAAAAAATGTCTTCCGATTCCTCATCCGGATCCGAATACGTTTTCCCGACTTCGTCCGACGAAACTCATGGTACCTCGCTTCAATTTATGTTATCCGTCGTTGAACATCTTCAAGATACGGCGAGCTCTAGTTTTCGTCCCCGTCAATCTGTAGATCGTCATCGGGACGTTGGTCTTGAAACTCTTCTTAATGACTGGTTCGTTGAGGAACCAAAGTATGACGAGGATTATTTTCGGAAAAAATTCCGAATGAATAAAAACATGTTCTTACAAATAGTATCCGACATTGAAGAGAGATACCCGTATTTTCAAGAAGGTTATGATGCGCGGGGGAAAAAAAGTTTCACGGCCATACAAAAATGTGTTTCGGCCGTTAAGCAACTCGCAACCGGCAATCCCCCTGACGAGTATGACGAGTATTTGTGTATGGCGGCAAGAACGTCACGTGACACTCTTGGTCATTTTTGTGACGCCATCATTCAGTTGTACGGTCGAGAGTATCTACGTAGGCCGACGGCACACGACATAGCATGCATTTTCCAGGCTCATGAGGCTCGACATCACATACCCAGGATGCTTGGTAGCATCGATTGTACGCACGTTGAATGGTTAAATTGTCCAAGACATTTGAGAGGGCAATACACGAGAGGTGACCATGGTGTTCCGACTATTATGCTTGAGGTTACGAGTTCACAAGATTTATGGATTTGGCATGCTTTTTTTGGTCCACCGGGGTCGAACAACGACATCAACGTGTTGAATCAGTCTGATTTGTATCTTAACGAGCGAAATGGAACGGCGGCGAATAGCTCATTTTATATTGGTGAACGCTTTTATAAACGTGGATACTATCTTACGGATGGAATTTATCCTAAGTGGTCAACGTTAGTTAAAGCTTACCCGTATCCGACCGACCCAAAGGAAAAGAAGTTCAAGAAGTTACAAGAGGGGGCAAGAAAGGATGTCGAGCGAGCCTTTGGTGTTCTCAAAGGAAAATGGAAAATTCTCAGTCGACCTCTCCGGCCTATGACCAAAGAAAAAATAGGGAAAATTGTTCACGCTTGCATTATTTTGCATAATATGATCATAAAAGGCGACGGGCGAGCAATCTCATCGGTTCATATAATGGATGAGCCGGTACAGCCAGTGTTTGATGATAATGTCCTAGGCGAGTTACTAGACGAAGACGTCCATCATCGTCTTCGGTATGATCTCACGGAGTACGTGGCCGCTCAAGACTTGCCATACCTCAATGACGATTAGTGCTTTTTTTTAAGTATTATGTAATGGTTTGTTTTAATTTTATGTAGTTTTAATTTTATGTAGTTTTTTTTTTTTTAAGTATTGTGTAATGTTTTTTTTTTGTTATTAATAAAATGTTATGTTTTAATTTTATATATTTTTTGTTGGATTATATGTATTAAAAAAATATGATGTGAAAAATGTGGATTTGGTAAACTTTGGCAACACCGCCGCCACCATTTTGGTAAAGTTTGGTAAACTTTGGTAAACTTTGAGTTGGAAGGTTGTGATTGGTAGATGATGATGTGGCAATTAGGCAAAGTTTGGCAATTAGGTGACCACTCCCTCCCCCCTAAAAGCAAAAGCAAATGGCAACTATGGTATTTTTGAAATTATCCTTTTGAAATAATTGTTTATCATTTAAAACTTTTACTTCTTGAACCGGGTTATTTGATATTCTATCAAGTACTCATGAGTTCACGCATGCGGTTTAACTTGGGTTTTAGTTTAAATGAAGATGAGGATTCATTTAGTTTTACTATATTAATCTTTGTAATTAAACGTTGAAAATTACAAAATTTTACTATCTTATTTATTTATTTTTATTTTTTTTATTTTTTTAATTTTTGTAAATAATTTTCTTGGTAAAATATATTACTCAAAAAAAATAATTAACTGCTTAAGATGATGATAATCCAAAATCTCAGCCTGTTACAGGCAAATAAACGCACATATTGTGCTTCAAACAAATACCATCATAAGAGAGACATACCAATCTTATGAATCTACTAAAATAAAATGCCAACAACAAAACTAGAACTACTTTCTAACTCTACTGCGGATAAAGATATCTCACACGTCCCAGAAAACAAGTTGTTCATCGGTTAATTCAACAACATCATACTCAAAGAGACTTGCATCATTAGCTCTAAATATTTGAATATATATATATATATATATATATATATATATATATATATATATATATATATATATATATATATATGCAATTTCCTTTTAAAAAAAGGCCAATTCTTCAACTAGCCCAGTTGCTCAAAGTGGCGAACCTTTTTAGACTCACTTTAGTTGGTTTCTTGAAATGAATCGAGCGACTTGCGAATTTTTTAAGTACCACAACAATGATTAGACGTGACTTTTTTGTTGCCACATGTCACATTTATAGTAAGTCGCAAGTTGTTCGGCCTATTTCAAGAAACCTCTAAAAAAAGCCCATTACTTTAAGCCACTGTGTTAGTCTCAAATTTAAAGGGAAAAAAAATCATCCGACAAGCCACGTGGACGTTTTTAGTAATTAACTCTAGATTATTTTACATCTCGGGAAGGAACAAAGCAGGCTAGGTGGAGTATCTCTGAAGATCATGACTGGGGAACGTGGAACACGAGGGAAATACATAATTTTAGAGGCTCTTAAAACATTGTGATCCATCGACTAGCTAATATAATATTCACGTGGCTATAAAGAACCAAAAATTAACTCTAGCTTCTAAATATTTGAATATCGTAAAATGTACTCTATAGTGTACAAGCTAAGTCATCTTTTCCACTTAAACTTTGACAGTGGCAATTTTTATTTTTAAGCGTATGTTAATAAACTAGTAGGGAGGTGATTCGCAAACTATTTTTTTTTATTTGCACACTCTTTGTACAAATATTCAAAACATGATATAAATATGGTACAACTCTCTAATGTAATACTAATTGGAGTGTCTCAATTAAAAATGCAAGTGTGCAAATCAATTCTCAAATCATTATGTGTACACGGTTCAAGTGGATTAGCTAGGTGATAGGATCGAAAAATTAGATGACATCGTAAATGGCATTACACAAGTTGCGAGATTGAATCAAGTCCTGAAATTTAATATGATTGAGCAATAATGTGGTTCGTTTATGAAAGTGAAGGGTGGATGGTTGTGCTGTAAGAAAGCCATGTCTTTTTGGCGTTTATGAAAATGAAGGATGGATGGTTGTGCTGTAAGAAAACTTATCTTTTTGGGAATCACATTTACATATTTATTTAATAGGCCTGGTTAAATGGATGGATGGTTGTGCTATAAGTAAATTTTATGAGAAAATTCCGAAAGTAACCCATTTGTCTAAGAGTTAATTACATAAATCGTCCTTGTGGTTTACTGATTTTTACGGATCTTGTCTCTGTGCTTTTTTTTAAGCGGGATTGGTCCCTGTGGTTTTAGATTTTTACAGATCATGTCCAAATTTTGACCCAACTCCTAACGATTATTAAAAATGACCTAACTTGTAACGTGAGGGCTAATCTTGTAATTTGGGTTTTCCCTCTCAAAATACAAACCACAAGGACGATTCTTGTAATTTCCTCTAAAAAAAAAAAAAAAAAGAAAACAAAAAAAACTTATTTTAATTTTGTTATACGAAATTTTTTAAATTTAAATAAAAACAATTTAATTTTATTAAAAAATATAATTTTAATTTAAAAAAGAATTTATAAAAAAACTTTTTTTAGTTTTATTATAGGAAATTTTCAAAATTTTATTATTATAAAAAAAATTTAATAAAAAAAAGTAAAATTAAATTTGGGCTTATGCACTAAACGATTTTGTACGTTTTTAATTTTATTAAAAAAAATTAAAATTTTATTAGTATAAAAAATTTTAATAATACGTTTTCATTAGTTTTTATACGTTTTTTACGATTTTTGTTTGTTTTTATACAATTTTTTTTTCCTTTTTGGACGTTATTATACGTTTTATCCGTATAAAAACTTATAAAAATGGATAAAAACCATAAGAAAATGTATGAAAACAACGGATAAAACAGATGAAAACGTCCAAAAACAAAAAAAAATCGTAGAAAAACGTCAAAAAATCGTATAAAACATACAAATGCGTATCAAAACGGACGAAAACATATAAAAACGAACGAAAACGTATAAAAATGGATGAAAACATTTTAAAATGACGTTTTTATAATAAAATTAAAAAACGTCCTTTCTAAAAACGTTCTTTTTATACGCTTTCATCTGTTTTTATATTTTTTCGTTCGTTTTTATATGTTTTCGTCCGTTTTGATACGCATTTGTATGTTTTATACGTTTTTTTGGATGTTTTTCTATAATTTTTTTTTTCGTTTTTTGACGATTTCATTCGTTTTTGTACGTTGTTTTCGTACATTTTTTTTATGGTTTTTATCCGTTTTAATAAGTTTTCATATGTATAAAACGGATAAAACGTATAATAACGTCCAAAAAGGAAAAACATTGTATAAAATCGTACAAAAATCGAAAAAAGCGTACAAAACGTATAAAAACTAATGAAAACGTATTATTAAAAAAAATTTAATAATAAAATTTTAATTTTTTTTAGTAAAATTACAAACGTACAAAATCGTTTAATACAATGCCCAAATTTAATTTTACTTTTTTTATGAAAATTTTTTATAATAATAAAATTTTAAAAATTTCCTATAATAAAACTAAAAAACAAAATTTAATTTTTTTTTAAATTAAAATCATATTTTTTTAATAAAATTAAAATTTTTTTTATTTAAATTTTAAAAATTTCGTATAATAAAATTAAAATGAGTTTTTTTTTTTTTTTTTTTTTTTTTTATTTATTTATTTATTTTTTTTTAGAGGAATTTACATGAATCGTCCTTGTGGTTTGTATTTTGAGAGGGAAAACCCAAATTACAAGGTTAGCCCTCACATTACAAGTTAGGTCATTTTTAACGATCGTTAGGAGTTGGGTCAAAATTTGGACAGGATCCGTAAAAATCTAAAACCACAGGGACCAAACCCGCTTAAAAAAAAGCACAGGGACAAGATCCGTAAAAATCAGTAAACCACAAGGACGATTTATGTAATTAACTCTTTGTTGGGAATTACACTAACAGTTACCACTGATAAGCATGGAGATTACAACTGCTAACTAATGCACTAGCAGTGGAAACTCATTACCACTGCTAGTACATATTATTACCACTGCTGTCAGGATAATTGTTAGGAATCCTGTATAGATAAATATAGAATAGATTTTTCTGTATATCCTATTCTATTAGACTTATATTTATTTTGTAGAAGAGGACTCCTTGTGCTATAAAAAGAGGTCCTAGGTTCAGGTTAGATATACGTATCAATTCATAGAGCTTCAAGTTGTAAAACCTAGTGATATTCAAGATCACTCGTATTATTATCATTAATAATATTGGAGCTAATAGTTTGTTTAAGTATTCTGTATTCATACAACTTTGTTCATTCATATACAACTCACAATCAAACTTACATACAAACCTTCTAAGTATTAATAAGTAGATTCCGCATACTTATTGGTATTATTCAAAGTATCATTATAACACAAGTTGTGTGTTTAGATCCATCAAGTGGTATCAGAGCCAGGCTTTGATACTTTGATTTAGAAGATCCGAAGTTCACTTACTTTTACAAGATGGAGACAGAGAATAGTCAGTCCAACATTGCTGCTAAACTTCCCAAGCTTAAATTAAATGACTATGAGATGTGGAGACTAATGATTGAACAGTTTTTTATGGTGCAAGACTATGCACTCTGGGAAATCATTATGTTTGGTGATTCTTTTAAACTTGGTACTACCTCAGAAACTATTGATGGCAAGGTAGTACAAAAGTTAAATACTGGACCTGTTACATCTGAAGAAAGACTTCAAAAGAAGAATGATTTGAAGGCCAGAGGTTTATTGCTAATGACCCTTCCTAGGGATCAAGTTTTAGCTTTTAGCAAGTACAAAACTGCTAAGACTTTGTTTGAAGAAATTTGCTCTGTCTTTGGTGGTAATGATTCTACCAAGAAGACTCAGAAGACCCTGCTGAAGCAAACCTATGAAAATTTCTCTTCAACAAGCAATGAATCTCTTGATAGCATCTTCACTAGACTTCAAAAGATTGTAACACAACTTATTGTGTTTGGAATTGAGGTAGAAAAGGAAGACATCAACTTAAAATTTTTAAGAAGTCTACCCTCTGAGTTTAGTACTAATGTTGTTGTGTGGGAAGACAAGCCAGAACTTGAAACCATGAAGCTTAATGATTTGTACAATAACTTTAAAGTTATTGAACAAAGACTGAAGAAGTCTGGAAAGATAAGTACAAGCTCAGGGAACTTAGCTCTTATCTCATCATCTGTTGATGATTGTTCTGATGTAGAGAGTGATGATGATGAGGATGCTGCTCATATTGCTGTTTCCACTGGCAGTACAAAAGTTTCCACTGCTAGTTCAAAGAAACAGATTGCTGGTCTTGGAGATTCTATTTTTTATGCCTATATCTCAAGTCAAGTCAATGGTTCAATTTTAACTCATGAAGATTTGGATCAAGTTGATGATGATAACATGGAGGAGATGGACATCAAATGGCAAGTTGCTTTGTTGAGCTTGAAGGCAAAGAAGTTTTGGAAAAGGACTGGAAGGAAGATCATTATCAATGGTAATGAGACTGCAGGCTTTGACAAGAAGAAGATAGAGTGTTACAACTGTCACAAGATGGGGTACTTTGCCAGGGAATGCAGGAAACCAAAGAAGGCAGACAATAGGTCTACTTGGTACAAGCAGGATAAGAAGAAAGAGCCTACAGTTGAAGAACCAAAGGTGCTTTTGGCCATTGATGGAGTGAGCTATGATTGGAGCTATATGGCTGATGAAGAAGAAGCAAATCCAGAGTCTGCAATGATAGCTACAGAACTTGCACTTATGGCTTTTTCTGATTCTGAGGTACAAATTAATAATGCTTGTTCTAAAACTTGTAAGGCTTTTAAAGACTATGAGAAACTTAAAGTTCAATATGATGAACAATTGTTAGAGTTAAATCAAACCAATTATAACCTAGCAAATCATAAAAGAGGTCTTGCTGTTTTAGAAGCACAAATAGAGCATTTTAGGGCTAATGAATCTAAGTTTAGTGATGATATTGCTGTATTGAAAAGGGACTTAGATTATAAGATTGCTGTGAATCTAGCACTTAGAGAAGAATTGGAGAAGGTTAAAAAGGCTAATGATAATGTTCAAATAATTGTAGACACATTAGCTTATGCTTCAGAAAGCATTGATAAAATTTGGGAGGCACAAGTTGTTAATAAGGCCAAATCAGGTGTAGGTTACAAGTCTGTCCCTCCACCATTAAGAGGTGTTCCATCACCTCCTGGTATAGACTTAGAACACACAGGATTAGATGAATTCCAAGAACCAATTAGGTCTTATGGTCCCCAAATTGTAAAAGAAACTAGTACTGAAAAGGTTAAGGATGAGACTGATGCATTTGAAAGTGCTAGTGATTCATCTCTTAAGGATGAATGTGTGAAAGTGGAAGTTAAGAAAAGTGTTCCTGAAGTTGTTAATGTTGAAAATGAAGTGCCTAGGAAACAATTTAATCATACTAGGCCCACTGTTAAATATGCTGAGATGTATAGAAATAGGACACCAACTCCTAGGGGTAACCAGAGAAGTTGGAATCATGTAAAATCTCAACAGTTTGGTAGTGATTTTGAATTTAACAACAAAGCATGTCACATATGTGGTAGTTTTTATCATCTTCATGCTTATTGTAACTATCACAAGGAAAGAAGAAGTGTATTTGGGAACACAAGGGTGAATGAAAATAAGTTTCAAAACAATACTCACCCAAATCCATTAAAAAATATGATTCCCAGGGCTGTTCAACTAAAATCTGGCATCAAATCTCTTTCATCTGCTAGAAAAGTGAACAGTACTTACCCTAAGTCACCTGTTAAAAGTGCAAAACCCATTACAACTTTTGTTAAATCTGCACAAACAGGCAATAAGACTTTTTATGAAAAGAAGGTTTACTACAACCATAAGTGGGCACCAAAAATTTCAAAGCCAGCAATTGCCACTACTAAGCCAGCAGTTGCCACTGCTAAGCCAGTAGTTGCCACTGCTAGACCAAAAGTTTCCACTGGTGGTTCTGTAAATAAAAATGGGGTAAAATTGGGAAATGCTGTGAAGGCCTCAGCACGTTGGGAATGGAAACCTAAAGGAATTAACACTTCAGTCAATCCCAATGGTGTATCAATGACCTTTGACAGATATAACTATATTGATACACAAGGCAGATCCAAGTCAATTGTGGGTTGGGTCCCCAAAAGGAACTAATTCCTTTATTTTATGTGCAAGGACATTCAAAGCCTAAAAAAGATCAAGGATATTCAGATAGTGGATGTTCAAGGCACATGACTGGCAACAAGTCCTATCTCACAGACTTCAAACCTTTTGATGGGCAATTTGTCAGCTTTGGAGGAGGAATTGGTGGCAAAGTTTCTGGCAAAGGCACTATCAAGGCTGGAAACTTGGATTTTGAGAATGTGTATTATGTGAAAGAGCTCAAGTACAATCTTTTCAGTGTGTCACAAATGTGTGACAAGAAGCACAGAGTTCTTTTCTTAGAAGATGAATGCTATGTCCTTTCCAAGGATTATAAGCTACCTGAAGGAAAAGATATATTGCTTAAAATTCCTAGAAAAGGCAATCTTTATAGCATTGACATGAAGAAAATTGTGGCTAATGAAAGTGATACTTGCTTAATTGCAAAAGCCACTTTGGATGAATCAATGCTATAGCACAGAAGACTTCGTCATGTTAACTTCAAGACCATCAACAAGATTGTGAAGGATGGCTTAGTCAGAGGTTTACCAGAAAAGAGATTTGATAATGATCAAACCTGTGTTGCATGTCTCAAAGGCAAGCAACATAGAGCTTCTTGCAAGACCAAGGCCTATAACTCTATTGCTCATCCTCTCTTTATGTTGCATATGGACTTGTTTGGTCCTACTTCTGTGAGCAGCATAAATTTGAAGAAGTATTGTCTTGTTGTAACTGATGACTTTAGTAGATTTACATGGGTTTTCTTCCTAAGAACCAAGGATGAAACAACTGGCATCCTTAAAACTTTCATTACTGAAGTTGAAAACCAAGTTGATAAGAAAATCAAGGTTATCAGGTGTGACAATGGGACAGAGTTCAAGAATAGAGTTATGGATGATTTCTGCATAGAGAAGGGTATTAAGAGAGAATTCAGTGTTGCCAGAACCCCTCAGCAAAATGGAGTTGCTGAAAGAAGGAACAGAACACTGATTGAAGCTGCTAGAACCATGTTAGCTGATTCCAAGTTACCAGTGACATTTTGGGCTGAAGCAGTAAACACTGCTTGTTATATTTAGAACAGGGTTTTGGTGGTGAAGACAAAGAACAAGACTCCATATGAGCTATTCAGAGGAAGACCTCCTATTTTGGATTTCATGAGACCATTTGGATATCATGTTACAATTCTAAATACCATTGATCATCTGGGAAAATTTGAAGAAAATTCAGATGAAGGTTTCTTTGTTGGATACTCAATGGCTAGTAAAGCATTCAGAGTATACAATTTAAGAACAAAGAAGATTGAAGAAAATTTGCATGTTGAGTTCCTTGAAAATAAACTTAACACTGCAGGTGTAGGTCCAGAATGGCTATTTGATCTTGATTCTTTATCAAATACTATGAACTATATACCTGTTACCTCAGGTATTAGTGAAAACAACTTTGAAGATTCAGAAGAATTTATTGATGAAGATGAACCTAGCCAAAATTCTGAAGATAATCAAGATCAAATTGTTATGCCACTTTGGGACTTTGTTGAAAATGATCATGCTTTTAATCAGGAAGGTCCACAACCTTCAACAGATATTGGAAAAGAAGGTGATGCAGAAGTTTTGAATTTGGATGATCTGTACAAAGACATTCCTGAAGGCAGTGGTAATCCTATTTCCACTGTTACACCAAATGTTTCCACTGGTGCACCAAATGTGGAACATACTACTCAGGAAACACCTTGTGATGATGTTGAAATCACTAACATGCCTTCAACATATGATATACCTAACACATCACAATCCACAATTCACAAAGTGCATCTACTTAAAAATGTGATTGGAGATCTACAATCAGGTGTGAAGACTAGAAAGCAATCCAAGATGAATGATGTTCATGGGTTTATCAGTGAAATTTATGAGTCCAAGAAGCACACAGATAAGAATGAGTGCTTGTTTTTCTGTTTTCTATCATAAGTGGAGCCTAAAAATGTTTATAAAGCCTTAGAAGAATCAAGCTGGGTAGAAGCAATGCAAGAGGAATTGCTGCAATTCAAGCTTCAAAAGGTTTGGGTTCTTTGTGATTTTCTTGATGGAATGAAGGTTATTGGTACAAAGTGGGTCTTCAGAAACAAGAAAGATGAAAGAGGCATTGTTATCAGGAACAAAGCAAGGCTAGTTGCTCAAGGGTATACTCAGGAGGAGGGTATTGATTATGAAGAAGTTTTTACCCCTGTTGCAAGAATTGAGGCTATTAGATTGTTTTTAGCCAATGCATCTTTTATGGGCTTTACTGTCTATCAAATGGATGTCAAGAGTGCATTTCTATATGGAACAATTGATGAGGAGGTTTATGTTTCTCAACCACCAGGCTTTGAAGATCCTAAACATCCCAATAAAGTTTATAAAGTGGTCAAGGCTCTTTATGGCTTACATCAAGCTCCAAGGAAGTGGTATGAAACCTTAGCTGCTTATTTAATGAAAAATAGGTTTCATAGAGGGAAAATAGATCAAACTTTGTTCATCAAGAAAGACAAAGGTGATATTCTACTAGTACAAGTGTATGTTGATGATATCATTTTTGGTTCTACTAGACAAGAGATGTGCAAAGAATTTGAGAAGTTGATGCAAGATGAGTTTCAGATGAGTTCTATGGGAGAACTTACTTTCTTTTTGGGACTTCAAGTGCAACAAAGTAAAGATGGCATCTTTATCAGTCAAGACAAATATATGCCTGAGATATTAAGAAAGTTCAATTATACTGATGCAAAGTCTTCAAATACCCCTCCTGATAAGACTACTCATTTACTCTTGAAGAATGCTAGTGGAGCAGAAGTGGATGTGCACACTTATAGATCAATGATTGGTTTTTTGATGTATCTTACTTCATCAAGACCAGACATTATGTTTGCTGTGTGTGCTTGTGCAAGGTTTCAAGTCAATCCTAAGACATCACACTTGACTGCTGTGGAGAAGATTTTTAAATATTTGAAGACCTATCCTAATTTAGGATTATGGTAGCCAAGAGAGTCTCCTATGGATTTAGTCACATATTCAGATAGTGATTATGCTGGTGCAAGTTTGGATAGAAGGTCAACCACAGGAGGATGTCAATTTCTTGTATGTAGATTGGTGTCATGGCAATGCAAGAAACAAACAATGGTGGCTACTTCAATAACTGAAACAAAGTATGTAGCTGCTGCAAGCTGTTGTGCTCAGGTCTTATGGCTTCAAAACCAATTGTTGGACTATGGGTATAATTTCATGAACAGCATTATATATATAGACAATAGCAGTACCATATGCATTATTAAAAATCCTGTGCAACACACTAAAACTAAACACATAGAAATTAGACATCATTTTATAAGAGATTGATTTGAGAAAAAGCTTATTCAAGTTGTCAAAATTCATACTGATGACAACTATGTTGATTTATTAACAAAAGGACTTGATGTGGGAAGGTTTCAGTACTTGGTTGCAGGTATTGGAATGCTTAATCCATAAATCTTTGATGTCTAATGATCTTTAGTGTTGTAGGAAACCTTTTTGGTACTAAAATTGTTTGTATATGTTTGTATATGGTTTTCCACTAACTTTTATGCAGATGATAAAGACAATAGTGGATATAATTGCAAACAGTGGCAAGTTTTGCTCTCACAGTGGAAAAGGAAACAGAAGTGTAACTTTATTCAATATTCTTCATAAACAGAGTTACATTAAACATTAAAGAGAGCAACATCATCAAAACATCAAAAGGACAGATCCTAACACCCTATACCCTACACCAACTACTCCATTGGCTTCTTTCCTTTCCCCTGGTAGTCATGCTTTGCCTTCTGAGCACTCTTCCTCTTGTTATCAAAGGTTGATTGCTTCCTTGGGCAAGCAAGACCCAACACTTGTTTTGGAGGCTTTTGGAGTCTAGCAAGCTTCTTTGGAACATGCCATTTCATGTTTGCAATTTCAGAACCAAGAGCTTGTGTCTGTGCCCGTGGCAACTCCTTAGAGAGGGTGTATGTCTTATCATCATCATCAGAAGAACTAGTGTAAAATTCAAGTGATGGAGTAGGTGTTGAATTCTTTTTAGTTGGCTTCATATTTGTAGAGCTTGAAGCATAAGGTGGAAAGTAATTTGCCCATCCTGATTTCTCTGAGGATGACTCAGAAGCCATATCAGTTGCTTCTTCTGAAGATGAATCAGAAGAGATGTATATTATGTTTGGGGAGTTACTCATGATGATTAGGAATTTTGTGATGTTATTGAAAATATTTGGTGATGATTATTGGTGATCTGAGCCCCTTTTTATAGGCAAGGTCAAACCCATGGTATAATTAAGAGCATTAATAACTCTTACATGTTTTGGTAGATTTGGGTAGTAAATATGGCTATTATTTACTATATCAAGTTTGACTTTAAGAAGATTTGGATAGTAAAGGCTGGGTCAAAAAGTCAATTTGGTTACATAACCAAATTATGCTTGGAGTTATAAGGTGTGTAACTGAGACACACAACAAATGGTTATTGATTCACCATGTCTAATCAACTAGTCCAGAGCAAACGACTACTGGTAAAGACTTAACAAATCCGTTTATGGTTGATAGTTTACCAAAAACTATATGGTCATCAACTCACCATATTCCATGTGATGAAGAGTTGGCTAGTCCATAGCAAACGGCTCATGGTAAAGACATATCAAATCCGTTGATAGCTGGTAGTTTGCTAAAAACTATGGTAAAAGCAGTACTTTTCTTAAATATTTTTCCCACTGCTTTTATAATTTTTACCACTGCTAGTTCACAGTTACCACTGATAGTGTTATTTTTACCACTGTTAATCTAGCCGTTACAACTGTTGTGTCAGTAATAAATCTTTATTAGCCGTTGAGGGAAAACCGTTTTGTCCGTATTAATAGGGTAAATATTTTAGAATATTATCTTCTTTCTTTATTTAATTTATTCTTTTCTTGAGGATAAATTTTTACTAAAGATAATCTCTCTTGCGTGGTATTCTCAAACCCTAACAGTATAAATCTTTTCTCTCAATCGGCTTGTTATACATACAATTCGTACTCACACAATACTATTTTTCACAAACACAATGGTTACATTAAACTTTGTTGATGAGCACAACCAAGTGGCCTACTTGCAGAAGTCAAACGAGAAGAGTGGCCATGTTTTTCATCAGATTGTGTACTTTTTCAATACCACCCATGTTAGGTATGCTTTAAATTTAAATCCCACAATCTATGTCTCTCAAATCAAACAGTTCTGGAACTCTATGGAGTCCATAACCATTGAACAAGGAGACACACATGAATATGTGGAAACTCTTAGAGCCACAGTGGATGGGGTAACTATTGATGTTACTGAATCATCCTTGAGGAGAATTCTCCAATTGCATGATCTCAATGGTATCATCACATTACCTAATTCAGAAATTTTTGAACATCTCTCATCAATGGGGTATGATACATCTGAAAAAAAGGTTACTTTCAAAAAGGGATGTTTTTGCCCCCATTGGAGATGTCTAATTCACACTCTTTTACATTGTCTAAGTCCTAAGAAAACTCCATATGAACAATTCAGTTCAACTATGGCTTACCCTTTGGTTTGCTTAGCCACAGATAGGACTTTCATTTTTTCAAGATTTATTTTCAATAATATGAAAGGCAATGTAAAGAGTTCATATAAAATTTTGATGTATCCAAGGTTTGTGCACGCAGTGCTAACTGATTTTTCACTGCAAACCCACAAAAGAGTTTATAAAACCCCCTGTCTTAAGCCAAAAGTTTTCCAAAATATGAATAAGGCTTCAGAAGGATGGAATGGAGAGTTTAAACCACTTTTTCCTGAAATGCTTTCAAAGATTTCACAGGTATAGGGTGAAGATGCAACAATCCCAGTTGTATCCCAAGACACACCTACTATTGTTGTTCCACCTATTCAACATACCCCTGAAGTTACTCACACTTATGAGAGGAGGCAAAAACAGCCAACTCCTCCCATCTTAACATTGCCTGTTTCTGAAACTTTTGGTCTAGGAACAAGCAGTGGTGGTTCTAGGCTTCAATCTAGTCCAACTAGAGAAGAGCCTGAATCAATGCCTTATGATATACCTCTCCCAACAGGTAACACAATTGGAAGTGTTGAGGGCAGTGAGCAACCAAATGAATTGATGGAACTTTGTACCAAATTAGTCATACAGGTTCAAGCTCTGGAGAAAGATCTGGCACAGACAAAGCAACAACATGCCACAGAGCTTGTTAAATTGAAAGCAGAGATTCAGACTTTGCAGGAAGAAGTCAAGGGGTTAAAGAAGCAAAGATCTGCCAAACTTGTGTATTCATCCCCATCCTCACCATCAAATGATGCTGATTCAGAATACTTTAGTGAAGATTTGGGAAATTCTCCCAAACAGGATGATGTGCAACAAGTATTTAAAGATATTGATGATCAGGATGATGTGCAACAAGAGGAGGAAGAAGCAGTGGCTACTCATAAAATTTTTGAAGAGACAGTGGAAACTAATGATGAAGCAGTAGATACAATTAAAGGCACAGTGGATACTGCTGATGCAGAGTTTGCAAGAAAAAGGCAAGACAAAGGAAAAACCACTACTACACAAAAGGCCATAGACATCTCTTAATAAAGACTGGTTTTAAAAAAAACTAGTTTTTATAGTTAAAAAGTAGGGAGCATAGGAAGAATAAAAACTAGTTTTTACAAACAAACCGGTCTCTTTATTTTGAATCGTACTAAGACTGGTTCTGTTATATGAAACCGGTTTTTGAACAAAATCAAAGACACTGGTTGTTATTGAAGAGACTGGACATTAAGTTTTTCTATGATAGACATCGATTGCTTAGAGAAACACCGGTTGTTTACAATGCAATATGATTAATGCATTATAATTGACAAATATGTTTATCAATTTGATATTTTATAATATGTAGATATAAAATTTCTCTTATATAAGACGGTAGTTTCGTCAATAATTTGTCTCACTATACATAAAATAACAATATTCCTATATGTTAAGTTAGAGCACTGGGTGTGGTCACGAGAGACTCACGCCAATCCCAGTTGGCACGACGCCATGCCCAATCGACCATATTGGCCCCCCTAGGCGCCAAGGCGTGAGGGAGGGATTTGGCTTGCGCCAAAGGAAGGAAAATTGCATTTTTCAACCATTGCAACATGCAACGGTTACTATATTTTTTTCTAAAAAAATACACTTTATTTTTACACACGTTATATAAACCTCTTTTACCCAACCATTTTTACACAAAAACTAATTTTGCGCTTCAATTTCCAATTTCATTTCTTTATTATATCACAAAAATAGCTTATAGGCTTCAGCCACTATATATGATGCTCTTAAAATTGTTTTCAATATTTGGCATCTCCCTCTAAAATTTCAATTAGACGCCATTATTTGGCTCATCTCCTCCAAAATTTCAATTAGGCTCATCATTTGCCGTATATACATCTCCCTTCCAAAATAATTTTCAAAAATTTCAAATATTATATGGAGCCATCATATGGCGTGCCTAATTATTTTAGAAGATTTCAATTAGGCCCATCATTTGGCGTGCATATCCCTTCCAAAATTTTTAACTCCTCATTTTCTCCACTTTTCAATATTTGGCATCTCCCTCTAACCTTTGTAACCCTAATCTCAACAACAACAGCCGTCAATATTTTCTCAGCCGTCGGCTTTGGCCGGCGGTCCGAAGGGCCTCCTTCATCAGTTCAAGGTTTTAATGGGCAGGTTGGATCCGAAAATGTTTATTTTTAATGTTTATAAAGTTTGCCCAAACATGCACATTCCATCACTGATAACATTGTTATATGATTGTATATTGTAGTTACATGTATACAACAGACTTGACTATTTTAACAATTCAAGCGCCCCTTCTATTTTACTTTATATGAAATTTGTATTGCTATTTCTTTGACAATTTTGATAATGTTTAAGGTACATTACTAACGCATAAATTCTATTCTATGTAGAGTGAAGAAACTGTCTGAAGTTTAAGGTTATGAGATTGGAAATTCGAGACGGTTAATCTTTCAGGATTAATAAAATACTGATGAAAGTTTGTCGTTAATTTAGATTTTATTATAATTTCAAATTTTTATTGAACGGAGTCAATGACTACGAAAAAGTCGGTATACTCACAATGCATTGATTACGATGATAGATTTTTTTCATGCCACGAAGTTTTGCATTTACAAGTTTGATTTTTTTTTTAATAATTTTGCAGTTTGGATTTTAAGGAATTATTGGCACAGGTATGATTTCGTTACTCATCCCCACGAGTTTGATTTAACAATTGGTGGCAACATTTGTTGAATTGATATGAGTAGGATACTGAGCTAATCAACTCTTGAGTAACACAAAAAATGGTGAATTCGTAACGGCTGATTTAAACTTAATTTTATAAGGGCCAATTCGGGTTGAGAAACGGCAAGACAGCGGCATATAAAGGTTGTTGTTACACGAGCCATGACTGCTTATATTATTGATTTCTAAATTATTTGGTGTGACTTATGGAGTATACATTTATGTGATAATGTCAAGAGGGGATATGAAACCATTTTTTTGAGTATATTAAAGATAAACGAACTATGTCGTTTACAATACAACTTATTTTGTTCACTTATATGTAGATTCATTGATCTTGCAGTAGCTCGTTTAGACAGGTTCATAAGTGGGAGGTAGAAAATGATGCAAAAGGTATTAACAACTATCTAAGATGCCATTGGTAAGTTGTTGTTTTTTTTTTTTTTTAATTTACAAAAAAATATATGGTTTTCTGATCGTAACACTTAAGTCATTACTTATTTTTCTTGATATTTTTATTGACTTTGCATACAGGTTTGATACATTGATTCATTGACATTTGACAAGTTGGAGATAAATGTGGAACAAGCACATAAAAGTTATTTTGGCGTTCACGTCTCTAAAAAGTCATGAAAACGTGGTGACAAAATGTATATTGATAGTTTGTTACAGTGTAGATGCTATATGGACATACATGCTTGAATTTCAGCCTTGATTGTGTATTTGGATATGATTTATAACGTTTGAGAAGATGTTATTATTTGATTATAGTGTTTGATTGATGTTATTTATTGACTATTAAATTTCATGGTATTTAATTAGATCCCTATCAGAATTACATATCATTAAAGGAAAAAAAAAATGAAAAATTAGAAATATATTGGTACTGATTCAACTTTATAATAGAAACTGGTTCTTACTGATGGGAATTCTCATTTGTGATACTTGTTCAACTCTATAATCGAAACTGGTTCTTACAATAAAACTGGTCTCAATGCTTTAAAAGAGAGACCGGTTACATAACAGGATTCTATGTGTTTTAGTCAAAGAGATACCCCCTCACAGAGAGTGGTTCCAAAACCAGTTTCTATAAGCTGTTCTAACCGGTCTTTATGGAATTTTTTGTAGTAGTGAACTCAAGTCTTTGAAGAATTCACTGAGCAATCTAAAAAGGTTTCTAAAAGAGAACAAGCTCAAATAGATTATGATGCTGAGATTGCAAGAAAGATGATGAAGTTTCAAAGAAGAAAAGGCAAGATGAGTTTGACATTGCAAATTTTATGGAGGCTAAAAGGTTGGACAAGTTGAAAACCACTGCACCAATGGAAGCTAATCCAATTTCCACTGTTCCACCAACAATTCTAAAAGAGAAACCTCCAATGTTTACATATGTGCCTACTGAAGAAGAGATTGACTTCATGATTGCTCATGATCCAGTGATCAGGAAGAAGGCTGTTGAACTTATTGCAGATACAACTTTAACTGAAGAACAAAGATCTGCTCAATTGAATGACTTCATTCAAATAAAGAATCAACAGGCACTTGATGATATAATTGGCATGGTAAGAAAGGGTCAAAAGAAGCCAAGACAACCTACAAAGGCACAGATCATTGCTGAGATGAAGACCTATTGCTGTCATGTTGGCAATTGGAAGATGGCTCAATTCAAAGGGATGTCACATGATAAGATTGAAGGAATCTACTACAGAGTTAAAAGACAAGATAGTAATTTCATTCCTATGGATTTGGAAGCAGAAGAAAGAAAGTCCAAAAGATCAGGTGTAAGTCTTGAATCCAAAGATGCTAAGAAATCAAAGACTCAGAAGTCATCTCATGCAAAGGAAGGTGATGACAAGTTAACTGAGGAACAAGTCACTAATATGGTCTTTATTGAAACCGATGTGCTAAATGTAGAACCTTTACAATCAAAATATCCAGTGGTTGGTTGGGAAATTTATTCTGATGACTTTGGAGTTGCATGGAAGATTATCAGAACTGGTGGAATCACAAGCATTTGCAGAGATTTTGAAGATGTTGTTAGATCTTGTGATAGAGAAGACATGGATACTTTATGGAGGATAGTCGAAGATCAGTTCAAGAAAGATGAGCTTGTTGATGTTAAAGCTAAGGAGTTGTGGGTTCGTTTCAGAAGATTATATGAGCCTGATCCTAGTGACAGATATTGGAAATTTGAAGCACATGGTCTCAATACTTTGTGGAAATTCTATGATTCAAGTGTTGTACATCATGTTTCTACACAAGCTGGTGTTGATGTGTTTATCTTGGCTGAAAAGGAATATCCATTGAGAGCAAGTGTTCTTACTGTAATGATATCTGTAAAGCTCAGATGTTGGGAAAGAAATGAAATCATAGATGATCTGCTACAAAGGATATATGATCAAAGTGTAAGAGCTGATAAGGAGTTAAGAAAGAGAAAATGAAGTGTTTGGAAGAATTCCCATATCCTCACAGATGCTGTTTGATTGAAGAAACATATGGATTTGCATAGAAATCATAAGTTTAGGGGAGGATTGTTGGGAATTACACTAATAGTTACCACTGATAAGCATGGAGATTACAACTGCTGAATAATGCACTAGCAGTGGAAACTCATTACCACTGCTAGTACATATTATACTGCTGTCAGGATAATTGTTAGGAATCGTGTATAGATAAATATAGAATAGATTTTGTGTATATCATATTCTATTAGACTTATATTTATCTTGTAGAAGAGGACTCCTTGTGCTATAAAAGGAGGTCCTAGGTTAAGGTTAGATATACGTATCAATTCATAGAGCTTCAAGTTGTAAAACCTAGTGATATTCAAGATCACTCGTATTATTATCATTAATAATATTGGAGCTAATAGTTTGTTTAAGTATTATGTGTTCATACAACTTTGTTCATTCATATACAACTCACAATCAAACTTACATACAAACCTTCTAAGTATTAATAAGTAGATTCCGCATACTTATTGGTATTATTCAAAGTATCATTATAACACAAGTTGTGTGTTTAGATCCATCACTCTTTGTCTAATGTTACTTATTTTTAAGATCATAAATTTTTGGGTAAATTGCAAAAATGGTCACTAACGTATCACGAAATTGCAAAAATGGGACCGAGTCATAAAGGCATGCAAATTTACCACTAACATTCCGTAAAAATGCAAAATAGCCACCGAGAGTGTTTTTCCGTTACTTTCCTTGTTATGTGTCAAGTCATTGAGGGTAGTATTGTCATTTCATGGTTTCCCGGGTACTAAGTATACGTGTAATTACACTGTAGATTGAAAGACTAAATTTGCAATCGAAAGTTTCACTTTTTACACACTTTCCAGTAATAAAATATGACCGTTTCATCACATTCTTTTACAGTTTCCAACATCCGGTAAAAATATGGTCTTGATTTGTGACTGTGGGAAACAAGCAACAATCAAAACAAGCTGGACAAACAGGAACCCAGGACGACGATTCTACTGTTGTCCTTCATGTGGGTTTATTGGATGGACGGATCCTCCAATGTGTTGCCGAGTAGTCGTTGTGATTCCTGGCCTGTTGAGGGCGAGGAATGAGCTTCAAGAAGAGTTGGAGGAGCAGTTGAGGTTGATGAGGGAGAAGGATCAGCAGTTGAAGAGGCTCAAGAAGTTGTTGCTTTTAAGTTGGATCTTTTTTTCATTGTCTTTAAGTTGGTTTAGGTTGGTATGTAGGTGTATTGATATCTTTCTGGGTTGGATCATCACAGGGTTTAAGGTCATCCCTGGTTTGTATTGAACGTATCATGTTAATAAAAAGTGTTTGATTTTGGCATTATAGTGGGATCATCGTAGTTGCTTGTTGTTATTATAATAAGACCAATGTAGTCAATAATGTTCATTTTACTTGCAGAATCACTATACAACAAACTTGGTTTCTGGTTCCTTATCAACTTTGACTTACTAAAGTCAAAACAAAGTCTTAGAATTGTGCAGAGCATTATGCAGTAACTGATGATTGAAACCCAAATGAAAACAAATACCATTCCTAATTATATGATGATGTCAAACCACAAAGTCTTAGAATTGTGCAGAGCATTATGCAGCAAATGATGATTGTAAACCCAAATGAAAACAAATACCATTCCTAATTAATCAAAGTCTAAAAACAAACCAAGTACAAATTATTGTCTAGAAGACAGAAACTCCGTTACATAATCCATACACTCATTATGTTAAAACACACAAACAAATAACCAAATAAGTTTATTGCACCATCACAATGGTGGTGACTCACTTGGAAACCTTGCTTTTTCTCTTCACCCTCTTCTTGCTTTGACCTCCACCATTCCTTGTTGATTGTGATACCTCACTTGCTTGTGTTCCAAATGGCTGACTTGGCCCTGCTGCTACCTCACTTGCTTGTGTTCCAACTGGCTGGCTTGGCCCTTCTCTCCCCTCTGTTACAGAAGATCCCACTGGCTAAGTAGTTCTTTCTAGCACCTCATTTGGTACTCCTTCCTTTCTTGTTCTCTTTTGGTTGTCTCTTCGACCAGTACAAGCCCTCTTATTGTGACCCTGCCCACCACATGCACCACATTTGACTGTCTTGCCCCTCTTTAACAGCTTCCCATTTTTCACCATTGATTTTTTCATAATCTGTTCAGCAATCTCATCCTTTGACACTCGTCTCTTCTTTCGTGGTCTTCCAATTGGAACATGGTGGTGAGGTGGCTTTAAGTTGCTAGGAATATTGCATTTGGGCCAAAAGCCTGGACCTGTAATCCCTTCAATCTTGTACTGATACATCTCCTTCCATGTGGTTAACCAATAACATTGGGACGCATAATCCTCTGGGATCGCAACCTGGTTGTCAATTGACCCCTTGTTGTGTTTAGCCATGTCGTTGATAGCCGCAACAGCATGCTTACATGGAATACCAGTGAGTTCCCATCTCCTACATGTGCATTCCCTTTTTGGCATATTCACAACACATTGGTCACCCCAAACACCCTTACACTGGTATGTATCCCCCCCCCATAAAACATTATAATCATTTGCTTCATACTTGATATCTTCTAAAATTTTATAAGGGACCTTCACATCTGTCTATTACATACTGCACAATAACAATTCTCTTCGTAAGATACTCCCTGATGTAATCCAAACAACCAATGATTGGTTGATCTCTGCCGGCCACTAACTTGCTATTGAACGATTCACATAAGTTGTTAAGAAGGATGTCACATTTAGCTCCCCCTGTATATAATATATCAATATCAACATCATTTTTAATCTTATTAATATTACAGATGAAAGGCATAATATGCGTATGTTGTACCTGAAAAATGTGACCTTGACCATGATGATGCTGGTATCTTCTTTAACCAGTCATAAGCTTTAGAGTCCGTTGATTTGAGCTCTTTCATTCCTCGATTAAACTTAAGGACTGTTGATGCTCTAGCACACCTCCATAGAAGTTCCTTGATATTCTCTCCATTGAATAACTGTTTCATGTTGTCATATATGTGTCGCACACAGAATCGGTGTTCAGCAGCAAGAAACATTTCTGCAATGGCTGGTAATATCCCCTGTCGAATTGTACAAAAACTAATATATGAATGAGAATTGAACTGGGTTGCAAATAAATTAATTGAATCTACACCATGTTTGTACCTTTTGTCTGTCTGAGATAAAGGTGTAGTTTGAATTGGGATGTAAATCAAGATCATCTCCAAGATTGCTAAGGAACCATAACCATGAACTCTTGGACTCAGCTTCAACTACTGCGTAGGCAAGTGGATAGAGGTCGTTATTGCTATCGACACCAACAACAGTTAAGACTTGACCACTATATTGTCCTTTGATAAAAGCCCCATCCAAACCTAGTATTTCCCTTCTTCCTGCTTTGTAAACTTTTTTCAAGGCACCCAGACAAACATAAATCCGTCTGCAGCATCACTTGAATCAGGGTTTGCTTCAACTTGAATCTTCACGGTTGTATCCTTGTTTTTATTTTTCAATTCCAAAGCGTAATCCCTAAGACTGGCATACTATTCTTCATGGTCACCCGCAATTCATTTCATTGCAAAATCCCTTGCTCTGGACATCTTTGTCATAGGGACATCGATCTGCAAGTTTGTACTTATTTCCATTGCTATTGCAGATGTTGGGATTTTGCGGTCCCTAAGAAGAATTTTAGCAACCTCGGATGAAAGGAATCGTGCGGTCAACAATTTAATTTTTCTTGTTTGGAGGCATTTATGTTCATCTTTTAATGTTTTCACACTCCAACTATGTTCATCACCCACTTTTGACACATGTAGGGACCATGGGCACATGGGCTTGGCCTTATTTTTGTTGGTTTTGGAACTGGCAAACTTGCCCTTTGACTGTGAACAAGAACCCGATGTTTGACAACTTCCAGTTTCATTTCTTCCATAACCCACAACAATCCCTTTACAAATCGCTCTAACCCTTTCTTTGTATCACTTTTCAATCCTGATATCTCTTCGAGACTCCAACGCATACATTCTCAGCTTTTGTTTGATATCCTTGGGTCTCGAAAATGTTTCTGATGCAAAAAAATCTCCCTTCTTTACATTCAACCTACCCTCGTACTCCCTCCTGATTTCTTTCAACCTTTTCTTGCGTAGGTTGACTAATCTGTTACAGTTGCCTTCTTCATCACTATGAAACTCATCAAAATTATAGCCAGCATCATGATCCTTATCATCTTCCATACACTGATCAGCTAATTTTGATAAATTCTCAAAGTGGGAATCAATATCAAACTTAAACCCACACATGTCCACTGGTGGCTCACTAGGGGATCCCACGTCATCCTTTTCAAAATCAGACACATCCACAACATCTTCTTCCTCATTATCCTGTTGTGTGGAGGTGCCCACATCATACCTTGGAACAACCTCATCAAAATCAACATTGTTAATTGATCGGCCTCAAATGGTCAACCAAAGTCAACCACGGATGTGGTCAAATAGGTCAAACAACTCGGGCCAATTCTCCGTGGAGTACAGTGTTTCCATGGGTCGTTATGTCCCGACGAGGCGTGCAATTGTAAAAAGACGAATTTGTGATCGGGTGATTTTCAACGGGAAAAGGAGTATTAGTGATTGAACTAAGGAAATGTAAAGGAAATGATTCAAATGAACAATATTAACAACTACGTAAAACCAAGTTACCTAGAAACGTTTACAAACTGAAAACGTAAGTTTAAACTAAAAACAAACGCTAACGTACAAAATAAAACGTGAAACGAGAGCACTAAAAATCCAACGGATGTGAAAATTATATTTTTAGAATCCAAATGATTAAAAACTAATTATTAACTATTTAAACTAATTTAAATTATTAAAAATACTTAATGAACAGTAAAAATTACAAAATTTATCTTAAAAATACTTAGTGATGACAGGAACCCAGGAAAATTATAAAAGTGGTGGAAAGCTTATTTATAAGCTGTAAAATAAGCTAATAAGTAAAAGGGACTTAACAACTCTATAAATAAAATAAAGGAAAAAGAAAACACTAAGTAATGGATAGCCCAGATGGTGGAAGTTCCAGGTTTGGTTTTGTCACTTGGAACTAGGAGGTCCCATGTTCGAATCCCACATGGTGCAAATTTTACAAACTATTTTTCTTTTTGGATTTTCTGCTACAAATCTATTAGTCTACTTAAAATAACTAATTTTTGAGAAAACAACCTTTTTATAAAAGCCAAATAAGCCCTGAATGAGCTTATTTGCTCAACAGTTTACAAAATAAGATAAAGTTGAGATTTTTGGATTGAAATGCTACTCAATAAGCTACAAACTGGAACTTAAGTGAAAATAAGCTAGAAGTAAATGACAGAGACTTAAAATGAGCTAAAACAAAAGAAAATTCCCACTGAATAAGTTGTTAAGTACAAATAAGCAATTCCAAAACCTTAACAACCAAACAGGCCTATCAGTGGTGATTTGCAGGCCTCAGTGGGACCCACAAATGAACTTGGAGGCCTGAAGTGAGGGCTGATCCAATAAGCTAACCTGATGAACTTTTTAATAAGCCAAAAATCATGGAGTGGGGTCTACTACAGAGCTTGGAATGAGCTTGTGAATTATGAGCTTGTGCAACACACTCCCCTGGTGCAGGGGAGATTACCACTCAACAGGCCAAAATAAGCCTAGATTTAAGCACTAATAAAAATAAACAAAAATAAGCATTAAAAAGCTGAGCTTCCAAATTTTAAGAATCCACAAAGTTCAAAAGCTAACTCCTAATATTGAGATCATGAAAAATCCCAACAAAAAGTGATTTCTGCCAAGGTATGCAATTTTGACTTTTAATGATTTGAACCAATTTTGACTTTGGTGAATTTCTAATGATTCCTAATGACCTAGAATGTAATAATAAGCTGAGATGCAACTAATTTAAGCAATTTTAACAACTAATGTAGCCATCTATAAGATTAAGCAACTCAAAATACCAAAAGTGAATGCAAAGATGAAATTTAAAGTTGATTTTGACTTTCACTCAAAGGAATACTGGTTTTATTGACTTAGATGACTTAATTGGACCTAGTGCAACATGTTTAAACATAATTCAACAACAACAACACCCCGGAACATAGAGATATCCCTTGAACCAAACACTACTTATTCTTGAATGATTTGTGAATTTTCAAGCACAACACTGATTTAAACCATTAATCCAGTTCCAAGGGTATTAATATGATATTATGTGAATATTTAAGCATAAATCAACAACAACAACACCCGGAACATAGAGATATCCCTTGAACCAAACACTACTTATTCTTGACTGATTTGTGATTTTTTAAGCACAACACTGATTTAAACCATTAATGTGGAAGGATTGTTCAAACACTTGGGATGTTAGTCTTAATAATGTGTTTGGGATATTTATGAATGAATGTGATTTAGTACGCGGAATTTACTAGAGCACACTAAAGGAACAAAGGTGGTGAATAAGTAAACGTGAATGATTTATAATGATGAACACAACTTAAATAACACAAAACGATTCAATATTATTTATAAGATAATACGGGTGATCTAAGCTATCACCAGGATTACAAATGTAACCTTGAATCTTTGGTACGTTAAAGATAAGGGATTTGATGTGTTAGTTCTAGATGAAGTTTTTCATGCAAAAGATATTATGGAAGAGATATCTAAGAAGGTGACTAAGGGTTTCCTTTTATAGGATAAGGAACCCTTTTACAAGTTGTCAAGTTGCTTAAATATAAAAAGATTATTAAACTAATTCTATCCTAATATTACATATTCCAATGTAAAACACTCCATATTATCTACTGAGAAGTATAGACCTCTGTACTACTTTTACTTAACGTGTATCTTTGTACAAAGACTAAGAATACAACTAAATATCTAGAAACAAAATATCTAATAACCTAACAGTTAAACTGGCAGGACCTTCATAAACTAGCAGTACCTTCTCACCCAGAAGGTACTGTTAGTGTATCTTCAACTTCATCAAAACAAACTAGCAGGCCTAACTCATCATCTGGCAGACTCTTTGGCAGGCTCTTTGACTTGAACATTTTATTCCCAACAATCCTCCCCTAAACTTGTTATTCCCTATTAAAATAACTAAGTTTCTTGTGAATAAAATTCATACCTTGAGGATCTGAGGGAACTCTTCCAAAAACCTTATTATCTATTTTTCCTTAGGCTTTCATACTGATCAAGTATGCTTTCCTTCAATCTTTTGACTGCATCAGTTTCTTCTTCACACAATAGTTTATTGGAGATCAAGACTGATAATACTTCATAGCTTAAAGGGTACTCCTTCTCACCTAGCATAAAAAGTTCTATTCCACTCTGAGTGGAAAGATGATGAATATGGCTCATGCTGAAGTATTCCCAAGAAACAGATAAGTCATGGTGAGGGAATTTCCAATGTGTATCAGTAGGATTTGGATCATACAATCTACTGAATTCTACCCATAGCTCTTGCTCCTTAACATCAGGTTTATACTTTGTATTCAGCTTCTCTTGAACTAAGATCCACAATTCATCTAGATCCATTCTGGTACATGCTCTAAGTAGATTTTCAAAGTTCTTGAATATTTCAATCTTATCACCCACTCTTGTTATCTTCCATGCTTTACCAAATCTGTCATGGTGGATTTCCCAATCTATGATTGGATGTCTTGCCTGTAAGGGTTCAGCAAAGACAACTTGTGGAATAGGAGGCAAGTCTGCTTTCTCTGTCTGAGCTGCTTGATCCTTCTGATCAGCCTTTCTTCTTTTGGAGGGTCTTTCTTGTGAATCCATTTGGAATTTGGTTTTGTTTCTTCTGTAAGCTTCTAAGTATAGAAGCTTCAATTCATCAAATGATTTCTTTTTGAGTTGATGATCCTTCCAATTCATTTCTCTTTTCAGGTATAGCTTGAAGAAATGCTTCTGATCTGTCTCAGAATGAGGCATTTTGAATCCTTTCTTCTTATTCTTCTGAATCTGCTGATAGACATCATCCAATGCCTCTTAATTGTATTTCTTAGTGATGAAATCATTGAGCTTGATTGTCATTTCATCTGAGCTAAGAGACTCATCACACATAATAGTATAAGCTTCACCCCTTACAATTGGATCAATGGAAATGATATACTGTAGCTGAGCATCAAATTTTTCTTGTAAAATTCTTGTTTCTTCTTCAGCATTCATAACCTCTTCTTCATGAAGCTGTTTGGACAAATTATCATCTACAGCCATCTGTACTTGTTCTTTCTTCTTCAACTTTTTAGGCTCTGTATCATCTTCAACCACAATTTTCTTGCCCTTGTCTTTTGGTGTTGTTTCTAGACTTGGAGCAGTAGATTGTTCATCAGAAACAAACAACCTCCCCTGAGGCTGTGATCCCCCTTTTCTTTTGTAGACATTTTGAGCAGAACCTTTAATATCCATAGCAAATAGCCTCTGAATTCCAGCAGGCTCTTGCTCTGCTTCAGCAGTCTCTTTTGTTCTAACAGGCTCTTTTTCTGCACTAGCAGGCTCTTCATCAAACACATTAGTTCCTTCATCATATTGAAACTTATTCTCTTCTTCATTCTCAGAACTACCCATCCTCCCCTTTTTGGAAGAGAGACCCAAACCTTCTTCTCCTGAATTTGAAGAACTAGAAACAACCAACTTAGTAGATCTTTTACCCTCCAACAACTTCACCTTCAACTCCAATTTCTTAACTCTCTTAACTAGCTTGGTGTTAATCTCTGTAAAGTGTTTGTTTTGACTTTCAAGAGTAGTTTGCAAGAGCTTCACTTGCTCCTGTAGTTCCTTTACAGTCTGAGCATCTAAACTTGGATGTTTAGGAGAGTGAGGTGGTGAGTTATGATGTGATGTTGCAGATGGTGTTGGTGTTGGTTGATGAGATGGTGTTGGTGTTGGTTGATGAGATGGTGTTGGTGGTGAGGCTGATGGTACTGGATGATCAAATGATGTGGATGGTTCTGCAGAATGTTGTGGTAACATCCCCTCAAAAAGTGGTACTTCTTCTCCTTGAAAACCAATTTTCATATTTGAAAACACCTTGTGGGTAAGTTTGGGAGTTTCAAGAGGTGTGTTTGGAGGAAGTAACATATGTTTGGATTTGTTGATGATGCATTGAATAAACCTGGGGTACATCAAAAACTTTGTTTCACTATCCACATTTTTAACCAATCCTTCAAAAATATATTTTGAAAAGTTGAATTTTCTGTTTGTTGCCAAGCAAATGAGAGCTGCAGCCATGTTACCACTAAACTGCTCCCATGAGGTTTTCTTTTGGCTTAAACAGTGAAGGATGGTATGGATCAAAAATCTCCATTGAGGTGTAAAATGCTTCTTCTGAAAAGTGAGTTTAGTAGAAGTCACATTATACCTCATTTTTGTCAAATTTTCAAAGATTTCAGTATCAGGCAATTGACTAATACCACCTGAATCATTCAAATGAAGATGTCTTCGAATGGATGATTCGGTAAAAGTCAGGATTTTGCCATCCACTTTGGCCCTTAACTCTTGAATCCCATTCCTAAGATTTTTAACTCTAGCAGTTTGCCAAAATTGTAAAATATGAGATTCATAAATAGTGGGATTCAAAAGTAAAGCAAACCTGATGTAAGAATTGTTTAGAAAGTCTACTATTGGATGAAAAGAATCATTTGCCTCAGACTTTTCCAAAAATGCTAACTGGTTGTGACGTTTGACAAAACTTGGATCAACCATGGTGAAATTTGATTTGGATGGTGGGATTTGATTGTGGTACTGGTAGAGGATGAAAGGTGAGTGTTGATTGTGATAAGGATTGATTAAAGATAGTATGAGAGAGTTACTTTTGACCGACTATGAAAATATAGTTAAATAATTGAAGAGGCGGTCAAATAAAATATAATAACCATACCCTTGTATTTTCAGAAACACCCTTCAAACATAACGGTTATATTTTTAACTGACAGACTCAACGGTTATGTAGCAGTACCATTTTACTCTACCAGTACTAAAATTTGAACTGCCAGTACTAAAAATTTGAAATATAACTTGGTAGTCTCTTTGAAATTTTAGTAAAAATCCCTTATAGTTTTTAGCAAACTATCAGCTATCAATGGATTTGGCTTGTCTTTACCAAGAGCCATTTGCTTTGGACTAGTTAACTATTTACTGTGAAGTATGGTTAGTTAAATACCATATAGTTTTTGGTAAACTATCAACCATCAATGGATTTGGGAAGTCTTTACCAATAGCCGTTTGCTTTTGGACTAGCTAGCTCTTAAGTTTGTAAAACTTGGTGAACTGATTACCATTTCCTCATCATGATTTTTGTTATCACTTTTGAGTAACCTAAAATTGTTAGATGTAGACCAAAAGAACAGAGTGCAGAGCACTTGTTTTATAGCATTGTCAACATATTTTAAGCATCAAGATGAACAAAAATAGAACAAACTTTATACTGGCAGAACCATTATGAACTGACAGTACCTTATGACTAACTAGAAGTACCATGTTAAAATCTAGTTTGTATGTACAGAACCACATATTTTTCAAAGATTTATCATACCAATACCTGCTACCAGGTATTTAAATCTACCTAAATCAAAAGCTTTGGTGAGAAGGTCTGCAAATTTCTTTTCAGAATCAATTTTGACAACTTGTATTAACCTTTTCTCATTGCAATCTCTTATGAAATGGTGTCTGATTTCAATGTGTTTTGTTTTTGAATGTTGAACTGGATTTTTAATGATACAAATAGTACTGCTATTGTCAATGTAAATAATGGTGTTAAGAAAATTGTACCCATAGTCAAGCAATTGATTTTGGATCCAAAGAACTTGGCCACAACAACTTGCACTTGCAACATATTCTGGTTCAGTTGTAGAATTGGCCACCATTGTTTGCTTCTTGCATTGCCATGATATGAGTCTGCAGCCAAGAAATTGACATCCACCAGTTGTGGATTTTCTGTCTAAGGTTGCACCAGCATAGTCACTATCTGAATAAGCTACCAATTCAAAAGATGATTCCCTTGGATACCATAGACCCAACCTAGGTTGACCCTTGAGGTATCTAAAGATCCTTTTGACTGCTGTAAGATGAGAAACTTTTAGATTTACTTGAAACCTTGCACATACACACACTGGGAACACGATATCTGGTCTTGATGATGTAAGGTACATCAAGGACCCAATCATTGATCTGTAATTGTGCACATCAACATCTTCACCCTCAGCATCTTTGAGTAACCCCTTCTCTGAATCCATTGGTGTACTTGCAACCTTTGAATCTGCAAACCCAAATTTCCTTAGGATCTCTGCTACATACTTATCTTGACTGATAAATATGCCTTCATTTGATTGTTTCACTTGGAGACCCAAAAAGAAAGTAAGTTCCCCCATGAAACTCATTTCACACTTATTATGCATAAGTTTTTCAAACTCCACACACAACTCCTGGTTTGTGGATCCAAAGATAATGTCATCAACATAAATCTGCACCAGCAAGATGTCTTTCTTGGTTCTTTTGATGAACAAAGTTGGATCAATCTTGCCTCTTTGAAATCCATTTTCCATTAAATAGAAAGCCAATGTTTCATACCATGCTCTAGGAGCTTGGTGTAGACCATAAAGAGCCTTGGTAACCTTGTACACCTTGTCTGGATGTTCTGCATCAATGAAGCCTGGAGGTTGAGAAACATACACTTCTTCTTCAATAGTACCATATAAAAAGGCACTTTTGACATCCATTTGGTAAACAGTGAAGCCTATGAAAGAAGCATAGGCCAAGAATAGCCTAATTGCTTCAATTCTTGCAACAGGAGCAAAAACTTCTTCATAATCCACTCCTTCTTCTTGAGTATACCCTTGGGCCACCAATCTTGCTTTGTTTTTTTTATCACTATTCCCCTTTCATCTTTCTTATTCCTGAATACCCATTTGGTTCCAATTGCCCTGTAACCTTTGGACAAATCAACCAGTATCCAAACCTTTTGAAGTTTGAATTGAAGTAGCTCTTCTTGCATTGCTTCAACCCAACTTGAATCAACTAAGGCCTTTGTAATGTTTTTGGGTTCAACTTGTGAGAGAAAGCATGAAAACAGGCATATGTTGGCAATTTCATGGTTCTTTTCTTCATAGACAGCTAAGACAAACCCTTCTTGATCTGAAGATAAGACTTGAATTCTTGTTTTAACACCAGAATCAATGCTGCCAATCACATTATCAATGGAGTGATCTTTGAGAATTCTTGTGTTGTGTGTTGTAGGAACATCATAGGTAAGTGGAAGATTTCCAATCCCCACTTCTTCTGATAAGGAATCATCTGATAGAACATTTTGTGGTTCAGCAGGACCAACTTGTGAACTGGCAGTATTACTAGCAGTACCATTTGGTCTAGCAGTACCAATATCAGCAGTACTTTCTTGATTCCCTTGATCTTCAGTTCCATGATCATCTTCAATACCTTCATTTGTTTCATTTGTTTTATTTGAAGGCCCTCCATGACTTGAAGATAAATCCAATCCTTTCCAAATTGGCATCAAGATGTAATCTTGATCATCAGTTGTTTCAACATTGTCTTCAAAACCTGCATTATCATTAGTATTTGTACCTGTGACAGACACATAATTCATAGATTCTGAAAGCTTATCAATATCAAAACACCAATCTGGTCCAATGCCTGCAACATTAGGTAGTTTTTCTTGAAACTCTATGTGCAAATTTTCTTCCACTAGCCTAGTGCAACTATTATACACCCTATAGGCCTTACTTTGCAAAGAATACCCTATCATGTATCCTTCATCAGCTTTTCCTTCAAATTTTCCTAGATGATCTTTGGTATTGAGAATAGTGACATGACATCCAAAAGGTCTCATAAAACTTAGAGATGGTGTTCTACCAAACAAAAGTTCATAAGGAGTCTTTCTATGAGGTTTAATCACAAGAACCCTGTTCTGCACATAACAAGCAGTGCTTACAGCTTCAGCCCAAAATGAAATAGGCAACTTAGAGTCTACTAACATTGTTCTAGCAGCCTCTATAAGAGTTCTATTTTTCCTTTCTGCTACTCCATTTTGCTATGGGGTTCTAGCTACACTATATTCTCTTTTTATTCCTTTTTCTTTGCAAAATTCATCCATAACTCTATTCTTGAATTTTGTCCCATTGTCACATCTAATTACTTTTACTTTCTTATCAATTTGGTTTTCTATCCCTGTAATATAGGACTTAAGGATCTCACTAGTTTCATCCTTAGTTCTCAAAAAGAAAACCCAAGAAAATCTGCTGTAATCATCAGTAACAACAAGACAATATTTTTTACCATTCAAGCTATTCACAGATGTAGGACCAAAGAGGTCCATATGAAGCATGTATAAAGCTTGAGTAATAGAGTTATGGGTCTTGGGCTTTCAAGAAGCTCTATGTTGTTTGCCTTTTAGACAATCAACACAGGTTTGGTCATTTTGAAAAATCTTTTTAGGTAAACCTCTAACCAAATCATATTTTGCAATTGTATTGATTGTTTTAAAGTTTACATGACCAAGCCTTCTATGCCAAAGCATAGATTCATCCAATGAGGCTTTTGCTACTAGACAGGTTAAACTCTCTTTAGGGACAATGTTCTTTAAATCAACAATGTACATATTATTCCTTCTTGGGATTTTAAGAAGAATCTGACTTTCATCAGGAATTTTAAAATCAGGAGAAAGAACAATGCATTCAGTGTCAGTAAAAAGAACATTGTTCTTTGTGTCACACATTTGTGAGACACTCAGGAGATTAAACTGAAGTTCTTTCACAAAGTACACATTTTCAAAATCTAATTTACTGGTTTTAATTGTACCTTTACAAGTAATCTTTCCTTTGATTCCTCCCCCAAAGGTAACATATCCTCCATCAAATGATTTGAAGTTTGTGAGGTAAGACATGTTGCATGTCATGTGCCTTGAACATCCACTATCTACATATCCTTGATCAGCCATATCATTTGAATGTTCCTGCACATGTATACACATATTAGTTTCCTTGGGGTACCCAAGCCATGACTGACTTGGGTTTGCCTCTTGCATCAATGTAGTCAAACCTTTTTAGGATTGTTGATGCACCTTTTGATTGGAGTGGTCTCCAAATCCAACATGCTGAGGACTTAACAGCATTTTCATTTTTAACACATTTTGTGGTTTTTGGTCTGACAGTACCAAATTTAACAGTACCATGTGGTCTAGCAGGACCATTTGGTCTAGCAGGACCTTTTGGTTTTGGTCTCCAGTCTTGTGTTTTAACCACATCTTTCCTATCAATGAGACTTTTCACAACTCTTGGTGTATGTTTGAAAGTATTACTTGCACCCTTAGTAGTGAATTTTGGGTAAACAGGCTCATTTGGTCTAACTTTATGATTGATTTTTGGTGTGTTAGATTTCACAAAACCTTTTCTGGGGTTTGTCTTATTTGTTTTAGACCTTGATGTACTCCCAGAAACCCAATTGTTACAATAAGCATGAGTATGATTGAAACTACCACAGTAATAGCATGCCTTATTGTACATGGCAAAATCATCACCAAGTTGGTGTGACTTAAGATTATTCCAATTTCTCTGACTGCCTCTAGGTTTGCTATTACATTTAGCACAACATTCAACTATTTTCAGAACAACTTTAGTCTTTATCATACTATCTATACTTTTAGGACTGGTTGTTCCTACTTTGTTTCCTTTCTTTGAAGCAGTCTCTTTTTCATTCTCATCAGATGTCCAATCTTCAATAGATAGATCATCTGAGCTCTTATTAGTGAGCACCTTTTCTTTAGAGAGTGAAGTATCACTTGCACTTTCAAAAGGTTCACTATTTTCTACAGGTTTTACATTTTCTAGTGGTTTATGAGTGAGTTCATGTAAACCTGATTCAGCAAGATCTATACCTGGGGGGCAGGGAATTCCTCTGTAAGGAGGTGGACAAGTATTGTATCCAATCCCAGATTTGATTCTCTTGTTCATTTGGTTTTCAACTATACTTTTAGTACATGCAGAAGCATTTTCTAATGTTGTAACAGTTAGTTGAATATTATCTTTTGCTTGTTTCACTTTAGCAAACTCAGTTCTCAACAGGCTTATTTCAGCATCTTTTAAAAATATGTCTCTATTAAGAATAGCTTTTGTGTCAGAAAAGGTGAGTTCATTTTCTATAAAGTGAATTATCTGTTTCTCAAGTTTGATCATACCACACTTATGATTAACTAGGTCTTGATGAGTTTTTCTTTCTTCTACTTTTAGTTCATCATAAAGTTTTCTTAAGATTTCTAATTCTTTAAAAACTTCACAAGTAGCAGAACATTTAGTAATTTGTACCTCAGGATTGGAGAAAGCCATTAGAGCCATTTCATTTGAAGTTGACTCTTCTTCACCCATAAAGCTCCAATCAAAACCCAGCCCATCAATAGCTACCATAGCTTTTTTTTTCAGTGATTTCCACTTCCTTGCTCTTGTTCTCATAGTTTCCCTTGTTCTTGTTCTCAAAACCTCTTCCCTTATCACCCTGCTTCTTTGGTCTTCTACAGTCTCTTGAGTAGTGACCCTTCATGTGGCAATTGTAGCACTCCACTTTAGACTTGTCATACCCAGCAGGTTCATTACCATTTATGACAATCTTCTTTCCAGTCCTCATCAAATATTTCTTAGCCCTCATGCTAAGAAGTGAAAGCTGCCACTTTATGTCCATTTCTTCAAGATCATCATCACTGATCTCTTGAAGATCTTCAAAGGTCAATATGGAACCATTGTGTTGTGATGTTAGGAAGGCACAACCAATTGTTTCATCTAAAATGGTTTTGGTACTGCTAGAAGTATTGGCAGTACCAAAATTTGTGTTGGCAGTACCTTCTTCTCTGTCATCTTTTTCTTCATCAACTCTCTTGGAAGTACCATGAGATGACACAAAGGCCATATTTCCTGAGCTTGAACTAGTAGACTTCTTCAGCTCATGCTCTACTACTTTGAAGTTGCTGTAAAGATCATTAAGACTCATGGAATCAATATCTGGTTTGTTTTTCCAGACAATGACATGCATGGCCCATTCAGAGGGTAGACTTCTAAGGAATTTGGAGTTTAAGTCTTCTTGAGATATTATCACCTCATGAATGGCTAACTGGCTTGAAAGCTTTTGTAGTCTATTGAACATGCTGTCCAAAGACTCATTTGTTGTGGCTGAAAAGTTTTCAAACTGTTGTTTTAAAAGTGTTTTCTGTGTTTTCTTGGTGGCATCATTACCACCAAATCTAGACACAATAGCTTGAAAAAGGGTTTTAGCACATTTGTACTTGTTGAAGATTAAGAGCTGGTCATTTGGAATAGACATGAGAAGCATACTTCTGGCTTTAAGATCATTTCTCTTCTGGATTCTTTCTTCTGCGGTTGTTGGGTTTATTTGGACAGTTGTGACAAGTGCATCGTTTACTGTGGAGGTGGTGGTTATTGGTTTGAACGAGTTTCCTTCTTCAATAATCTCCCAAAGTGCATAGTCTTGCACTTGGAAGTATTGCTCAACCCTCAGTCTCTACATCTCAAACTCATTCTGTTTGAGTAATGGAAGTTTTGCAGCCACATTGGTTTGAATGTGCTCAACATCCATTTTTGCTTTGTTCTTTTATGTCGTAAATATCAGCCTTGCTCTGATACCACTTGTGGAAGGATTGTTCAAACACTTGGGATGTTAGTCTTAATAATGTGTTTGGGATATTTATGAATGAATGTGATTTAGTACGCGGAATTTACTAGAGCACACTAAAGGAACAAAGGTGGTGAATAAGTAAACGTGAATGATTTATAATGATGAACACAACTTAAATAACACAAAACGATTCAATATTATTTATAAGATAATACGGGTGATCTAAGCTATCACCAGGATTACAAATGTAACCTTGAATCTTTGGTACGTTAAAGATAAGGGATTTGATGTGTTAGTTCTAGATGAAGTTTTTCATGCAAAAGATATTATGGAAGAGATATCTAAGAAGGTGACTAAGGGTTTCCTTTTATAGGATAAGGAACCCTTTTACAAGTTGTCAAGTTGCTTAAATATAAAAAGATTATTAAACTAATTCTATCCTAATATTACATATTCCAATGTAAAACACTCCATATTATCTACTGAGAAGTATAGACCTCTGTACTACTTTTACTTAACGTGTATCTTTGTACAAAGACTAAGAATACAACTAAATATCTAGAAACAAAATATCTAATAACTTGACAGTTAAACTGGCAGGACCTTCATAAACTAGCAGTACCTTCTCACCCAGAAGGTACTGTTAGTGTATCTTCAACTTCATCAAAACAAACTAGCAGGCCTAACTCATCATCTGGCAGACTCTTTGGCAGGCTGTTTGACTTGAACATTTTATACCCAACAATTAATCCAGTTCCAAGGGTATTAATATGATATTATGTGAATATTTAAGCATAACAATACCAAATACAACATCATAACACATAAATCTCCCAGGTTGAGTTTTTGACAGTTTAAAAAAAATGATTTTTAGCAACTAGGTAAACCAATGAACAAGCATGATATATTAAGCAACAACTTAACTCTAATATACTTAATAAGCATGAAAACACATAGAAAAACATCAATAAGCAGTTGTACAATAAAAATGACAAAAATTGAAATATTGAGCTTACAATTGATCCAACTGAGAAATAAGGTGCCAAGGACTTAAAACACTACCTAAAGCTTCCCAAAAAGCATCTAACACCATTGCCATCCATAATTAACAATGCTCCATGATTCAATCTTCTTCTATTCTTATTTTTGAATTTTGAACTATTTTTAAGTATTTTTAGTGATATTGAATTAGAACTGGTTTTTAAAGCTTAAGAATCTTATAAAAGCTTCTGAGTAACTTATGTAAGCTTAATGGAACACTGAAACAACTTTTGACAATATTTAAGTAAAGATGTCAATTTTACTTAAAAATGCTAAATCTGAATTTACCAAGGAAAAGTTGAAATTAAGAATAAAGAGGGCTAATATTACACTGAAAATGTTGATTACAACCTTTTTTAACTAAAAATTACAACTGAGAAACAAAATTACACTAAGTCAACATTACTAAACTAAAACTAAACTAATTTAACTACTCTTTTTCCTCTGTGCTTCTTTCTTCATTTATAGATGACACTTTGGGGTCCTAGCAGTCTTCTCAGTCTTTCCCACTTTAATTATAGTCTATTGGATGGGTCAAATTGATCACATCATTCAAATGTGTTTTTGGCACCAAAAATCATGTAGGTTGCTTGGAACAATTTAAGAGCTTTAAATGGTGCTTTGATTGTTGTGGAAGTGGAGGGGAAAAGGAGGGTGAGCTAGGGGGTGGTGGAGGTAAGTTGGTGTCAGGTTGCAGGTTTAGGGGAAGGAGGTGGAGGGTAGTGATGATATGTGGCATCCCCTGGTGCAAACCCATGGGATTGGGTTTGGTTTTGGTTTGTGGGTGTGACATCTATGGGAATAGGTTGAGACAGGTGTGGAAGCAGGAGGTGGAATGGAGGAAGAAGTAGGTGGAGTTGGTTCAGTGAGGTGGACGGAGGAAGATGATGTTGACCAGGGGTTGTTTGACCCTGGTTTAATATTAATGGGTGGATTGGGTTGGGTTTATGTGGAGTGGGCTGGGAAAAGGGTGGATTCGGTTTTAGATAAGTTGGTGGGTTTGTTTTTGTTAGTGGATTGGATAAGTGAGGGTAGTGTTTTGGATTAAACTAGGATCCGTTTGGTTAGTTATAAATCACAAGGACCATTTTTGTAATTTGCAGATTTTTGAGGGTGTGATTTAGCAACTTTACAAAGTTATCCAATGGTGATTTTTTCCAAGTTTCAATAATCCAAGGACGAATATTTGTTTATTCTCCAAAAATGAAATTCCAGGGACTAAAACTGTCAAGTTTGAAACTTGAGGGGCCTGTTTTGCCATTTTTGCAAACTTGAACTTCAAGGGTAGAATTTGTCATTTCTTGATTCCTGGGGGACTGTTGTTGACTTTTCTTCAAAATAATTCTTCCAGGGACCATTTCTGACAATTATTGAAAGTTCGGGGACTGATTCTGCCAATTATGCAAACTTTGCTCGTTTGTTACCTATTTCAATCCTTTTGTACCTGAAACATATAAAAACACAATCCAAGGATATTTGCAGTATAATATGGTGTATCTGTGTGTTTTTAACTATTTTTGCAGTTTAAATGGGACAGAAATGATGAGTATTTAGACACTCATCAATCCCCCACACTAAACTATTGCTAGTCCCTAGCAATCCTAATCATATAATGTAATGAAAGGATACCAAGTTACCAAGATCAACCCGTTTTGGCTTTTATTATATACATGATATTTTAACTTAGAACAGTTATATATACAAATGCTTGATTAACAAAAATGGTATTCTGGAACGGGATTCACACAAACTGGGTGTCTCCAGGGAATAGTAATCATCATCCTCTTTTTATACTCCCAACTATGTTTAAAACCCTTGTGCAAAAGTTTTTGTAAAATGCTAACACTACTTATACTAGTAATCTATGTAAGACAAGTCTTAACTTTTTACTCCCGCAATATATCAAGTTAAGGTGTATGTGCTCATTTTCAAAATTTTGAGCACAAAAATCGACACTCATTACTGCTGTTTTTTTATTTATTTCCAATTCTAACTCACCGGAAACCTAGAAATTTAAGAATAAAAAATGGCCTTTTCCATGTAACGGATTTCTTCTCGGCACATCCCAAACCAGTTGGTTTTAGGTGACCAGGCTTTTGACACCCCATGGAGACTAGTACCGGAATTGGCGGGATTTTGATTCAAAAATTTTTGATATTCCACGGTAAGTAAAAATTAAAACTTAAATAGATAACAGCAAACAATCATTTAGAGATTCAAAGGTGAGATCACTCCATGTTGCGACTTTCTTCTCAGCTTGTCCTTTTAGCCGAGGCTTAGGAGGCTAGGTTTTTACACCCTCGAGAATAGTATCGGAGCTTTCGGGGTCTTTGACTTCAACAATCTATAAATGCCCGTTTAATAATCCTTATGACAAAATTAACGAATACTAGTTCTACTTTCGATTTAGATTTAAGAAAAAGCAAGTTTCATTATTTATTCTAATTCTATTCAACACATCTTTTTATATCTACAATTTTTCACATTTTTTTTCATTTTTTCTTTCTTTTCTTTTCATCATCATTTTTTTTATATATAACATACTTTACTTTCACATCATTCAGCAATTTTACTTGCTTCATTTTGCAACTTTATTCAGATTTTAGGAAAGTATACTTCTTCCGAAATTTAAATAAAACTTTGAACTAATACTCTATATTAACGTTGCATAAAAACTTGTTTACATAACAAAACAATTTTAAATGGTCAAAAGTTTGAAAACAACACGTATTAAGATAAGATTAGGAGCTACTAAGAGAAAAAGCCATAGATTACTTATATATGTTCTAAAGAGAACCAACTACTCTACGCTTAGCATTTTTATTTGCACAAATCGTAAAAACTTAGCCTAATAGTTAAGGAAGCAGCCAGATCAACACTCTGGCAGAGTCAGGATTCCCCTTGTTCTAGCCTAATCAAGACTAAACACTTATTCTATTTTTTTGTATTTTCATCATTTTTTTGGTGTGCAAAGCACTTCTTTTTATCGATTTTTTTTTAAATTGTAGCCAAAAACAGGGGTACTAGGGTACTAACAGGTACAATGTGATCAAATTCGCTAGAATTCCCCCCCCCCCCCCCTACACTTAGAATTGAATATTTTCCTCAATATTCAAAGCCCCGGCTATTATGCCGACTCTTTGAACGTAAAAAGGCAACATTACTAGCTAAGCGTGCGAAGGAAATCTTTTTCACAAAAGGATTTTATAAGATATCCCTAGATAATCGTTAGCAAAAGGATAGGATATTGGGTGGCTGGATTAAAAACAGGCGCGTCAATCATCACAATCCAAGGGAAACCTGAAAACATGAGCAAACATACAACAAGGCAAACAACAGTAGAGGAAACTCCCCCACACTTAGTATTAGAAAATAGAAAGAAGTCAGAGGCATGGGTGAAAACCCATGTAATGCTAATGTTTTTGTTTACCGAGTCACTAGCTTGACTCGACCCCGTATTCATTGGTTCTTGGGGAAGCAAGTGGAATAGACAATCTCCATCGGACTTTCATTCAAGATGTTTGGACAAACATTGAAGTACGTGAAAGTTCCACACCGATGAGATATACCCGGCTTAAAAGAATGGTACATGGAAATGCCGGGGTAAAAAATGGTATCCTCACTCCCAAAGGAGTGACGGATAAGTGGAGAAATCACGGAGTACGTGAAGAAAGGGAAGAAAATTGTTGGGTTTGAATGTGCTGCTTAGAGAAACTACTGCTTGGTGAAACTGCTGCTAAGGTATAACTGCTTCTGAGATGAAAGTGCTGCTAAGGATAATGATTCTGCTACTGTCATTCAAAGTGCTGCTATTGGAAATACTGCTAGTGGAATTTACTGCTGAAGAGATATGCATGTACACGAGTAGATAAATATAGAATAGATTATCTGTATATTTTATACGTCTAGAATATTTTTATCTTGTGTAGAAAGGTATTGTAAACCTAGTAGGACTCCTTGGCCTATAAAAGGAGGATCCTAGGGTTAGTTTACGTACGTATTTTTTATTCACTTCAAGGTTGTAAAACCCTAGCATTGTCGAGTGCTCGTATAAGAAATATATTGAAGTGTTGATTGAAAGTTACATTATTCTTCTTAAGTTAAGCTTTTATATTCCGCGTATTAGCTTTAGTGTTTACTAAAGTTAACTTCTATATAAGATCGTTTAGCTTAACTGGGATCAACAAGTAGTATCAGAGCTTGTGATCTAGAAGTTGTAATCGAGAAGATTTTGTTTCTTTGAAGTTTACTGTTCCTAATCAATTGCTAAAGATGGGTGATGACACACATATGGTGACTGCTTCAAAGGTTCCCATGCTCAATCCTAGTGAGTATGAATTGTGGAAGATGAGAATCAGACAATACATCCGCATGATTGACTTTAACATGTGGAATGTGATTATAAAGGGTGACTCTTTACCTAAGAAGGGTGCTGATGGACAGGAGATACCTATCAAGACTTTAGAAGAAAATACTGTCAGAAAGATGGAGATCAAGGCACACAATATTCTCTTAATGGGAATACCCAATGAATTCCAATTAGACTTTGATGGTTGTGAAACTGCTAAAGAACTAATGGATGCTGTGGAATTTAGGTTTGGAGGGAATGATGCTACAAAAAAGTCAAGGAAGAATATGTTGAAGCATCAGTTTGAGAACTTTGCTGCTGAAAGTGGAGAAAAGATTTATGGCACATACAACAGGCTTAATCAACTAGTAAGTCACTTAAAGCTTGTTGGCTATGTGGTTCCACAAGAAGATGTCAATCTCAAGTTCCTTAGAAGTCTTGCACCTGAATGGAGTATGCATACAATTGTTTGGAGGAATAAGCCTGACTTTGAAACCATGAAGTTGGAAAGCCTCTACAACAATTTGAGGGTGTATGAACCAGAATTGAATTCTTCATCTACTTCATCCTCTAGTACTCAGAATCTTGCCTTTATATCTTCAAAGTCAAAAGGATCACAAGAATCTCACTCTACTGCTTATGGAGTATCTACTGCTGATGGATCTGCTGCTAGTTCAAATGATAAGATTTCCACCAGTGATATTGCTTTGTGTGCATTCTTGGCTGACTTAACAACAAGTATAAGGTCACAGGTGATGAATCAAGACTTGGATCACATTGATCCTGATGATCTTGAAGAGATGGATCTCAAATGGCAAATGGCCATGCTGACTTTGAGGGCAAGGAAATTCATGAAGAGAACTGGAAGAGAAGTCAAGTACAGAGCCAAAGAAAATGTGGGCTTTGACAAGTCCAAGATAGAGTGCTTTAATTACAACAGAAAGGGTCACTTTGCCAGGGAATGTAGAGCTCCAAAGAAGACCACTGAAGAACCAAAGACCACTACTGCACTAGTATCTTGTGATGGATTGGGAGATCATGATTGGAGTGATTTGGTTGATGAAGAACCAGACTATTCTCTGGTGGCTCAAGTTAAACCTAAAGTGCATAACTTTGCACTCATGGCTTACTCATCATCATCTTCAGGATCTGACTCTGAGGTATCTAATGATTCTGATCTATCTGTGTGTTCTTTTAAATCATGTGCTGACACAGTAGAAGAACTTAAGTCTAGGAATGAGGGTCTAATGAGAGAAATTGAGCACTTAAAATTGGATAACCTAGGATACAGAGTAGGTATTGAAAATGTTGAAAGAAGATTAGAATACCTAAAAGAGTGTGAGATAGAATATGTAGATAGGATTAACCAACAGGATGTTGAGATCTTTGAGAAAAATAGTGAAATTGCATTTCTCAAAATTAAATTAGAAGAAGCAGAAAAAGATAAGGAGACAGCTCTTGCTGATAAAGAAAAACATGTAGTAAGAGTTAATAAACAACAGTTTGCTTCTGATTTGGTTCATAAATCTATTGAGAATACCTTGATGAGGAAAGGAAGTGGAATAGGCTACAATGAGGTTGCTCCTCCTGTTAAGAGTGCCTATGCTCCACCAGGAAAAGAATTGTCTTTCATTAGTGAGTTAGAAATAGGAAAACCTGTAGGTGAATCTAGTACAAGTGTTATAGAAAAACCTAAAGTAGAAGCTAGAAAATTTCCTGATGCTCCTATTATTGAAGACTGGTATTCAGATACTGATGAGGAACAGGATGAATTAGAACAAAGTGTGAAAAAGGAAGGAATTCCTACAAAAGTTGAACCTAAAAAGGATCAGGTTAAGTTTGTGAAACCTATGTTAGGAAAAGGTATCTCTAGGAAATTAGTTGAATATAATGAAGTACCTAGAGAACAATTGAATAGATTTAATAATAAGCCTAGGGGTAATCAGAGAAACTTCAATAACTTAGTTTCACATAAGTTAGGTGATGAGTTTCAATTAATGAAGAAGGCTTGTTATAGGTGTGGGAGTTTTGAACATTTGATTAACAGTTGTAATGAACCTCAAAAACCAGTTTGGAATCAATACTCTAGGGTGAATCATAAATATGTGTCCAAAAATACTCACCCTCATCCAAATAGAAATATGGTTCCTAGGGCTATGTTGTTAAGATCTGGTGCAACTAGATCTATCTTTGCTGCTAAATCAAATGGTGTTTTCAAAACCACAACTGGTTCTTTTGCTGGCTCTACTGCTAGTATGCACTCTACTGCTAGTAAGCATTCTGCTGCTAGTAAGTACTCTGCTGCTAGTACAAAACTTTCTACTTTTGGGCCAAAAGTTTTACCAAATACAGTTGTTGGAAATCACTTTTATGCTGTAAAGGCCTCAGCTTGCTGGACTTGGAAACCTAAAACAAATGCTTCAAATACTGCTTCCAAGAACAGTAGTGCATCAACTGACTTAAAGAAATATGATTATGTTGATGCACAAGGCAGATCCAAGTCAGTAATGGCTTGGGTCGTCAAGAGAAACTAATTTCTCTATTTTCATGTGCAGGGTAATCTACATGATGAGCTTAAGGATATGGTTATTGTTGATAGTGGATGCTCTGGGCACATGACAGGGGATAAGTCTCAACTTGAAGACTTTGAGGCTTTTGAAGGTGGTTATGTTGCTTTTAGGAATGATCCAAAAGGTTGAAGAATTATTGGCAGAGGAACCTTAAGAACGGGAAATTTGGACTTTGAAAAGGTGTTTCTTGTGAAAGGGCTTAAGTTTAATCTCTTTAGTGTTTCACAAATGTGTGACAAAAAGAACTTTGTTCTGTTTACAGACACTGAATGTATGATCCTTTCTCCTGATTTTCAATTGCCAGATGATAAATTTGTGCTATTGAAAGTCCCTAGAACTGAAAGTATATACAGTGACCATATTAAGAACATTGTTCCCAAAAGAGCTTTGACTTGCCTAATTGCAAAAGCCACTCTTGATGAGTCCAAATTATGGCATAGAAGACTTGGACATCTCAATTTCAAAACCATGAACAAGTTGGTGAAAGGCAATCTAGTAAGAGGGATGCCTACTAAGATATTTGAAAATTGTGAACCTTGTGTTGCTTGTCAAAAGGGGAAACAACACAGAGTTTCATTTAAGTCCAAGACAGTGAACACAATTACAAAGCCCCTACATCTACTACATATGGATTTATTTGGGGCTGTTTTTGTGAAGAGTTTGAACAAAAAGTCATTTTGCCTTGTTGTCACAGATGATTTTAGTAGGTTTACATGGGTGTTCTTTTTGGCTACTAAAGATGAAACTCCAGAAATTCTGAAGGCATTCATTACAAGAGTTGAAAACTTGCACAATCACAAAGTCAAAATTATCAGATGTGACAATGGAACTGAGTTCAAGAATAGTGTGATGAATCAATTTTGTGTGGGGAAGGGTATACTGAGGCAGTACAGTGTTGCAAGAACTCCACAACAGAATGGTGTTGCAGAGAGAAGAAATAGGACATTGATTGAGGCTGCAAGAACTATGTTAGCTGATTCAAAATTACCTATACCTTTTTGGGCTGAAGCTGTGAACACTGCATGTTATGTGCAGAACAGAAGTAAGGTAGTTAAGCCACACAACAAGACTCCATATGAATTATTTCATAGGAAGAAACCAATTATTGATTTTCTCAAACCATTTGGATGTCCTGTTACTATTTTGAACACAAAAGATCAGTTGGGCAAGTTTGAAGAAAAAGCTGATGAAGGGTACTTGGTTGGTTATTTTGTACATAGTAAAGCTTTTAGAGTGTACAACAGGAGAACCAATCATATTGAAGAAAACCTACATATTAAGTTCAGTGAGAACACATCTAATGTTGAAGGAAAAGGACCAGTATGGATGTTTGATATTGATATTCTCACCAAGACTATGAATTATGAGCCTGTCATTGCAAGTGTAGTCCCCAATAACACTCAAGAAGAAACAGTTTTGGTGGAAAGATTAAAGATTGGTCCAACTCTTATACCTTTTCAAAAGGATGCAAGTTCACATGAAGATGTTGTTGCTCAAGAGAAAACTAAGGAAACTGAAGAAGGCATTGAGACACCTATTTCTAATGAAAAGGTATCTAATGAAGCACTCAAAGTAGTTGTTGAAGTCTCACCTACAAGACCAGAAGACTCTCCTGCTGACTCAGAAGATTCTACTGCTAGGCCAAAGAAGTCTACTTCCGCATCAGATGACTCTGCTGCTAGACCACAAAACACAACTACTGCTGCTACTTATTCTGCTGCCAAGCCAAATGAATCTACTTCTTTACCAAAGGTTCCTACTGTGGACAATCAGGGTAGAACTTATGCTGATCCAAACTATCCTGATGATCCAAATATGCCTCCTCTTGAGAATATCTATTATGATACAGATGATGAAGCTCTTGATGGTAAGCTGTTTGGTGCTGAGACAGACTTTACTAATTTGGAACTCAATATTCCTGTTAGTCCTACTCCTACAACAAGAGTTCATAAAGATCATCCCAAAGATCAAATTCTTAGTGATCTTACATCATCTGTGCAAACAAGAAAAATGACAAAAGAGCTTAAAGATCTACAACATCAAAGTTTCTTTGCAAGATCTCTGCATCAAAGAAACAGTTACAAAGATCTACAAAATTGCTTGTTTGCTTGTTTTCTATCTCAAATTGAACCAAAGAATACTTACAAAGCCTTACAAGAGTCAAGCTGGTTGGAAGCAATGCAAGATGAGCTTCTGCAATTCAAGTTACAAGAAGTATGGACTTTGGTTGATTTACCTAATGGGAAGAGAGTGATTGGAACAAAATGGGTATTCAGATGCAAAAGAGATGAAAGAGGCATTGTAATTAGAAACAAAGCAAGGTTGGTTGCTCAAGGATACACACAACAAGAAGTTCTTGACTATGATGAAGTCTTTGCTCATGTAGCAAGGATAGAGGCTATTAGACTATTTTTGGCTTATGCTTCCTACAAAGACTTTGTGGTGTATCAGATGGATGTTAAAAGTGCTTTTCTTTATGGGACAATCACAGAAGAAGTTTATGTGTCTCAACCACCTGGTTTTGAAGACCCTGACTATCCAGACAAAGTTTACAAGGTGAAAAGAGCTATGTATGGTTTACATCAAGCTCCCAGAGCATGGTATGATACCCTGTCAACCTATTTGTTAGCTTCTGGATTTAGTAGAGGAAAGATTGACAAGACTTTGTTTCTTAAAAGACACAAGGATGATATTTTGTTGGTACAAATTTATGTTGATGACATCATCTTTGGATCCACCAACAAAGCTATGTGTGTGGAGTTTGAGAAGCTTATGAAGGATAAATTTTCTATGAGTTCAATGGGGGAACTCACTTTCTTCATAGGTCTGCAAGTGATTCAGAAAGAAGATGGCATCTTTATTAGTCAGGATAAATATGTCAATGATATTCTGAAGAAGTTTGGATTTGAAGATGCTAAGCCTGCTAAGACAACCATGGAATCCAACAAACCTTTGTTGAAGGATGAATATGGAAAAGAAGTAGATGTTCACTTGTACAGATCAATGATTGGTTCATTGATGTACCTTACAGCTTCAAGGCCAGATATTATGTTTGCTGTATGTGCTTGTGCAAGATTCCAAGTATGTCCAAAAGAATCACATCTCAATGCAGTGAAGAGAATTTTTAGGTATCTCAGGCATCAACCTAAATTGGGACTATGGTATCCTAAGGATTCACCTTTTGATTTGGAAGCATACTCAGATAGTGACTATGCTGGGGCTAGCTTGGATAGAAAGTCTACAACAGGGGGTTGTCAATTTCTTGGAAACAGATTGGTGTCATGGCAATGCAAGAAGCAGACAGTGGTTGCAAATTCTATAACTGAAGCTGAGTATGTGGCTGCTTCAAGTTGCTGTGGTCAAGTGCTATGGATGCAAAACCAACTACTGGATTATGGGTATAATTTCATGAACACCAAGATTCACATTGATAATAACAGCACACTTTGCATAATTAAAAACCCTGTTTTTCATTCTAAAACAAAACATATTGAGATAAGACGTCACTTTATAAGAGATTGCTATGAAAAGAAGTTAATTCAAATTGTTAAGATTCATACTGATAACAATGTGGCTGATCTTCTTACAAAACATTTTGATGTGGGAAGATTTCAATTTTTAATTGCAAACATTGGTATGATCAATCTCTGAAACACTTATCTCTCATGTTTTTGTTAAGCTATGTAAAGGTACTGTGCTGCTTGTTATGATGTTGTTTCTTAAGAAGTATGTTGTTATTTTGGATGTACTCTGCTGCTACTTGATTCTACTGCTAGTACATATGTTTTGTGGTGCCTTGTGGTGTTTGGTCTAACCTTTTGCAGGACAAGTTCAGAATGATGATTGTTGCTCAGAAAGGATGCAAATACAAAAACATGAAAACGGATAATTCATCATTCATTCATATTAAAAGATTACAAAGGGCATTCACAAACTACTTTCAACAGACACAAGCTACTGCTACATCAAAAGATTATTACCAAAGACTTCAAACCTACTACATCACCACCTAGGGCATGGAAGCGCAAGCACAACTTCCCTATCTTCGGGAAGAGGTGGATTTGACTTTCTTGCTTTGGGTGCTGCTCTTGGTATAGCCCTCGAAGTCTGTGGTCTCTCAGGAGTAGCAGGAGGATTTTCTTCCCACCTCTCCTCATCTGAAGCAGTGCATATGAAGGGGGACACCAGTTCCCTTGGAGATGGAGGTCTGATTGGAATCCAAGCAGGGTCTTCTGATGACTCTGAAGAAGTTGGAGATTTTGGGGACATCACTCCTTTACCCCTGGATGTGCTTAGGGTCTGATTCAAGGTTAAAAGATCCCTGAACACAGGAAGATCATGTATTCTCTTCCTGGCTTGTTCCTTTGTTCTACGTTCATCATGGGGAGGACGGAATGGTGGTACATAGGTTGGAAGTGGGGTTGTATCCCATAGTCCATCTGAGGATGAATCGGAGGAGATATCAATTATTTCGGGAATGGAATTCATTATCAATATGATTTGATTTGATTTGATTTGGTTGATTGGTGTTTCGATTGTAATTAGGGTTTGATTGTGTGGAATTAGGGAAAGATTATGTCCAGTTTTATAGAGATTACGGCGTATCAAGTGCATTTATTGTTGAGGGTGCTTTGACTTTTTGATCGCGTTGAATAGTCAACTCTGCTGCTAGCTTATCTCACTCTGCTGTTGGTTGGTCTATTCTGCTGCTAGTTATATTATTGTTGGTTGTGCTGCTACGGTTGTAAGTGTGAGGGTGGTATTTGTAACTTCTCCAAATCAATTTAAAACCTAATTGACATCCACAATTGGTTTTTAGGTGCTCCAAATTAAAGTTTATTCAAACCCTAACACTCCATTCCACTCAAAGTCAATAATTCCCAATTTACAAAAACCCTAATTCATGGATTGCACACGTACCTGGGCAGAGAATCACAATAGTGTTGCTCTTTTGGATGAAGAGATGGTTCCTGAAGGTTTCACAGACATGGTAAAATTCTTGAATGCTACTTCTCTAAGGTATGCACTCACTGTGAATCCTACGATATTTGTTTCCTACATCAAACAGTTTTGGCTTACAGCTACAGCTAAAACTAAGAATGGGGAAAAATATTTTAAAGCCAAAGTAGATGGTCAACAAGTTCGTATCACTGAATCTTCTATAAGAGAATCCCTTCTCTTAGATGATGAAACAGAGACTACGTGTCTTGCTAACTCTGCTATTTTTCAAGGTTTGAAAGATTTGGGATATGAGGGAAAGCATACAAATTTAAAATTTCAAAAAGCTCTCCTCTGTCCTCAATACAAGTTTTTAGTACACAATCCCCTTCATTGTTTGAGTCCTGAAACTTCTGGGTGGCATGAGTTTAGTGCTACTATTGCTTCTGCAATGGTATGCCTAAGAAAAGGACATCCATTTAATTTTTCAAACATGATTTTGGATGGGATTGTCAAAAGTGTTAAAGAGTATGGATCTCACTTACTTTATCCAAGATTCATCCAACTCTTTCTTGAAAACTAGCTTACAAATTTCAGATCACATACTGCATCTTATGATGCTCCTAAGATGGTTTCCAAAACTTTTACCTTCTTGATTAAACATGGAAAAAGTTTTTCAGGCACACATACAGCTCTTACACCTCATATGAGGCAAGTTGTGCAAAATCTTCAGGGTGAAGGATCAGGAAATCCCACTGATTCCCATCACACACCCACTTTTAATGCATCTGATACACAACCCAAAATACACTATACCTGTAGGAACCCTAAAAAGAACACTAATCTACCTCAGGATAGTGTTAGGATGGCTGTACCAGATGAGGCTGTCCAAGTTGCTGCAGTGGACATGTTGGCAAGGGCTGTCACTACTGCTACTAGCTTAGCAGCAGAGCAGGACAGTGATAACATAAGTAAGACCCAACCCAAGGCAACATCTAGTGAGGAAGGTTCTGATGAATCTGAATCCAATGATGGTAACACTGGCCAAATGGAAAACATAGGGGGCTCAGATGATCAAACTAGGTTTGATACTGAGTTTATGTCCCAAGATTCACCTCTCGGACCAGGTCACATAGGTCGAAGTGATGAGGACAGGACAGGGACAAATGAATTTACGGATGATCTTGCACATAATGCCAATGTCAATGATTCACCTCTCGGACCAGGTTACACAGGTCGAAGTGATGAGACTAGTATGGAACTTATTAAGAAATTGATGGATACTTGTACCAATTTGGAGCTGAAGTGTAATACTTTGGAAGATAAAGTTCTTGGTCTTTCTACTGTTGTTACTGATCAAGGAAAGATGATTTCAAAATTGAAAGAGAAGATCAAGAACTTGAGGAAATCAAGATCTTCAACCTCCTTCAGAAGATTGACGAAAGTGGGCACTTCTCAAGTTGTGAGTTCACCTGAACACTCAGTTCCTTTGGAAGAGGATGCTTCCAAACAGGGGAGGAATGAGGAGCAGGGATATGCAATGGGTTCAGGGGAGGCTAATTTGCAGAATGTTGAAAGTGTTCAAGTTAAAGATGTTCTGATGAGTGAAAATATGGAAGTGGAGAGTCCTGATGATGTAGATGGTTTTGTGATTGCTGATAAATCAGGTAATGAGGTTGTAATGGAAGAAATGGTGACTACTCAAGATGATGTGGTGGAAAAGCTTAAAACTTTGGAGTCTGAGCAATTAGTGAAGGCAACGGGGTTGATAGGTGATGCATTGAAGAATTTGGGTGACTCTGTGGAAAAAGTAGTTGATGATGCTGCTATTGGTAACAAGACTACTGACTCTACTGCTGCTCAAGACACTACTGCTATGGATTCTGCTGATCCTGCTGCTAGTGACAAGGTCAACTCTGCTGATGCACAAGACTCTGCTGCTGGGTCTAGTGACAATGTTGCTGCTGAGGCTATGGTTTTGTTAAGTAAGAAAACAACAGATAGTCCATCTGAATCATCTTCACAATTCACATCACAACCAATTCAACCACTATCACAACAACCAACATTCACAATCATAACATCTGCAAGAATATCTCAAAAAGGAGTTGTAATCAGAGAACCTGCTGCTCAACAAAAGAAGAGTGTTGTATTATCTTCTATTGATAAGGGAAAGGGCAAGGTTGGTGAAGAATCTGATTTAGTATACAATGGATTTGATTATTCAGTGTTACCTTTCCATCTATGGCCTAAGGAATTACAAGTTAAACATGATACAACTATTGCTGTGAAATAACAAGAATTAATTAATCAAGAAGAGCAACAGCAGATTCAAGAAGAAAAGGAAAAGATGGAAAAAGAGACTGAAGATTTGAAGAAGTATGAAGAATGGGTGGAAGAAAAGATAAAAATAGATGCTGATATAGAACTCTACAAAATATTTAAAGAATAACAGGATGTTTCAACTTTTGATGCTAAAGCCTGGATAAGAGAGTTCACAGCAAAGAAGAGAAAAGAAGATGTTATTGCTAGAAGGAAGAAGAAAACTCTTAAGGGACCAACACCATTGCAACAAAGAAGAGAGCAAGAAAGATATCTAAAGAACATGAAAGGATGGAAATTGGTACAGTTAAAGCCTAAGTCTGATCAAGAGGTTTTTAACTTGTATAAAAAAGCTAGAAAAGAGATGGATACTTTCTATCCTATGGGTAGTACTGAAGATGAAGAACATATTGCCCAAATGAACAAGAAGTTGGTATCTGACAGAGTTGTTGAAGCAGAGCATGTAAAAGAAGCAGAGCAAGTTGAAAAGCTTGATGATATTGCAGCTAAGACAACTTCTTCTATTCAAAGTATTAAAAGAAAAGGTGTTGTTCAGAAATCCTTTGCAAAGAAGAAGAGAAAAACAGCAGAAGAAAGTAGTTCTAAGCCTGAAGGAGATGAGTTCAAGAATGATCATGATCATATACCTCCTGAGCATTTAAAGGAGCAGTTGAAGGTTCTTACTATGATTGGTAAGAGGGAGGAACCTGAAGTAGCTGATGTCACACGAATAGGAATCAAATATCCTATTGTCAAAGTAACTACAGGATATCATACTAATGTTGGAACATTTCATGATGTTAAGAGATCTGATGGAAAAACTCACAGGTTTCTCAGATTCCAACAGATGCTATATTACTTTGATAGAGAGGATGTTGAAAATTTGTGGAAGTTATACAAGGCAAAGTTTGGAGCTAAGAATTTTGATGGTAAAAAGTATGAAACAGAGAAACTTGATTATGTTCAGACTATGGCTGATAATGTTCTCTGGAGAGCTCTAAAACTTATGTTTGAACCTTCAATGGATGATTCTGAATGGACAGAGATAGTAGATTATAAAGTAAGAAGATGGAGACTCTTTCAAGATTCTGGAATTCATGTTCTGGATATTGGACCACTTACTTTGTATATGTTGGCTGAAAAGGATTATCTAGTGGTAAGATATTGGAATACTGTTAATCAGATGGTTAATGGAGCTGGATTACTCAAATTGCAGAAAGATTATGACACTGATGATCAAGCATTTAATTTGCTGTCAAAGTATAAGAAGGTACTTGATCAAGAGTCATCTCAAGATTTGAGTGTTTGGAAGCATCCTCCTGGTGTTTAATTGAGCTTAGAAGAAACTTATTATTTAGAAATAAATATTAAGTTTAGGGGAGGATTGTTGGGTTTGAATGTGCTGCTTAGAGAAACTACTGCTTGGTGAAACTGCTGCTAAGGTATCACTGCTTCTGAGATGAAAGTGCTGCTAAGGATAATGATTCTGCTACTGTCATTCAAAGTGCTGCTATTGGAAATACTGCTAGTGGAATTTACTGCTGAAGAGATATGCATGTACACGAGTAGATAAATATAGAATAGATTATCTGTATATTTTATACGTCTAGAATATTTTTATCTTGTGTAGAAAGGTATTGTAAACCTAGTAGGACTCCTTGGCCTATAAAAGGAGGATCCTAGGGTTAGTTTACGTACGTATTTTTTATTCACTTCAAGGTTGTAAAACCCTAGCATTGTCGAGTGCTCGTATAAGAAATATATTGAAGTGTTGATTGAAAGTTACATTATTCTTCTTAAGTTAAGCTTTTATATTCCGCGTATTAGCTTAAGTGTTTACTAAAGTTAACTTCTATATAAGATCGTTTAGCTTAACTGGGATCAACAAAAATCATGATAACAATCATGATAAACTTATCATCATCAAAAGGAGACTTCATAATTTCCATATTATGAATTTCAGCATTGAAGCTCCTTTTGTAAGAAAACTCCTCCATGTGAGTTATCTCACAAGGTAATATACCAGGTTTGAAGATTTTATCCTCGGAGAGGAATGATATGGAAATATAAACCACGGTAGCATCCTCAGAGGAAAATGATTCAATCTCGGGTAACAAATGATGTAGATCATTTTGCTCAAATACCCCATTGATTGGATTTTTAATTCCAATGATGTGAGCGAGTTCACTAGCGAACTCCTCATGAAGAGAATCATTCACATGATGCATATCTGTGAACCCTTGTTCAGTTGTTTTGAATGTTTCGGGAACAAGGTGATTAACATTCTCTTCTAGGCTGACGAGCTCAGAAGGTAATTCCTCCACATAATTGATGTCTCCATAAGATAAAGAATTGTCATCATTATGTGAATTACTAAGCTCAGTGTTGGGACAAGAATTGATTGATGGATCACGATATAAAAGACTTTCAATTTCTTCCAGGTTAGCTTCGAAATCAAAGAGATCATCGTCACTTCCTGGTGGAAGTGGATCGATGTGAGTGAGTTCATCAATGAACTCCTTAAGAAGAGGATCAGCATCAGAATGTGGAAGTGATGCCTCAACATACTCAATGTCTCCATAAGATGTACAATCATTGCTAGAATCGGAGAAAGTCTCAAAATGATCTTTTGAACACTCAAGAGGGGAAGGTAAATCACACACATGATCAAGAATTCCCTGGAACTCACTTGGGATTGGGACAAGGTTATTAACACTAGACTTTATGAATTCGTCCGATTCCTTTTCAGGAATTGTGTCAAGATGCTCATCCCCCATGCTTAGAGAGTTAGTGGGATCCTCGAGTGTGATAGCAGCAGGCTGAGGGAGTTGAGAAGGGCCATCATACATGGATTTTACAATTTCCATTTGTTCTTCTGCTAGAGATTCCTCCATACTCTTATCTCCCTGTATTTCCATGGATGGAATTTCAACTGATGAACTTGATGAAGCTTTATAAAATTGAAGAATATCAACGGTATCCTCATCATCAGTAGCATCATCATCGAGAAGAGCAGCATTGCAAAATATGGCGCGTGTTTTAGTTGTTCGTTCTTCGACAAGTAATTCTTCCATGGTTTTTTCGTTTCTAGCCATTCGTTCTTCTGCAAGTAATTCTGCAATAGATTTCTCACGAGATACACAAGAAGAACTTGGTGCATTTTGAAACGATGTCTTAGTCAACTCCTCCTTAATTTCTTTTAATGACTCTAGAGCCTTCAGAAAAATATCTTCCTGGGTTTGTTGTTGAGGAGTTGCTTGGTTCATTTGGTACTGTGGAGGTTGGTCATGATACGAATAGTCGTTATTGTTACAAGGAAATGGATTCCTTGTTTGACAATCAGAGCTGAAGTGTGAACCTCCACAGTACTCACAACAATATGGTTGTTGTGACTGATTTGGTGAATAGTACGGATATTGGTCATTTCCAAAGTTTTGATCGTTACCAGAAAACTGTTCATAGACAAACGAATTTCTGGTCTGACACTCAAATCCTTGGTGTGGCCCTCCACAAAATTCACACGCATATGTTTGTATCTCATAATGCTTGTGGAATGAAGTTTGCAGATCTCCTGGAGATTATAAAACTTAATAATTCACAAAAAACCATAAGACTCCGTTAGAAAAACAAAACCGGTAAAATTTCCAGATTTTAACCCCTGACGCCGTCAAGAGTAAAACTCTGACGCCGTCAGAATGGACCTGCAGAAATTCTTATGTTAAGTTTCCGGAAAATTTCTGGAAAAACTTGGTCTTACTTCCTGGAAAATCCTGCAAAACTTCATTATGACTCAATACAAGCATTTGACTCTAACAAATATGAATATACATGCTCATTTAATATTGTGGAGAATCATGATCGGTTTGTTTCTTAAAAACATATTTGGGGTTTCCCCTTACACTTATCTTTTGCAAAAATACTTCTAGGTGAAAAATGGTCCGTTTTTAGGGGGTCATTTAAGCCCGAATCCGAATTTATTTGATCAAATATTGCCCTAAATCGTTCCTTTTGTGATTTTAGGTACTTGGAGAGTGAATTCTGGAAAAGAAGCCATTTTGGACGTTTTCGGAGCATAAAAGTGAAGAAAACGGCAAAGTCTCAATTTTCCATGCTGGAAACAGTAGGTGACGGCGTCAAGAGTAATTTCCTGACGGCGTCAAACCTCAATAATAAAATCCGAGAGTTCATGAAGGTGTCAAGAGTTTTCCTGACGGCGTCAAAACCCCAAGAATTAAAATCCGTAGTTGATGACGGCGTCACACACAGGGCGTCAAGAGTAATTTGTGTGACGGCCTAGGCCTTGACGGCGTCAGAAGTAGATCAAGGCCGTCCGAGGAAGTATTTGGCGGCGAGATGACGGCGTCACACCTTTGTTCTTGACGCCGTCATCCCTATTTTCCTATATATAGTTTTCTAGTTTTTCACATTAAAAGAGAGAAGTTTTGGGAGAAACCCTAAAGACGATTTTGGTGTAACTTTACAGGTTTTTCAAGGGTTCCAACCCCTTGATACCTTGCATGATTAATTAAGATAAGTGTTCTTCTAATTCAATCAATATGTCTATGTGTTGGTTGTCTATATCTTGTTCTTGTCTTAATTCTATCATGCTAGGCTAGATCTCTTTTGTGTTTGCTTAGATCTAATGAAACCTAGATATTGATTATGTGTTGATTACTTGTTTATTCTTGTCTTGGATGAATGATTTATATGTTAGGCTTAAGAAAACTGGCAGATCTCCAAATGGTAACATGCTTGAACGTCTTAAGAAACATGAACCGAGGCGTACTAGGTCTTTATTGGTTGTATTTAATGCATGAGCCACTGTTTACAATCCCTATAGTTGTGCTGGGCATGGTGTAGGAGGAGATAAGAGCTCATAGAATTAGGGAGTTATGTATGCCACCCCATGAATGGTATTAAGGAATACGATCCGTCATCCATGCAATTATAACAAGTAATTAACGTGTAAAAGATATCTAGGGAGTAGTGAAATCTAAGTAAACACATTTTCTCCAATTACTGCTCACAACCCTAGTATAATTAGTTTATTTTCCTTTTTAGTATTTTATTTTGATTGCATCTAAGTTTTGGGTTAGTTGAATAGCAACTAATTCCGCCCACTCTTCCAAAACCCGAGATTTTAATTGCTTTCTAAAAAAATATAAAAAATACAAAAATAATCATCCCTCACCTTTAGAACTAGTATTTAGGCTTTCTAATCCTAGCGACACTATTCCTAAGCTGAACGATCAATCCCCCGGTACTTGTCACTATACTATACTACAACGATCAGGTACACTGCCTGGTGGGGGTTGTAAGCTTCTCGAGATCCCTCGAGAGGTAAAACCTGTTGCGATTCCCACGCATCAAGTTTTTGGCGCCGCAGCCCGGGGAATAGTTATTGTCTAGGTTAGGATTTCTTTTTATTAGGTCTACTTGCTAGATTCCTTTCTAGTAAGATTTTATTTTTATTTTTAGGTCTTCTTTAGTCTATCTTATTTCTTCGTGCTTTTGTTCGTAACTCTTTACCATCCGACATCATGGAAGGTGGTAACATCTTTGAACCCGTCATCCCACCACAACAAAACCCACCACTAGAACCCGTTAGGCCCCGAACCTTAGGAGAGTATTCCCGACCTAGCCACCAAGGCTACCGAAACACCATTGAGCTCACCGGAGCCAATGTTACCCCCTTGCGATCCGACACCATCCGGTTGGTGCAAAGCGGATGTGCATTCCATGGACTTCGTTCTGAAGATCCAAACCAACATCTAAAGGACTTCCTTAAAATCGTAGATTCCATAGACCTAGATGTTGAAACTAGAGAGACAACCCGTTTACGCCTATTCCAATTCTCTCTACGGGATCAAGCTAGTCAATGGCTTGAGCGTTTACCCGCGGGATCCATCACCACATGGGACAATCTCGCCAATCGCTTCCTCACCCAATTCTTTCTGCCGGAAAAGACTACAATGCTTAGAAGGGACATTTTGATGTTTGAGCAACAGCGGGGTGAAACTTTCTACGAGGCTTGGGCCCGTTTTAAGGATCTCCTCCACAAGATCCCTCATCATGGCATAAACCTTTGGTTATTAGTCCAGATTTTCTACGACCATGTTGACTATCACACTAAGCGCACCATCGACAGGGCCGCGGGAGGTAAATTGCGTGATAAGAACGCCGAGGAGTCTTGGGCAATTATCGAAGAGCTCGCTGTTGATAATCATGAGATGTGGGAATTTAAACATACGATAGAAGCGGCCATCAATGCAGTCTCGACATCTGGAGGAACCACCGAAATCCCCGATGAAATCCTATGCAAACTTGAGGCAAAAGTTGACTATTTTGAGGAAAGGCAAAGGCGACCTTTGAGTCTTAGACGGGCTACTATCAATTCTGTCTCAAAAACAACTTCAGCACCATTATCTGAATCACCCTCTAGGGAAAACGCCGAGACTTTTCAGAACTATGCCCCACCTTGTTCCCCTCCCAAGGAACTTAGCTCGGAGTTTGAGGCTAGGATGAGGGAATATATGACAACTCACTCAGATCGGCTTGCTAGATTCGAAGAAGCAGTTTATAAGCAGAAAGAGGAAATACAGGAGAAAATGAATGAGATGTTGAGTCTATTGGAGGAGTATGCCAACCAGAGAACCCCTGAACGAATGCTACTAAGGAAAGAAAGCGCCACTCCCACCACCCAATTTGTTAACTCCATCACCATTGTCCAAAAAGATAACGAGCAGGTAGAAACTCCTGCTAAACAGACCTTAGAAAAACCACCAGAATCTCAACCTTTGAGTTACTACCTGAAGCATGATATAAACAAAAACACCATAACAAATTGGATTAAGGGTGATGGGCGTAACCAATCCTCCGGACAGGTTCCTGAGAAAGGGGAAGAAGAGGAAGATGAGTATAATACGCTTCCTGGAGGATCGGTATTTGAGAGGTTATTGGTACAGAAAGTGGCTACTAAGCAGGTAGCATGTGGGAACTTTGAAATACCAACAAGCATCGGGGACTTGATACATCTTAGTGCTTTCACCGACCAAGGATCGGAAGTAAATCTTATGCCCCTGACTATTTACGTCCAACTAACGTCAAAAATGCCAACCCCTACTCGTGTTAGGTTATCTCTCGTTTGACACTCATACGTATATCCCCTAGGAATCGCAGAAGATGTGTTAGTTAATGTCGCTGGATTCATGTACCCCGTTGATTTTATGATCATCGATGATAAAGGGGATGGATGCATGCCAATAATCCTTGGGTCACCATTCCTCACCACCGCTAAGGCTGTCATTAAGTATGAAGGTAGAAAGATCGAGCTTAAATCTGGAAAAAGAAAGATTAGCTTCCCCATGACCCCACAAAGTAAGCATGAGGATTTGAGTTGGAGAAAGGTCAAAAACAACATTGACACGACACCCATTTGTGTTCAGAATAAAATTCTTGCATGGGAGGCAAGAATCAAAAGCTATAAGGAAGCCAAAAATGAGAGAAGCAAAAACAATAAGGTTCAGGTCGAATTCGAATATACTCAACCCATAGATAATCATGTACCATTTGAGGAAGGGAACTTGGTACTCTTGAGACACTTGGAAACAACAATACCACCCGATAAACCAAGTCCTTGGTGGTATGGGCCATTCACAATCGAAGGTGTGAGCCAAGATGGGGTAGCTAACTTGAGAAGCAAATTAGGTGGGATGGTGATTGCGAGTATCGATAGATTGAGGCACTACCACCATAACAGTAATGATCGCAACTATATGGGGTATATCATTTCCAATGATGAGATCACGTAGTAACCCATGACCTTAAGTCTAGCTACAAGACTCGTAAATAAAGAAAAGCGCTTCTTGGGAGGCAACCCATGTTTTGTGTGATTTTATTTGTTTGATTGTTATTTGCTTCCGTATGCATGTTTTATTTTTATTGTTGGTTGATCATGTTTCTCAATTAAAATGTGGAAATACTTTACTTTGTTGTTTAGCCTAGTCTTAACTCCACCTAGAAGTATTTTTGCAAAAGATAAGTGTAAGGGGAAACCCCAAATATGGTTTTAAGAAACAAACCGATCATGATTCTCCACAATATTAAATGAGCATGTATATTCGTATTTATTAGAGTCAAATGCTTGTATTGAGTCATAATGAAGTTTTGCAGGATTTTCCAGGAAGTAAGACCAAGTTTTTCCAGAAATTTTCCGGAAACTTAACATAAGCATTTCTGCAGGTCCATTCTGACGGCGTCAGAGTTTTACTCTTGACGGCGTCAGGGGTTAAAATCTGGAAATTTTACCGGTTTTGTATTTCTAACGGAGTCTTATGGTTTTTTGTGAATTATTAAGTTTTATAATCTCCAGGAGATCTGCAAACTTCATTCCACAAGCATTATATCTTATCTTGTTTTCTAGGATTTAGTAACTTATATAGGATGCCGCCGATTTTACGCGAGGTTGTCTTGTCTATTTTTGTCAGGATTTACAGGTTATGTTCGACAAGGAGATGATTTATATTCTGGAAGGGAAGCTTTGATTGTTCATTTTCTTGGAGATAGATCTAATCTGGCCAACCTATAATCCATACCGAGCGAATCAGGGGAGTATTTGATTTCATTCTCTTTACTTTTTCACTTTTACATTCTTTACTTGAACATTGGGGACAATGTTCATCTTAAGTGTAAGGGAAGGGTAAAAAGATGATACCTTACATATGCACTTTCGCTTGAGTTTGTTTTGTTTGATAGTAGATGTGTAATAAAACTATGAGAAATACTTGTTAGTGCAATTTTAGCGCCAAATTTAAAATTTTTTACAACATTTAGGAGTGAAACTTTAGCCATAGCAAGCGTCTCATGGATAGGAGATTGTATGACTAGCACATAACCGTATATTCAGAAAAATTTTCCACCCAAATGTGTGAGGTTCGCCTTTAGATTTGATAGGAAAAGCATTCATTATTAGTGCTTATGAGTGTACCGGTAGCATTTAGATTCTAGAACTTGCGTTAGTGATGCATCCCGAGACCGCTAGTGAGACTACATTCGTGTAGTAGGATTTACTACATGATAAGAGACATTAGGATCACCCTTGTGTTAAACCCGTATCATAATTACTTGACCATTTAAGTCATACTACTTGACTAGTTAAGTCAACTAATTTTTCCCACACCCTTAGCGTTGTACTCATTTTTAGTACACGAAACCCCTAGTACACCCCTCCGAGCCTATCTTTTCTTTTCTAACTTTAAGCATTTTACTTAAAGGAAGAATTTGTTACACCCCACTTAAATGTACACCCAAATCGCCTTAGCCTTCCGTGTATGCGCTCATTTTTAGTGCATTATTGTTATTTGTTAAACCCTAAGTTAACTATCTAATTGATTACATGGTTGCTAAGTCGAGTCATATCCTTGTACATATTGTTTTGGGACGATTGGGACTCATGGGTAAGTACTTATTTTATGGAGTAATGGGGAAGAACATCATATATTACCCCCATATGTGCGTTAATCTTAAAAGTGCTCCAAGTGTTTTGATTTTCTTAAATTCGAGTCATTAGAATGGTTGATTGTAAAGTATGTAAAGATTCAAGTGTAAGGGGAACTCTCATCCCCTATGATGTATTATTTTGGATGGTAGGGTAAGAGTGTATGCAAAAAAAAAAAAAAAAAAAAAAAAAAAAAACATACGGACTACCATCCCTTTTTATTCTATGTTCATTTTATGTTTTTGTTATTTTTCATTTATTATCTTAAGTCGAGTCTAGTCTTGGCTTAGCAACGCCATATTATACATGTAATTAACTAAGATTGTTAACTCGCCACCAGTAAAACTTCCTTTATCCAACAAAACCGTGTAATTCATATCCCTATACTTAACGTTACAACCCTTTAAAAGACCTCTTTGATAGTTTATCCTAGGTGCTTACGCCATGTGGTGGAGGTTTGATCCTTTCCCAAGCCTATGGTAATCTATTTTGCTATGACAGGTAGTGAGAGATATCTTCCGTTTCCATATTGTAATTTACACTTTATTACACCCGAGAGATGTGAGTATCTAAACACTATTTGTGAGGTGCTTGTGTATGACCTCCGTGCTTGTCTGTTGGTCTTTAGTGGAACGATTATTTGTTGTAATTACTTTTATATTAGTGTTAAATGACCCCTAACTTGTCTTTTGAGTAGAATAAAAGCGCATTTGCTTGAGGACAAGCAAATCTCAAGTGTAAGGGTATATGATGAGGCGAAAAATGGTCCGTTTTTAGGGGGTCATTTAAGCCCGAATCCGAATTTATTTGATCAAATATTTCCCTAAATCGTTCCTTTTGTGATTTTAGGTACTTGGAGAGTGAATTCTGGAAAAGAAGCCATTTTGGACGTTTTTGGAGCATAAAAGTGAAGAAAACGGCAAAGTCTCAATTTTCCATGCTGGAAACAGTAGGTGACGGCGTCAAGAGTAATTTCCTGACGGCGTTAAACCTCAATAATAAAATCCGAGAGTTCATGAAGGCGTCAAGAGTTTTCCTGACGGCGTCAAAACCCCAAGAATTAAAATCCGTAGTTGATGACGGCGTCACACACAGGGCGTCAAGAGTAATTTGTGTGACGGCCTAGGCCTTGACGGCGTCAGAAGTAGATCATGGCCGTCTGAGGAAGTATTTGGCGGCGAGATGACGGCGTCACACCTTTGTTCTTGACGCCGTCATCCCTATTTTCCTATATATAGTTTTCTAGTTTTTCACATTAAAAGAGAGAAGTTTTGGGAGAAACCCTAAAGACGATTTTGGTGTAACTTTACAGGTTTTTCAAGGGTTCCAACCCCTTGATACCTTGCATGATTAATTAAGATAAGTGTTCTTCTAATTCAATCAATATGTCTATGTGTTGGTTGTCTATATCTTGTTCTTGTCTTAATTCTATCATGCTAGGCTAGATCTCTTTTGTGTTTGCTTAGATCTAATGAAACCTAGATATTGATTATGTGTTGATTACTTGTTTATTCTTGTCTTGGATGAATGATTTATATGTTAGGCTTAAGAAAACTGGCAGATCTCCAAATGGTAACATGCTTGAACGTCTTAAGAAACATGAACCGAGGCGTACTAGGTCTTTATTGGTTGTATTTAATGCATGAGCCACTGTTTACAATCCCTATAGTTGTGTTGGGCATGGTGTAGGAGGAGATAAGAGCTCATAGAATTGGGGAGTTATGTATGCCACCCCATGAATGGTATTAAGGAATACGATCCGTCATCCATGCAATTATAACAGGTAATTAACGTGTAAAAGATAGCTAGGGAGTAGTGAAATCTAAGTAAACACATTTTCTCCAATTACTGCTCACAACCTTAGTATAATTAGTTTATTTTCCTTTTTAGTATTTTATTTTGATTGCATCTTAGTTTTGGGTAAGTTGAATAGCAACTAATTCCGCCCACTCTTCCAAAACCCGAGATTTTAATTGCTTTCTAAAAAAATATAAAAAATACACAAATAATCATCCCTCACCTTTAGAACTAGTATTTAGGCTTTCTAATCCTAGCGACACTATTCCTAAGCTGAACGATCAATCCCCCGGTACTTGTCACTATACTATACTACAACGATCAGGTACACTGCCTGGTGGGGGTTGTAAGCTTCTCGAGATCCCTCGAGAGGTAAAACCTGTTGCGATTCCCACGCATCAAGTTTTTGGCGCCGCAGCCCGGGGAATAGTTATTGTCTAGGTTAGGATTTCTTTTTATTAGGTCTACTTGCTAGATTCCTTTCTAGTAAGATTTTATTTTTATTTTTAGGTCTTCTTTAGTCTATCTTATTTCTTCGTGCTTTTGTTCGTAACTCTTTACCATCCGACATCATGGAAGGTGGTAACATCTTTGAACCCATCATCCCACAACAACAAAACCCACCACTAGAACCCCTTAGGCCCCGAACCTTAGGAGAGTATTCCCGACCTAGCCACCAAGGCTACCGAAACACCATTGAGCTCACCGGAGCCAATGTTACCCCCTTGCGATCCGACACCATCCGGTTGGTGCAAAGCGGATGTGCATTCCATGGACTTCGTTCTGAAGATCCAAACCAACATCTAAAGGACTTCCTTAAAATTGTAGATTCCATAGACCTAGATGTTGAAACTAGAGAGACAACTCGTTTACGCCTATTCCAATTCTCTCTACGGGATCAAGCTAGTCAATGGCTTGAGCGTTTACCCGCGGGATCCATCACCACATGGGACAATCTCGCCAATCGCTTCCTCACCCAATTCTTTCTGCCGGAAAAGACTACAATGCTTAGAAGGGACATTTTGATGTTTGAGCAACAGCGGGGTGAAACTTTCTACGAGGCTTGGGCCCGTTTTAAGGATCTCCTCCATAAGATCCCTCATCATGGCATAAACCTTTGGTTATTAGTCCAGATTTTCTACGACCATGTTGACTATCACACTAAGCGCACCATCGACAGGGCCGCGGGAGGTAAATTGCGTGATAAGAACGCCGAGGAGTCTTGGGCAATTATCGAAGAGCTCGCTGTTGATAATTATGAGATGTGGGAATTTAAACATACGATAGAAGCGGCCATCAATGCAGTCTCGACATCTGGAGGAACCACCGAAATCCCCGATGAAATCCTATGCAAACTTGAGGCAAAAGTTGACTATTTTGAGGAAAGGCAAAGGCGACCTTTGAGTCTTAGACGGGCTACTATCAATTCTGTCTCAAAAACAACTTCGGCACCATTATCTGAATCACCCTCTAGGGAAAACGCCGAGACTTTTCAGAACTATGCCCCACCTTGTTCCCCTCCCAAGGAACTTAGCTCGGAGTTTGAGGCTAGGATAAGGGAATATATGGCAACTCACTCAGATCGGCTTGCTAGATTCGAAGAAGCAGTTTATAAGCAGAAAGAGGAAATACAGGAGAAAATGAATGAGATGTTGAGTCTACTGGAGGAGTATGCCAACCAGAGAACCCCCGAACGAATGCTACTAAGGAAAGAAAGCGCCACTCCCACCACCCAATTTGTTAACTCCATCACCATTGTCCAAAAAGATAACGAGCAGGTAGAAACTCCTGCTAAACAGACCTTAGAAAAACCACCAGAATCTCAACCTTTGAGTTACTACCTGAAGCATGATATAAACAAAAACACCATAACAAATTGGATTAAGGGTGATGGGCGTAACCAATCCTCCGGACAGGTTCCTGAGAAAGGGGAAGAAGAGGAAGATGAGTATAATACGCTTCCTGGAGGAACGGTATTCGAGAGGTTATTGGTACAGAAAGTGGCTACTAAGCAGGTAGCATGTGGGAACTTTGAAATACCAACAAGCATCGGGGACTTGATACATCTTAGTGCTTTCGCCGACCAAGGATCGGAAGTAAATCTTATGCCCCTGACTATTTACGTCCAACTAACGTCAAAAATGCCAACCCCTACTCGTGTTAGGTTATCTCTCGTTGGACACTCATACGTATATCCCCTAGGAATCGCAGAAGATGTGTTAGTTAATGTCGCTGGATTCATGTACCCCGTTGATTTTATGATCATCGATGATAAAGGGGATGGATGCATGCCAATAATCCTTGGGTCACCATTCCTCACCATCGCTAAGGCTGTCATTAAGTATGAAGGTAGAAAGATCGAGCTTAAATCTGGAAAAAGAAAGATTAGCTTCCCCATGACCCCACAAAGTAAGCATGAGGATTTGAGTTGGAGAAAGGTCAAAAACAACATTGACACGACACCCATTTGTGTTCAGAATAAAATTCTTGCATGGGAGGCAAGAATCAAAAGCTATAAGGAAGCCAAAAATGAGAGAAGCAAAAACAATAAGGTTCAGGTCGAATTCGAATATACTCAACCCATAGATAATCATGTACCATTTGAGGAAGGGAACTTGGTACTCTTGAGACACTTGGAAACAACAATACCACCCGATAAACCAAGTCCTTGGTGGTATGGGCCATTCACAATCGAAGGTGTGAGCCAAGATGGGGTAGCTAACTTGGGAAGCAAATTAGGTGGGATGGTGATTGCGAGTATCGACAGATTGAGGCACTACCACCATAACAGTAATGATCGCAACTATATGGGGTATATCATTTCCAATGATGAGATCACGTAGTAACCCATGACCTTGAGTCTAGCTACAAGACTCATAAATAAAGAAAAGCGCTTCTTGGGAGGCAACCCATGTTTTGTGTGATTTTATTTGTTTGATTGTTATTTGCTTCCGTATGCATGTTTTATTTTTATTGTTGGTTGATCATGTTTCTCAATTAAAATGTGGAAATACTTTACTTTGTTGTTTAGCCTAGTCTTAACTCCACCTAGAAGTATTTTTGCAAAAGATAAGTGTAAGGGGAAACCCCAAATATGGTTTTAAGAAACAAACCGATCATGATTCTCCACAATATTAAATGAGCATGTATATTCGTATTTGTTAGAGTCAAATGCTTGTATTGAGTCATAATGAAGTTTTGCAGGAATTTCCAAGAAGTAAGACCAAGTTTTTCCAGAAATTTTCCGGAAACTTAACATAAGAATTTCTGCAGGTCCATTCTGACGGTGTCAGAGTTTTACTCTTGACGGCGTCAGGGGTTAAAATCTGGAAATTTTACCGGTTTTGTATTTCTAACGGAGTCTCATGGTTTTTTGTGAATTATTAAGTTTTATAATCTCCAGGAGATCTGCAAACTTCATTCCACAAGCATTATATCTTATCTTGTTTTCTAGGATTTAGTAACTTATATAGGATGCCGCCGATTTTACGCGAGGTTGTCTTGTCTATTTTTGTCAGGATTTACAGGTTATGTTCGACAAGGAGATGATTTATATTCTGGAAGGGAAGCTTTGATTGTTCATTTTCTTGGAGGAAGATCTAATCTGGCCAACCTATAATCCATACCGAGCGAATCAGGGGAGTATTTGATTTCATTCTCTTTACTTTTTCACTTTTACATTCTTTACTTGAACATTGGGGACAATGTTCATCTTAAGTGTAAGGGGAGGGTAAAAAGATGATACCTTACATATGCACTTTCGCTTGAGTTTGTTTTGTTTGATAGTAGATGTGTAATAAAACTATGAGAAATACTTGTTAGTGCAATTTTAGCGCCAAATTTAAAATTTTTTACAACATTTAGGAGTGAAACTTTAGCCATAGCAAGCGTCTCATGGATAGGAGATTGTATGACTAGCACATAACCGTATATTCAGAAAAATTTTCCACCCAAATGTGTGAGGTTCGCCTTTAGATTTGATAGGAAAAGCATTCATTATTAGTGCTTATGAGTGTACCGGTAGCATTTAGATTCTAGAACTTGCGTTAGTGATGCATCCCGAGACCGCTAGTGAGACTACATTCGTGTAGTAGGATTTACTACATGATAAGAGGCATTAGGATCACCCTTGTGTTAAACCCGTATCATAATTACTTGACCATTTAAGTCATACTACTTGACTAGTTAAGTCAACTAATTTTTCCCACACCCTTAGCGTTGTACTCATTTTTAGTACATGAAACCCCTAGCACACCCCTCCGAGCCTATCTTTTCATTTCTAACTTTAAGCATTTTACTTAAAGGAAGAATTTGTTACACCCCACTTAAATGTACACCCAAATCGCCTTAGCCTTCCGTGTATGCGCTCATTTTTAGTGCATTATTGTTATTTGTTAAACCCTAAGTTAACTATCTAATTGATTACATGGTTGCTAAGTCGAGTCATATCCTTGTACATATTGTTTTGGGACGATTGGGACTCATGGGTAAGTACTTATTTTATGGAGTAATGGGGAAGAACATCATATATTACCCTCATATGTGCGTTAATCTTAAAAGTGCTCCAAGTGTTTTGATTTTCTTAAATTCGAGTCATTAGAATGGTTGATTGTAAAGTATGTAAAGATTCAAGTGTAAGGGGAACTCTCATCCCCTATGATGTATTATTTTGGATGGTAGGGTAAGAGTGTATGCAAAAAAAAAAAAAAAAAAAAAAAAAAAAAACATACGGACTACCATCCCTTTTTATTCTATGTTCATTTTATGTTTTTGTTATTTTTCATTTATTATCTTAAGTCGAGTCTAGTCTTGGCTTAGCAACGCCATATTATACATGTAATTAACTAAGATTGTTAACTCGCCACCAGTAAAACTTCCTTTATCCAACAAAACCGTGTAATTCATATCCCTATACCTAACGTTACAACCCTTTAAAAGACCTCTTTGATAGTTTATCCTAGGTGCTTACGCCATGTGGTGGAGGTTTGATCCTTTCCCAAGCCTATGGTAATCTATTTTGCTATGACAGGTAGTGAGAGATATCTTCCGTTTCCATATTGTAATTTACACTTTATTACACCCGAGAGATGTGAGTATCTAAACACTATTTGTGAGGTGCTTGTGTATGACCTCCGTGCTTGTCTGTTGGTCTTTAGTGGAACGATTATTTGTTGTAATTACTTTTATATTAGTGTTAAATGACCCCTAACTTGTCTTTTGAGTAGAATAAAAGCGCATTTGCTTGAGGACAAGCAAATCTCAAGTGTAAGGGTATATGATGAGGCGAAAAATGGTCCATTTTTAGGGGGTCATTTAAGCCCGAATCCGAATTTATTTGATCAAATATTTCCCTAAATCGTTCCTTTTGTGATTTTAGGTACTTGGAGAGTGAATTCTGGAAAAGAAGCCATTTTGGACGTTTTTGGAGCATAAAAGTGAAGAAAACGGCAAAGTCTCAATTTTCCATGCTGGAAATAGTAGGTGACGGCGTCATGAGTAATTTCCTGACGGCGTTAAACCTCAATAATAAAATCCGAGAGTTCATGAAGGCGTCAAGAGTTTTCCTGACGGCGTCAAAACCCCAAGAATTAAAATCCGTAGTTGATGACGGCGTCACACACAGGGCGTCAAGAGTAATTTGTGTGACGGCCTAGGCCTTGACGGCGTCAGAAGTAGATCAAGGCCGTCTGAGGAAGTATTTGGCGGCGAGATGACGGCGTCACACCTTTGTTCTTGACGCCGTCATCCCTATTTTCCTATATATAGTTATCTAGTTTTTCACATTAAAAGAGAGAAGTTTTGGGAGAAACCCTAAAGACGATTTTGGTGTAACTTTACAGGTTTTTCAAGGGTTCCAACCCCTTGATACCTTGCATGATTAATTAAGATAAGTGTTCTTCTAATTCAATCAATATGTCTATGTGTTGGTTGTCTATATCTTGTTCTTGTCTTAATTCTATCATGCTAGGCTAGATCTCTTTTGTGTTTGCTTAGATCTAATGAAACCTAGATATTGATTATGTGTTGATTACTTGTTTATTCTTGTCTTGGATGAATGATTTATATGTTAGGCTTAAGAAAACTGGCAGATCTCCAAATGGTAACATGCTTGAACGTCTTAAGAAACATGAACCGAGGCGTACTAGGTCTTTATTGGTTGTATTTAATGCATGAGCCACTGTTTACAATCCCTATAGTTGTGCTGGGCATGGTGTAGGAGGAGATAAGAGCTCATAGAATTAGGGAGTTATGTATGCCACCCCATGAATGGTATTAAGGAATACGATCCGTCATCCATGCAATTATAACAAGTAATTAACGTGTAAAAGATATCTAGGGAGTAGTGAAATCTAAGTAAACACATTTTCTCCAATTACTGCTCACAACCTTAGTATAATTAGTTTATATTCCTTTTTAGTATTTTATTTTGATTGCATCTTAGTTTTGGGTTAGTTGAATAGCAACTAATTCCGCCCACTCTTCCAAAACCCGAGATTTTAATTGCTTTCTAAAAAAATATAAAAAATACAAAAATAATCATCCCTCACCTTTAGAACTAGTATTTAGGCTTTCTAATCCTAGCGACACTATTCCTAAGCTGAACGATCAATCCCCCGGTACTTGTCACTATACTATACTACAACGATCAGGTACACTTCCTGGTGGGGGTTGTAAGCTTCTCGAGATCCCTCGAGAGGTAAAACCTGTTGCGATTCCCACGCATCAGACAATTACCACCATTATTAGGACCACCACACCATTGACAATCAGAATGATGTGGATATGACATAAAGAAGAATCAAAGGGTTACAGAGGGGAAGGGATAAAGAATCAAATAGGTAAGAGGGTAAAGGTGAATATTTTTGGTATTTTTGAAATTTTTTTGTAAAAACAAAGAAAGAAAATATTTTTGGGTTTTTTTTTGTGTTCGTTGAAAACTGAATTACAATGTTTTTGGTAATCGTTCTGTCAAACGAATTAACTTCACGATTATTTTGGTTTTTATTTGAAAATAGAGAAATATGAACAGGGATGGTAAATGTACAATGAGTGATTATTCAGAATCACTGACGCTTCAAATCGTTTAGATACGCAGCACACCTCCCCGGCAGCGGCGCCAAAATTTGATCGGCCTCAAACGGTCAACCAAAGTCAACCACGGATGTGGTCAAATAGGTCAAACAGCTCGGGCCAATTCTCCGTGGAGTACAGTGTTTCCCCGGGTCGTTATGTCCCGACGAGGCGTGCAATTGTAAAAAGACGAATTTGTGATCGGGTGATTTTCAACGGGAAAAGGAGTATTAGTGATTGAACTAAGGAAATGTAAAGGAAATGATTAAAATGAACAATATTAACAACTACGTAAAACCAAGTTACCTAGAAACGTTTACAAACTGAAAACGTAAGTTTAAACTAAAAACAAACGCTAACGTACAAAATAAAACGTGAAACGAGAGCACTAAAAATCCTACGAATGTGAAAATTATATTTTTAGAATCCAAATGATAAAAGAACATTTTAAGAAAAAGAAAAATATTTTTTAGACTTGTTATTTATTTATTATTAATTAAAAACTAATTATTAACTATTTAAACATTTAAATTATTAAAAATACTTAATGAACAGTAAAAATTACAAAATTTATCCTTAAAATATTTAGTGATGACAGGAACCTAGGAAAATTATAAAAGTGGTGGAAAGCTTATTTATAAGCTGTAAAATAAGCTAATAAGTAAAAGGGACTTAACAACTCTATAAATAAAAGAAAGGAAAAAGAAAACACTAAGGAATGGATAGCCCAGATGGTGCAAGTTCCAGGTTTGGTTTTGTCACTTGGAACCAGGAGGTCCCATGTTCGAATCACACATGGTGCAAATTTTACAAACTATTTTTCTTTTTGGATTTTCTTCTACAAATCTATTAGAATACTTAAAATAACTAACTTCTGAGAAAAAAACTTTTTTATAAAATCCAAATAACCCCTGAATGAGCTTATTTGCTCAACAGTTTACAAAATAAGCTAAACTTGAGATTTTTTGATTGAAATGCTACTCAATAAGCTACAAACTGGAACTTAAGTGAAAATAAGCTAGAAGTAAATGAGAGAGACTTAAAATGAGCTAAAAAAAAGAAAATTCCCACTGAATAAGCTGTTAAGTACAAATAAGCAATTCCAAAACCTTAACAACCAAACATGCCTATCAGTGGTGATTTGCAGGCCTCAGTGGGACCCACAAATGAACTTGGAGGCCTGAGGTGAGGGCTGATCCAATAAGCTAACCTGATGAACTTTTTAATAAGCCAAAAATCATGGAGTGGGGTCCACTACAGAGCTTGGAATGAGCTTGTGCAACACACTCCCCTGGTGCAGGGGAGATTACCACTCAACAGGCCAAAATAAGCTTAGATTTAAGCACTAATAAAAATTCATAAAAATAAACAAAAATAAGCATTAAAAAGCTGAGCTTCCAAATTTTAAGAATCTACAAAGTTCAAAAGCTAACTCCTAATATTGAGATCATGAAAAATCCCAACAAAAAGTGATTTCTGCCAAGGTATGCAATTTTAACTTTTAATGATTTGAACCTATTTTGACTTTGGTGAATTTCTAATGATTCCTAATGACCTAGAATGTAATAATAAGCTGAGATGCAACTAATTTAAGCAATTTTAACAACTAATGTAACCATCTATAAGATTAAGCAACTCAAAATACCAACAGTGAATGCAAAGATGAAATTTAAAGTTGATTTTGACTTTCACTCAAAGGAATACTGGCTTTATTGACTTAGATGACTTAATTGGACCTAGTGCAACATGTTTAAACATAAATCAACAACAACAACACCCCTGAACATAGAGATATCCCTTGAAACAAACATTACTTATTCTTGACTGATTTGTGATTTTTCAAGCACAACACTGATTTAAACCATTAATCCAGTTCCAAGGGTATTAATATGATATTATGTGAATATTTAAGCATAACAATACCAAATACAACAGCATAACACATGAATCTCCCAGGTTGAGTTTTTGACAGTTTAAAAAAAATGATTTTTAGCAACTAGGTAAACCAATGAACAAGCATGATATATTAAGCAACAACTTAACTCTAAGGGCATGTTTGGTACAAAGAGTTGAGGATGGGGAAATGAAAATGAATTCATTTATTATGTTTGGTACTTTAAAGAAATAAAAATGTGGAGAATTGTAACTCCTAGGGTTTGATTCCTTTGTATTTTATGGAGAGTTGGTTTCCCAACCTTTTGGTGAAGAAATGAATTCTTTGCACAATAAATAATAATAATAATAATAATAATAATAATAATAATAATAATAATAATAATAATAATAATAATAATAATAATAATAATAATAATAATAATAATAATAATATTTTATTATTATAATAATAATAATAATAATAAAAATAATAATAATTATTTTTATTATTATTATTATAAAATATTAGTATTATTATTATTATTATTATTATTATTATTATTATTATTATTAATATTATTGTTATTATTATTATTATATTATTATTATTATTATTATTATTATTATTATTATTATCATTATTATCATTATAATAATGATTAATAATAATGATAATAATAATAATAATAATAATAATAATAATAATATTATTATTATTATTATTATTATTATTATTATTATTATTATTATTATTATTATTATTATTATTATTATTATTATAATGATAATAATAATAATAATAATAATAATAATAATAATAATAATAATAATAATAATAATAATAATAATAATAATAATAGTAATAATACTGATTTCTTTAGTCAATTCTCTGGTGTTACCAAACATTGGAATTTATATTGAATTTCTGTGAGAATTCATTTCTGTGATTTGAATTATATACTTCATTTCATTTCTCTGAATTTCACCCAACCAAACGTGCCCTAATATACTTAATAAGCATGAAAACACATAGAAAAACATCAATAAGCAGTTGTACAATAAAAATGCCAAAAATTGAAATATTGAGCTTACAATTGATCCAACTGAGAAATAAGGTGCCAAGGACTTAAAACACTACCTAAAGCTTCCCAAAAAGCATCTAACACCATTGCCATCCATAATTAACAATGCTCCATGATTCAATCTTCTTCTCTTCTTATTTTTGAATTTTGAACTAATTTTAAGTATTTTTAGTGATATTGAATTAGAACTGGTTTTTAAAGCTTAAGAAGCTTATAAAAGCTTCTGAGTAACTTATGTAAGCTTAATGGAACACTGAAACAACTTTTGACAATATTTAAGTAAAGATGTCAATTTTACTTAAAAATGCTAAATCTGAATTTACCAAGGAAAAGTTGAAATTAAGATTAAAGAGGGCTAATATTACACTAAAAATGTTGATTACAACCTTTTTTAACTAAAAATTACAACTGAGAAACAAAATTACACTTAGTCGACATTACTAAACTAAAACTAAACTAATTTAACTACTCTTTTTCCTCTGTGCTTCTTTCTTCTTTTATAGATGACACTTTGGGGTCCTAGCAGTCTTCTCAGTCTTTCCCACTTTAATTGTAGTCCATTGGATGGGTCAAATTGATCACAGCCTTCAAATGTGTTTTTGGCGCCAAAAATCTGTAGGTTGCTTGGAACAGTTTAAGAGCTTTAAATGGTGCTTGGATTGTTGTGGAAGTGGAGGGGACAAGGAGGGTGAGCTAGGGGGTGGTGGAGGTAAGTTGGTGTCAGGTTGCAGGTTTAGGGGAAGGAGGTGGAGGGTAGTGATGATATGTGGCATCCCCTGGTGCAAACCCAGGGGATTGGGTTTGGTTTTGGTTTGTGGGTGTGACATCTGTGGGAATAGGTTGAGACAGGTGTGGAAGTAGGAGGTGGAATGGAGGAAGAAGGAGGTGGAGTTGGTTCAGTGAGGTGGAGGGAGGAAGATGGTGTTGACTAGGGGTGTTCATGGATCGGGTAATATCCAGGATAACCAAAAACCGAAACCAAAAAAAACCGAACCGAATTTGTAACCGAACCGAATTGGTCAAAACCGAACCAAACCGAACTAAATATTCGGTTATCGGTTTGGATATGGGTTTGGCAATGAAAACCGAAAATATATAAATATATACATTTTTTAATGTATTTATATATAAAAATAATCACTAAAAGTCTTTTTAGTATAAGTATAATATTAGAAAAAAAAATATTCTAAAAATATATATAATTAAATAAAAAATGATTAAAATTATGTAATTCGGGTTATTCGGTTCGGTTTTCGGTTATAGGGGTTCGGTTTTCGGTTATTCGGTTCGGTTTTCGGTCGGTTGAATCAAATTTGAATTCGGTTCGGTTCGGTTTGACCCAGAAAAAAAATTAACCGAACAAACCGAACCGAATAAACCGAAAAACCCGATAACCGAACCGATGAACACCTCTAGTGTTGACCAGGGGTTGTTTGACCCTGGTTTAATATTAAAGGGTGGATTGGGTTGGGCTTATGTGGAGTGGGCTGGGAAAAGGGTGGATTGGGTTTTAGATAAGTGGGTGGGTTTGTTTTTGTTAGTGGATTGGATAAGTGAGGGTGGTGTTTTGGATTAAACTAGGATCCGTTTGGTTAGTTATAAATCACAAGGACCATTTTTGTAACTTTCAGATTTTTTAGGTTGTGATTTAGCAACTTTACAAAGTTATCCAAGGGTGATTTTTGCCAAGTTTCAATAATCCAAGGACCAATATTTGTTTATTCTCCAAAAATGAAATTCTAGGGACTAAAACTGTCAAGTTTGAAACTTGAGGGGCCTGTTTTGCCATTTTTGCAAACTTGAACTTCAAGGGTAGAATTTGTCATTTCCTGATTCCTGGGGACTGTTGTTGACTTTCTTCAAAATAATTCTTCCAAGGACCATTTCTGACAATTCTTGAAAGTTCAGGGACTGATTCTGCCAATTATGCAAACTTTGCTCATTTTTCATCAGTTTTCAATCCTTTTGTACCTGAAACATATAAAAACACAATCCAAGGATATTTGCAGTATAATATGGTGTATCTGTGTGTTTTTAACTGTTTTTACAGTTTAAATGGGACAGAAATGTTGAGTATTTAGACACTCATCATTAATCTCTAAAACCACATCCTCACCCTGAAGTTCTTCAACCATGCCCGTAATCAAGTCGTCTTCCACACCAACATCATCTTGAGGCTGGGCAAACTGGAACAAGTCTTCATCTGTAAATTCCGGTTGTTGCTCAGCTTGCTCTGAACCAGCAACCCGACTTACATTGGTAGTTGATGGCTCCTCCTGCACTTCATCAATTATTTGGGATTGATCCTCAGCTTGTTCTGGATTAGCAACCATATTCACAGGTGATTGATCAGTGGTACCATCAGTTGAAGGCTCAGCTTGTTCTGGACCAATGGCACCATCATTTGAAGGCACCTCCGGTATTTCATCCCTTGATTTTCTGGCTCTTTTGGCTTTAAATCATTTCGCCTCAACAAAAACCTCAATCTCTCTATGTTCTGGAACCAAATCCAACAGTTTCATAGCATCCTCATCAAACTCCAACGGGTACAACCTAACATCAAATGGCTCACCTGGTATCCTATAATGACACCCTGAAACCCCACCTTTGACACCTATGTCATCTACCAACGATTCAAAAGCGTAAAAGTTAAACAGGTCATAATCAACACAATCATACCACGCAACAACTGGATCAACATATACCCTTCCTGGTGGTGATGTAAATTTTCCGCTGTGGGTGATTTTTAGAGTGAAGTAGTTCTGGTTGCTTTCTGTGTAGAAACAATAAACATCAACACACACACTAACAACATGAACAATTATCTTAATGCAAAATCTATTGCCTATTCGTACGGTTGAATTAGGTTTGCATATCACTGTAGCTAAAAAAATCGATACAAATAACAATGCCCAAAACATACCGTATAGTTGCTGAAGATTACGGATTGGGGATGATCGTTCGCGGTTTCTCCCGAAAATCAGAGCCATTTTCCTCACTTTTTAGTTGATCGGAAATCGTTTTTGAAAACTTTAGGGTAAAAATTGCAATTGACTTTCTGCAATTGGGCTACAAGGCTTTTGAGTTAATCGGTGGGTGTAATATTGGTTTAGGCGGGAACCGTGAAATGACAATACTACCCTCAATGACTTGGCACTTAACGAGGAAAGTAATAGAAAAACACTCTCGGTGGCTATTTTGCATTTTTACGAAACGTTAGTGGCAAATTTGCATGCCTTTATGACTCGGTTCCATTTTTGCAATTTCGTGATACGTTAGTAACCATTTTTTCAATTTACCCTAAATTTTTCCTCAAATAGACTGGGACAACTTTGGAATTGACTACCAAATTAATATCATGACACGTGTCTACTTTTATAAGTACATAAAGTATAATTGTGTGAGCTATATGTAAGAATTGTCTCCTAGGTCTTATGTCAGGGAGACTTGTACCTTGGGCGACCAAAATTTTGTCATTTAATGAAAAAATGACAATTTTTTTCACTAAATAAAAAAATTTTGGTCGCCCAAGATACAAGTCGCCCTGACAGTACAAGTCGCCCCGACAGAACACTTAAAGGACAAATCTTACTGATGCGTGCTATGTGTCAGTGTAGTGTAGAACGTTTTTACCTAATCAAGTTTTAAATTTATATTTAGCCGACTTATTACTAACACACACACTTAACGAGCAGTGTACCCGATCAATATGCATATAGTGGTAAGTAGAGTGTCGAACACTAAGAATGGAACGTAATATCTAGTTGATTTAATCAGTATTTTAATATCTAAGTTAGTTTTATAATCCTAATCTAATAAAAAGGGTTTTCAGTATTTTAATATCTAAGTTAGTAAATAATAAAAGTAAAACTAATGAGAACGAATCAGCAAATAGCAATCACGTACACAGATAGATAATAGAAACACGTAAGAAGACCTGTCCTTATAATTAAGTAGCTTGTCACTTGTTATATTGCTAGTTTTATATGATGAGTATCGTAATCTAATCTGTCTCGTTGGATCCTATATATCGGCGAGTAAACCCTTAATGATTACTTATGTTTATCCTACTTTCTAGACACTAGATAAGCAGGCGAGGAACAGGTATGGTAGCCCAGAAGACTCAACTAAACACAAAGGTTATCAAAGCACAAATATAATTCACCAAAAACATCAATCATATAAACTTTAACCGATGAGAAAGAAATTTTAAGGGGAGCAGTATGGTGGCCACAAGCCCATCAATCCTGATGGATTAAAGCTTACTAATACAATAAACAAAACTACTTAATGAATTATACACATGCAGGACCTTCTTACGGCTCTAAGATCTTCGTTTGGGGCGTGTCTTGTGATGCTTCTTCGACTGAATTCGTCTCCTTAGGGTTTTCTGTACACAAAACTTGTATCTGTCTTGGGGTATATATAGGTTCTGTCTGAGGGGTCGATGCGGCGCATGTTGATGATAGATGCGGCGCATCTACTGAACTTTGCGTGGGGTCCAAGATTATTATATTCTGGAATATTCGTACACCGCCTTTAGATGCGGCGTAACTTCTTTTTCCATGCGGCGCATGTTCTTTAACGTCTTGGATAGTATCTGGTAAAGTCTTTAGCTGATACGCTGCATGTTGTAAATGAGATGCGGCATATTTTGAAGTAGATCAAGTTGATTATTCTTCGTTGACCAAAGTTTCATATGCGGTGCATGTTGTAATTGGATGCGGCGCATTCTTCAAAGTCAGGCAATGGTCTTCGAATTCATCTAAGTATGATGTTGCGACGTATCTGTTGAGAGAGATACGACGCATCTCTTGAATTTCAGTAGACTTTTCAAATCTTGATCATTTAGTTCCATAATTCGTCCAATATCATTAACTTTCACCTATTGCTTGTTTTTACCTGAGAATCACTAAAGTAAACATAAAGGCATCAATTCTCATACAAAATAATATAAAACAAGTCAATTAAATAAGATAAATGATGCTAATAAAATGTACTTATTTGATCTCATCACTTAAACATAGATTACACAATTGTATTTTGTGTACTTATAAAAGTAGATACGTGTCATGATATTAAGGTGGTAGCCCAATTCCAAAGCCGCCCTGGTGTATTTAGGGGAAAAAATTATGCTTTAAAAAAAGGGAGTCCGGTCTACTCTCAAAATTTTCTCAAATTTTATTTAGGGCAAATTGCACAAAAGTGTACCAAACTTATACCTAATTTCAATTTAAGGTACTCCATTTTTTTTCCTAATTTAATGTACCCAACTTTTTTTTAGTTACAATGTTAGACAATTGATAGGTTATCAGATCACCACCACCATACTTCATCTTCTCCGACCAAATTCCGGCCAACTTCCGGCGAGTTTTTCTTTAATCTCATTTTTTTAATCTCACATGTTTAATCTGAAGCAATTATAACTTATAAAAAGTAACACACTAACACCCCTTCCTTCAATTATATCAAACACGGGTACGGTATATTATATGAACTTTGAACATCATTAGCATCATAGCAATAAACTATTTGGTGCTGCCCGTTGTTTCAATATTAATGGCTTAACTGAAGCCAAAAGCTTGGATTGCTTTGGTAACAATCTTCTACAAGTGAAATTAGATGTGTTGAAACGAGTTAGATTGCTTTCACTTTGTCACATGTCACTGGATAAACAAAATATTTCATTAGCATACGCAACTATGCGAATATTCTACATTTCTACACATTTAAAAGTAGTTTTGAACTCCTAAGTTGTGATTACCAAAACTATACATTTTAACATGTTACAAAACTATCACATCCTCTCCAATTTTGTACATTGGAGCCAAGGGGGAGGGGGTGGGCTGGTCGGAAGCTAACAAAGTTGGCCGAAAGATGGCCGGAATTTAGTCAGAGAAGATGAAGTATGGTGGTTGTGACTTGGTAACCTATAAATCGTCTAACATTGCTACTAAAAAAAAGTTGGGTACATTAAATTGGGAAAAAAAAAAGTGGAGTACTTTAAATTGAAATTGAGTATAAGTTTAGTACACTTTTGTGCAATTTGCCATTTTATTTGGAAAATAACTTTTAGAGACATATAGATAGATAGCATGTATGAAAAATTATCATTCTAAAAAATAAAGAATCGTTGAATACCAATGCTGCATCATTGCACCACTCCCAGAAAATTAGGTTGCCATCAACGAGTTGGAAGGTCTTGGTCCAGACCACAAAACCAAACCATGACAGGACTAGAGCGGATGTGCTGGGTACAGTTTATGAGTTCAAGATTCTTTTAAATAACATGTCTTCATTCAAGATCTTCCAAATATTATTAGCTCTTGTTATTATACACGAAAGAAACTAGCCATTTCTGTTTTTCAAACTTAAATACTATTAGTCGATGTTAATTAGAAGCTCACTTAACTAGTACAGTACTGTGTACGGGCTAAGCCCGATTTCTACTACTAAGCTTATTTCTCGAGCATTGTAAACTAATTATATTGTTACGAATATATGAATTCAAGGGGATCTGATTTCATTGTAGATACTGTATTATGCTTCAAATTTCGTACTGAAATAGAACCGAGTGATATATTGAGTTACTCATCAAGTTTTCGACCGTAGATACTGATTTAGATCTTTCCAATTTAATGTTCCATCTCCGGATGCCAAGTCCTTAAATAATAAATACCATCAACATATGTACACTACGAGTAATCATAACAAGACTTAAATCAAAGGCTTTAGTGTAAAATGTTACAATTATTTGTAGAACAAACGTTCTTTTTGTTTACATTTTACAATAAATAGTGTCATGTAATGAGGACATGAGACAATCTATACTACTATATAATGCATGGATAAACCTAACCTAACCAAAAAAAGTAAATTTCATAAATCGTCCATGTGGTAACCTAACTCCTAACCAAAAAAAGTAAATTTCATAAATCGTCCATGTGGTTTAACGGGTTTAACGGATTTGGTCTCTCGAAAGATTTTTTCTCGGATCCTCTCCCCGTGGTTTATACCCGTAACGGGTTTGGTCCCTCTGGCTAACGCTCGTTAGTTTTTTCCGTTAGCTAACGACCGTTTGCAACAAACATTTGCACCGTTAGTCCTTTATACTAACGGCCGTTATGCTTAGCAATTTTTTTTTTTTATTTATTTATTTTTTAATTAAAAAAAAAATTAAAAAATTGGTTTTCTTATAATTTTTTTTCTAAATATCTTTCAAATTTATACACGTTTTTATACACATTTCTATACACGTTTTTATACACACGTTTTTATACACATGTTTTTATACACTCATTTTTATACACACGGTTTTATACACACATTTTAATACACACGTGTTCACACACGGTTTTATACACACGTTTTATACACTCCTTTTTATACACACGTTTTTACACACATTTTTATACACACTTTTTTATACACACGTGTTTACACACGTTTTTACACATGTTTTTATGCACTCATTTTTATACACATGTTTTTATACACACGTTTTTATATACACATTTTTATACACACTTTTTTATACACACGTGTTTACACACGTTTTTATATACACGTTTTTATAAAAATGTGTATAAAAACGTGTATAAAAACATGTGTATAAAAACATGTGTAAACACGTGTGTATAAAAAAATGTGTATAAAAACGTGTATATAAAAACGTGTGTATAAAAACATGTGTATAAAAATGAGTGTATAAAAACTTGTGTAAAAATATGTGTATAAAAACGTGTGTAAACACGTGTGTATAAAAAAGTGTGTATAAAAATGTGTATATAAAAACGTGTGTATAAAAACGTGTGTAAAAACGTGTGTATAAAAAGGAGTGTATAAAAACGTGTGTAAACACGTGTGTATTAAAATGTGTGTATAAAAATGCGTATATAAAAACGTGTGTATAAAAAAGTGTGTAAAAATGTGTGTATAAAAATATGTGTATAAAATCGTGTATAAAAACGTGTGTATAAAACATGTATAAAATTTATATAAAAATGTGTGTATAAAAACGTGTGTATGAAACGTGTATAGAAATGTGTATAAAAACGTGTATAAATTTTAAAGATATTTAGAAAAAAAAATATAAGAAAACAAATTTTTTAATTTTTTTTAATTAAAAAAAAAACAAAAAAAACAAAAAAAAAAAAAAAAAAAAAAAAAAACAAATTTTTTGTTAAGTATAACGGCCGTTAGTATAAAGGACTAACGGTGCAAATGTTTGTTGTTAACGGTCGTTAGCTAACGGGAAAAACTAACGAGCGTTAGCCAGAGGGACCAAACCCGTTACGGGTATAAACCACAGGGAGAGGATCCGAGAAAAAATCTTTCGAGGGACCAAATCCGTTAAACCCGTTAAACCACAGGGACGATTTATGAAATTTACTCAACCAAAAATTAAAATAAGGAGCTCCAATCATGAGGTGGCATGTGTCACTTCTCAACTAACTCCAAGCCTAACTCCTAACCAAAAATTAAGATAAGGAGCTCCAATAATAAGGTGACATGTGTCACTTCCATACCTAAAATTCACATTTATTTTCAAATTGAAATATCTATTTATCAATTTATTTTTTTAATTATCTAATTTCACCATATTTTCTAAAATTTTGTGCTCTTTAATTCAACATCTATTTTTATATATATTTATGAGTTTTTAGTTTTTAGATTTTTAGTGGGTTTTTTATTCAAAATTTTACAACTTTAACATTTATTTCATTCAATACAATCTTTATTCGTCAAAATCATATACTTTTGGATGAGTGTTTGATGGGAAAGAGATTGTGAGGATCTTTCTATATACGGGAATAATGATGTCACAGGAAAGCTACGAGAAACCCAAGCAAACACATATACATTCGGAGTTTTGTGAAACGAATTCACTAAGCGGGTAGGGAATTGCGGGGAGAGTTGGGCTAGCAATTCATTTACTACCCATATTACTATATTTTTCGCCGCCGCTGTGCGCGGGTATCCGACTAGTAATTCAGAATACGATAACTGCATCTGTTTTGAGGCTCAACTCTGTAGCCAGACAATGGAGCACAACATAACACAAACTTATTTCAAATGACAATAAACCACAACACGACCATGGATTATGACCTTATTATACCACACAGACCATTATTTCAGCTTAGGACTATGGATCTTGGAGACCAAAAGAGAACCAGAACTATTAGATGGATATGCTGTTTGGAACACCTCTCCCGGTAACACCCTTGTTGGAATAAGGCTTGAGAAGCTGGTAAGGAACCAACCCTGCACCACTCCTGTTCTTCAAAGTGGCATCAGTGTTTCTTGAGTCTATAATGCCTTCCAGCTCGTTCAATCTTCCACGAAACTCCTCAAATGCAGCCTTTATAGCAGGGTCTGCCACCCATGCCGGTTCTATCTTTCCACCAATATACTCCTCATCTGGTGAATGACTTGACAATACATCCAAAACTGACATAACTTGGGTGGCTTGGATTTGGGATGGGAAACATTTCAATAGTACATCCTCTGGCCGCTTTAAAAATGACTGCCACTCTTCATCAGTTGGGTCTTCGTTAGGCATTTTGGTTCTAGCAATGGTCGGCCTGTTTGGGAAAAAGCCCGCAAAATCGTATTGTCCAAAGTTAACAGCTGAATGATGACCAGAAGTCACCCACATTATAGTTGACACAATTCCAATCAGATCTTCTTGGGTTTTAAGTTGCGGCCACCATGGTTCATCTTTCTTGTCTCCATGTCCAACTGTACGAATTTCATCCCACCATGCTTGAAGCTCTTCATCAGATTCTACTAGATTTGCTTGTGGGTAGTAGTGGTTTACATAAGAGGTTGCCCATTTTTTGATCGCATCTTAAACCAGTAGACCATCATTTGCAAATGGATAGTCCTCGATTGTTAACTTTATCCCGTGTGGTTCATTTTTATCTTCAACTGCCATGCCCCTAAATAAAAAATATTTATACATAAATGCCATAAGAATTTGACTTTTTAGGCAGCTAAATGCAGAAGAGAAAAAGATTGCTAGTGTGCATAACAGGTACCTGCTAACTAGGTCAGCAGGAAGAGCCTCATGATCAAAGCGCCACAACTGATCATATGCATCAGAGCAAAGTTGCATAGAGTATCTTCCTGTTGAGAATGTTGACTCTATGATACCACCCGCATTAATGAGATCTAGTCGAGCTAGAGCGTTGATTTGCATTGTATACCGGAAATGAGGGATGAGTAATCGCTGAATAGGATGCATTTGACTAAGATGACGGTTTGTAGCAATTATGTACGGCTCTGTTACACAATGAGTTCTTAGCCTGGAGTGTCAAAAAAGTACCAGATTAATTGATTACTTCAGTTCTAATCTAAATGTGTTTCAAGTAATCTGAGATGAGAATCAGATTATCACACATTGACACACATCTTAAATGAAAAAATGCACAAACGTGTAAAGCATCAATGTACACTATATGCATACCGATATATATGTGCATAACATATAGGTATGCAGTTTGGTCTTTCATGTAACCACTAATTTAAATCCGGTCAATCATGTCGAAAAAATATATTGATTATAAAAAAAATTAGTAAGCCAAATGACTGATGGATTTTCAGTTAGCGGCACATGACATACTAATTGGTTGCCTGCATATGTAGCTATGCGTGTCCAATTTCAATTATTATAAGAAAAATTCAGCTAACCAATGGCTAACAAGCTGGTGATAAGCAGAATCATGGGCAAGGACATGAGCCTTAGCTAGTTTCCAAAGCCAGGCGCCAGTAGCATCCCAAGCGGGTGTGTACACATGCTTCCATTGTGGTTTCCCATCAGATGGTGGACGAGTCAACTCAATGGCTAGTGGCCGCAATGTTCCAGCAGCAGTAAGAAACATCAAAGTCCTTGAACCATAGAGAGTTGTCCCATCAAGCTCTCGAGTTTTATTTACATAAGGCAATAGTAGATCATGGTAATCCAACATGAACAGTTTCTTTTTGGCCAAAGCCTACATGTGCACAAGTGTTTTCACCATTAATGTAAAACTTAACAGTTATGTACTAGACCAAAAGAAAAAAGAATTACAAATTATATATTCCGTTACCTCCTCAAGAGTCATGAAGCCTCGTATTTCTTCCTCCACAATCTCCTTGGTGATTGCTGATTCAGCTGGTCCATAAACTTCAGGGTCCAATTTACTCTTCAATGGCCATTCCTACACACACGTTATACAAGAAATTTCATCGTAAATTAGTTGTGACATAATTTATGTCAAAGGCTAAAATTTCTTAAATGAACATACCGTCACTAACTGTATGCTACATGGATTAAGACCAGCAAGCATTTGTCTACAAAATTCCTCTTCACGAAACCAAGAGAACGTGTCCCCTACAATCAAACTCAATAATAAACAAAAAACTCAAACGAAAAACCACAAGAACAAAAGAATAATGCTTACTGTCAATGGTTTCAGGGGTCTCGAACTTTATAACAGTATTTGTAGTATCAGTTGCCCCTTTAACAAGTCTAGGTAAGGCACTTAGAATTCCATTATCAGGGGCTGGAACATTAACACCTTGATTGTAAAGCAAGTCAATGCTTGTAAATAGTGGAAATCCCTTGTCTTTGTCTGTCACAACTGAGTCCAGAATTGGTACGACTCCATGAAGGACTGAATACAAAGCCCTTGCTCCAAATGTTACCTCCTTTAGCTCTGAAAAATCTTCATCTATTGGAACATAGAATGGGAGCAAAGTTCTCGTCTCCGTCAATGGATCTGTAATTTATGCTTAACTTTTAAAGTTGTCATAAGCAAATAATGCAAAGAAGAAAATTGCACCAATTTCTAACAAATTCTAAACAAATTATTGTCATTGTATGTAATGATATGTTTTGTTTTGTTTGTTTTTTTTTTTTTTTTTTTTAACTGATGTAACAGATTTCACCGTATTACCAATCTATGTAAATGACCTTGTAAATACTGCAGTTGTACTGCGGCCACATCACAAAATACTAGAGGAAAACTCATCATTTTACCTATATTATTAGATACTCATTATGTCATAAAAAGACTGGTGTCACAGTACATTCAGAAATCGGGTATGTTTCGATCTTAAACCCCCTAGGAAAGATACACTTGAGGAAGACAAGTCTTCTCTCATTTTTGGATTGTTCATAGGTTTAAAAGATCACTTCCACTTTAGATCCTTAATCTGAAATTTGCTTTTATGAATTCTTTGTATATTTTTCCATACGTATCTTGCTAGAGTGAGTTAATTATATTTGCCGTTCAAAAAAAACTGCATAGAGTACCTTTAGAGGACATTGGGCGACCAGTACGGCACCGCCTGGGGTAAGGATGTTCATCACCACCAAGCACCGGTCGTGCTAAACTTAATAGAAGATCTGGAGCACCGAGATCGTCAGGGCCGGCTTTAAGGGAGTGCAAGAGGTGCCATTGCACAGGGCCACCGCTTAACGAGGGCCACAAAATTCCATGCACTTTATTATATGTATATACACAATATGATATTTGTATTTGTGTTTAAGGGGCTCTTTGTGGTGATGGCACGGGGCCACCGAAATCCATGAGACGGCCCTGGAGATCGTTGTATACTTCATAATCATAAATCCTCTCAGACGATTTACGCTCTCCTTTACCATCGCCACGAAGAGACTCCAGGTCTTTTGTTCTTAATGACTTTAGTGCTTCTGGTGTTTCTGATGGCAGGTAAGACTATACAAACATATACACCAATAAGAATAATCCAGTGTCATGATAAACAAAAGTAACGTAGAACTAATTGCAGAAAAATAAAACTATGATTAATAGTAACATAGCATAAATAATATTAGATTTGACCTTGTTCGCGAAAAAAATTCTCTTTTCAGAGTTATCATACTTGGAGTGAACCCAAGATTCGCATGTGAATGTGACACCGTTATCAAGAACAATACTCTTGAAGAACATCTTCTTGCTATACTCATTATCCACCATCACAGCTCCTATCTCGCCAAAATCCGCAGGGACATCAAAGTCGCATTTGTATGTGTAGACCTTAATGTCGAAATCTAATGCAGTGTATCGAGCATACGCCTTCACCGTCTTTTGCTTTCCCTTTGCTATACATTTCATACAAGATTATAAGACTTTAACACAATAAAACATTACAAATTATGTTTAGAATTGTGTTATATGATAGCCAACCAATTAAATTGAACATTATTAATGTATGTTTGGATTTCAATTGGTTGGTATACATAGAAACTAAACATTGTAAGCTCAAAATTATTAGCTTAGATAATATTGTTGAAAGAGATAATCAAATCATCTATAGATGTGCTAAGTGCTAACACATAACCAAAGTTTCTATATTTGTCCGGGACACGTTGGAAAAGAAGGGTAGCTGGGATTTTGGTAAAGTAAATTCAGGTCCAACAATTATTGCGGTTGGTTGATGATCAACTAGTCGATGACTAACATGCATTTATTTGTTCATATGATAAACGAGTGTTCATAGCTAAAAATTAATATAAAATTACATAACCTCGAAGGTCTACATAAGTTCCGCAATTTTTTGTCGAGATATTTTCACCTATAGTTACAAAGGTGAATCCAGATGTAATATCTTTGAAATTCAAGTACATTAGTTCTAACTATATTAACAACGAAGCTGGTACCAAAATCTAATTTTATTTTACCGTTGCAAAATCCACTTCAAATTTGGCAAAAATTGAATCGCATATGCAACAGGAAGCAACAGTGATTTGTCTACTGTTCATTTTATATATTATGTTATAAATCTGTTGATAAATTTTGTATTTTGCTACGAAATCAAACAATTGGTCTTTGCAAAAGATTTGCAGCTATTTTCTGTTTCTCTATCAGTCGCTCGGTCATCCATTGGAAAATAGTAGCAATTTCGCAACGGGAACTTTGCGTTGTTGATTTTCATAGCGTAAGCCCATTCTATGTAAATGTGAAAAATATATGGATTCTTTTGTATTTACCCTTATACACTGCAAATTTTATAAAAAGTGAATTGTTTACAGTTATCTAGTTTTTATCACGTTATGTTATCGTTATTTTACAGTTAAGGTAACTCATCATGACATCATGCAATTTTTTAACAAAATCAATAAAACGTAAAAAGTTGCATGGAATATATACGTACAATCAAGGTCATTGGAAACGAGTTCAAGCAAGAAAGACCGCCCTAGAAGATCAGAGACGCCATCAGCCACGCCACCAATGCCTACACCCGCAATTGCGGAGCTAATTGTTGGTTGGACAGTGATGACACCTTTGACTGTAGTGGCCTTGGTAAGAAAGGGTATTGATATGGCCTTAATGTTACCAACTGTGGTGGTTCGAGAATGGGTGGCATTGGTTTTCTTGGTATACTTGGATCCGCGGAGAATGGCAAGGGAGTAGGCCGAGGATGCGGAATGGTTAGTGGCCTCGAATGGCTTGTTGAGTGGAACTAGGTTACGGACAGAGTGAGTTTGGTTGATTTGAGGCTTCAACATGTTCTTTTTTTTTTCAGGGGGAACTTTACTCACTCTTGTTTTGTGTGATTTAAGACTTGGTCCATTACCCTCTATTTATAGGAAACGTTTGTAATGATTGGACAATTTTGGGTCTGATTCACGAGGTATTAATGTATTATTGATTTTTATAACTGTGCCAATAGTCAATAATTAATGTACGGTTCAAATTATTGGATGGGTATTTTCCTTTGATTCGCATTAAACATCATAATCAACGTATACGGTAGTTACAAAGAGATAAACTTAATATAATGGGCTAGTCCAACAGTCAATACACATGGGCCTAGAATAACGTAGACAACCCCCCCCCCCCCCCCCCCCCCCCCCCCCCCCCGGGGCATGTATTTAGAGTTGGAGGTCTTGGAACACTCAAACTGGAACAAAACTCTTTCAAATGAGGCTAATAGCTATCCCTTGATGAAAATGCCGGCATACTGATAACGAGAAGGGACATGAAAGACATGCACCTGCCCCGTTGTAACCATGTGACAAATAAAATGGATGGCAGTCTCAATGTGTTTCGTCCGCTGAGGTTGAACCGAATAAGCGGACAATAAATGGCACTAACATTATCACAATAGACAAGGGTCGCGGACAACAATGGAAAATGTAACTCATGGAGCAAATTGCACTGCATTTGCATTAGCAACACCACGGGGATTCAGCCTCGGAACTAGAACAAGTGTGTTGACACTTAGACGAACAAGATAATAGATTATCACCCAGAAAAACACAATAACGATAAGTAGAACGTCGAGTTGTAGGGCAACCAGCCCAATCAACATCCGAATAAGCAACAAGAAAAGCAGTGCAGGATGCATACAGCTGTAGACCAAAATCTAAAGTCCCCTGAACATACCGAAGAATCCGTTTGAGAATAGCTAAGTGTGGCTCTCGTGGGTCATGCATATATGAACATATCTGCTGAACAACATAAGACAAATTGTGATGCGTGAAAGTAAGATATTGTAAACCAATTGCAAGACTGCGGTTTAAAGTCGGATCCGATACCAGAACGCCTAGAGGACCAAGCTTGGACTCGATATCAACAGGTGTCCTAGTAGGGTTGTAGTTAATCATATGTGCACGCTTAAGGAGCTCAAGAAATAAATAATCATGTAGATGTACGAAGAACATAAATACCTAAATAATAAAGCGGCCCAAGATCATTCGTATCAAATTCCAAGTGTAGAGAAGTTATAATATGTTGTAGTAAGTCTATAGAAAAAGCTGTAAGAATGATATCATCCACACATATAAGTAAATAAGCAACCTCAAATTTACGACAACAAATAAATAATGAAGTATCACACCGGGTGTGATAAAAACCAAACACGCCTTGATTCTTATTAAACATTATAATCAACTAGTATGTACTTGCGCGTTGCAGTGGTGAGTACAATAAAATAAATGTTAACTACACCAAATATCCAGTAGCGTGTCCGTATATTTGTCACAGGCAACTAATCAATATATAAAATGCTTAACTGTATTTTATAAAGTGCAACAAGTGAATCAAATATATTCATTGATGAGATTACAAATTCATATGCTAAATTATCAATCCTGCACATTTTTTTTTAAAGTAGTTGACTTAGTAGTTTGATTACATTGTATCATATATGATTTTTTCGGTCACGAAATAAAACGTGAAAAAAAAAATTTTGTCGAAAATATATCAATTAGCCTATCTATAGAAAGATAATTAAATGCTCGTCGTAACGGTATATTTTTTTTTTCGCTTAACGATTAACGGTTTGAAAGATATTAATATTTGATAAAAAAAAAGATGAAAGTGAGTTTTTTAAATTGTTGGGATTAATCTCATTCATTAGATCAAATAAAGATGGAGGGAAAATGAAGGGTGGAGATTAGTCTCTCGATATGTAAAAAAAGTTTGGTTCTCAAATGATCTTTACTCATATAAATATATAGTTATAAAGAGAGAAATCTAAAATTAGAGCTAAGCCTACAATCAATACACATAGGCCTAGAATAATGTCGACTAACCCAAATTGATTAAATGATATAGCAAAGAAAAATAAATGTCATGCATGATTACGACAAAGAAAATATCTATATATATTTGCTTCTTATCTATAGGGTGTGTTTGGTACAGAGAAATAAGACCAGAGAAAAGGAATTTGGCTTATTTCTCTTGTTTGGCACATTAAAGAAATAAAAAAGCGGAGAAATGTGAATTCTCGAGATATGGCTTCTTTGTAATTTGATTTCCACCCGATTGGTGGAGAATATGGAGAGTTGGCTTGAGACTTCTTAAAAAAAATAGGGTATAAATAAAGCACATCACGTGCTCCTCACATTCACTTATCCAAACCTTAGCAAAAGTTTCTTCTCCACTTTATTCTTCTTCTCCATTTCATTTTTCTTCTATCATACGCTACAGTTGCTTGGGTTTTGCAAGATTTATATTGTCATGAGTTCATCCTTGTTGAATTTTTGATTTTTGGGTTTTAAGTTATGAGATCTGTGTAGATTTTTTTCTTTTCATGATTTGATTTTATATGAGTTGTTATTTATCTTTAACAAGAGTTGTTGGTCCTCATGTAAATTTCTTTTGATTGAAGTCGGGTCTCATATCTATGCAATTTTATAATTCATCCATATTCAATGGCTTTCTCAACAAATTGTTTAAAATTCATGTTATTTACTTAAAATTTGATTTTGGGTATTGTTGTAAACTGTGTTTGACTTTAGAAATATGCTCAAAATAATGCAGTTTATACTCGTTAACAAGATCCCTGTTTCGATTATGTATACATATGGTTGAACAAATAATAACTGAATACTCTTGTTAAAATTGTTTATTTCTTTTCGATCTATGATTTTTTTCTTATTTCTCACTTCAATCGCTCTAATGTTACCAAACAAAGGAAACTAAACAAATTTCTTTAACAATTTCATTTCTCTACATTTCTATTCTCTACCTTATTTCTTTTCTTTAAATTTCTCTCTACCAAACGTACCCATAGTGTCTTGGGATGGAGGTCGAACAAGATTGGATCACCTCTTGTATACTACGTATTTATTAAAATGATTCACATTAATGTGGTTCGATTATGACGTCTTCATATATGAATGGTTAATGATTTGGTTTGCTTTGATATCCAAACTCTAAAGCATATGATAAAATCAGGTACGTCTAACTAAGTTTGTAAGATATTCAACTATTGGTTTTTAACATCTTTTTAAAAACTGCATGTACTTTAATTTACACAAGTGTTTCGAAATGTAGAATTAATTCAAGGGTCATCCACTATCTTACTTAGGAGTGGCAGCAGGTTCGGGTTGACCCGAACCCGATAATGCTTATCAGGTCGGGTTAGGGTAAAATAATTATTGCTATCGGGTTATCAGGTCAACTCGATAAGACCTGAAAATTAATATTTAATTTTTTCTCTAAAAAGTCCAATGCCATTATGGTGTAGCCAATTTGGATATTAGTAGATTTTAATTATGTTGAAATGCAGTTCTGGTATCCTGGTATCCTAGGGTGACAATATTTATTTCTTGTATGTTTTATATAACGATATACGTACTCTTTGCTCATTAGTAACGATTACATCACATTGGTGTGAATTTGTGATTTTAAGCCTTGGAAAAAAATACAAGTCTTTAATGCATATTACACCACATTGCTGTGAATTGAAACTTTTACACTAATAATTGGATGTCGACTGATATATTTCTTTGAAGGAAGTAGTCGTAACTTTTACTAATTAGATGTTACTGTTATATGGTTCTTTTCATTTAGCGCTTAAGAAGATCGTATATGTAATACTAATTTTAGCAAACATTTTTTGGGTACATTAATTTTATTGATCGTTTGTAGTATCACCCGATAATCCGAATCACCCGACCCGACATAACTCGAACCCGATAACCTGATTTCTTATCGGGGCGGGTTGCGTGTGAGTTTTAAAAAATCAAAACCCGACTCAACCCGACCCGATAAAACCTGATAACCCGACCTGATAAGATTCTTACCCATAATTTCATCAAGGATTGAAGAAAATGTAATCTTCCTAAAAGTATAAAATAGTGATGGCTATTTAAATGGGCATGTCTACCCTTCAAATATAACAACAAAGAGGGAAGATTAAAGTTTGGTTATGAAAACAAACATCACTAATAACTATCACGAGTATTGCTAGTATAAGAGCAGAGCAAATGTTATTCAATATTTTGACAAGAATGCGGAGATATAAAGATTTACATTGTGTTTATTAATGTTATTCTCATGTGTTAGGAATCTTATGGCCTAACTTCTTACAAGGTTCAGCCCAGTTGGTTTTTTATTTTCAAATCAATTGGCGATAGGAGTAATCATGGGGATTATGTGTTAACTTTGAGATTATAGTTATTCGATGTGGGATTGAGTTTGCACACCAACAATCCTCCTCTCAAACCCAAACCATCATGGGTCCCCCTTCAAATATAGTCACAATCTCACCTTTTTCATACTGCCGACCTTTACCATTGGAACACATCGCCTTTTACCGGTTTTCTTTCAATACAAGGTTTACCAAGATCTACTAATTCCGTCAAACCGGGGTTTAACTGAGGAAACACCATCCACATCATTACTTGGCTCAACCGTAGCTCTGATACCATTTGTGAGGAATCCTACGGCCAACATCTTACAAATTCCAACATATAAGCATAACTTGATTTCCATTCTAAAACCAATGGTGATAGAAGGAGTAATCCACTGGGCTTATATGTTAACTTTGCGATTATAGTTCTATCGAAGTAAGATTGAATTTGCACACCTAACACCATGTAATTGCAACTCGGATTACTAGAAAATAACTAAGTCACAATTATCATGACACTTGAGTGTTTATGACAGTTTAAAGCAAGTAAGATAATAAACACTCAATATACTTTTCAATGTTTAAAAAATTATTTTAGAGAATTAAAGAGTTGTTTGCAAAATAACAATCATAATTGAATGATAATTTGGTGTTTTCTCTTCCACTCAAACTAAGCCCTAAGTTATAGTTTGAAAGTGAACTCAATGAAATGCTTCTTCAACTACTTATGTTCAAACGAGAGTAAATGCTTTAGAATGTGTATCACATTAATTGCAAGAGCTGCATTTAGTCCACTACAAACAATCTCTTATACAGGCGCGAAGATTAGGGCGCGAAGATTAGGGTTTCCCCTAAAAGTGTTTTATACATGTCAAGCATATAATGGGGAAGTTTAATTTGTATTAAATGTTTCTTCTTATAAATATGGGATGAACTCTTCTTAAGAAAACATTGTTGACAGTTGTTGCACATTTATACCAACTCATGGAAGGTGCTAACTTCCATGAAGACTGCTTTATCCTTTTTGCTTTTAGGATCTTCCCGCCTTTTTGATTTTTGGATACTTAGATATTTTATAAGTACCGTATGTTTGATTTAGTGAGAAAGAACAAACATTCGTTAGTGAGGTATTGTCAAACCTTAATGACCTGAACATCCTTCATATGTTGAACCGCATCATTGTTGAAGTGTATTTTTTAGTCTTGAAATAACTATGGACCTTCTGCCTTTAGCTACAAATAAATACTTGAGTGAGATGCTTCAGTCGTTGCATCTCTATAGCCCGCAAGAGTCCCAGGAAGATATGCTAAGCATTTACTCAACGACTACTTATAAGAGTTAGACCATTTTATGTTTAAATCTAGTCACATACGATTACCGAATTCGTCCAACAATTAAGTATTCACGTGACGATCTTCAGACGTGTCGAACATTTATTAAATATACATTTTATTAAATATTTCTAATTTTGGGAAGAATTAAAGCAAAACTCTCTTTAGTGAACAATGTTAATAATTGTTCATTAATAATGGTTCGTCGATGGAATGACTATCGGTATGGATTTGATAATAGGATTTAATGGGAATACGTATTAATTCATGGCTCCTATTCCAATACCAACGTTTGGTTAAAATCAAGCTAGGTATCAAACTTTCAAAAACATATTCTACTCACTTAAAATTATCAAAAATCGATGCAAAATGTGTAGGACACATGATAGATTTGGAAACCAACCTTACTAGTAAACTTTGAAGTATGGCTATTTTCTAGGAATCAAATTTATTCAAGTACCATTAGCAATTAAACAAAGAATTTTAATCGAATAAAAGCATTCCGTTATCCCAATTACCATCTACTAAACGCACCCTCATACTTTATCTTTGTACTTTCCCGCAGTCACTTATCCAGCCCAAATTACTTTTGGAAGGTTTTGACTAAGTTTCTTGAATACTTTAGATGCGAAAGTATCTTTCTATGTTTTCTTTCGAATAAAACATATTGAACCAGTTAGGCTTTATCATATCTCATTATTTCGAGTCTGCATCTTCTTGTTTTGGGACTTTTACTCGCAAAGAAATAAAAATGTATATAGTCATATACACGATTAATTAAAGAACATAGATAAACTAAAATATATAATAACAAATGCCGTTGAAGTATATATTTATACAAAGAAACAAATGTCACAACTCACCATTTCAGGTCATTTCAGGTCATTTCCCGAACTTTGGAAAAACACTATTCATCAAAACACTATTCATCAGTTTACTATTCATCGTTTTCGAGGTCAATTTGATATTCTGAGAAACTTTTCAGAAATTTTACTATTCACGGAACACTATTCATTGCGGGAAAAGATTTCATCATTCACGTGCATTACACATTTCATCGTAAATTTAGTTTACGGATATTCAAATTCGCGTAACCGGATTAGGTTAGGTGCGAATTCATTTCATTAGTGTTGAGAACACTGCATACGGACTGAAGATAGTCTGCATATCATCATAACAGCATTTTCATGTTATACCACTCTTAGGATTTTCAAATTTCCATATTCAGTACATTTAACGTTTTTACGTATAAGTATTTATAGTAAACGTTAACACTCGGTTTATACACGACGAATATATCTAAATATTCCCACAATGGTCCCGACATATTTTTATATCCATTTTAACATCATAAAAGTTATAACATTCAGTTACCCAGTATTTTGGAAATTTATTTTATTTATAACGTACGCGTATGAATATAACGACGGTTTTCGTTAAAACTAAACAATAATCACCCGATCACTCAGTAAATGTACCCAACATATTTTTAATATGTTTTTAACATTATTTTAACTTTATTTCATCCCGGTCTACTTCGTGAACATTTATTTCTAATAAAACCGATACCCGATCGTAACTAAAAACGCTAACTAGTGCAAATTTCTTACAAGGTTTCTAATTAATTCCCAAGTACCCTAACCCCCCCCCCCCCCTTCACCCCTTGATAAAACCGGCCATGTGCCCCTAATTTTAACCCTTTGCATTAACTAAACCTTATTTAACTAATAAACCTATACAAAACATAACTTTACTAAATCTAAAAATCATAATTCATACTTTTCACCAAGAACAAGTTCATCATCTCTTCTTCCTTTCTCTTGAAACCCACGACCAAAAAACCTCCCCATGATCAAGTGATCTTCTTCCATAAAGTAAAACACAAAAGTTGTTCATTTTACAAGTCTAATCAAGATACAAGCAACAAAAACACAAGAACTTCAAGCATAATCATCCAATAATCATCTCATTTGGTCAAGTAAGTTTTCATCTTTATTTTTTTCATGAATCATCCTATTTTTACATGTATTACATAAGAATCATGCTAAAAACCATGTATAAGTAGCTATACTACACTTTATTTTGGCTAAAAAGTAACATACAAACCCTAACTTTCTTGTTATGAATCCCCTAGCTCTAATAACTTGGTTAGGAGTCCATGGCACCCTAAGAAGGTGTATGGTAAGATTAGATTAGTCATGTGGTGATTACAAGAGGATTGGTGATGGTAGAAATTGGTTTTTAACCTTGGAAACATGATTTGGAACTCATTTTAGACATGCTGTCCCATTTTGTAAAAATCTGGAAAATAGTAAACACCAAGGAAACTTTGGCAAAATTTTTAGAAAATACTTTCAAAAACGAATCCGTAGGCGAAAGAACGGATTAAAAAGAGCTTATAACGAAGAAGTTATGATTTTTGCAAGATTGTTGACGAAATGTATTTTCTGGAAAAATAGTTGCTGTTGGACATTTTTCGTCGGTCAAAAAGAGGCTTTAAACGTAACCCGGAGGAGCCGAGCTTTCCAAAATATATTACTACATACTAAGACGAAACCGTGGATATAAAGAACAAGTAAAACGGACAAGTAACGACAAAGATATACTCGTTTGAATATCGGCTAAAACCCTTTATTAATTGACAGCTTTTATATATTTTGGCGCAAAAACTACGAAGTGCATTTTCAAGCTAAACATAATATCAAGTACCGAGCTTTATAACTAACGTAGTATTAGTTATTACGAGTATGTTTTCATCATTTCAAGGATTACAACCCGAGTATTTCAACGCTAACATGGAAACTTACGTTATATATATATATAAGTATATATATTATAACTAGCCATTTATATTTTCTAATAGCAATATTTTCCTAAGTCTTGGAATATATACTTTTGGTAACAACAAGTGTTTTTTTTCAAAGAGTAGAGTGGTATAGAAACATGAGCATGGACATTCATAACATCATTTCATGATCTAAAGTAGATCGTTCATCATTCATATTAGGTTGCGGCTAGTGTGCGCGCCTTGTTTTTCAGCTCAGTCCATGTTCATGGTACCATCATATTGGGTTGCGGTAACAAATTGTTCATTGGTGTTCATTTCATTTCATCACGGTTTCATCAGTTGAGGTGAGTTTTCATAGCCCCGTTTTCAATACAATATTTTGATTTCAAATCCCACGGGGGGAATACATTGCATCAATCATTTTAGTACGAGCCCAAGTATTCAAACATGTACATAGCTTAAGTTACCTTGCCATGTGAAAAGTCCCCTGTAACATCATGAACCGTTAATTTACCGTTAAGCGAGAGTGAGTGGATAGATCTATCGAGGGTGACGCCTCCATCCGTGGTAGTGGATACCAACAGTAAGCGGATGCATGTCATGTCTTTTACATTTGAATGTTTCGGCAGAACATTCGGGAGGGGCATAGAGTTTCATCAGTCATAGCTTCGGTGTCATGAGCTTAAGGCTATTGTACAATTTTCACGAGATTTTTATCTTGCATTTTTACTTGTGGTGGCCGTACATCAGTACATTTTACAAACCTACGGAATTCACCAACATTCGTGTTGACGTTTTAGCAATGTATTTCAGGTTATTAAAGTAGCTCATGTGACATGCATTTGGACCTTCATGGAGTCGCGGAGTCGACGCGTCTCATCATTATTTCATGCACTCATGTAAACATTTGATCTAGTATGGCTTGTTTTTCATGAACATGTAACACATTTTGGGGACCTCATTTTGTAAACTCTGAATTATTTCAATGATCAAATGCAGTATTTTCCAAACGACACTTTAGGTCGTTCAATGTAACTGTAACTGTGGTGCTATGACAAACACCCCCAGGTATTCCATTCCGCTGCAAGTCAGGTAAATTGGGGGTGTGACAACAAATAAGCTATATAGTTACGGATTGGTAGAAAAATTAATTTAAAAATAGTTCATAAACATGGAAAATTAATGCGTGGAAATTACATCAGGCTTTACCTCTCGAGGGATCTCGAGAAGCTTACAACCCCCACCAGGCAGTGTACCTGATCGTTGTAGTATAGTATAGTGACAAGTACCGGGGGATTGATCGTTCAACTCAGGAATAGTGTCGCTAGGATTAGAAAGCCTAAAAACTAGGTCTAGAGGTGAAGGATGATTCTTTTTGTATTTTTATATTTTTATAAAAGCAAGTAAAATCTCGGATTTTGGAAGAGTGGGCGTAATTATTTGCTAGTCAACTAACCCAATAACTAACGATGCAATCAAAATAAAATAATAAAAATCAAAATAAACTAAATTAAACTAGTGGTGTGAGCAATATGTGGGAAAATGGTGTTTACTTAGATTTCACTACTCCCTAGATATCTTTTACAGTTTAATTACTTGTTATAGTTGCGTGGATGACGGATTGTATTCCTTAATACCATTCATAGGGTGGCGTACTTACTTCCCCAATTCATTAAGCTCCTACTTCACTCCTATGTCGAGCCGGCTATGAAGCTCCTAACATGGGATCATTAGGATTCGCTCATGCATTAAATACAACCATAAAAACCTAGTACACATCGGTTCATGTTTCTTAAGACATTCAAGCAAGTTACAGAATGGAGATCTGCCAGTTTTCTTAAGCCTAACATTGAAATCATTCATCCATTACAACTATAAACAAGAAATCAACCTATAATCAACATCTAGGTTTCATTACATCTAAGCAAACACACAAAAGATCTAGCCTAACATGTTATAATCAAGACAAGCATAAGATATATTCAAACAACACATAGACATATTGAATGAATTGAAAGAAGACTTATCTTAATTGAACATGAAAGGTTTCAAGGGGTGAAAACCCTTGAAAATACTGTTACGACCTAGGGTTTATTAGGTTCGACCCTAGTATTCTCCACACAAGTTCCTCCTTTTAATGAATGAAAAACAGAAAAGTATATATAGATTTTGTGAGGTGACGGCGTCAAGAGTAAATTTCTGACGCCGTCATCTCGCTGCCAATAAAGGTCTCGGACTGCCTAGATCTGGAGCTGACGCCGTCATGTGTAATCCTTCTACAGGCCGTCACCAAAATAACTCTTGACGCCCTACTTCTGACGCCGTCACGTTTTCTCTGGGTCGTCATGCATTTTGCTCCTGACGCCGTCACATTTTCCTTCTTGACGCCGTCAGGTACCGTTTCCAGCATGAAAAATTAAGTTTTTGCCGTTTTCTTCACTTTTATGCTCAAAAAACGTCCAAAATGCTTCCTTTTCCAGAATTCACTCCCAAAGTACCTAAAATCACAAAAGAGACGATTTAGGGCAATATTTGATCAAATAAATTACAATTCCGGCTTAAATGACCCCCTAAAAATGGTTCATTTTTCGCCTCATAAAAAACCGAGTGAATATACAAGGTAGAAAATTATATAACTTTTATTCTCAATTTTGTAACACTTGTTATTTAGAACTGAATAAATTGGTTTTTAACAAAAGTGTTTAGGTGAACCAACTTTAACAACCTATACCGAATAACTATCTATTCTTGAATCTGCCAAACAGCTCATAATCGCTTTTATACCGTCACTTAAAGTAAGGTTTCGATATTTATGCTGGCTAAGTAAGCCCATAAGCCTAACCACATTAACATGACATTTATCCACATTTTATTAGCAGAACAAATTTTAGGTTTTTTTTTTTTTTTTTTTTTTTTTTTTTTTTCAGTTCAGATTTACCCCTAATAATTAACGGTTACTTTCTTTTAAAAGTTTTGTTCCTGCATCGTCTTCTTTCTTATCCAAATTCCCCATCGGAATTATAGAACGGTACAAATTTCATTAATTCTAACAAGTTGTTGACCCAATATTTAAATTAATAAAAATCCAGTGAAGTGTATATCTTGAATATTAAAGGGCCATTTCCTTCGTAATTAGTAGGCATGCATAATTAAATATTTAGAAAATCAGCATATGTTATTTAAATTCGGATTTTTTATTATTATTATTATTTTTTTTTGTGGCGTATAAACTTAAAGCAAAAGTGGGCTATGATGATGATGAGAATATCGGGGCTGAGAAGAGATGCATGGTGATGGAAAAATAAAAGGAAAGCAAATTTGATGAAAAATGACATTTATGTCTAATATTAAATCTAAGAATCTGATTGATACTTGGTACATGTGTAAATAACTTTGAAAACAAACTCAACCTTTTGTGTTATTTTTATTTTATCTCTTGGTAATAATTTAAGGCTTTTTGTAACATGTGTCACCATGACATGGGTTAAAACTCGTTTATTATCTTCAAGATTTCTCTCCAACGAATTATTGCATATTAATTGTGAGTGAATTTTTTTCTCTTCCACCAAGGCATTCATTATGGTAAACATTTAAAAAAGTTTATACTTGTGTTATGACATTAAATTATAACCTATCCCTACTATGGTGTAAACCTTTTCAAGTATAAACATCACACATAATCAAAGTCATTAAATTATGAAAAGGTTTAATATCTTAGACCTCTTCATAACATATAAACTTGAAATAGATGCTTACTATGGTTTATAAGCTCTTAAACCTCTGGATCATTTTATAAACCTTTTCATAAACCACCATAGTTGATGCCCTTATGCCCTTCCCATTTTACTTAATTTATAATTTAAGAATGTCATCAAAGTGGTAATCATCTCCATACGATACGTGCTTCTACATATTTGTCTCAACGATGGTGTCGATAAGAATTTCAACTTGATGAAATCTCTATCGGCCATCAAGAAAAATAATCTTGAGGATTCAGCTTGTTTGAATAATGTTGATCCACTCTCGATTGATTTGGTTGAGCATCCACCTATTTCAAACATAAAAGAAAGGGCGAACCAGGAAATATCGGGATAAAAATGCGAAAGAAGTGATGACAACAAAACAAGTAAGGGGTAGTAAATTATGCAAGCGTTTTGGTCACAATATTAGCAGATGCCCAGACAAAGAGAACTTGGGTGTGGTCACAATATTAGCATATATCCATTCCTATTATACCCTTATATCAAACTTTATTATATACCCAATATCTCTATAGGCCTTTGTTGATGTGGGATTTGCCTAGGGTGTTACAATACTTGTAACATCCTGCCTACTGTTACACAATATTATCCGTTTTGCCCGTAAGCTTACGATTTTGCTTTTGTGACCCTCATGTGAAACTTCCTTGTAGGTTACCCATACCAGTGCTACTTTCACACGAACACGCTTAACTATCATTTCCCGAGAACTCTACTTGCAGTAGACCACAAAGCGCGTTGTGTCTGATAAAACGAATGTTTTTCTTATATATCCAGTATCTCTCCAGGCCTCTGTCGATGTGGGTTTTGCATAGTGTGTAACAGTTGGCACATAGCTATGTAGTGATTATTCAATTTATTATAGAGCAGATAAAACAATGACGGTTCGTATAATATAGCACATTAAATCCAAAAAAATAAGTAAAAGAAAAGAAATTTCAAAAAAAACAAATTAAGTGGAAGTTTAAAAAAGCACGCTTAACATACCAAATAACTTTAAAAACAATTCTAATTTTGTTTAAACTATAAGGGCAAAAGCCGTACGACAACAAAATTTATATAAAAGTTCAAATTATTTATAAATAATTGGTATTTTGATAAATTTTATAACCCATGAAAAAAATAGTACAAGAGCAAAATGATATAAGTATAGGTTAAATATTATAACCTGTACTTGCGCAAAACAAAAAACTTGCACAACATGCAATAACAAACTCCCAAAAGCCATGCGTAAATCATATGAAAATGATTTTCGAAAAAACACTTATACAAAAACCTAATAAAAAAGTATATTTACTAATAAACAAAAAATAAAAAATAAATACATACCATTTCGTCGCACAAAAACACGCATATATCGCAACAAAAAAATCCTGTCGCGAAGTGCGAGTGCTATCTTCATCGTTAATTCACATGCCTAACTGAAGTAAAAAACGGCATGTGCGATGTTGTGAGTATCTTTTAATAATGCACTATTATTCGACTTTTTTTTGAAAACATATTGTACTATGTCATTGTGTGTAAATTCAAAAGTGTACCATTGTTAGATTTATTGGACATTTAGAGCGATTTGAAGTGGACATGCACATGGTAGTTGCTATACTACCATCATAGTACCTAAAATTAAATTGCGTTTATTTAATCCATTCTCTTATCTAATGTCTTATCATAAAAAAAAAAAAAAAAAAAAAAAAAAAAAAAAAAAAAAAAAAAAAAAAACTAATATAATGTATGGGATTTGGTTTAAAATATTTTTGACATTTGATATAGAAAATTCAAAATTCCAATTTGATTGTGAACTTGTTACGAGGAGTAATTCTTGAAAGCGTAAGTAAAAGATATTTAGAAACAAAAAGGGTTGCGACTTCATCATAAAATAGACATATGAAACATGCAACATATGAAAGAAAATATGACAACTCTTTCACATCAAAGTTTAAAAGTTACCGAAATTTTAGCTACTAAAAAAAATATGATTCTACTTTTCAATTGCTTTGTTCTTAATTTCAAATACTTTTCAATTCGTAGGTAGCCATTTAGGTATATAGCAAGTAACTTACTGCACACACGTTTTCCTAATAATGAAATTTCAGATGTGATATGGGTCACGATTAATCACTTCTCTGATTACCACAAACTCGCATATGTCTATACAGTTTCTTTAAATCCGTCAATGATCAATTTCATGATGAAAAGCTTTTGATGTGATCTTTAGCAATACATTAAAGAAGAGACCTTCAACATGTTAGACAGTGAATAAACCCGTAGGTATAATTTTATTATTGATAATTATTTATAATTGTGAAAAACCCTAGATACCTTAAACTAACAAACGGGCTTGGTCCTATTTATCTTCTAATACTTCCCTGCAGTTCGAACGGCGAAATTCTGAAAGCTCAGACTAGAGTAGTAAACTAAAAAGAAAAACGGAAAAAAATTAACGTAATAAACCATAAATATAATCATTCCAAAAAGAAATTGGAAACACCTGAGAATTACTTAACCAACGATCGACTTGTGTTAAAATCGACTGGTAACAAAACAGTTACCAACAATCGACTTTAGTCGATTAGTAAAAAAATAGTAACAATAATCGACTTTAGTCGACCGATAACAAAACAGTACCAACGATTACAAATCCAAATAATAAACCACTGTGACATTTTCATTTCCTTAATGAAAATTAGAAAATAGAGACAAGCATAATAACTAAAATCAACACGTCACAAATTTCTCTTTCACTTTCCATCTTGAATTCAACCCAACCCACTTCAATTCTCTCACCTCACTACCTATTTCCCGCATTCAACAAACTAGATCTGCCTTTCAATCTCATCAACACTAGGCCTCATCAACATTAGGGTTTATTTATTTAGGGTTACATCTTATTAAAAAAAATGGACGTTGACGGCAGCCGAAAAATCAGAATCGTAAAGTGGTTCAACGACACCAAAGGATTCGGGTTCATCACACGTGAAGACATTGAATAAACTCATTCTATAATTTTATGAGTAAGGATCCAACGAGAATATTAGTTAAAGTGAGAAGAGTATGAAGTAATTTAAACCGTTAGATCAATAGATCAATGGCTAAAATCAAAAAGTGGCAAATTTGTAAATAGAACCGTCTTTTCTCTAAGGTTTTAGTATAAAACTGTAAGCTCTACTTCCATATATTTCTCTCATTGTGATCAACATTTCGTTGATTAAACATTATTAAAACAGCAGACTTTTTTTGGTTGTATAGATCAGTGTCACTCAAATATTAAGGGGACCATGAAGTGGATTATTTGATTTTTTAAAAATTGATCCACCATGCATCTTAATAATATCAAAGTGCTTTTTATCAATTATTTGAACGACTAGGAGATAATTATTCGGACGCAATAGTCTGGTTAGATGCATGGCCTGTAAAAATACTTAGATGCATGGTTTGGTAAATCTACGATTTGGCAGATACATAGATTTATAGAAATCTTGTATAATGTTAAAATCATTTTATGAATTCGTCAAGAAGTTTGTGAAACTAATTAGATGGAGTTTATCAAGTAAATTAGATGCATGGTTAAGTTTGATAGTTTTAGATTGAGTAGATGCATGTTTGTAGGAATCTACATAATTTTTGTTCAGATTCTGGATTGGTTGTTGGAAATTAGAGGCATGAGTTTATGAAAGTTATAGTAGATGCATGGTTTTACCAATTACTTTGATGAACATACTGATGCTTTAAAAATCAATATTCTTTACTATGAGTGATGATAAACACCATTAGATGCATCCTTTGAACATTCGGATGTTAAAGGGGTCCACTATTATAAATATGAAACATCATGGCCCGTGCGATATAGATGCACGGGTTTTGTTCACTGTAAAGAATTATCAGTTTGGCAAGGATTATGTGTATTTAGAGCACAAGGTGTAGATGGCAAGGTTTGCCTCTTCATTCGGGCCCCACGTGTGCCACATTACACAACACCTCTTCACAACAAACCCCTTTCTCACCAAACAACAAACCTCGACTTCTTCATTAGGACCCCACATCTTACACCTTTATTTTTTTTATTCATTAAACCACCCAACACCAATCTAAATACATCATCATATTTTTTTTTCATCTTCATCTTCATTTTCATTTCATCACCCCCCTTATATCATCGCCATCACACTACCATCGCCATCACCACCCTTATCATCACCCAACACCCAATATCTCCTACTTCACCACCACACTACCATCGCCATCACCACCCTTATCATCACCTAACACCCAATATCTCCTACTTCACCACCACACTACCATCGCCATCACCGCCCTTATCATCATCACCTTCAACATCATTTTTACCAACACCATGACAATCAGTATCATATCTTCACCAGAAACCCAACACACAAAACAATCAAAAAATAAAACCAAACAACAAAAATAGAAACAAAAAAAAAAAAAAAAAAAGTCAGAAACCTTGCTCGCCGTGGCCATGAGGAGGTACCCAACAACGAGCAATGGCGTAGCACTCGTGGTGTAGCAACGAGCTTCGGCTCGCCGTTGGCTTGTACACGTCGGACGGCGAGAATGAACGAGGCTACACCGGGTGCTCTTAGTTACTATGCTTAGTTTTGATCGGAAATACTCGACCGAATAAATGAAGTTAATTTAATTAACTTTTTCTAAATAGAATTGCGTGAAAAAAGGTATAAAATACATGAGCGACTTTCATTATCGTAACGCAAAACATATTATTTCAAACACATTGTTGATACTACACATAACTTATGTGGTTTTCTTTTGTCAATTGATGTTCGAGTCCCAAAAAATTATAACCAAGTATTAAAAAGCTTATATATTTATACAAGTTTGCCTCAATATTAAATCAATTTATATCTTCTAAAGATATTGGAGCCTTATTGAATTTATAAGCAGAGTACAATGGTCTATTATGACAAATTATTGCTTAATAAACGGATAAGCAAATAAAAAATTTCCCAAAATATATCGTAGCAGACTATTTATTCGAGATATTGTTTTAAATGCAAATAAAAATAGAATCATTTTAAAGGAAAAATTAAGATGCTTAGGCTTGCTAATGCACGAATTTGGTTATTCTAATGAGAAATCAAATGTTCAATATATATGTATGTTATTGCACCAAGTGTGATACAAATTTGTCAGATTAGTAAAAAGATCAAAAGGGCACGACTCAAAGAATTTATTTGAGCCATCTTAAGAGTCTAATAGAAGTCAGCATCATCGTAATTAATAGTCTACATATAGAATTAAGAAAATATTATGTATAAGCCTAAAGAAAGTATTACACACACAAAAAGTTATAATTACTTTTTATGGCTTTTTTTCCCTCTCATGTTAACACCAATAATTTAACATTTTTAAAGCTTACTTTCTATCCAATCAAGTATGTTGTCTACACGTGTATTAGATAATCATATTGAAATGAATATGTATTTAAACCATTAGTGTTATTACATATTTTTTTTCAATCAAGAAAGTGATATACAATCCATACATACACATAAACAACTCCACTTCCTATGACCACATCTATCATCTAAAAAGTCAAAAGAAATTAATACAAACTCATATCAACATATAAACAAATTCAAAAATAAAAATATATATATATATATATATATATATATATATATATATATATATATATATATATATATATATATATATATATATATATATATATATTACTTAGTTGATTATTCATATTTAACAATTTTAACAATAGACTACTAAAACGTTTTTATTACCCAAAATCAGTTCAAACTATAGAAATTAGTTTGAACAAATGTATCAACAAACATATCTCTAGCTTTTCAACTTCAAGTCTTAAATATTATTTTACATACGCACATCAAATGTCGATATATATTCTTAGGCCATGTGCATGAACAAACCAGTACTTCACTTTTTATTACATAACTTTGTAGATAAAGAAACTTAGGGTGTGTTTGGTTTATGGTTTTTAAGTAGGTTTATGATTCAAAATTAGAAAACCCTTGTTTGGTTGTCTTTTTGGGATTCGGATTTGAATTTTTAGAACTAAATTTGAGGTTTTTCAAAAATGAGGGGAGGATGGTAGGTTTTATAAAAATTAGAGGGCTCCCAACATTTTACTCTCTTTCTCTTTCTTATTTTCTTTATAAAAAATACTTTTAGCAATTATTTTATTGTACAATTTATTAAATAAATATATTTCTCTTTTTTATACTTACACCAAATTCAAATCCTAATTCTAATACTAATCCTAAACCCGTCTATAAACCAAACAAACCCTTATATTATTGCTTTATAATCAAAATATTAATACAACCGCTAACCTTCATTTAAAAAAATCTTGGATTCATAGGGTTTCATGTGGCATGTTTGTTATACTAACATATATTTTGCCAGTTAAGAAATCCCAATCTAAAATTATACTCGAGCCAGGCAAAGTGATAATACCCGATCCATTAAGCAATACAATCACACATATAGAGTGTGGTTCTTTTTTCCCTTAGCTAAGGGATTGAATCCATATGACATTTAATTATATTTTTTTTAAGTAGGACCCACTTATTTTATCTTACTTCCTCGATATCCCCAAAGCAAGAAATATTAACTCATCCCCATTAAGTGGCTCTAATATACATGGACCTCAGATATATTTATAAGAATCTTAGTCTAAAAAAAAAAAAAAAAAAAAAACCCTCCCTATAACTAGGACTGTAAATGAATCAGGCGAACATAAACAGAGCCTTGTTCATGTTTGTTCGTTTAATTTTAACCGGACAAATAAAAGGACACGAACGGTTAAACGGACGAATTTTCTTGTTCATGTTCGTTTATTAAGAAAATGAGTTATTCATGTTCGTTTATGTTCGTCCATTAAAACACTAAACGAACATAAACGACTGAAAATAAATGAACATAGACAAACAAAATAAACTTTATTATATTATGCACAATATATCGTTTTATATGTGTTGTTTTCTTTAAATAAACCAATTTTAAAATTGTACGATTAAAATATATGATATACGAACAAAAATAAATAAATGAACATAAACGAACGTTAACGAACGCATGATCGGACGTTCACTAACATAAATGAACGACGCGACTTTTGTTCATGTTCATTCATTTAACTAAACGAACTTAAAATATTGTTCATGTTCGTTCATTTAATAATTAAATGAACATAAATGGACTTTTTACTAAACAGATCATGAAATGTTCACTGAACCTTAAGTTCGTTTACAGCCCTACCCATAACCTGTTACCTAATCCATTCATTCTATCTTAACCTAAACATACACGGTTTGTTATCTCCGCCCCCTCTTCACATCATCTCCCGCCTACCAAAGTCATCTCAATCTCATCTTTATCCTATCATCTAATATCATCTCTTTCATCACAAATAAGCACCAAGAATCCAAATAATCAACAAATGGTCAAGAATAACATCACCCAAGACCCAAGCCGAGAGCCAATGCTCTCGGTTAGCCTCGACCCAACGAGCATAACACAAACCCGGATACCAAACATTTTCTTTAATCCATTTTCATCAAAACCCATTTGAATCTTGCATTATTATCCAAGAAAACCCGGAAAGAAACCAAACCCGTGACCCTTGGTCACGACTCAAACCAAAATACGAGTCAAACTCATCCTACCTTCGATTCCCAAGGCTAATTCAAACAGATCTTCAAAATCACAACAAGAAATGACGAATTGGTGGTGAAATCGAATGAAAAAGAATAGATTTAGGGCGCGTGTTTATATGGGTCGGATAGAGAATGATGTGGGGAGTTGATTGGTGGTGTTAGTTTTGACGGGGGAGCGGCGGTGAAAGTGGTGGTGGCCTGAAAAACGAGCGGCGGCTAGGGTTTGTGAGATGGGGGGAATATTGAGAGAGAGAGAGATGAGAGTGAATATGGTTGTGTTTGTGTTTTTGGTGCCAGGCGACAAGACCACAAGGACCATATGTAGTCTACTCTTATTAAATAAAAAAAATAAAAAAAAAAATTAAAAAAAAAAAACTTTATTCATTTGAAATAATAAAATGTGTTAATATTATTAAGGTTAAGGTGGTGAAGTAACTTGGTGTAAAATACACGGACCAATCCCGAAACCTTAATTAACCAATCAACTTTCTCAAACCAAACTCGTTCCAAAAATATAAATATCCGAACCGATATTAAAACATAATTAAAATTGTTAGGTTAACCTAGTGCCGGAGTCAATGTAGTGCCAAAATAACGATCTCAAAATAAATCATCACGACTGAATCAAACCAAACCATAAATAAATAATCGAATCCCATAAATATCGTACGATTAAAAATCGCGTACCAACGTTCGTAAAATATCTCGTCACAATAAACTTTTCAAATATTCCAAAATTATAATTTTAATGTAATGCGGGTTTTAAAATGGCTCCCTATTTTTCCAGTTGTCACATCCTCCCAGCCTCAGAAGAAACCCGTCCCGGGTTTCTCTCGGAACAACCCATCTACGAAGTAAAAAGCTTCGGATATCTCTTTCGAAACTCATCCTCACGTTCCCACGTGAAGTCCGGTCCATGCCGCGAATTCCAACGAACTTTGATGAGTGGAATACGACTTCTCTTAAGTCGTTTGATCTCTCTATCCAATATCTCAATCGGTTCTTCCACGAAATTCAAACTCTCATCCACACGAATATCCTTGATTGGTATAACTGGCGTTTCCTCCGAAAGACATTTCTTCAGATTGCTAACATGAAACACATCATGAACTTTATTCAATTCCATTGGTAATTCCAATCGATAAGCTACGGGCCCAATTCTCTCCAAAATAAGAAATGGTCCAATGTAGCGGGGATTTAGTTTCCCACGTTTCCCAAAACGTATCACACCCTTCCAAGGCGAGACTTTTAACATCACTTTGTGTCACACCCCCAGAATCGGGTCCAGCGGAAGCATACATGTAGCTGGGGTGTAACTCAATTGGTATTACAAAACAAGTGTAAAATGGTTTTCACTTCAATCATTTAGAATAAAATCGTTTAGCTAAAAGTGTTGAATTTACATTGTTTAAAATTAGTGCGGAAGTAGGCCCTTAAAATAGTTTAAAACGGTCCCCCTAAGAATATTAGAGTCTTCTATGACCATGCCATGCCCTGCCAAAACCTCCTGTAGTGTGCCGTTGCTTAAAACCTGAAAATACATGCTAAAACGTCAGCATAAAGCTGGTGAGTTCATAGTTTTAAGTAAACAAGTATTTCCCGTAAACAAGTGTTTCCAGAAATCAAGTATTTCCCAGCTAAGGCATCGTAAATCCACTCAGTTACAAGTCCCGCCATAAGAGACTTGTAACCTGTGTGTTTACAACCCACTGCCAAAAGTAATATGTTTAAGTAAACAAGTCATTTGCAGAACACGAGATTTTCAGTAGCAAGACAATATAACAAATACAATGTCACAGCTAAAATAAGGTATACAGTGCCTAAGCTCATGACCCCGAAGCTCGACGTAATCGTATGCAATCAAGCATAATAAAGCCCCAAGTAAGTGTTTGCCAGACACTCGGAAGTAATCCGAATGATATGCGTCCGTTTAACAAGTTGGCGCGACCAACTTGGACGGGGTGTCAACCCAAATAGATCTATCCACAGCATTCGCGCTCACACGCATGTAATTAACGGTTCATGATAAAGGGGACTTTAGTGGCAGTAATAGGTAACTCAGGCAAAGTAACGATTTTGTATTTATGTCCGCAAAAGCAAGAACTTGTATCCATAAGAAAGTAATCAAGGATGGAATAAGTAATTCATAATGTATTCAAGTAATCAATCAAGTATTTCAACCATCCAGTAATGTTTGAGAAAATGAATCACGTTCAAGTAAAACAAGCATTGAATTTAAGTAGTAGCGAGCATGCATCTTCCCCCAAAACAGTTGTAAAACAAGTAAAAGTAGGGGTTATGAACTCACCTGGTGCAATAGCCACGATGACAACAATGAATACACAGAAATGAGGCACGATCTCTAACCGCAACCTAATATGAATGATATGATCTAATGTAAGAAATGAAATGATGCTACACATGCAAATACGTATGTTATCGATACCACTCGTTAGTTTTGAAAATAACGCTTAGCGTCGAAAAATACGTTTTTGACGTCTCGTTAAGTTAATAACCACTTTTCATGTAAATATGTTGAAAGGTACCCCATGATCCTTGTTTGGTGTTCTATCGGCAAATATAAGGTTTTTGTCGCAAAATAACATTTTCATTACTTGAAAATATGCCCAAAATGGCCTCGCAAGACAAGTCGCGAAATATTGTACGTTAAGTGTTAATGGTCAAGCTCGGCGTTTTTGAAAACCTTGTAACAATATCTTGAAGTCGTGTCATTTAACTTTTGGTTATACGGGTCTTGATCGATAAGAAAATCGACTCTCATTGTTGTTACTTGAAAATATTATGTTCAACACTTAGAAAATTTTATTATAGTAAAAGCTGTCAAAATCTATATAGTTTATCGGGTATATAGATGAAGTCGTAGTTTATTCGTTATAAGTCCATTCGACGAACGGCCAATTGATTTGAAAAGCTTGCTGGAAGATCCTGATTTTACTTAACTACGGCTCGGACTCAAACTGATCCGATCATAAAGAAAAACAGCCGAGAAAGTGGTGTCTCGCAAAGACAGTTTTGCGGCAAAAATAATAATAGAAAAGTTGATGAATATATATATATATATATATATATATATATATATATATATATATATATATATATATATATATATATATATATATCGTCGGATTTCAAACACTTGTATCTTTTTCATTATAAGCTCGTTTTCTACGTTCTTTATATCCCCGCGAAGGTATTCAAGTATACTTTAGGTTTTTCAAGGTCTCGGCTAGTCTAGATGTCATTAGATCTCAGTTTTCTTAACTAGAAAATCGGGACAGATTCATATTTCAGAAAATAGTTTTCGTCGTTAATATTGGAAATAGCATATCTTTTTCATCGTAACTCGGATTTTTTTGATTCAAGCGGCCACGGTTTCGTTTTTGAAAGTATTTTCTGAATATCTAACCCAATGTTACCCGGAAACCCCTGAGTTTTCTGAAATTGGCAATTTGGGACAGTAGCTATATTTGAAAGTATTTTTCGTTGTTAATATTCGAAAAATCATATCTCCTTCGTTATTAACTTGTTTTTATCCCCGTTTTCGGCCATAGTTTCGTCTCGGAATTTATTTTCTAAATATTTGGTCCAAAGTTACACCCTAGACCCTGAGTTTCCCACGTTTAACAAAAAGGGACAGTAGCTTTTATATAGTTGTAAAAATCAACTTTCCTAGTTTGTAACTTGTTCAAGGCTTAACCAAACTATCTCAAATCAACTTCACAAATACCCAATCCTACCATACACCTTCTTAGGGTGTCATGGGTTCCTAAACATCACCAATCTTAGTGGATCTAATGAGATTGATAATAAAAATTGTAGATCTATGTTTATAAAGAAAAATAAATAATAAGTGGTATGGATCATAGTATATTTGCATGTTTTCTTACTAGATCATAAAAAGACATCAAGAAATAGTTTGAAAGATTAGAAAAATGATTAGTAACTTACTTGTGATGATTATTAAGAAGTGGTGATGAAAACCCATTTAATCTTTGTGGTTTTTATTTCAAAACCCAAACTAGATTATTACTAGGACTTGATAAACACCTTGATCTTGAAAAATTAGTGATTTCTTCCTTGTTGTGTTTCTTGGCCGATTCATATACAAAGGGAGGAAGAGAGAAAGTTTTGCTAGTGTTTTTGATGTGTATAATGAAAGAATGGGAAAATGGTAGATATGTATATGTGTGTATATATTTAGTGTAAGTCTTGGTCTTTGCAAAATAATTAAAGAACACATGGAGTAGAAGCTAGAAGGCAAGATCCATAATTTTGGGGAGGAAATTAATGGGCGGAGAAGATTTGCAAGACTTTTGTGTATATTAAGTTAGTTATTGTGTAGTTTAGGTGTTACCGGGTACCGAGTTAACTAAAAATAAATCGTGTCGTGTTGAAATAAAATATGACGAAGTTGTAAAAATTATGAAATTACATTCTTGATAAGAATCGGGTGTTAAAATATTTATTGAATTGAAATAACGCAAACCGACAGAGTAACAAGCTCCGACCGTAAAATGTAGCAATTGATTCCAAAACACCGGGTAAATTAATAATATAATTTTTATATCATTATAACGAGTATGAAAATATGTTAGGATCGTAGTCGGGAGTATTGAGTATACGTTCGTAGTAAAAACTGAGTGGTAACGTTAATTACAAATTAAACATACGTATATAGAAATAATGCATATCCGTGTAGGGCCTAAAGTGATGATGATTGGTAGACTACTCTACTCTATATGAAATGTCATAATTGAATGATGCATGAATTTGCAGCTAAACCACATTGGTTACGCGAATTTGAAGACCCGTAAACTCAGTTTACGATGAAATGAACGGCAATCGTGAATAGTGATTTCCTCCCAGAAATGAATAGTGTCACATGAATAGTAAAATTTCTGAACGCTTCTCGGAATCACAAACTGGCTCCGAAAATGATGAATAGTAAAATGATGAATAGTGACCTGTGAATAGTAAATGATGAATAGTAGCTGATGAATAGTGAATAGGAGAAATGTCCTGAAAATGCGGGTTGTTACACTTTGTCTCCAACCTGGAATTCTAGGGGTTTACGCCTCTGATCGGCGTAGCTTTTCTGCCTATCTCTAGCTGCTTGCAGTCGATCTCGAATTTGCGTTACCTTCTCAGTAGTTTCCAAAATAAGCTCAAGGTCTGTGAGTTGGCTATCTCCAACTTCTGCCCAACCAATAGGTGAACGACATTTACGACCATACAAAACTTCAAATGGTGCAGCCTTAAGACTTGTGTGGTAGCTATTGTTGTAGGAGAACTCCGCAAGGGGTAGATATTTCTCCCAGCCTTTACCAAAGTCTATTATGCATGCACGAAGCATATCCTCCAAAGTCTGAATAGTTCTCTCACTTTGACCATCGGTTTGGGGGTGATATGCAGTACTCATATCAAGTCTCGCCCCACAACGATTTGAAGTGATCGCCACAATGCTGACGTGAAGCGGCTGTCGCGATCAGAAATAATCGATAACGGAACTCCATGACGAGAAACAATCTCCTTCACATACAACCTCGCAAGTTTATCCACACTATCATCTTCACTAATTGCCAGGAAATGAGCAGACTTAGTCAATCGATCCACAATTACCCATATAGCGTCGCAACCGCTAGCTGTCTTTGGTAATTTGATAATAAAGTCCATCTTAATCCGCTCCCATTTCCAAACCGGGAGTTCTGGCTGCGTCAATAATCCTGACGGTCTTTGATGTTCGACTTTAACCTTAGAGCAAGTCAAACACTTACTAACATACAACGCTATATCTGCCTTCATATTTGGCCACCAATATAACTTTTTCAAATCCTGGTACATCTTGTCAGACCCAGGATGAATAGAGTATCTTGACTTATGCGACTCATGCATAATCAACTCTCGAATTCCTCCATACAATGGTACCCAACTTCGCTCTAAAAAACATAATACTCCATCAGAACGCTTAACAAATCCCTTCTCATTTTCTGCCATCCCAAATATGTTTTCAGCAGCTCGATTCTCTGCTTTCAACGCTTCCGTTTGAGCTTCTAATATTTGAGACGGTAATGGCGATACGATAGTCATTCCTAATGACCTAACTCGTAACGGTGGAATTCTCTCCTTTCGACTAAGAGCATCGGAAACAACGTTTGCTTTACCCGGATGGTAGCGAATTTCACAATCATAATCGCTTAGCAACTCAATCCAACGTCGCTGTCTCATGTTAAGCTCTTTTTGGTTCAAAATGTGTTGTAGACTTTTATGGTCAGTAAACACTACACACTTGGTTCCATACAAGTAATGTCTCCATATCCTCAAAGTAAAAACTACAGCACCTAACTCCAAATCATGGGTGGTGTAGTTCTTCTCGTGCTTCTTGAGCTGTCGGGAAGCATAAGCTATCACTTTCTCTCGTTGCGTTAACACAGCTCCTAAACCTTTATGAGAAGCGTCACAATAGACGACGAAGTCCTCGTTACCTTCGGGTAACGCCAAGATAGGAGCACTACACAACATCTCCTTAAGTAACTGAAATGCTTCCTCTTCCTTATCTCCCCATTCATACTTAACGCTCTTTTGAGTCAATTTGGTCAACGGTTTTGCTATCTTCGAAAATCCCTCAATGAATCTTCGGTAATAACCGGCTAATCCCAAAAATTGACGAACTTCTGTTGGGGTCGTAGGTGCAGCCCAATCTCTAATCGCTTCAATCTTAGCAGGATCCACATGAACTCCTTGTCTATCGATCACATGACCCAGAAATTGTACTGTCGGAATCCAAAATTCACATTTCGAAAACTTGGCATACAGTTTCTCCTTCCTGAGTAATTCTAAGATAAGTCTTAGATGCTCCTCATGCTCCTTCTCACTCTTCGAATAAATCAGAATGTCATCAATGAACACAATCACAAACTTATCTAAGTAAGGCTTACACACCCGATTCATGAGGTCCATGAATACCGCCGGTGCGTTTGTCAACCCAAACGACATTACCTGAAACTCGTAATGCCCGTAACGGGTTCTGAAAGCCGTTTTCGGAATATCTTCCTCGCGCACTCGAAGCTGATGATATCCCGATCTCAAATCAATCTTCGAATACACACTCGATCCTTGAAGCTGATCGAACAAATCGTCGATCCTCGGTAGTGGGTATCTATTCTTCACTGTTAACTTGTTCAACTCTCGATAATCAATACACATGCGAAACGATCCATCCTTCTTCTTCACAAATAAGACCGGGGCTCCCCAAGGTGAAGAACTTGGTCTTATAAATCCTTTTTCGGCTAACTCCGCTAGTTGTTTCAACAACTCTTCCAATTCAGTAGGTGCAAGACGATAAGGCGCTCGTGCTACAGGTGCAGCACCAGGTATCAACTCAATTTGAAATTCCACTGGTCTAGTAGGTGGAATTCCTGGCAAATCATCGGGAAACACATCCGAAAAATCACGAACTATAGGTACATCTCCAATGCACCTTTCCTTTTTATCCTTCCCTCCTTTCTCAGAAATTTGAGCTAAGAAAAGGCAACTTCCTTTTTCCATTAGCTTCGGCAACTTAGTGCAAGATATGACCGCTAATCTAGATGGGCCTCTCAAATCCTTTCTATCTCCTGGTATGTTCTGAATCTCCTTGCCGTATGGCACCCGCACGATCTTCTCATCGCAAATTATATGGGCACGATACTTCGACAACCAATCCATACCAATAATGACATCAAAACTTCCTAATGTGACGGGTAGAAGATCTATGTTGAAAGGACGATTCAGAAAGTTTAACGTGCAGCCGCGAATGATAGTCCTAATCCTCTCTATATTCCATTAGCTAACTCTACATCATAACCAATTCCTAAGGCCATCGGGGGTTTCTCTAGCAAGGGTGCAAACTTAGTGGACACAAAACTCTTATCGGCACCAATATCAAATGTATGGAAGCATAACGATTATTGAGAAGGAACATACCAGTAATGACGTTCGGATCTTCTCCTCTCTCGTTCCCAAGTGCATACACTCTCCCATGAGCAGCTCCAGCTTCCACACGTTTGTCCCCATTGTCTTGTCGTCCACGATTTCATCCAGCTCCACGGTTTCCATTATTGTACCCATTACCACCCGATCCTTGATTTCCTCGGTTCCACGATTCCCTACACTCATTCCGATAATGTCCTTTCTTTCCACATCCATAGCAAGTAACATTTGCCTTGCTCATAGTTTCAGGAGTAGCTTGAACCATAGCAAGTGGTCGAGCTCTACAATCCTTAGCTATGTGTCCCATCCTAGAGCAATTATTGCACATCACAGTACATCGACCAGAATGATGTTTATAACATCGATTACACTTGGGTGCATCTCCATTATAATTCTTCTTGTCTCCATCTCCCATAGCATAAGCTCTAGTAGTTGTTTGTCGCTTGTTTCGACGGTCATTACCCTTAGAGTGATCATCCCTCTTCCTCTTTCCATTCTTGTCTTTCTCAGCTTCTTCCAATGCCAAAGAGTCCATCAATTATTGAGCAATAGTGATAGCCTCATGAATGTTTGCAGGCTTAGCAGAAATCACATCATTCCTTGTAGCTACCGGCAACCCATCAGTATACCCCTCAATCATTTGAGTCTCAGTCCTAACCATATCGGGACAAAGTAAGGCTAACTCTCGATAACGGCGATTGTAAGTTGCCATATCGGTACCTTTCACCTTATGGTTCCAGAACTCAATCTCCAGCTTCTTAATCTCATTCCTTGGGCAGTAAGTCTGAATCAACAAAGACTTAAATTGCTCCCAAGTCATAGCGTAAGCCACATCACTCCCAACAGAGTTACGGTAATTGTTCCACCAAGTTAAAGCTTCATCCTTGAAAGTAAAAGAAGCAAACTTTACCTTCGCATTCTCCGCACAACCACTGACATTAAACACTGACTCAGTCTTCTCAATCTACCTAACCAAGTAAACCACTCCTTCAGTTCCACCAAACTCAATAGGTCCACAAATCTTAAACTCCTTGTAGTGACATCCGTTAGCACGAACAGGTGGAAATGTTCCAGCAGAATTGTTGGAATGATTTGACTCAGCTAGTAGCTCAGCAACTCGTTGCTCCATAAGTTGATTGATCATTGCTTGATCCACAGTAGGTGCGTTGAGTGGAACATGATCATTGTCTCCCTGAACATCAACATTTTGATTCCTGTTGTTTCGGTTAGTAGTGTCCAGGTTATCAGGAGTAGGGGTCTCAACATTTCGAGTAGGACGGCGTCCTCGACGACCAGGGGTAGTCGTTGCAAGACCAGTTCTGGTAGCTCTAACAGGGTTTCGTCGTGGGGCCATTAATCAACATAATACCAACACGATATCAACCGTGCAATTTGAAACACAATTCTTCATGTACGCCAAAAACCATAGAATATCATACGAAATCACCATCGCCCATACAACTAGCAATCGATACTTCGCTCCAAAATGCCAAAAGACATAATAAATACTAATCGTTCCATACGAGGCGAACATACATTCCGAATAACATGACTTCAGAGATAGAATAGCCAGCTCTCCTAACCAAGTACTCCCTCGCTTAAAAAGCAACATAACAACACAAATCCAAATCGATCTAGCCATGATGCTGGCGTAGACTCCTCAACTCCGATCCCAAACCATCCAAATTCCTCAATAACTATCCCAGCTCAACACCATGTGTATCTCTGTCCCTCTTGAGGTCCGCAACCTCCTTTTCTAACTCTGTGTTCCCCTGCCACAGCTTGCGATCTCCCTCGCGAGCCGTGAGGAAACCTCTCTGCAGACTCTCTATCTGCTCATGTATCTCCATCATACCTCTCCTAATCGCTGTTGTCCTGCCCATGACAGTAGTCAAATCAACTCTCAACTCAGCAACAAACTCAGCAATAAACTCAGCAATAATCATCTCAAGTCGGTCAGACATCCGCGAGATCCTCTCGCCCTGTGCAGTAATTCGAGTCCACATCCTACCAGTTTTACCCAAATCTGCATGCTCAGCAGAAACCTCAGAAGGTGCATCCAACTCAACGGGACTACCAGGTGGCAACTCAACCAAAAATGGATGATCAGGTGAAACCGGCTCTAACGGATGTATCGGGGAATCGGGCTTTGCAGAATGAGCTGAATGTGCTAGCGACCAATCATCATCAGGCATCTCCTCCTCCTGAGGATCATCCTCCTCCTCAGGGTCATCATCATCACCCTGCTCAGCCTCCTGAGGGTCATCAGCCTCATCCTCACCCTCGTACTCCTCCTCCTCCTCATCGGAAGAGTACATTATCAATCCTCGTCTCCTAACAGGTGAACCATGTGGTGAAGGGGTAGATGATCTAGGACGACGACGCAATGATGCAGGTGGCACCTCAGATAGAAGAGAGTGAGCATCAATCTGTAAAGGTGGTGAAGTAGGGCATACCGACATACGTGCCGTAGCTCGGTGGGCAAAACGAGGAGCCACACGAGCCAAAGCCTGACGAAGAGTAAGCTGCCTCGATGTACCAGGGAGCCCTAGAGAAGATGAGGGTCCATGCGTAGATGCAGCAGGTGGTGCTAAAGTAGAACATGTCGGTGTCACAGTACCTGAATGCATGGCAACCTGGTAAGGGTCATCAGGAGCCACGGTGAACTGTGCTGGCAATACCGATGTAGTAAGAATATCCTCAACAACGTCAGGCGTACGGGAGGCCATAGTCTGTGACAACGGCGTAGGGTAGGTGTAAGTGTTTCAAAACAACTAAACCGCGTACTCAAAATACCATACCCAAAAAAATCATCATATAATTCCAAATCATATATAATCAAGAAAGATTTAAAATACCGCATTACTAAAACCATTCGCAAAACTACTAAGCCATATAATTCCTAAAAAACGCATATAATTCCTCAAAACGCCATCATATCACTAAATCAATAAACCTCAAAACCTCAAATCATCTCAAGAAATCCCAAATCTATAATCATCTCAATAATCTCATAATACCTCAATAATAAACAATGATGCTTCGGCTTGGCGGGCTGGCGGGCAATGGTCGAGGATCGTTTTCTATACAAATCGGTTATAGTTTAGGTGTCTATTTACCTAGTTCTCTATAACCTTGGCTCTAATACCAATCTGTAACACCCTCAAAATTTGATACAGCGGAAGACTCAACAAGCTTTCGGGGTGCTACGGGGATTGGTATCCATTCAAAGTCATGAAAGAACGAGATAAAGTAAACATAATAAAAATACAACCACGCAGGGTTTTAAAATTTACATTTATCCCAAAATCATCCAAAGTCAGGCCCAAAAGAAATAAATATAGGTCCACAATAGTTATCAGAGTTTTAGAAATATAGATCCATAACCGGTGCCAATGCCAAGCCTCCAATCCCAAGCACCCATAGAGCATCACTTAATTACCTGAGAAAACGTGCTAAAAGTCAGCTTTCACTGGTGAGATCATAGGTTTAAATTCATAATTCAATATAGTGGACATATACGCAAAACGCTTGCTAGCTAGACTAGGCCTCAATCATCCAACCAAAATAATCCAACTAAAATCAAATCATCCCTATAGGTGCACGCTATAGCTCAAATCAATCCAATCAATAGCTTACCTAGCTCAAGTCTAGGCCTCGCTCTAAAATCAATCCAATAGCTTACCTAGTTCGGGACTAGGCCTCGCTCAACAACCAATCAATAGCTTACCTAGTTCGGGACTAGGCCTCGGTCAATAACCAAATCAATAGCTTACCTAGCTCAAGTCTAGGCCTCGCTCAATAACCAAATCAATAGCTTACCTAGTTCGGGACTAGGCCTCGCTTAATCCTACCTAGTTCTATAAGCATAGCAAGTTTTAAAATAAACGAAGCGATAATAGTCCACATAAAACATTTGCACGTTTCTCACCACAAGTATAGAAAACAAAGTTCAAGAGTAAAAGTGGGGCTATGACTCACCTCAAGTCCAGAAATCCTCAAAATAAATCGATAGAAGAAAGACGTAAGCAAACTCAAGCAACTCACGTAACGGCGACTACAGACTCGGCAGTTCCTAACAATATCAAACTCGTTCAGAAATCATTTCCTCAAAATCAAATATTCCCATTCCCGAACGTATTCCATTTTACTTTCCAAAAATATCCATTTCTCAAATTAACTTCATACAAATTTGAAATTCGACGTTTGGTATCCATATGGGTGGAGGGTCGACACAACTCAAACCAAAAAGTCACAACAAGCAAAATAATAAACCAACTATAGGTCTAATGTTAGCCTAACATATTATTTAAATAATTATCGAAGCTTATCATATCCGTCGATTTGATAACCTTCCTTATTTATTTACGTAATATATCATTCCAAAATTATACCCAACCTAAAGCACATAGCACAAAGAATTCTATTTGGTATATATCGTAGTCCTATAAATTCCTTATATATATATCGTTGAATCGGCCAAATTCCACGAGATATTTTGAAATTCATTACCCTAAAACATATACCACATCCTATGGGCGTCGTGGGATACGATGCCCATTAATATGCTCATTTTATATAATCAAATAACTCGATCTAATCCTACGATTAAATGAGTCACTTGCTATAGAAAATGTTTATATTAATCGTCATATATCCGTGACAACACAAAAGTCACAATATAAGGCCCACTTGGACTTTAAAGAACCACAACTCGTATAACTCGATAAGTTTCCAAATTTATGAAAATCACGTTTTTAATTATTATTCACCCGACTTATTATTTATAGTTATTATTTATAACAATATTTCGACATTTATTACACTATTTGCATAGTATAATAACTATCGTTATATTATTATACGTTTACTCAGGATCGTATTATTATTAATATACGCATTTATATATATATATATATATATATATATATATATATATATATATATATATATATATATATATATATATATATATATATACACGTTTAACACGTCTATATATATATATATATATATATATATATATATATATATATATATATACGTTTAACACGTCTATATACGTATGTAAACGATTATATTCTTAATAATAGTATTACGAGTATTATTTTTAATATTGACTTATAAATGTTTATCGAGTCATAGAATTTGGTAACATGTCCGAGTCATGACTCTCGGCTCATAGTCCAAGTCCAATAATAATCAAGTCACAATAACAAATCAACTCCGTCCAAATCAATCCCATATCCACGTGCTACAACATGAGGGTCCGACTACGGCACCCAACTAACCTATCTCTGTCATCTAATTGACCGTCTCACAATCGGTCCCCAATTCCACACTCGACAACACATCTCCATAATATCTCGCAATCCAAATATACCACTTCAAGTCCGAATAATATGCCAAAGTACCATAGTCCAAACATCACAATCTCGACAAAACAATAATAATAAATCGACAAGTAACATAATATCCGAAAACCAAATAAGTTACGGGTTGAGTTACCAAGTCAACCCGGGTCAACATATGCTCGAAACATGAAACGGAAGCGACACCCAAGACCCATAGGTCTCGGCTAGCTCCTTGAGCCCAAACCGAACCAAAACAGCCCCTTTGGGGGTTGTCGGCCAAGAATCCACACGACCACAAGGTCGACCAACATCACAAATAAGCACCAAGAATCCAAATAATCAACAAATGGTCAAGAATAACATCACCCAAGAACCAAGCCGAGAGCCAATGCTCTCGGTTAGCCTCGACCCAACGAGCATAACACAAACCCGGATACCAAACATTTTCTTTAATCCATTTTCATCAAAACCCATTTGAATCTTGCATTATTATCCAAGAAAACCCGGAAAGAAACCAAACCCGTGACCCTTGGTCACGACTCAAACCAAAATACGAGTCAAACTCATCCTACCTTCGATTCCCAAGGCTAATTCGAACGGATCTTCAAAATCACAACAAGAAATGACGAATTGGTGGTGAAATCGAATGAAAAAGAATAGATTTAGGGCGCGTGTTTATATGGGTCGGATAGAGAATGATGTGGGGAGTTGATTGGTGGTGTTAGTTTTGACGGGGGAGCGGCGGTGAAGGTGGTGGTGGCCGGAAAAACGAGCGGCGGCTAGGGTTTGTGAGATGGGGGGAATATTGAGAGAGAGAGATGAGAGTGAATATGGTTGTGTTTGTGTTTTTGGTGCCAGGCGACAAGACCACAAGGACCATATGTAGTCTACTCTTATTAAATAAAAAAAAAAAAAAAAAAGAAAAAAAAAAAAACTTTATTCATTTGAAATAAAAAAATGTGTTAATATTATTAAGGTTAAGGTGGTGAAGTAACTTGGTGTAAAATACACGGACCAATCCCGAAACCTTAATTAACCGATCAACTTTCTCAAACCAAACTCGTTCCAAAAATATAAATATCTGAACCGATATTAAAACATAATTAAAATTGTTAGGTTAACCTAGTGCCGGAGTCAATGTAGTGCCAAAATAACGATCTCAAAATAAATCATCACGACTGAATCAAACCAAACCATAAATAAATAATCGAATCCCATAAATATCGTACGATTAAAAATCACGTACCAACGTTCGTAAAATATCTCGTCACAATAAACTTTTCAAATATTCCAAAATCATAATTTTAATGTAATGCGGGTTTTAAAATGGTTCCCTATTTTGCCAGTTGTCACACAAGACATCCCCCATTAATTAAACAAGCTAATTAAGAGAGAAAGGGACCCAAAAAGACAAAAATACAAGACATAAACAGATTTTGACCCATACAAAACAAGCCAAAACCTTTTTACTAAAACAACTTATGACCACTCAGAAGTCAAAACTAAGGGGCATTCCACATACAGAATGCAAAACTCATCCAGGCCCACACAAGAGCACAACTATCACATGAAACCTGTACCATCGAAACACCAAGACTATCACATTTAAAAGCATTATTTTATCTTTTACTTGCAAGCATAATTGACTGACAATATACCTTGCAAAAGACACTGGACTAAAAATATAGCCAACACACAAACTAGGGCCTGGACAACTTGCATACCTATACTTGAGAACTTAAAAACTTTTCTGCAGAAAAATTAAACCAAGGTTAGTTGAGACCCGTGTTCAGCAGGTGCAACATAAGGAAACTATTGCATTTGAAGTTAAATGCAAAAATGTCTCATGAGAACTGTACGTAATGCTTCAAACAATTATATTAGATTAACAATTTTATTGTGAAACAATATACCTTATGATGCATATTTTGTTGTAATATACCTTATGATGTATATTATGTTATGGTTTACTCTATGTAACTGAGTAAGATAATCAAGACCAGATATCAAAATAAATCACGTAACTATTATTCTAAAAAAACTATTCGACCCTAGATGTAACGAATATATCTTTGGGATAACTCAAGTTGTTTTGTTCTTAGTCTACGCAAAAACACAAAAACCATTTTGCTACCAAGTGTTTCAATTTTTGTATCTCTTATTGTGATGCATAATGTTTCTTTTATATGGGGATACTCGTTAAATAGAGTGTTGAGAATCAATTAGCCAATCAAATTCTTACATTGTTCCTTCATAATAGTAAAAGTGGTTACAAGACCAATTTATTACTTTAAATAAATCAAGTTTGAAATTGTTCATTTAATAGGTTAAAATAGTTACAAAACATAAGAAAAAACTCTAGGAAAGTATCCAACTCATCAGCTCGATCAGTCATCGGCATGCCCATTGATTAGCACATGTGTTAATGAGTTCACTTGTTAAAGAGTACAACTTGATGATGAATTTTACTCACCAAAGAGTATAACTCGCTGATGAGTTTACTCAATGAAGGGTTGAACCTTCTTATGACTTACTCTGTGATGAGCTTGCTCAAAGTTTACTCGCTTAAAAGTATAACTCTTTGATAAGCTCATCAGCTAGCTTATTTCTTTAACACCACTATTGAGTCAAGGAGGTTCAGTGATTAAATAAAAGTACACTTACCTATAATCCCGTTTTCAAGTACGAACAAATCCCTAAATGGCACTACATTGCTCAAAATTTTAACATAAATATCACTTGTAAATTTTGTGTTTTTTATTAAAAAAATTTATTCATGGAATCATTTATTTTTCGAATGAGTTATATGTAATTATAGTTATCATGCATTCATTGATTATATATATATATATATATATATATATATATATATATATATATATATATATATATATATATATATATATATATATATATATATATATATATATATATATATATAATAATCAATTGTATATATATGCCATATTAACTATTTAGATATGATACAAACAAAACTATAAGTTCAAGTACCGTCAAGGGCATAGCCAGTAACTTGTTTTCGAAAGGGCCAAAAAATTTTCCAACTCATCAGCTCGATTAGTCATGAGCATGCTCATTGATGAGCACATGTGTTAATTAGTTCACTTGTTAAATAGTACAACTTCCTGAGGAGTTTTACTCGCCGAAGAGTATAACTTGCAGATGAGTTTACTCGGTGAAGGGTTGAACCTTCTGTTGAGTTACTCCCTATGAGCTTGCTCAAAGTTTATTCACTGAAATTATAACTCTTTGATGAGATCATCACCTAGCTTATTTCGTTAACACCATTGTTGAGTCAAAGAGGTTCAATGACTAAATAAAAGTACACTTACCTCTAATTCCATTTTCAAGTACAAACAAATCCCTAATTTGCACTACATTATTCAATTTTTTAACATAATTATCACTTGTAAATTTTGTGTTTTTTATTCATGCAATGATTTATTTTTCAAAGGAGGTATACATAATTATAGTTATCAATCATCAATAAGTCAACTATATCAAACAACTTAATCTCAGGGTTAGCCCTAATCTTATCACCAAAGATTGTTGCTATCCACTTATAGTTGACCAATGAACCACATTGAAAATTCCTAACACATCTATGTTCGTCAACTAATGACATTATCTAAAAGTTTCTCTTCAGTGATCCACCAAGCATAACATTTCCAAGCACAGGTAGGCAAGTCATTTGTACTAACACTAGGATACTAATACGTGGGAATCGCACCAGGCTTTACCTCTCGAGGGATCTCGAGAAGCTTACAACCCCCACCAGGCAGTGTACCTGATCGTTGTAGTATAGTATAGTGACAAGTACCGGGGGATTGATCGTTCAACTCAGAAATAGTGTCGCTAGGATTAGAAAGTCTCCTAAACTAAGTCTAGAGGTGATGGATGATTCTTTTTGTGTTTTTATGTTTTATAAAAGCAAGTAAAATCTCGGTTTTTGGAAGTGTGGGCGAAATTAGTTGCTAGTCAACTAACCCAAATAACTACTAATGCAATCAAAATTAAATAACAGAAATGAAAATGAATCTAATTATACTAATGTGGTGTAACAATAATGGGAAAAGTTGTGTTTACTCAGGTTTTATTACTCCCTAGATATCTTTTACAGGTTGATAGCTTGTTACAATTGCATGGATGACGGGTCATATTCCTTAATACTAGTCGTAGGGCCATGTACAATATTCCCTAACTCTATAGGATCCTACTTCACTCCTATGTCGAGCCGTTAGAAGCTCCTAACATGGGATCATTAGAATTCTCCTACGCATTAAATACAACCAAATATCGTAGTGCACCTCCGATCATGTTTCTTAAGACGTTCAAGCAAGTTACCAATGGAAGTCTGCCAGTTTTCTTAAGCATAACATCGAATACAATCATCCGTAACAACTATAAACAAACAATCAACCCATAATTAACATATAGGTTTCACTACATCTAAGCAAACACAAAAAAGATCTAGACAAGCATGTTAAATTGAAGACAAGTGTAAGATATATTCAAGCAACACATAGATATATTGATTGAATTGAAAGATTACTTATCTCTAATAAAACATGGAAGATTCAAAGGGTTAAAACCCTTGAAAAAGCTGTGAAAATCGGCCTAGGGTTTTTCCTCAAAGTTGCACCCTCAAAGTTACACACTAATGAATGAAATTTAGAAAACTATATATAGATTTTACAGGATGACGGCTTCAAGAAGGAAATTGTGACGCCGTCAACTCGCCGCCCATAATGAAATCGGATTGCCTAGATCCACTTTTGACGCCGTCATGTGTGATTTTCTTCTGGGCCGTCACTAATACTTGGACCATGACGGCCTTGGGTGACGCCGTCATCTCAAATGTACAAAACACTCTGGACCGTCACGTGTATCATCCACTTCCACCTCGTGTATTACTCTTGACGCCGTCATTAAGGAGCAAGTGACGCCGTCAGGTACTGTTCCTAGCAAGGAAAATTAAGACTTTGCCGTTTTCTTCACTTTTATGCTCCAAAAACGTCCAAAATGATTCCTTTTCTAGATTTCACTCCAAAAGTACCTAAAATGACAAAAGGAACGATTTAGAGCAATATTTGATCAAATAATCTCGAATCCGGGCTTAAATGACCCCCCTAAAAATGGTTCATTTTTCGCCTCATCAAATACCCTTACACTTGAGATTTGCTTGTCCTCAAGCAAATGCGCTTTTATTCTAATCAAAATACAAGTTAGGGGTCATTTAAAACTAATATAAAAGTAATTACAACAAATAATCGTTCTACTAAAGACCAAAGACAAGCACAGAGGTCATACACTAGCACCTCACAAATAGTGTTTAGATACTCACATCTCTCGGGTGTAATAAAATATATATCACAATATGAAAATGGAAAACATCTCTCACTACCTGTCATAGCAAAATAGATTACCATAGGCTTGGGAAAGGATCAAACCTCTACCACTTGGCGTAAGCACCTAGGATAAACTATCAAAGAGGTCTTTCAAAGGTTTATAATGTTAGGTGTAGGGATATGGAATACACGGTTGTGTTGGATAAAGGCAATATTTACTGGTGGCGAGTTAATCATCTTGGTTAATTACATGTACAATATGGCGTTGCTAAGCCAAGACTAGACTCGACTTAAGCTAATGAATCAAAAATAACAAAAACATAATACAAACATAGAATGAAATGGGATGGTAGTCCGTATGTTTTTTCGCTTTTTTTTCTATTTTTTTTCTTTCTTAATTTTTTTTCGATTTTTTTTTTTTTTTTTTTTTTTTTTTTTTTGCAAACACTCTTACCCTACCATCCAAAATAATACATCATAGGGAATGTACATTCCCCTTACACTTGACTTTTTACATACTTTACAATAAACTAATCTAATGACTCGAGTTAAGATAATCAAAACACTTGGAGTACTTTTAAGATTAACGCACATATGGGGGTAATATATGATGCTCTTCCCCATTACTCCATAACACAAGTACTTTACCCATGAGTCCCAAAACAATATGTACAAGATATGACTCGACTTAGCAACCATGTAATCAGTTAGATGATTAACTAAGGGTTTAAACATCTAACAATAATGCACTAATGGTGAGTGCATACACGGAAGGCTAAGGCGATTTGGTTGCACATTTGGGTAGATTGTAACAAATTCTTCCTTTAAGTAAGATGCTTAAAGTTAGAAACGAAAAGATAGGCTCGGAGGGGTGTAGTAGGGGTATCGTGTACTAAAAATGAGTACAACGCTAAGGTGTGGGAAAAATTAATTAACTTTACTAGCCAAGTAATATGACTTAAATGGTCAAGTAATTATGATACGGGTTTAACACGAGGGTGATCCTAATGCCTTTTATCATGTAGTAAATCCTACTACACGAATGTAGTCTCACTAGCGGTCTCGGGATGCATCACTAATGCAAGTTCTAGAATCTAAATGCTACCGGTACACTCATAAGCACTAATAATTAATGCTTTTCCTATCAAATTTAAAGGCGAACCTCACATATTTGGGTGGAAAATTTTTCTGAATGGTACGGTTTTGTGCTAGTCATACAACTCCTATCCATGAGACGCTTGTTAAGGCTCACTCCTAAATGTTGTAAAAAATTTTAAATTTGGCGCTAAAATTACACTAACAAGTATTTCTCTTAGTTTTATTACACACCTACCATCAAACAAACAAACTCAAGTGCAATAGTATCCTATAAGGTATCATCATTTACCTTCCCCTTACACTTAGGATGAACATTGTCCCCAATGTTCAATTAAAGAATGTAAAAGTGAAATAGGTAAAAGAATGAAAACAAATACTCCCCTGATTCATTCGGTGTGGATAGTGTGGTAACATGGTTAGATCTTCCTCCAAGAAAATGAACATTCAAAGCTTCCCTTCCAGAAAAATAAATCATCTTCTTGTCATACATAACCTGTTAAACCTGAGAAAACAAACAAGGCAACCTCGCATAAAATCGGCGGCAATCTATATATACTAACAAGTCCTAGAAAATAAATTATGATATAATGCATGTGGAATGAATGTTTGCAGATTTCCTCGAGTTTATAAAACTAAAGAATTAACAAAAACTTTAAGACTCCGTTAGAAAAACAAAACTCGCAAATAATCCAGAATTTTACACATGACGCTGTCAGGAGTTAATTCTTGACGCCGTCAGAAGTGACCTGCAGAAATCTTTATGTTAAGTTTCCGGAAAATTTTTGGAAAAACTTATGTCCTACTTCTTGGAAAATCCTGCAAAACATCATTATGACTCTATACAAGCATTTGACTCTAACAAGTACTAATACACATGTTCATTTAATATTGTGGCGAATCAAGATCAATTTCGTTCTTATAAATAGATTTAGGGTTTCCCCTTACACTTAGCTTTTGCAAAATACCTTTATATGAAGTTAAGACGAAGTTAAAAAACAAAATAAAGCATTTTCACAATTTTAATTTGAAACATGATCTACCAACAACAAAAACAAAGCATGCATATGGAAGCAAATAACACCAAACAATTAAAAATCACTCAAAACATGGGTTGCCTCCCAAGAAGCGCTTTTCTTTATTTTACGAGTCTTGTAGCTAGACTCAAGGTCATGGGCAATTACGTGACCTCATCATTGGTCTCATTCCCTAGGTCATCTTCAATCTTAGTTTTGTATTCCGGACCTAGTTGCAAACATTCCTTGTAGAAACCAAGTATTCTATTCATGACATAATCTACTCCTCTACGTCTATCCTCATCATTCCTATAATAAACCACTTGCTTGTGTTCCTTTTCTATGTTTGATAGAAGGCGGTATTGTTCAATATTATAGGGCATTTGGTAAGCAATCTCATCGTTCCCTTCCTTGAACCTAACTATCCCTAAGGTCGGGTCATAACTCATCTTAAAGGCCTCAACAAATGGTTTTCTGAACACTACTTGACTTAGGAAATCATCTATTACCGGACGAGTATCCTCTACTATCACAAAGTCGGTAACATAAGTGAAGTTTCCTACAAATACATACAATCCTTTCACTCTTCCTACAAAATTTCTCATCAAATTTGTGTTAGGCATCATCCTATAACCAAGTTGCTTCTTCATCACCCAATTATAATAGGCACTAGTCATGATGTTTATAGGAGACCTAGGATCGATATAAGCTTTCCATACATGCATATGCCCAATGTTGCATGGTATATTGATGTTAGAGGGATCACCTACTTTAATAAGGGGTGAACCAAGGATGTATGGTGTCTCGGGATCATCGAATAGATCCTTGTGATACTCACATTCTTCCTTGGTGGGTAACTTATCAAAGTATTCTTCTACGTTTTCTACTTCCTCTAACTTTTCTTCCTTAGTATCCTCAACTTCCTTAATCTCATCCCTAGTCTTGGTTTCTATTCCAACTTCATCCTTGTCACTTTCTTCTATATTCTTATCTATTGGTTTAATGGTGACAACATTGACAAAGTGGACGTGTTTGGATGATGAGGGGTCCTTAATTTGGATTCCGCTATTAGTGTCCCTAGTGTCCTTCCTAGGTGTAGTTAGAACTTGGTTGTTGAGGGCTTTCAACAAGTTGTCAATCTTATTGGTCATCTCCATTTGTTGTTGATTGAATTCGGTTTCAAACTTAGCTATGCGAGCATCTTGAGATGCCATAAACTTGGACATCACCCATTCAAGATTGTTGGTACTACCATAATTGTTGAAAGGATTGTTGTTAAAAGTACGGTTAGAGGGTGGATCGTTTGGTTGGTAACGATTAGGTGGATTGGAAGAATTGTTTTGGTTTTGTTTCCGCCTAAGATTCGGGTGATTTTTCCAAGAAGGGTTGTAGGAATCACCGTAAGGGTTTGGCTCGGGTTTGAAAGTGTACCACTTGTCTCCCGCTTCGTCGGTACGCGAGGATTCCTAGTCCGCAAAAGCTTTTCCGGGGAGTTCCACGCAATCACGAGTGTCATGGGGACCACTACATAATTCGCATGAAGAAATGATTTTGTTCACTTGGCTTGAAGGTCTAGGAGCTTCGTAGGATTTCATGAGAAACTTGACTTGGTCCTCAAGTTCCATGATCCTACGGTCGGGAGTGCTAGAATTGTTCGAAGGCAAAGATATTGCCTTGACCGTTTTGTTCAAATCACGAGGATCATTCCAACTTTCGTTGTCATAGAGAGCAAGATCTTCTATGAGTTCCCATGATTCTTCCGTACTTAGATCACGTAGCTTGCCACCGGCCGATTGGTCAATGGTTCGCCTTGTAGAGAGATCGATATGGTCATAGAAGATTTGGACTTTGAGCCAAAGATCTATGCCATAATGAGGGACTTTTTGGAGTAAGTCCTTGAAACGAGTCCATGCTTCATATAGAGTTTCACCTTGACGTTGTTGGAACATCAAGATATCATTTCTAAGCTTGGTAGTTCTCCCTGGTGGGAAAAATTGAGCAAGAAAATGAGTGGTGAGATCATCCCATGAGGTGATGGATCCCGCAGGTAAATGTTCAAGCCATTGACTAGCTTGATCACGTAGAGAGAATTGGAATAGGCGTAATCGGGTCGACTCTCTAGTTACAACATCAAGGTCTATGGAATCTATGATTTTAAGGAAATCCTTGAGATGTTGAATAGGATCTTCGGAACGAAGTCCATGGAATGCATATCCGCTTTGCACCAACCGGATGGTGTCGGATAGCAAGGGGGACACATTGGCTCCTTGAGTGAGCTCAATAGTGTTACGATAGCCTTGGTGGCTAGGACGGGAATACTCTCCTAAGGTTCGGGGCCTAAGAGGTTGGTTCTCTAGTGGTGGGTTTTGTGGGTGGTTTTGTTGTGGTGGGTTGATGGGTTCAAAGATGTTACCACCTTCCATAATGTCGGATGGTAAGATATACTAAAGAGAACCTAAAAATAAAAATAAAATCTTACTAGAAAGGAATCTAGCAAGTAGACCTAATAAAAAGAAATCCTAACCTAGACAATAACTATTCCCCGGCAACGGCGCCAAAAACTTGATACGTGGGAATCGCACCAGGCTTTACCTCTCGAGGGATCTCGAGAAGCTTACAACCCCACCAGGCAATGTACCTGATCGTTGTAGTATAGTATAGTGACAAGTACCGGGGGATTGATCGTTCAACTCAGGAATAGTGTCGCTAGGATTAGAAAGTCTCCTAAACTAAGTCTAGAGGTGAGGGATGATTCTTTCTGTGTTTTTATGTTTTATAAAAGCAAGTAAAATCTCGGTTTTTGGAAGAGTGGGGGGAATTAGTTGCTAGTCAACTAACCCAAATAACTACTAATGCAATCAAAATTAAATAACAGAAATGAAAATGAAACTAATTATACTAATGTGGTGTAACAATAATGGGGAAAGTTGTGTTTACTTAGGTTTCATTACTCCCTAGATATCTTTTACAGGTTGATAGCTTGTTACAATTGCATGGATGACGGGTCATATTCCTTAATACTAGTCGTAGGGCTGTGTACAATATTACCTAACTCTATAGGATCCTACTTCACTCCTATGTTGAGCCGTTAGAAGCTCCTAACATGGGATCATTAGAATTCTCCTACACAATAAGTACAACCAAATATCGTAGTACACCTTCGATCATGTTTCTTAAGATGTTCAAGCAAGTTACCAATGGAAGTCTGCCAGTTTTCTTAAGCCTAACATCGAATACAATCATCCGTAACAACTATAAACAAACAATCAACCCATAACTAACATCTAGGTTTCACTACATCTAAGCAAACACAAAAGAGATCTAGCCAAGCATGTTAAATTGAAGACAAGTGTAAGATTTATTCAAGCAACACATAGACATATTGATTGAATTGAAAGAGTACTTATCTCTAATAAAACATGGAAGATTCAAAGGGTTAAAACCCTTGAAAAAGTTGTGAAAATCGGCCTAGGGTTTTTACTCAAAGTTGCACCCTCAAAATTACACACTAATGAATGAAATTTGGAAAATTATATATAGATTTTACAGGATGACGGCGTCAAGAAGGAAATTGTGACATCGTCAACTCGCCGCCCAAAATGAAATCGGATTTCCTAGATCCACTTGTAACACCCCCTAATTTGAAATGCGGCAGCGGAATATAAATTAGGGTGTTACGGTGAGGATCGAAGTCATAATGATAGAAAACGACTCGAAAGAGACGTTTTAAAACAGAATTTCATTTATAAAAATTTGAAATACAATAGGTCCTTATCAGAGTATTATAAAAGCTTGATGTTTTGAACTAAATCAAACATCATTTATTTTACATCATTATTGAAATAAAGTAAACATAATTTGAAGATTTTTGCCGCCCGTTCTATGCTTGCTTCCCCTGCTAAATACCTGAGATACATGCTTAAAAGTCAACAAAATTGTTGAGTGAAATCATAGAGTTTGAATTTAATAATCATTTTGATACACATGTAAGATTGTATTGGAAAATACTATCAGTTTGAAAACATTGATATTGCAGTTCATATATTGCTCTAAGTCTCATGACACGCAAACGTTAACAAATACCGTAAACGGCGGGTGTTTATCAAATCAATGATAAATTTGCCCTCGTGTAATAGGTGATTTTCCAGTTCCTATTTTTACTCAAATATAATTATCACGACTAATACGACTAACCACATGCATAATGGCATTCCGTCAAGTATTAATGGGACAGGCTGTCAAACCTTAAATAGATCTATTCATTATATTCGCGTTCACCTCAGTGATTAATGGCTCATGAATAAGGGTCTTTTGGCAATAGCTAACTTAGGCATATATCAGTCAGGAAAGCATACAGAAAAATACTTGCGATCTATTTGTAACATGTATCCCCCTCACGGAGTTTTGAAAATAAGTAAATGTGAGGCTATGACTCACCTTGATTGATACTGAAAACGAAGAAAATAAAGTCGAACGAATTTATGAAAACGGCTTTGAAACACAACCTGATAAATAAATTTATCTAAGAACTTGACCAAAAACTATTCGGTAATTACAAAGAAATAACGAATATTAGATATTCGTTATAACGAATAAGTGATGTGCAGTGAAAAACTTGTGATATGCAGGATATGACAAAATATGATTTTTAAATTATCCATCGAAGTTTTTCCTTTTTAATCGTAAGTAAAATCTTAACTTTTTAAAATATCGTTATATATATTATTAACGTTACGTTAAATAATATATATAAAAATAAAGTTTAAACGTAATATGAAATAAATTGAAAAAAATAGAAAATAAATAAGAATGATAAATAAGTTACGTTTAGTCTTTGTCTCCTTTTCCAATTTTACCATTTTTACACTAACAATACTTGCGTTACACCGTTAGTCCTTTTTATATATTTTTCATCTATAGTCCTCTACTTTGTCCAATAATCAATACTAACCTTATAATATTAATTTTTATCACATTTTATCCTTATATTTCTGTCTTTATAGGTTTAGTCCTTAATTTTCAATATTTACACATTTGGTCCTTCTAGGTGTCGTCACGTTACATTTTTAGTCCAATTTTGCAAAAATAATTATTAAACTTTTCTAAAAATTTCCGTAGCTTATTTATTAAGTAACAAGCTTATTTTGACTGCTTATTCATTTAAAAGCTTAATTTTTAGCTTATGGGCCACTTAACGATTCAATTAAAGGCCTGTTAAGATTTTTGGAGGCGAGGGCATAGAAAAACTTTTGGGCTTGGCTTTGGATCATTTTTATGATTCCAAAAACATTTCTTATAGGCCCAGTGGGTTGTCCACTTAATTGGATACTTCGGATGAAAGTCAATGGTTTGACCAACATGCTGCTGATACTAGTTATCTTGTAGCTAAGTGTGTTCCTGCTGATGGATTAGTCAAGTTCAAATTATTCAGGGGAATGCTACTCAGAAGAATTAAAACAAGTAATCATAAACCAAAGAAAATTTTATTGATTCTTCAGAAGTACAATACAAGATAATGAAAGTGAAAGACAAACAATAAAGTCCCTATTCTACTTTGCCCTTGCCCTTGCCATCCACAGCCTTCTTCTTGCTTTTGTTGTTGATGTTGAAGAGTCCTTGCCACTGAGGACAGGGCAAACCTAACACAACTTTTCTAGTCTTTGGTAATGGGGAATTCACTTTTCTTTTCTTTGGACGAGATGACTGAGGCTTATCAGAGGTTGTAGGAGTGTAAAGTTCATTTTTCTCATCATCCTCTTCATCAGAAGATGTAAAGAAGATGAGAGACTCATCAGGATTGGTAACTCGGTTTGCACTCTCCAATTCATTCCACTTTCTCTCCAATTCTCTTTGATACTCAGGATCATCAATCTCAGAGGGATAGGGAGGAAGATCTTCAGATGATGATGAACATGGTGCAGGCACATCATGTTTCTTCTTCTTAGCTTGTTCCTTTGTAAGACCGCGAGGACGTATTGGCATATTCCATGGTGGTGGAGATGTTAATGAGTCAGAAGTATCTGATGAGTCAGAAGCAAGGTTGATGATAGGTTGATTGGAAGCCATGAATGTATTTTGAGTTGGAGATATGAAATTTAGGGATTTGATTTGAAGGTTGAGAGATTTGGGGATAATTAGTCTTTATTTATAAGATCCCCCAACCGCGTGTCTTTATTACCATTAATGCGAGACAGTTTGGAGATAATTAAGGGATCTTTGAATTTTGAATTAAAAGATCTTTGTTAAAGATATTTGGTTACCACTGAAGGGTAGATTCTGCTGAGTGATGCTGCGGATGGATCTGTTGACCATAGTCAATGTTTTGACTATTTTCTGCGGATTGACCATTTGTTTTCAGCCGCTTGATTTGGTTTCTACGGATGAGTCAGTTAATTGGGATTTGCCTTAGTTGATTATTGGGCAAGGATTTCTTTCCAATAATTCACATCAGTTTCATTCCATGTTTGGTAACTTCCATATTTACCAAAGACGTGTATATCCCACTCCCAAATTAACTGATTTCCTCTCACTATATAATTTTCAAAACCATTTCAACATCTTTCAGAGCAGATCATAACAAACATGCCTTTCTTGGTCGTGGAAAGGGTGATGAAGATTATTTGGGCATGATGGACTTTCTTCAAAGGTCCAAGATTCGATATGCTCTGCTCCAATACCCAGATGTTATTCATGAGTCTCTTGTTGTACAATTTTGGGAAACGGCACAAACTAGGACTGTTGAAGATGGACCACCAGAGATTGTTGCTATCATAGATGGGGAAGAATAGTTATGATGTACAGCTTATTATTGGTGATGATATTGTTTCTTCATGCAGATTGTTTTATAATATCAAATAGGGGAAGATTGTTGGGAATTGCAGATTTGAAGATTACAAAACTAACAAGCAAGAATGAAGAAAGAAGAAACAATGAGGGCCTAATATGTAATAGTTAGCTTTCATAGGAAGCTAGGGTTTGTAACCTCCCTCTATTATATAAAGAGGGTAGGCGTCTAGGTTACAGATCATTCATTCATAGCTAGTCTCTCCAATGAGAGTCTAGAAACGCATAGAGCGTTAGCAGTAGTTTAGTAGTTGTAGTAGTTTTTATATTTATAATAAAGAAAACCTTAAAGTAACTTTGATTCTTATGTTCTTATTCCGCTGTGATTAATCAATGTTACTATATCCTAGATGGGCTTAAACGATTCTTTACAACCTGGTGCTGCACCTGTAGCACGAGCGCCTTATCGTCTTGCACCTACCGAGCTAGAAGAGTTGTCAAAAACAATTGGCGGAGTTAGCCGAAAAAGGATTCATCAGACCAAGTTCTTCACCTTGGGGAGCCCTAGTATTATTTGTGAATAATAAAGATGGATCGTTTCGCATGTGTATTGATTATCGAGAGTTGAACAAGTTAACGGTGAAAAATAGATACCCGTTACCGAGGATCGACGATTTGTTCGATCAACTTCAAGGATCGAGTGTGTATTCGAAGATCGATTTGAGATCGGGATATCATCAACTTCGAGTTCGCGAGGAAGATATTCCGAAAACGGCTTTCAGAACCCGTTACGGGCATTACGAGTTTCAGGTGATGCCGTTTGGGTTGACTAACGCACCGGCGATATTCATGGATCTCATGAATCGGGTGTGTAAGCCTTACTTAGATAAGTTCGTGATTGTGTTCATCGATGACATTCTGATTTATTCGAAGAGTGAGAAGGAGCATGAGGAGCATCTAAGACTTATCTTAGAATTGCTCAGAAAGGAGAAACTCTATGCCAAGTTTTCCAAGTGTGAATTTTGGATTCCGACGGTACAATTTTTGGGTCATGTAATTGATAGGCAAGGAGTCCATATGGATCCTGCTAAGATTGAGGCAATAAAAGATTGGGCTGCATCTACGACCCCAACAGAAGTTCGTCAATTTTTAGGTTTAGCTGGATATTACCGAAGACTCATCGAGGGATTTTCGAAGATAGCTAAACCGTTAACCAAACTGACTCAAAAAAGTGTTTCGTATGAATGAGGAGATAAAGAAGAGGAAGCATTTCAATTGCTTAAGAAGATGTTGTGTAGTGCTCCTATCTTAGCGTTACCTGAAGGTAACGAGGATTTCGTCGTCTATTGTGACGCCTCACATAAGGGATTGGGAGCCGTGTTAATGCAACGAGAGAAGGTGATAGCTTATGCTTCCCGACAGCTCAAAAAGCATGAGAAAAACTACACCACCCATGATTTGGAGTTAGGTGCTGTGGTTTTCGCCTTGAGGATATGGAGACATTACTTGTATGGAACAAAGTGTGTTGTGTTCACTGACCACAAAAGTCTGCAACACATTTTGAATCAAAAAGAGCTTAACATGAGACAGCGACGTTGGATTGAGTTGCTAAGCGATTATGATTGCGAAATTCGCTACCATCCTGGTAAAGCAAATGTTGTTGCTGATGCTCTTAGTCGAAAGGAAAGAATACCACCATTACGAGTTAGGTCATTGGGAATGACTATCGTATCGCCATTACCATCTCAAATGCTTGAAGCTCAAACGGAGGCGCTGAAAGCAGAAAATGTATCTGCTGAGAATATATTTGGGATGGCTGAGAATGAGAAAGGATTTGCTAAGTGTTCTGATGGATTGCTATGTTTTGGAGATCGGATTTGGGTATGTTTATATGGAGGAATTTGGGAGTTAATTATGCACGAGTCGCATAAGTCGAGGTACTCTATTCATCCGGGATCTGACAAAATGTATCAAGATCTTAAGAAGTTATATTGGTGGCCGAACATGAAGGCAGATATAGCATCGTATGTTAGTAAGTGCTTGACATGTTCTAAGGTTAAAGCTGAACATCAGAGACCGTCAGGATTACTAACGCAACCAAAACTTCCAGTCTGGAAATGGGAGCGGATTACAATGGACTTCATTACCAAATTACCGAGGACAGCTAGCGGTTGTGACGCTATCTGGGTAATTGTGGATCGTCTGACAAAGTCTGCTCATTTCCTAGCAATTAGTGAAGATGGTAGTGTGGATAAACTTGCGAGGTTGTATGTGAAGGAAATCATTTCACGTCATGGAGTCCCGATATCTATTATTTCGGATCACGATAGCCGCTTTACGTCAGCTTTGTGGCGATCACTTCAAACGGCTTTGGGGACGAGACTTGATATGAGTACTGCATATCATCCCCAAACCGATGGTCAAAGTGAGAGGACCATTCAGACTTTAGAGGATATGCTTCGTGCATATATCATAGACTTTGGTAAAGGCTGGGAGAAGTATTTACCCCTTGCGGAATTCTCCTATAATGATAGCTACCACACAAGTCTTAAAGCTGCACCATTTGAAGCTTTGTATGGTCGAAAATGTCGTTCGCCTATGGGTTGGGCAGAAGTTGGAGATAGCCAACTCACAGGCCCTGAACTTATCTTGGAAACTACGGAGAAAGTAGCTCAGATTCGTGATCGGTTGCAAGCAGCCAGAGATAGGCAGAAAAGTTACGCCGATCAGAGACGTAAACCCTTAGAGTTCCAGGTTGGAGACAAAGTGATGCTGAAAGTCTCGCCTTGGAAGGGTGTGATACGTTTCGGGAAACGTGGAAGACTCAACCCACGCTACATTGGACCATTTCTTATCTTAGAAAGAATTGGGCCCGTGGCTTATAGGTTGGAATTACCACATGAACTAAGTAAAGTTCACGACGTGTTTCACGTTAGTAATTTGAAGAAATGTCTTTCTGAAGAGATGCCTATTATTCCAATGAAGGATATTCGTGTTGATGAGAAATTGAATTTCGTGGAAGAGCCAGTTGAGATTTTAGATCGTGAAGTTAAACGACTCAAGCGAAGTCGCATTCCGCTCGTCAAGGTTCGTTGGAATTCCCGACACGGACCAGAAATTACGTGGGAACGTGAGGACGAGTTCCGGAAGAGATATCCGAAGCTTTTCACTTCGTAGACGAATTGTTCCGAGAGAAACCCGGTACGGGTTTCTTCTGAGACTGGGAGGATGTGACAACCGGCAATTTAGGGAGCTATTTTAAAAACCCGCATTACGTTAAAGTTCGTTTATAATTTTTATTTGGAATTTTTATTCATAAAAAACTTGTAAGACCAATTTTATGGATAATTATGTTTTATGACGTTATGGGATTCGAGAATTATTTCTATAATTCATTATGGAATTTAATTGATGATGTATTTTCTTTAAAAATTCTCACTGGTACTACGTTGACTCCGGCACTAGGTTTACCTAACGGGAAATTTCATGATTCATTTTACGAGTCCGACTATATTTAATTATTTACGAGGTGTTTTCGGGAGTTATTGAAAGTTTGAAATGAGTTCGGGTATCGGGCCGTATGTTTTACATTTACCCACTTTACCCGCTCAAAACTACTATTATTATTATTATTATTATTATTATTATTATTATTATTATTATTATTATTATTATTATTATTATTATTATTATTATTATTATTATTATTATTATTATTATTATTATTATTATTTAACAAAAAATATATATATATAAAAAAAGAGTGAACCACATTGGTCCTTGTTGGTCCGGTTTTCACAACACACACCAACACCCTCACACTCACTTTTCTCTCTCTCATTTCTTCATCACCTCCAACCCTAGCCGCCGCCCCCTTTTTCCGGCTATAACCACCGCACCACCGCCTCCACAACAAAACCACCACCACCATCTTAACCCTTATCTTCTCCTCTTTCATTTGACATATAACACGCGCCCTAAAACATATTTTAACACCACGAAATCTCTATAAATCCGATCGGAGTATTATTGTTTTCACTAGATCCGTGAGTTTCGAGGTTCAAGAAGGTGAGTATTGATGGTTTGGCACCTTGGGTACCTCGATGTGGTCCTAAGTCCGTGGAAACATGGATTAAATTAATGGGGTTTGATGAAATACGGATTAAATATGTTTGGAAATTAATGGTTTTGACATATATACTCGTTTGGTATCCGGGTTTGGCTTGTCCTTGTTGGGTCGAGGCGTACCCGAGGGTGATACTCTCGGTTTGTGCCTTTTGCCGATTGTTGATCTTTGTTGATTCTTGGTGTTCGATTGAGGATGTTTGGATCCTCATTTTTGTTGTTGACCGATTCTTGTTGGTCATGGTTGACCCTTGTTGTCGCTTGGATTTTTGGCCGACAACCCAAGTGGGTCGTGTGGTTAGTTTGGCTCGTTTAGAGCTAGCCGAGACCATAAAGGTCTCGGGTGGGACCCACACGAGTTGTGGTGAAGTTTTGACTTGAGTTGACTTGATATTTGACCCGAATACGGTTATTTTTGAGAACCGTTTGTGATGTCGAAATATATATATTTCGGCTAAATTTATTTGTTATGGTTATTATTTGTATAAATTGTTGGTTATCATTATTATTGCGGCTTATTGGATTTTGAAGCGGTTGACGAGTTATTTTGGACTCGTGGTATTATTTGAAGAAGTGTTGACGAAAAATGGTTTTGGGGACCGATTGTGAGACGGTCACTTAGATTGACGGAGATAGGTTAGTCGGGTGCCGTAGTCGGACCCTATTGTTGTAGCACGTGGATTGGGATTGTGTTGGACGGAGATGTATTGATATTTATGACATTTTCTTATTACTTTGGACTTGGACAATGAGCCGAGAGTCATGACTCGGACATGTGACCATTTCGTATGACTCGATAACTATTTACAATTAAAACATAAATAATAAAACTCGTAATAATAATTATTAGTAATATAAACGTTTATATGAATATGTAGACGTGAATAACGGATATATAATTATATAAATGCGTATATTAATAATAATAAAAATCACGAGTCATATTATAAATAATACGACTAAATATATATTAGGCTACGAGAGTAGCGTAATATTATTGGAAGTATTATTATAAAAAGGTGTTATAAAATGAGAAACTCTCGACAATTATTAAATATTAAATAAAATGTCATTTTATGTATATAACGAGTAAACTTATCGAGTTATGCGGAGTCGTAGTCACTCGAGTTCAGGTAAGTTTTATTTGTGACTTTCGTGTTGTCACGGATATATGACGATTAATATAAGCGTTTTCTATAACTAAATAACTACTTAACCGAAAGGTTGAACCGGATTATTTGGCTATAGGAAATGAATATATTAATGGGCATCGTATCCTACGACGCTCATAGGTTGTGGTATATGTAAAGGGTAATAAATTGCGAATATATATATCGGAAAATCTGGCCAATTTGACGATGTATATAAGGAATTTATTAAACTACGATATATACCATATAGTATTTATGTGGTATGTGCTTTAGGATTGGGTGTAATCTTGGAATGGTATGTTATGTAAATAAATATGAGGATTATCAAATCGAAGGATTTGATAAACTTCGGCGATTTATTTAAATGATATATTGGGCTAATATTAGATCCATAGTTCATTTTATTATTCATTTGTGTGACTTTTTGGTTTGTTTTATGTCGACCTGCCGCCCGTATGGATACCAAACGTAAATACACCAAACTCTTACGAAATGGATTTTCGGAAAATAAAACGGAATACATCCGGGTTTGGGAATATTTTGAAATTGAGGAAGTGATTTTCTGAACGAGTTGATATTGTTAGGTCGTGCCGAGTCCGTAGTTGCTGTTTTGTGAGTTACTATACATCTTATTTCTACCGACTTCTTCTTGCTATTTTCTGGACTTGAGGTGAGTCATAGCCCCACTTTTACTCTTGAACTACGTTTTCAATACTTCGGGTGAGAAACGTGCAAATTATTTTATGTGGACTATTATCGCTTTTATATTCTTTCTAAAACTTGCTATGCGTATGGACTAGGATGTATTGTCAGCTTTAGTCACACATTTTTGTGTGTACTATTCAAGGTTGGCTTATTTGGTTATTGGTGGATTGTCAGCTTTAATCACATATATGTTGTGTGTACTATTCAAGGTTGACTTATTTGGTTATTGGTGGATTGTCAGCTTTAGTCACATATATGTTGTGTGTACTATTCAAGATTGACTTATTTAGATACTATAGTGTGCACCTATAGGTTATTAATACTTCGGAGGTTATCCGAGTATTTATGATATTGCGGGGGTTACCCGAATATCTATGTTGGAGCGGAGGGTATCCGCAGGCTTTTAGCAAATCCTTAGTCTAGCTAGCAAGTGTTTTGCGTATATGTCCACTATATTATTAGATGAATTTAAACCTATGATCTCACCAGCGAAAGCTGACTTTTAGCACGTTTTCTCAGGTAATTAAGTGATGATATGGATGCTTGGAATGGAAGGCTCGGCTAAGGCTCCTGGTTTATGGATCTATTTTTCTAAACTCTGATATTGAATTATGGACCTACTGTTATTTTATTTTGGGCCTGACTCTGAATGATGTTGGGATAAATGTAAACTTTAAAACCCCGTTTTTGGTTGCGTTTTTATTATGTTTACTTTATCTCATTCTATTATGTCTTGTGTTGGATACCAATCCCCGTAGCACCCCGAAAGCTTGTTGAGTCTTCCGCTGTATCAAATTTTGGGGGTGTTACAACGTTTGGATGATAGTTAGTGGTTTTTGATTGACTGTACATGGTATAATCATGAAGAGTGGGTTCATGGATTCGGGAAGGAGGGGAACATAAGAAGAAAGACGCTTGTTTGGTTAATCTTGGAAGAAGCAAGTAGTCTGAAACTCTCGATATGGAAGCTGCTGATAAAAGTGTTGTTGGACAGGGACCGTTTCCAAGCTTATCAGATGCACATGATAGTCCAAATCCAACTTCCTTAGTTGCAAAGGTTCGTGATATCGAAAAGTCAAATGCCAAAAGAAAAACTCGTATTACTGGGAGACAATGGGAAACCATTAAAACCTGGAAGGAAAACACACTATGCATGTGTTGGCAACAATGAATATGTGAGTCGAGAGAATGAAAATGTTGCTACAGAGCAATCCTCAAACCTGAATTCGCCTAGTACCTCTTTTGCTAATCTATTTGTTGGACGTATTTCGGTACAAGTTGAGGGTGAACAAGTGGGAATGGGGGCAAAGAAGAAAGGTAAACTATTTGCCCCTATCTCGTTCGCGAGCTTGGTCACTACTTAATCAAACAAACGAGTGGTGAATTTTCTTACGTTAGACGTGGTTATACAAACATGTGAAAGTGCAGAAGTTCAAATCCCTTTTTTTTATCGATTTGGAGGCCATTGCTAGGTATCAAAACTCGCTATATGGTTATTTTCCTGGCAAACGAATTGCATTTCGTGTTGTGGAACATTATGAATTGAACGTGTGAAAGAAGTTTTGTATAGTAAAAGTAATGATGAATTCCAAAGGCTTCTTCTTCAAATTCGCATCATCAGCAGGTAGGGATGGGTTGGAAGACGGAACATGTTTGATCCGTAATGCTCTAATTATTCTTAATTTGTAGTCTTTTCATGAGTGTTTATCAAAAGAGGAGCTGAAATCTGTTCCGATTTGGGAAAAATGCATGATGTACTGGTTATAGTATTTGTTACTAGGATGGGTTGAGTGTTATAGCCACTAGATTGGGAACACCAATCATGTTTGATTCGTGTACAAGCACAATGTGTATAGACTCATGGGGTAGATTGGATGTTTGCACGTGCATGATTGACATAAGGGTTGATCATTCACTCAAAGATACTATGGTGATTGCTATTCCTTATGTGGATAATTCAGGTTCTTTTTGCATAAAAATAAGATGGAATATGAGTGGAAACTGCCAAGATATGGTAGATGTTTTGTGTTTGATCATGACGATAGTCAGTAACCTAAACGTTTAGTTTGTGAGTTAGGTGCGAACTTAGGAGCTGATTTGAGGAAGCAAAATGTTCGAAATCCTATGAAGAATGTTGCTGCTCAAAATGATGGTTTCAAAGTTGTACAAAACCGAAATCTAAAGGTAAGCAACATGATAAGTCAATGGTTAAACCTAAAAGTACCTTTATGTATAGTCCTTAATCTACTCCTAGTGGGTTTGGAACGTCAAAGAAACAAGGAAATGTGGGAAATAATCGGGCAACGACTTCTGAAAACAATACCACTAAATGGCCTCGAGTTCTTGTACTAAGGGACCTAGGAATTCGGATGATATAAATCATGTTAATCTCAGGAATTCGTTTGAAGCGTTGAAGGAGGATGACAAGGTATTCGAGAATGTGGGCACTTCGAATGCTGGAAATGTTGGTAACAGTGTTAAGGATGTGAAAAAGCCGTAGAATAGATTGATAGTGCTGTTGATGATGTTTACGATAAGACTGCTCGATTCATGGCTGGGGAGGCGCAAATGATGCAAGTTTACTTGAGGGCGAAGACTATGAAATCGATGACGGTTATGAGAATTTAAATTTTGATTTAACCAAAGAACAGCTAGCATTGTGTGACGCGTTTGATATTAATCTTTGAGGTATACTTTATATTTGATGTCTTTATGATTAAAATGCAATCTAGTGTTTAGTGATTGTTTTTCTTTGATGGGAGTATAAGTGTCTTGTTATGTATGTTTTATTGTCAATGTAACGGGCTGAGATTTGAGATTCACTTACATCTTAGTACTTAACTGTTTTTTGAAGTAATATATTCATCGGGTTAAAATCTTTTACCAAAAAAAGTGTATGTTATTTACAAAATTAAATGAAAGTATTAATTAAAGTGAAAACATGCCTACTTTTTCAAGCAGTCAATTGCCTGCTTTTCCTTTGTAAAAAAAGGAAAACTTTTACAAAATTTTACAATTAAACTCTTTTATTACATCACATACACATGTTTCCCCTCTTTTTTTACAAAGAAAAGCAGGCAATTCTTGCTTGACAAAGTAGGCATGATTTTTCTATTAATTAATGAGTTAATTGCATTTTTGGTCCCTGTAGTATGGCCAAATTGCATATTTGATCCCTATAACTTTGAAAGTGCAGTGGTAGTCCCATTTTGAAGGTTTCGTTGCATGTTTGGTCCCTCACCAACATCAAATGACTTAAATACCCTTGTCTTTTTTTTCCTTTTAGTTTCTTACATAAATGATCCCTGTGTTTAGCCAGGTTTACAAATTTAGTCTGATTTTTTTATTATTTATTTAACTATTAATAATAATATTACTTTATTATACATTTTTGTCCATTTTTATACGTCCGTATTTCTTATGTTTTTTGTCCGTTTTCATACATTTTTATACGATTTCGTATGCTTTAATACATTTCCGTTTGTTCTCGTTTTCGTCCGTTTTTTATACGTTTTTATCAGTTTTATACGTTTTTTTTAATTAATTTTCGTCCATTTTATATATTTTTATCAATTTTTTCCGTTTTTATATGGTTTCTTCCTTTTTTATACGTTTTCGTCCTTTTTATCTGTCTTAGTCTATTTTTATCCATTTTCGTCTGTTTTTATATGTATTGTCTGTTTTTATACCTTTTTATCCATTTTCTTCTGTTTTATACATTTTCATCCATTTTATACGGTTTTTTTCCCGTTTTTATATGTTTTTTGTCCATTTTTATACATCTTAATACGTTTTCATCCGTTTTTATACGTTTTTGTCTATTTTTATACGTTTTCGTCTGTTCTAGTAAACTCATATTTTTTAAATGTTTTTCTTATGTTTTCATACATTTTTATCCGTTTTTATATGTTTTGTACATCCGCATTTCTTACACTTTCGTCCATTTTTATACGGATGAAACCGTATAAAAACAGATAAAAACATATAAAAAGGACGAAAACGAAACGTACAAACATGGACGAAAATGGATAAAAACGGACAAAAACAGAAAAAACCGTAAAAAAATGCGAAAACGGACAAACATGGACGAAAATGGATAAAAACATATAAAAAGGATGAAAACATTTTAAAACATATGAAACTGTACAAAAAAGGCCGAAAATGGATAAAAAGGTATAGAAATGGATAAAAAGGTATAAAACGGACGAAAACGAATGAAAACGTATAAAAACGGACGAAAACGGATAAAAACATAAAAAAACTGACGAAAACATATAAAAACGGACGAAGACATATAAAAACTGACGAAAACATATAAAAACGAATAAAAACGTATAAAAACAAATGAAAACATAAGAAAAACGTTTAAAACGGAAGAAAATTTATGAAAACGAACAAAAAAGTATAAAAATATACGAAAATAGATAAAAACTTATAAAAATGGACGAAAACGGTTGAAAACGGACGAAGACGGATAAAAACGAACGAAAACATATTAAAACATAAGAAGTCGTATAAAAACGGATGAAAATGTATAAAAACGGTTGATAACAGACGAAAACGTAAGAAATACGGACGTATAAAAACGGACCAAAACGTATAAAAAATAGTACTATTATTAATAATTAAATAAATAATAAAAAAATAGACTAAATTTATAAAACCTGACTAGACACAGGGACCATTTATGTAAGAAACTAGAAGGAAAATAAAAAAAAGTAAAAGAGAAGGGGTATTTAAGTCATTTGCTTTTGGTAGGACTAAACATGCACCGAAACATTTAAAATGGGGACTACCACTGCACTTTCAAAGTTTTAGGAACCAAATCTGCAATTTGGCCATAATACAGGGACCAAAAATGCAATTAACTCTTAATTAATTGATCAAATGGTAATTTAGGGAGAAATTAACTTACGTCAAAATTTTATTGTTGTGCTTTAAACATGCATATTTATTTTGGGAATCACATTTTAGATATATTTTTAAAAGGCTTAAGAGGGTGGTCGAATGCTCAGGCTTTGCTCTAGTGACTAAAGATATATGTCTCAAGCTTGATTTTGTCTGCTTCAACATTACGTCGTTATATGGATGGTTGTGCTTCTTAAGAAAACTTGATCTATGAAAAATAACTTCTAGAGATATATTAGATAGCTGTAGTATGTATGAAAAATTGTCATTCAAGTATAGAGATCGTTCAATCCCGATACCGCTGTAGCATTGCACCACTCACAAAAAATTAGGTTGCCATCAATGAGTTGGAAGGTCTTGGTCCAGACCACAAAACCAAACCATGACGGGACTAAAGCGGATGTGTTGGGTACAGTTTATGAGTTCAAGATTTTTTGAAATAACATGTCTCCATTCAAGATCTTCCTAATATTCGCTCTTGTTATTATCCCGTCACTTCCAATTATATAGACGAAAGAAACCAGCGATATTAGTTAGTAACTCACTTAATTAATACTGTGTACGGGATAAGCTCGAATCTTGATCGTTAATAAGCTTATTTCTCAACCATTGTAAACTAATTATATTGTAATTCTTATCAATATGACTTCAAGGGGAACTGATCGATCATTTCATTATAAATACTATACTAATTTATGCTTCAAGTTCGTACCGAAATAGATCCGAGTGATATATGGAGTTAATCATCAAGTTGTCGACCATGTTGTTTATGTGTCGTATGTGGGGTGATAGGGTATCCTGATAGCAATTAGAAGTCACGAGTATGAACGCTTTCAGATCGATTAAATTGGAGTGGGTACCAATTAACGACCGGATAAAATCTAATTGATTTAAGTTTGTGTATGTTGTTATATCTGCCAACAGAATCGTTTCTGTATCCTTATGTTTGATGAAACTGGTTTTAGGGTTAACTGTCTTTTGGCAGTTTCAAGGTTTTAAGCTGTCAAATTTAGTCTCTCAATTTCCGAAAATTTAATTTTCTGAGGAATTTTTGACATAGCAACTTAGTGGAAATAAAAAATTTAACTGTCTACCAGGGGCTGCCGCCCCTTGGACCCTGATTCTCTCAGGGGCGTTGCCCCCGAACCCCACCAAGGGGGCTACCGCCCCCTTGGAACCCCCGTTAGTCCAGTTAATATTCATATAAGTGTCGACCCTTATATGCATATTAAACTCAATCTATTTTACACTAAAATACCAACAGAACATACTGATTTAGATCTACTCAATTTGATGTTCCATTTAGTTTACCTTTGGGTGGGTACCGACCGGATGCCGACTCCTTAAATAATAAATACCATCAACATATGTACACTAAGAGTAATCATAAAAAGACTTAGATCAAAGGCTTTAGTGTAAAATCTTACAATTATTTATAGAACAAATGTTCTTTTTGTTTACATTTTACAATAAACAGTGTCATGTAATGAGGACATGACACAATAATTCAGAATACTACAATGGCGTCTGTTTTGATGCTCAACTCTGTAGCCAGATAATGGAGCACAACATAACACAAACTTATTTCAAATGACAATAAACCACAACACGACCATGGATTATGACCTTATTACCACACAGACCATTATTTCAGCATAGGATTATGGATCTTGGGGACTAAAAGAGAACCAGAACTATTAGATAGATATGCTGTTTGGAACACCTCTCCCGGTAACACCCTTGTCGGAATAAGGCTTGAGAAGCTGGTAAGGAACCAACCCTGCACCACTCCTGTTCTTCAAAGTGGCATCAGTGTTTCTTGAGTCTATAATGCCTTCCAGCTCGTTCAATCTTCCACGAAACACCTCAAATGCAGTCTTTATAGCAGGGTCTGCCTCCCATGCTGGTTCTATCTTTCCACCAATATACTCCTCATCTGGTGAATGACTCGACAATACATCCAAAACTGACATAACTTGGGTGGCTTGGATTTGAGACGGGAAACATTTCAATAGTACATCCTCTGGCCGCTTTAAAAATGACTGCCACTCTTCATCAGTTGGGTCTTCGTTAGGCATTTTGGTTCTAGCAATGGTCGGCCTGTTTGGGAAAAAGCCCCCAAAATCGTATTGTCCAAAGTTAACAGCTGAATGATGACCAGAAGTCACCCACATTATAGTCGACACGATTCCAATCAGATCGTCTTGGGTTTTAAGTTGCGGCCACCATGGTTCATCTTTCTTGTCTCCATGTCCAACTGTACGAATTTCATCCCACCATGCTTGAAGCTCTTCATCAGATTCTACTAGATTTGCTTGTGGGTAGTAGTGGTTTACATAAGAGGTTGCCCATTTTTTGATCGCATCAAAAACCAGTAGACCATCATTTGCAAATGGATAGTCTTCAATTGTTAATTTTATCCCATGTGGTTCATTTTTATCTTCAACTGCCATGCCCCTAAATAAAAAATATTTATACAAAAATGCCATAAGAATTTGACTTTTTAGGCAGCTAAATGCAGAAGAGAAAAAGATTGCTAGTGTGCATAACAGGTACCTGCTAACTAGGTCAGCAGGAAGAGCCTCATGATCAAAGCGCCACAATTGATCATATACATCAGAGCAAAGTTGCATAGAGTATCTTGCTGTTGAGAATGTTGACTCTATGATACCACCTGCATTAATGAGAGCTAGTCGAGCTAGAGCGTTGATTTGCATTGTATACCGGAAATGAGGGATGAGTAGTCGCTGAATAGGATGCATTTGACTAAGATGACGGTTTGTAGCAATTATGTAAGGCTCTGTGACACAATGAGTTCTTAACCTGCAGTGTCAAAAAAGTACCAGAATAATTGATTACTTCAGTTCTAATCTAAATTTTTTTCAAGTAATCTGAGATGAGAATAAGATTATCACACATTGACACACATCTTAAATGGAAAAAAATGCACAAAGGTGTAAAGCATCAATGTATACTATATGTGCATAACATATAGGTATGCAGTTTGGTCTTTCATGTAACCACTAACATAAATCTGGTCAATCATGTGTCGAAAAAATATACTGATTATAAAAAAAATTAGTAAGCCAAATGACTGCCATGCTAATTGGTTGCCTGCATACGTAGCTATGTGTGTCCAATTTCAATTATTATAAGAAAAATTCAACTAACCAATGGCTAACAAGCTGGTGATAAGTAGAATCATGGGCAAGGACATGAGCCTTAGCTAGCTTCCAAAGCCAGGCGCCAGTAGCATCCCAAGCGGGCGTGTACACATGCTTCCATTGTGGTTTCCCATCGGATGGTGGGCGAGTCAACTCAATGGCCAGTGGCCGTAATGTTCCAGCAGGAGTAAGAAACATTAATGTCCTTGAACCATAGAGAGTTGTCCCATCAAGCTCTTGAGCTTTATTTACATAAGGCAATAGTAGATCATGGTAATCCAACAAGAACAGTTTCTTTTGGGCCAAAGCCTACATTTGCGCAAGTGTTTTTCACCATTAATGTAAAACTTCACAGTTATGTACTAGACCGAAAGAAAAAGAATTATAAATTATAAATTTCGTTACCTCCTCAAGAGTCATGAAGCCTCGTATTTCTTCCTCTACAATCTCCTTGGTGATTGCTGATTCAGCTGGTCCATAAACTTCAGGGTCCAATTTACTCTTCAATGGCCATTCCTACACACACGTTAAACAAGAAATTTCATCGTAAATTAGTTGTGACATAATTTATGTCAAAGGCTAAAATTTCTTAAATGAACATACCGTCACTAACTGTATGCTACATGGATTAAGACCAGCAAGCATTTGTCTACAAAATTCCTCATCGCGAAACCATGAAAACGTGTCCCCTACAATCAAAGCCATTAATAAACAAAAACTCAAAGTAAATACACAAGAACAAAAGAGTAATGCTTACTGTCGATGGTTTCAGGGGTCTCGAACTTTATAACAGTATTTGTAGCATCAGTTGCCCCTTTAACAAGTCTAGGTAAGGCACTTAGAATTCCATTATCAGGGGCTGGAACATTAACACCTTGATTGTAAAGCAAGTCAATGCTTGTAAATAGTGGAAATCCCTTGTCTTTGTCTGTCACAACTGAGTCCAGAATTGGTACGACTCCATGAAGGACTGAATACAAAGCCCTTGCTCCAAATGTTACCTCCTTTAGCTCTGAAAAATCTTCATCTATTGGAACATAGAATGGGAGCAAAGTTCTCGTCTCTGTCAATGGATCTGTAATTCAACATGTTATCCTTAGCTTTAGTCACTTCCTAAGTTACTACTTTTAAAGTTGTCATAAGCAAATAATGCAAAGAAAAAAATTGCACCAATTTCTAACAAATTTTAAACAAATTATTGTCATTGTGTGTAATAATATGTTTTTTTTAACTTTTTTTAACTGATGTAACAGATTTTACTGTATTACCAATCTAACTAAATATGACCTTCTAAATAGTGCGGCTTTACTGCGGCCACATCACTGAATACTAGAGGAAAACTCATCATTTTACCTATATATTTAGATACTCATTATGTCATAAAAAAGACTGGTGTCACATTCAGAAATCGGGTATGTTTCGATCTTAAACCCCCTAGGAAAGATACACTGGAGGAAGACAAGTCTTCTGTCATTTTTTGATTGTTCATATGTTTAAAAGATCACTTCCACTTTGGATCCTTAATCTGAAATTTGCTTCTATGAATTCTTTGTATCTTTTTCCATAAGTACTCGCTAGAGTGAGTTAATGATATTTTCCGTTCTCACAAAAAAAAAAAAAAAAACAAAAAAAACAAAAAAAACAAAAAAACAAAAAAACTGTATAGAGTACCTTTAGAGGACATTGGGCGACCAGTACGGCACCGCCTAGGGTAAGGATGTTCATCACCACCAAGCACCGGTCGTGCTAAACTTAAGAGATTATCTGGAGCACCGAGATCGTTGTATACATCATAATCATAAATCCTATCTGTGGACTTACGCTCTCCTTGGCCATTGCCACGAAGAGACTCCAAGTCTTTTGTTCTTAATGATTTTAGTGCTTCTGGTGTTTCTGATGGCAGGTAAGACTATACAAACAAATACACTAATAAGAATAATCCAGTGTCATGATAAACAAAAGTAACTTATAACTAATTGCAGAAAAATAATATTAGATTTCACCTTGTTCGCGAAAAAAATTCTCTTTTCTGAGTTATCATACTTGGAGTGAACCCAAGATTCGCATGTGAATGTGACACCGTTTTCAAGAACAATACTCTTGAAAAACATCTTCTTGCTATATTCATTCTCCACCATCACAGCTCCTATCTCGCCAAAATCCGCAGGGACATCAAAGTCGCATTTGTATGTGTAGACCTTAATGTCGAAATCTAATGCAGTGTATCGAGCATACGCCTTCACCGTCTTTTGCTTTCCCTTTGCTATACATTTCATACAAGATTACAAGACTTTAACACAATAAGACATTACATGTTATGTTTAGAATTGTGTTATTCCCTCTGTCTTATATTAAGTATTCACTTTCATAATGCACAAAGTTTTAGAAATCTTACTAACTACGCTCCAGACCAATCAAATATCATATCCAACCACTTAAGGTCTTTTTTCATTTGCTGAAATACAACGTGTACATTTATTATGGGGCATCCCAAAATAATAATGTGGACACTTAATATGTGACGGAGAAGTTAATGTATGTTTGGCTTACAATTGGTTAATTGGTATATATAATACGTTTCCAATAGAACTAAACATTGTAAGCTCAAATTATAAGTTTAGATATTTTTGAAAGACATAAACCTATTTGTCCAGGACTCTTTGGAAAAGAAGGGTAGCTAGGATTTTGGTAAATTAAATTCAGGTCCCGCAATTATATTATTGCGGTCGGTTGATGATTAAGTACTCGATGACTGCATGCATTTTTTAATTTGTTCATATGATCAATAACATAACCTCGATAAGGTTAATGATCACAATCTAAGTAGTCTATCGTCTATGACTCGAAGGTCTACTTAAGTTCCGCGCGCGAATTTTTGTCGAGATATATGCACCAGCTAGCCTTCAGAAGTTGACTCGACTAATTTACACCGATAGTTACATAGGTGAATCCAGATGTAATATCTTTGAAATGCAAGTATATTAGTTCTAACTATATTTACGAAAATCCAAGATAATACTCTTTATATTTAATTTTAAATGACCGTTGTAAATCCGCTCCAAATTTGCCCTTATAGCGATAAAATTTACACTGCAAGTTTTATAAATTGTCAACGTTTACCCCCTCGACGCTAAGTAATGTATGTTGTTATCTAGTTTTTATCACGTTATGTTATCTTTATTTTACACTTAACGCGCGTCATCATGCAAGTTTTTAACAAAATCAATATAACTTAAAGAGTTGTATGGAATATATACGTACAATCAAGCTCATTGGAAACGAGTTCAAGCAAGAAAGACCGTCCTAGAAGATCAGAGACACCATCAGCAACACCACCGATGCCTACACCAGCAATCGCGGAGCTAATTGTTGGTTGGACAGTGATGACACCCTTGACCGTAGTGGCCTTGGTAAGAAAGGGTATTGATATGGCCTTAATGTTACCAACTGAGGTGGTTCGAGCACGGGTGGCATTGGTTTTCTTTGTGGACTTGGATCCGCGGAGAATGGCAGGGGAGTAGGCCGAAGACGCGGAATGGTTCGTGGCCTCGCCCCCAACAAATGGCTTGTTGAGTGGGACTAGGTTACGGACAGAGTGAGTTTGGTTGATTTGAGGCTTCAACATGTTTTTTTTATTTTATTTCTTTTTTTGGTTGCTACTAACTCTACTCACTCTTGTTTTGTGTGATTTAAAACTTGGTGCATTACTCTCTATTTATAAGAAATTTTGTGCTATGATTTTTATGTGCATACATGCTTAGGGCATCTACTATGGCGGACCTTTGTAAAGGTTTATAATACTGTCTAGTCATCCGAAATCATAAATTCATAAACCATTTCCTTGTTATAAACCTTTCTTCACTATGGATAAACATCTTAAAGCTTTATCAAAATCCCATTAAATACAAAAGCATTAAATTTAGAAGAGGTTCAAGATATTAGACATTTTCATTCCACATAAGCATGAAACACATTTTCACTATGGTTAATAAAATTATATACCTCTTCATCTTTTCTTGGACCTTTTTATAAACCACCATAGTGGATGCTCTTATTTAGTGCGAAAATGTAATGATTGGACATTTTTGGGTCTGATTCACGTGGTGTTAATGTATTATTGATTATTTTTTTTGTGCAGATATTATTGATTTTTATGACCGTGCCAATAGTTAATAATTAATGTATGGTTCGAATTGATTAAACGGTATGAAAGAAAAATAAATGTCATGCATGATTACGACAAAGAAAAATATACATCTTAATTTGCTCTAGCTCTTATCTATAGTGTCTTGGGAAGGAGAATGAACACCTACCCACCGGGTAGTTTACCTGGATGAGATAGCACTGATTCATTGAGAGAGAATGAATAATATTCTCCTCTTTTTTCCAACAAATTATTAATTATGTTTTTATTGTGTTTTAATTTATAGTGGGTAGACTACCTTATGGGTAGCTTAAGTTTTCTCCACATTGGATCACCTCTTGTATACTCCGTATTTATTAAAATGATGCACATTAAGGTGGTTCGATTATGACGTGTTCATATATGAATGGTGAATGATTTGGTTTGGTTTCTGATATCTAAAGCATATGATAAAATCATGTACGTCTAGGTCTAACTAAGTTTGTATGATATTCAATTATTGGTTTTTAATATTATTTTAAAAAACTGCATGTACAAATTACAGCAAGTGTTTCAAAATTCTAAAACATTGTTACTCAAGTTTTAACTTTCTTTCAATGATGCCGTCCATTTATGAAAATTAACTTATAGGCTGTTTAAGTATATTTCTTTTTTCATTTATACCAAATCCGTTCAAAATTACACAAAAAAATTGTATATTGACGAATGCCCCATCTGAAAAAATGAAAATTATAACAAATTGAATTATAAATATGTAATGTCTATTTGATATATCAATGATAATTTAGTCAGTAAACACTTTTTATTGCCGGATTTGGTATAAACGAAAAGGGAAATACACTTGAACGGCCTATAAGATATTTTTCATAGATGAACGGCATTAATGAAAAAATGTTAAAAGTTGGGTGGCCTCCATGTACAAAATCCCTAATTTATATGAAAATAAAATTTATATAATGGCATAAGGCAAACGAGCAACTAACATCAATATCTAACTGATAATTTCATCAAAGATTCAAGAACACAAAATATAGCTCACACACCAACATGTAATCTTCCTAAAAGTGTAAAAAGCGATGGCTACTTAAATGGGGATATACCCTTCAAATGTAACAACAAAGAGCGAAGGTTTAAGTTTGGTTATGAACTCAAACATCACTAATAGTTATCACGACTATTGCTAGTTTAAGAGCTTAGTAGATGTTATTCAATAATTCAACAATATAAGAACACAAAATATAGCTCACAAACAAACATGTAATCTTCCTAAAAGTTTAAAAAGCGATGGCTACTTAAATGGGGATGTACCCTTCAAATGTAACAACAAAGAGTGAAGATTTAAGTTTGGTTATGAACTCAAACATCATTAATAGTTATCACGACTATTGCTAGTTTAAGAGCTCAGTAGATGTTATTCAATAATTCAAAAATATTGCGGAGATATAAAGATTTACACTGTGTTTATTAATGTTATTCCTATGTGTTAGGTATCTTACAGCCGAGTATCTCATAAACTCCAACATATAAGGAGAACCAGGTTTTCATTTTAAAACTAATTGGTAATAGAAGGTCTACCAAAATTATATGTTAACTTAGAGATTATAGTTCTAACGATGTGGGGTTGGGTTTGCACACCCAACAATCATCCCCTCAAACCCAAACCATCATGGGCCTCCCCTTCAACTATAGCCACAGTTTTCATACCGCCGACAATACAAGGTTTTCATTTTAAAACTAATTGGTGATAGAAGGTCCACCAAAATTATATGTTAACTTAGAGATTATAGTTCTAACGATGTGGGATTGGGTTTACACACCCAACAATCATCCCCTCAAACCCAAACCATCATGGGCCTCCCCTTCAAATATAGCCATAGTTTTTATACCGCTGACAATACAAGGTTTACCAGGATCCCCTAATACCCTCGAAATCGGGGTCTAACTGAGGGAACAACATCCACATCACCACTTGGCACAACAATAGCTCTGATACCATTTGTTAGAAATCATACAATCCAGTATCTCACAAAGTCCAACATATAAGCCCAATTAGGTTCTCATTCTAAAACCATTTGGTGATAGAAGGAGTAGACCACTATACTTATATGTTAACTTTGAGATTATAGTTCTACCGATGTGAGATTGAGTTTGCACACCCAACACCATGTAACTGTAACTCAGATTACTAGAAAATAACTAAATCACAATTATCATGACACACTGAGTGTTTATGACAGTTTAAAGTAAGTAAGATAATAAACACTCATTATACTTTTCAACGTTTAAATTTTCATTTGAATGAATTAAAGAATTCACAAGGTTGTTCGTGGAATAAGAATCATAGTTGTATGATAATTTAGTGTTTTCTCTATCACTAAAACTAAAACTTAAGTTATAGTTTGAGAGTGAACTCAGTGAACACTTCCTCAGCTACTTATGTTCAAACGAGAGTAAATGCTCTTAAATGTGTATCACATTAATTGCAAGAATTGCATTTAGTCCATTACAAACATTCTCTTATACATGCGAGAAGATTAGGATTTCCCTAGAAGGTGTTTAGTACGTGTCTAGCATATAATGGTGAAATCTAATTTGCATTAAATGCTTTTTCTTATAGGAATGGGATGAACTCTTCTTTAGAAAATATTGTTGACAATTGTTGCACATTTATACCAATTCTTGGAAGTTATTAACTTCTATGAAGACACTTTATCCTTTTTTATTTTAGAATTTTTCCCTCCTTTTTTATTTTTAGATACTCACATATTTTTATAAGTACCTTATATTTCAATTAGTGAAAAAGAACAAACATCGATCAATGAGGTATTGTCAACCCTAAATGACCTGAACATATTTGATATTATGAACCACATCATTGTTGAAATGTATTTTTTAGTCTTCAAATAACTACAAAACCCTCTTCCTTTAGATACTAATAAAGACTCGAGTGAGCTACTTTAATAATTTCATTTCTCTTGCCCGCATGATCAGTCTCAGGAAGATATGTTAAGCAGTTACTCAGCGACTACTTATAAGAGTTAGGGTGTGTTTGTGTTTTTTAAAAGTCTCACGAGCCCTCTTACTCTTACCAGTAAGAGGTGGGCAGACGTTTTACAGGTTTGTTTTTTTCTTTTGAGTCAGACCCAATTAGACATATAACATCTTACTCAGTAAGAGGTGCGAGACTTGTCTTACTGCGTCTTACTAGATAAGAGATTTAAGACTCATGTTAATATAATATATTTGATGATTTATTAACTATGTTATATTTATGATAAAAAAATCTTGTTTCATATTTACATAAGTTAGTTAAATAAATTTCAGAAACGAGCACTTAAAATCATTCGAAAAATTATACAAAATCAAACAACATTGTTTCGTTCTGATTTATACTTTCTAGCCACCGCTTACTGGTAAGATGTGGTAGTCAGATTCAGACCTAAAACATCTTAATAAAACAAACACACCTTTAGGCTATTTTATGTTTAGAGAAAAGTTCATTTAGGGACTAAGTTTTTGTTGCATACTGAGGGACAAATCCTCACCATACATCTAATTTGAACTAATGGTTGGGATTAACCTAATATTTAAAAATAGAACTTAAGTCCAAGTTTTTTCTTGTCCTTTTCTCTTTCTTATTTATTCATGGTATTTTTTTTCCCTTTCTCCACCTATCTACGTTTTTTCTTTCTCTTTTTTCGTCTTCCTTTTTTTTCACGCTTTTTTTTTCAATTCTCACTTTTTTGTTTTTTTAATGAACATTTTTCTATTCATTTTTTTTACTTTTCAAAAAAAAAATATGTTTTTTTTAAATTCACATGTATTTTTTTTTAAATTCACATTTTTTTCACTTTCTTACGTTTTCGTCCATTTTCATTCGTTTTCGTTCATTTTCATACGTTTATACACGTTTTCATCCGTTTTCATACATTTTCATCCGTTTTGATACGTGTTCATCTTTTTTTTAAGTTTTCGTTAATTTTTAGATGTTTTCATCTGCTTTCAGATGTTTTCATCTGCTTTCAGATGTTTTCGTCCAATTTTATACGCTTTCGGCCATTTTCATATGTTTTCGTCCATTTTTATAAGTTATCGTCCGTTTTCAGATGTTTTTATCCGTTTTCATATGTCTTCGTCCGTTTTATACATTTTGTCCCTTTTCAGACGTTTTTGTCCGTTTTCATACGTTTTCGGCAGTTTTTTTATATACGTTTCCAGACATTTTTATCCGTTTTCGTACGTTTTCGTCTATTTTTTTACGTTTTCATCTATTTTCAGACGTTTTTGTCTACTTTCATCTGTTTTCTTAAGTTTTTGTCCGTCTTTATACATTTTTGTCCGTTTTCAAACGTTTTCGTCCGTTCTCATATGTTTTCGGCAGTTTTTATACATTTTCAGACATTTTTGTTCGTTTTCATACTTTTTCGTCTGTTTTTATACGTATTCATCCATTTTTTTACGTTTTCGTCTGTTTTCAGATGTTTTTGTCTGTTTTCGTTCGTTTTTATACGTTTTCGTCTATTTTATCTGTTTTTATACATTAATATACGCTTTTTCCGTTTTCAGTTTTTGTCTATTTTCGTTCGTTTTTATACGTTTTCGTCTATTTTATCTGTTTTTATACATTAATATACGCTTTTTCCGTTTTCATTCGTTTTTATACATTTTTGTCTGTTTTTAGACGTTTTCGTCCGTTTTCATACATTTTTGGCCGTTTTTACACGTTTTCATAGGTTTTCGTTCATTTTCATAAGTATTCCTCTAATTTCGTCTGTTTTCTTTCGTTTTCTGTCCATTTTTTTATACGTTTTCATCCATTTTTAAACGTGTTTTTACGCTTTCATACGTATTCATTTGTTTTCGTCCGTTTTCATACGTTTATAAATATCACAATTGACATTCTTAATATCACAATTGATATTTAAAATATGACAGAATATCACTTGTGATATTAAGAATATCTATTGTGGTATTCAGAAACGTATGAAAACGGACGAAAATGTATGACTATGGACAACAACGTTAAAAAAAAAATAAAAAAAAAATAACAAAAAACTTGAATTAATAAAAATGTGAAATCACTTGTGATATTCCGAATATCACTTGTGATTTTCAGAATATTACTTGTGATATTCAGAATATCACTTGCGATTTTCATGTTACAAAACATTTGTTGAAAATTACTTGTGATATTCAGAATTCAAACACACAATGATGTTTTAGTATCACTTGTGATATTCAGAATAGTTTTAGTAATGTGGTTTGTTTAGTTTGCGTTGGTTAGTGGTCTGATTTGATGTTTAGGTGTTTGTTAAGATGTGATAGCGTCGTGAAATGTAATGAGATTGTTAACTTTAACTGATGTGGGATTATTTGTATGGTGAAATAACTTTAAAACTAGAGGAGAGTTGATTTACTTCTTAACTTTTATAGTTTTATATTTCATCTAAGTAGCAGTTTTCTTTTATATAAGATCAATAATACATTTTATCGCCGCTACATTGCACGATGCTATCACATCTTAACAAACACCTAAACATCAAATCAGGTCACTGACTAATGCAAACTAAACAAATCACTTGTGACATTCTGAATATCACAGAATATCACTTGATATTTGGACTAGTGCAACACGAGAGTTATATCTTTGTAAGTACTTGATAATTGGACTAGTGCTATATTTGGACTACTATTTTCTTGTGATATTCAGAATATCACTTGCGATAGAATATCACAAGTGATATTCTAAATATCACAAGTGATATTCTAGAAATGGTTGAAAACATTTAAAAATGAACGTCTAGAAATGGTTGAAAATATTTAAAAATGAACGAAAATGAATGAAAACGGACGAAAATGAAAGAAAACAGAAGTAAACAGATGAAACTGTATGAAAACGGATGGAAACGTATAAAAATGGATGAAAACGTAAGAAAACGGACGAAAAAATATGTTTTCAATTCTCACTTTTTTGTTTTTTTAATGAACATTTTTCTATTCATTTTTTTTACTTTTCAAAAAAAAATATATGTTTTTTTTAAATTCACATGTATTTTTTTTTAAATTCACATTTTTTTCACTTTCTTACGTTTTCGTCCATTTTCATTCGTTTTCGTTCATTTTCATACGTTTATACACGTTTTTGTCCGTTTTCATACATTTTCATCCGTTTTGATACGTTTTCATCTTTTTTTTAAGTTTTCTTTAATTTTTAGATGTTTTCATCTGCTTTCAGATGTTTTCGTTCAATTTTATACGCTTTCGGCCATTTTCATATGTTTTCGTCCATTTTTATAAGTTTTCGTCCGTTTTCAGATGTTTTTATCCGTTTTCATATGTTTTCGTCCGTTTTATACATTTTGTCCCTTTTCAGATGTTTTTGTCCATTTTCATACGTTTTCGGCAGTTTTTTATATACGTTTTCAGACATTTTTATCCGTTTTCGTACGTTTTCGTCTATTTTTTTACGTTTTCATCTATTTCCAGACGTTTTCATCTGCTTTCATCTGTTTTCTTAAGTTTTTGTCCGTCTTTATACATTTTTGTCCGTTTTCAAACGTTTTCGTCCGTTCTCATATGTTTTCGGCAGTTTTTATACATTTTCAGACATTTTTGTCGTTTTCTTACTTTTTCGTCTGTTTTTATACGTATTCATCCATTTTTTTACGTTTTCGTCTGTTTTCAGATGTTTTTGTCTGTTTTCGTTCGTTTTTATACGTTTTCGTCTATTTTATCTGTTTTTATACATTAATATACGCTTTTTCCGTTTTCAGTTTTTGTCTGTTTTCGTTCGTTTTTATACGTTTTCGTCTATTTTATCTGTCTTTATACATTAATATACGCTTTTTCCGTTTTCATTCGTTTTTATACATTTTTGTCTGTTTTTAGACGTTTTCATACATTTTTTGCCATTTTTACACGTTTTCATAGGTTTTCGTTCATTTTCATAAGTATTCCTCCGTTTTCGTCTGTTTTCTTTCGTTTTCTGTCCATTTTTTTATACGTTTTCATCCATTTTCAAACGTGTTTTTACGCTTTCATACGTATTCATTTGTTTTCGTCCGTTTCCATACGTTTATAAATATCACAATTGACATTCTTAATATCACAATTGATATTTAGAATATGACAGAATATCACTTGTGATATTAAGAATATCTATTGTGGTATTCAGAAACGTATGAAAACGGACGAAAATGTATGACTATGGACAACAACGTTAGAAAGTTAAAAAAAAAAAAAAAAAAACTTGAATTAAAAAAAATGTGAAATCACTTGTGATATTCTGAATATCACTTGTGATTTTCAGAATATTACTTGTGATATTCAGAATATCACTTGCAATTTTCATGTTACAAAACATTTGTTGAAAATTACTTGTGATATTCAAAATTCAAACACACAATGGTGTTTTAGTATCACTTGTGATATTCAGAATAGTTTTAGTAATGTGGTTTGTTTAGTTTGCGTTGGTTAGTGGTCTGATTTGATGTTTAGGTGTTTGTTAAGATGTGATAGCGTCGTGAAATGTAATGAGATTGTTAACTTTAACTGATGTGGGATTATTTGTATGGTGAAATAACTTTAAAACTAGAGGAGAGTTGATTTACTTCTTAACTTTTATAGTTTTATATTTCATCTAAGTAGCAGTTTTCTTTTATATAAGATCAATAATACATTTTATCGCCACTACATTGCACGATGCTATCACATCTTAACAAACACCTAAACATCAAATCAGGTCACTGACTAATGCAAACTAAACAAATCACTTGTGAAATTCAGAATATCACTTGCTATAGAATATCACAAGTGATATTCTGAATATCACAGAATATCACTTGATATTTGGACTAGTGCAACACGAGAGTTATATCTTTGTAAGTACTTGATAATTGGACTAGTGCAATATTTGGACTACTATTTTCTTGTGATATTCAGAATATCACTTGCGATAGAATATCACAAGTGATATTCTAAATATCACAAGTGATATTCTAGAAATGGTTGAAAACATTTAAAAATGAACGTCTAGAAATGGTTGAAAACATTTAAAAATGAACGAAAATGAATGAAAACGAACGAAAATGAAAGAAAACGGAAGAAAACAGATGAAACCGTATGAAAACGGATGGAAACGTATAAAAATGGACGAAAACGTATGAAAACTGACGAAAACATATGAAAACAAACAAACATGTATGAAAATGGACGAAAACATATGAAAATGGATGAATATGTATGAAAACGGGTGAAAACGTAAGAAAACGGGCGAAAACATATGAAAACAGACGAAACCATATGAAACGGACAAAAATAGGTGAAAACGTAAGAAATCGGATGAAAACGTATAAAAACAGTTGAAAACGTATGAGAACGAAGGAAAACGTATGAAAATGGACGAAAACGTAAGAAAACGGACGAAAACCTATGAAAACAGACGAAAATAGATGAAAACGTAAGAAAACGGATGACAATGTATAAAACCGGATGAAAACGTATGAAAACGGACGAAAACATAAGAAAACAGATGAAAACATATGAAAATGACCGAAAACGTATGAAAACGTAAGAAAACGGATGAATATGTATGAAAACGGATGAAAACGTATGAAAGCGTAAAAACACAAATGAAAACGGGTGAAAGCATATGAAAAATGGACGAAAATGAAAGAAAATGGACGAGACCATATGAAAACGAACGGAAACGTATGAAAACGGGCAAAAACATAAGAAAACGGACGAAAACGTATGAGAATAGACGAAAACGTATGAGAATGGACGAAAACGTATGAAAACAGACGAAAATAGATGAAAACGTGAGTAAACGGACGAAAATGGATAAAAGCGGACGAAAACGTATAAAAATGGAGGAAAACGTATGAAAACGTAAGAAAACAGATGAAAACATATGAAAACGGGCGAAAACGTAAGAAAACAAACGAAAATGTATGAAAACGTAAGAAAATGACGAAACGGATGAAAACGTAAAAAAACGACGAATATGTATGAAAAACATATAAAAACAAAAAAAAACGTAAAAAAGAAGAAAAACCGCACGAATTAAAAAAGAGCGGAAAAAAACGTGAATTAAAAAAAAGAAGAAAAAAAAGTGAATAAATAAGAAAGAAAAAAAGACAAGAAAAAAATATAGACTTAGGTTGTACTATTAAATCTTAGGTTAATCCCACCATTAGATCAAACTAAGTGGATGGTGGAGATTTGTCTCTTAGTGTAGGATCATGGATTTGATTGATTATTATGATTCGGGAGGTCGAGTAATATGAAAGTGAATGAACTCCATGGTTAGAGAGAGAGAGAGAGTAAAGAGCAAAGGGAAAAACTATGTGTTTATTGATAATGAAAGAGTAAATTACACAAAGAGTCTCACCCCTCCATGGAAGTATGGAGGGGTATATAAAGCCTAACACAAGTTAAACTATTGCAATATTACATAACAAGTCCTTGTGGTTTGGCTAAATGGGATAACAAATGTAATCTCGATAATGTCGTTCCATTTACGTGTTGGGATTATAAACTTTGATCCCAATAATCTTCCCCCAATTGGGCGACATAAGGGATTACTTACAACATTTCCTACAAGGACAAATAAGAATAAAGAAAGGTCTTCATAAGCTCTTCAAATTGCTGAGGATGGTGACAGTTGACGCTCTTTGTCTTCATCTTGTACCTCGGCTTGAGAACTTTTTTCTTCACTTGTAGGCAAATGATGTAATATGCATGAAATGGATTAACTTCCCCCCAATTCATGCTGCATGTCTTTAGCGGCTTCTTCGTACACTTCTTTTTGGCGAAGTTTCTGAATCAACTTCCCCCCAAACTAACAACCATCTTCAGCAGATTCGAAACTTTGATGTAGTCCACATGTCTTCTAGCTATTGAAGTTTTGAGTACGCAGCGGAATTTGTAGATGACATCATAAACCACACCAAGCAAATCTGACTAGTCACTTAATCACAGTTATGCTCAACGCGGAAGCTCCGTTCGGGGGTAACATGCAAGAAATCAGCAAGATCTTCTCACATATTCAGGCTACTTCACACTTCACAACCCACGAGAGCTGAAATGATTACACCAAAATCATAAAACTGAACCACTGATCATCTCTGCGGACGTCTCTCCGGTAGTAATAAAATTGTAAGCTCGATCACGTGAGTCTATTATGCGTCCTTGATGTGCACATTTCTTCCCCCTAAATGCAAATCCTCGTGGAAAATGAGTGCTTTTGCAAAGAAGTCAAGAAAAGCGAAAGAAAGCAAAGAACACCCACTCTCTCTTCCCCCACGATGTCTTCGCGGAAACGGAAGCATACACACTATGTTTACGATGGAAACGGAGGCAGCGTAACCCCATATGTCCAACTAACCGATTACGTGTGAAGTATCATAAATAGCCCGTGAGAATCAACTCCTGATAAACATCTCTACTCTTTTATACTCCTCTCAACTAACTCTTTACCGACCCTATTATCATTCTGACGGCTTTTTGTAGTGACTACTGATGGAGAAAACTCAATATGACAAACTTGAGACTGAAGTAAAATAACCCAAATTTGTGACTTAAACTTGCACTAATGTATGACAAAGAGCGGTGTAGAGAGTTCGCACCCCATCGAATCCCTAAGTACTCTATACTCATCAACCAACCAACCATCAAGTATAAGACGTACATCACCTCTTGACTATCCACAACTTCGTGTGACACTGAGCACTACAACGTAACTCCTTAAAGTGATAGTTATTTTGTGGTAATAGAAAGAAAGAATCACAAAAATAACTAGATATCCAAGTCTTCGTCATTTTAAAGGTTAAAAGCTCGAACAAGGATCTCGAAGAATCATGCATCCAACCAACCCCGATATCTTCAGATACTAAGTGCACACACCCGTGAAATTCCACTTCAACCTCAATTAAATAATAAATAATTAACGCCGTAGTCACATCTTGCGGTTAAATGCCCAAAAACTAGCCTTTTGACGGTTTAAGTGAATTTGATAATGGTTTCCCGATCTTGTAAAAAACGTATCCTCGTGAAGACACATACACACACTGAACACAAATATAACCATTTAACCAATAGTTATAACAACAATTAATATTGTTTAATAAAAAATTTGTAACTCAGTATAAGTTCATATAACTATTTGGTATGGTACATGTTCAGCCCATCCAAACCAACATTTTCGTTAAGCAATAGCAGTCTTGTAGAAGGATTAAACGGCCCAATCCCAAAAAATCACCAGCCCGGTCCAACTCATGTAAACCCGATCAAAATATATACCCTAAAATACGGGTATTAAAGAGACACCACATTATCCTATTCTTTGTCATTTTATGCAACCCTAATTACAAACCTCTCAAATACTCCGCCCTCATCTCCGTCATCAAGAGTAAAATGCAGCAACTTCTAATCACTCCTTATCACTCTCTAAACAAATCCTTAAATATCACATTCCATTAAACCCGATCACATGACAACACTTTCTAATCTCTTCTCAACACCATCATCATCACAACCCAAATCGAACATAAGCACAAATAAGAACCATTTTTCTGCTTGTGAAGTCCAAACGCTAATACACGTCATCAACCATACCTTGACCTTTATCTACATTTACTGCTCGAGACGAATCAAGAACCATCTTTCAAAGCATCAAGATCCATTAAATGGGTCTAAGGTAGGTTTTGATTTCGTTTTGAGTGTGTCTTAGAAAGAACCAAGACAAGAGGATAACATAATTGTTATCATTCTTGTCTTTTGTTTCGGATAATTATTGAAGATTGGCTTCAAAAATAGATCGATGATTTGCATGTGTTTATAATCCATACGGATTAACTGGGAACACGAGACTGAGATCTTTTAACAATTATTTACGAATCAGTTCAAGGATCTATGATAGTTTATGTTCTCACTTATAAATCTTGAAAGCTTGCAATAAAGGGTCAACAAACTGAGATCCATTTAATTTCTTTACCTTTTAATTTTGTATCGATTCATGTTTGTTTGAAGAGGTTGAGTGATGAGTGCTCAAACACTAATCATTTTTGGTCAAATCTGAACTGCAAAACATACAAAAACACTCAGAAATGCATCAAAATACTAAAAATATTTCAAAATTGTGTTTTATATGTTTTAGATGCAAAATGGGCAAAAACAGATAAAAAACGTACAAAGTTTGCAAAATTGGCAGTTTCAGTCCCTCAACTTTCATAAAATTACAAAACTAGTCCCTAGTCATTCAAAATATGGAAAATTATCACCAAAGGTCCTTTTAAAGTCATAAGTTGTCATATTTTGTCCTTTGGTGAAAAATCATAAAAGTTTTAAAAAATTACAATTTAGTCCCTGGAGTTACAGATTTTGGCAGATTCAGTCCCTGGCGGGATATTTTTGAAAGGAAAATCAATTTTTATCCTTGGAAAATCAAAACATGTCAAAAATAGTCCTTGGAATGAAAGATTGGTGAAAATTACAAGTTTAGTCCCCGGAATTTGGAAATTTACAAAATTGGTCCCCGGGTGTTTTATTTTGGAAAATATAAATTTTGGTCCTCGTAATATTCAAACTTGGCAATTTTTATCCTTATGATAACTTGGGATGTTTGTAAAAATCAGCCCCTCACTTTTGGGTAATTTACATTATTGGTCCTTGTTGTTTACTAAGTTACCATTTGGACCCTTTTTATCTTAAACCCAAAATAAAACTAATCCACTCACACCTCTGATCCAGTAACGCACCCCCAAGCCCAAAATACTTACCCAAGCCCACCCCCGGTCAACCCCAGTCAAACCCAAAAACCTTAATCCCCCGTTTTTATTATCCCAGTCAAACCCCCACTTTGACCACCCCTAACCTCCCAACTTGCAACCTGCAACACTGTGTACCCCCCCTAAACCTCACCAACTCTGCACTCACCCTACTCTATGTCCCCTCCACTAACACTACATTCCAAACTTCCTTAATTGAGCTTAAAACCCTCACAAGTTACCCCCTGACTGCCAAAACCCATTTTTCCCGCCAAAAGCAATTTCAATGGCCAAGATCATTCAAGCCAAACCAATGGCCAAGATGTGATGGGATTTTCTTAGAGAGTCAAGTGGAGCATGGAAAGTCTATATAATTGAAGAATGAAGCAACATTGAGAGATATGTAGTGGAGTTTTAATAGCACTATGTCGTTTTTATTGTCCTTTATTTTTCAGTTCTGTTTTTAAGTTTAAGAATGATGTAATCAGTTTATTTTGTGTAATCTAAACTATCTTTGCAGTTAAATTCAAGTTACTTTTCACGAATTCAATTTTGGCAATTTTAAGTGAATTTGACACATTTGCTTAATTCTTGTTTAATGTTGTTGAACTTGTTCCATTAAGCTTCAGTAAGCTCACTTGTGAGCACCTTTAAGCTTCCAAAGCTTTTTACTCAGTTTCATTTACAGTTTACTAAAAATCTAAAAAAAGAATAGAAATAAATAGTCATAAAATAAAAAATAGTTGAAGAAAAGATTGAATCAAAGAGCATGGTGGATTATGGTTTCTTATGCTTTAGTAAGCTTGTTTGGAAGCTTTAGGAATGATTTTTGGGACCTGGTTAATATGTTCTCAGCATGAAGCCATTGTAAGCCCTTTTGTCCAATTTTTGCATTTAACTGCATAAGTGCCTATGATTGCTCATTTCTGTGTTTTATGTGCTTTATTAGTGTAATGTAATTTAGTTGTTAATTAATATTGTTATTTTGTTCTTTGTAATTCCTTGTGCTCATTTTCATTACTTTAAACTGCCAAATAAGCTTGATTTAGAATCCTAGGTGGTTGATGTTTAAGTTTATGTGTTTGTGTTTGTTTTAGCTCATTATAACATTTTAGATCATTGTTCATCAGTTTCTTTGCTCAAACCATCCTTATGCTTTAGAAATCTCAAAACAAGCTTTTATAAGGGGTGTTTGGATTTAGCTTAAAACCTGTGTTGAAGTTGTTATTCTGAGTCAATGTCACTTAGTTTATGATTCTTAAGTGTAACACAGTCCAATTGGATCATCTCCTTGGTCACTTATGTTCAAAAAGTCAAAAATCCACCCAAATACCCTTGACAGTCCACTGTTGGACTGTGGGGTGTTCCAAACCCTTGATTTCAATGTGAAGTTAGATTAGATTGCAAGATGTAGACTCATTTAGGCTTAATAAACATGTACTAATCAGTAAATTAGCATTAAAGTTCACATAAGTCAACCTTGTTAGTTTTTCACAAAATAGTCAAAGTTTGTTTTTCAGATTTTTACAAAACTTCAAAGATTTTTATTGAATTATGTGTTTGGATTTAAGCTTTGAGGTTTGTTCCTAGTTAGAGTCCACCAGCTCATTTTTAAGATCTCACCATTTCTATATTTTTGGGATTTTTCCCCTGGGCCCCACATTAGCCAAAGTAGGCTGCAGGGCTGCACAGCCCCCTGCTGCACCAGCAGACACCACCATCACCACCATTTGGTGGTGGGTTTCTGACCACCTCAGTGGCCCCCACTACCCAATCTTTGCTCCATTGAACCCCCCTCCTACCAGGGAAGTGGTATTGACCACTAGTTTGATCTTGAACCCACTAGGACCCACCTGAATCAACCCATCTTTTCTGTCCCATTTCTGTGCAGCCAACAAGTTCTAAGTGCTTATTTTGTGGCTTATTTGCTTATTTTGTGATCCTCTTGTGCTTATTCTGGCTTAATCATTTGAGTCTGAATCATCCATTGAGGGTCCCACCTAATGCCATTTTAGCTTATTTCTCACCTTGGTCAAACAAAGTCAACTGTGTGGCTTTTTGTGTTCCATTGTGCTTATTTTCAATCTACAAAAAAGTTGTTTTTATAAAAAGTTAATGTTTTTAGTTGTAAATTAGTTTTCTAAAAGAAAAATCCAGAAAAGTCAAAGTAATTTTAAGTGTTAGTTTCTATTTAATTTTATTTAAATTTTATTTTTCATTTTTAGATTTTTGTTAAGTACTCGTCATTTTTATATTTTTATTAATTACCTATTATATTAAAGTATTTATAGTAATTTTCTCAGATTTTTATTTTGTCATTCAGTATTTATTAGAATTAATATTAGTTTTATTAATAATTAATTAATATTAAATTTAAAATAGCATAATTAGTTTTTATTAAGTAAAACCTAGTTTTTATATTTTTTATAGCTTTTATATGTTATAAAATAATTTTAGAAATTTTCTTGTGATTTTTACTGTTCATTTTCTATTTTTCTTAATTTAAAATAGTTTAATTAGGTAATTAGTATTTAATTAGTAATTAATTAATAGAAAAACCACAAAAAGACAAAAATACTTATTTTTAATTTTAAAACTTGTTTTTAGTTATTTTATAATTTTAGGAATTTTATTTTCACCTCTTTAGTATTTAAATAATATTGTATTATATTTAAGTTGTTTAAATATTAATAATTAAGTATTAATTAGTATTTAATTAATAATAAATAATTAATTAGTGTTAAAATTTATTTTAATTTTCTAAAAATTTTCTTTTACCTTTTAGTTTGTAAAAAAGTCATTTTCACCCCCTGGGTTTTCAGAATTCAGTTTTTACTTTTTATTTCGTACGTCTACGTTTTATTCAAACGTGAACGTACACGTTTTAAGTTTTAAACATTTCTGGTTTTTGTAACTTTCCTGTTTTATTCATATAGCTTCTTTAAGCTATTTCATTGTATAAATCCTTAGTGTAACCAATCTCAAACCCCTTTCTGTCCAAATTCACCCGATCACAAACCCGTTTGAATACCATCCACACCTCGTCAGGACATAACGACCCAGGGAAACACTATATTCCGCGGAGCATTGATTCTGAGCTGTTTGACTTGTTTGACCACATCCGTGGTTGACTTTGGTTGACGGTTTAGCATCAATCATTGAGATGTTGAGATTGTGGACGGGTTGTAGACTAGTAGTTTGTAGCAGTTTAAACAATGGATGGGATTTGGCTAGTGGTTTGTTGGTTTTGGTCAAAGGTCTCTTTTCTGCTTCATCTTACTTCTGTTTTTATTCTTTTTGGCTAGTTTACGCATAACTTTATGCGTAGACATGTAGAAATCTTTTGCGTAGAAATCTTACGCGTAAATCTGTACGAAATCTTTTGCGTAAGAATCTTACGCGTATAAAACTTTTGCGTAGAAATCTTACGCGTAAACGTATCTTTTGCGTAAAGTTTATGCGTAAGCATAATCTTTGGCGTCAACCATCTCTTTTGCGTAAGAATTACGCGTAAGAAAAGGTTTTTGTGCCTTAGATGAGCCTTACGCATAACTTGTCCAAGTTATGCGTAGAAAATCAAAGATTTCGTATAGGAAGAGGGTTTTGACCCGTTGACCATATTCCGGCGTACTTTCCGACCAGTTTCTGACAGTATTTCCGGCTGCTTTTTCTGACCTGTTTTATGCCTTCTATTTGACCACAAATATCTCACAGGTTTGGTACAGTCACAAAATGATGTTTAAATTTGATAACTTGGACTGAAGGACCATAAAATAGTTGCCTTTTGTAGATTTGACTATAAAAGTTGATGACTTGACCATTTTATTGATACAAGATATCTGTATGAGATATTACCACAAACGCATGAAAAAAAAAATAGCGCAGTTAATAAATATGGTAATATCAGCCACAAAGACATGATACGAAGCAAGAAAAAATACACTTTTGACAAGAAAACACCACAATAAATCAACCAAAACTAAAACCAAGGCTCTGATGCCACTTGTAGGATCATGGATTTGATTGATTATTGTGATTCGGGAGGTCGAGTAATATGAAAGTGAATGAACTCCAATGGTTAGAGAGAGAGAGTAAAGAGTAAAGGGAAAAACTGTGTGTTTATTGATAATGAAAGAGTAAATTACACAAAGAGTCTCACCCCTCCATGGAAGTATTGAGGGGTATATAAAGCCTAACACAAGTTAAACTATTGCAATATTACATAAGAAGTCCTTGTGGTTTGGCTAAATGGGATAACAAATGTAATCCCGTTAATGTCGTTCCATTTACGTGTTGGGATTATAAACTTTGATCCCAACACTTAGTATGCAACAAAAACTTTGTATCTAAAATAACTTACCTCTTATGTTTAAATCTAGTCACATACCTTCACTAAATTGATCGGACAATTAGATACTCCCGTGAAGATTTTTTGATGTGCTAACCATTTATGAGAGAAGTATACATTTTATTAAATATTTCTAATTTAAAGAGGAAGCAAAACCTTCTTTAGTGAACAATGTTAGTGATTGTTCACTTATATATTACTACTAGACTCATACTTTGTCGTTCCACTTTTTTGCAGTCACTTATCACGTCTAAATTACTTGTGAATGGTTTTGACTAAATTTCTTAGATACTTTAGATGTGAAAGTATCTTCTTATGTTTTCTTTAGAATACAACATACTGAATCAGTTAGGCTGTATCATATCTCACTAATTCGAGTATGCATCTTCTTATTTAGGGGTAATTTCGTAAGAGAAGCACTTTTACGCCCAAAAAGTCCCATGTTTTCCGGACCAACCGCTGGCGATTTCCAAAAAGTCTTTTCCCGTTTTTTGGCGGGAGCAAAGCAGTCAAAGAATGCGCCAAACGCCATGAATAGTGCGGAACTTCTACTCTATGGAGATCCAACAGACTCTACTCGCAAAGAAAGAAAAATTAGTATAGTCATGGTACGCACGATTAATTAAAAAATAGATAAAATAAATATTATATGATAAAAAATGTTGTTGAATTAGATTTATATAAAAAGACTTAGGATCGAATGAGAAGAATTATGGAAAAACGAGTCATATACAAGGTAGAAAATTATATAACTTTTATGCTCAAATCTGTAACACTCGTTATTAGAATTCAATAAATTGGTTTTTGACAAAAATATTTTATGTCAGCCAGCAGGTCCGGCTTTAAGGGAGTGCAAGAGGTGTCATTGCACATGGCTAGGGGTGAGCAAACAAAACCGAAAAAACCGAAACCCAACCAAAAACCGAACAAAAAAACCCGACCAAAACAAAAAACCGATGGTTCGGTTTTTAATATTTCAAAAACCAAAAAATACGGTTCGGTTTCGGTTTTTGTCCAAAAACCAAACCGTAAAAACCGAACCGAACCAAACCAATTTTATTATATAATAATATATAATTAATATAATATGAATAACTAACTAAATAAATCAAATTTATAAATTCATATTCTTTTTATGGGTAGATTTATAATATATTTATCTTAATGTTTATGTTTATATGTGTGTTTGTTAGGGGTGAGTATGGGGCGGGGTGGGGCGGTTTTATGGTAAAACCAAAAATCGAATCGTATATTTCGGTTTTCGAAAACTACAATCCGTTTGGTTTTGGGTTTTTCGGTTTCGGTTTTTCGGTTTTTTACATTAAATCGGTTCGGTTTTTTCTTACTTGAAAACAAGAAACTTTTAATCTTATATAAAGTTTACGATTCCAAGTTTCAAGCAAAAATATTCAAACAAATATCAACAATTGCATAATATCCGGCAATCCGAAGCTTTGAAAAAACGTACAAAACAACCAAGCATTTTCTAAAATATAAAATGATGGTTTTTGCGGCTTTACACTTTTCGTTTGCAAAAACATTCAAAGAACACTATTGTCCGAAAAAAAAGATATAACATCTATAAATATAACAAATTTGAATGTACAGACAATAAACGACACTATTTTTCTGATAGATAAAGTTGTATACTCAAATCTTTAGAATTATATTGCAAATTTCTTATATAGATAAAATTATATAAAAACATATATAAAGGTGGGGCGGGGCGGTTTTTTCGGTTCGGTTTTTCTTATGAAACCAAAAACCGCCCCAAACATTCGGTTATTATAAAATTTAAAATCACCATCATCGGTTTGTCAAATGGGGCGGTTTTTTCGGTTCGGCTTTTTCGGTTTTTTCGGTTTCGATTCGGTTTTTCGGTTATTGTGCTCACCCCACTATTTGTCGTATCATGTGTTTACTAGAGAATATAACAATAAATATATAACGGTGATCATAGCATGTGTGAGTCATTTTTCAATATATGCGTAATTATAAAATTATGCAATAAACATTAGTATGCTTAGATTGAAAAAAAAAATCTATGTAATGCAAGTTTGTTGGTATAAATTTGCCATGCCTAAATATAAACGATTAGAAAATGAAAAAACTGAAAAACCGAACCGAAACCGATAATAAACAAAAAAACCGAACGATTTTTGTTATTGGTTTTATAAAAACCAAACATTTTGGTTCGGTTTCGGTTTTAGCCAAAAACTGACCCAAACTGAACCATGCACACCCCTACACGTACGTGGCCACTGCTTAACGAGGGCCACAAAATTCCATGCACTTTATTATATGTATGTACACAACATGAGGTTTGAGTTTAATTAGTTCACGCACAAGTGATACATGTGTATTTTGTATGTGTGTTTAAGGGTCTCTTTAGGGTGATGTGATGCGTGGGAATCGCAACAGGCTTTACCTCTCGAGGGATCTCGAGAAGCTTACAACCCCCACTAGGCAGTGTACCTGATCGTTGTAGTATAGTATAGTGACAAGTACCGGGGGATTGATCGTTCAGCTTAGGAATAGTGTCGCTAGGATTAGAAAGCCTAAATACTAGTTCTAAAGGTGAGGGATAATTATTTTTGTATTTTTATATTTTTTAGAAAGCAATTAAAATCTTTGGGTTTTGGAAGAGTGGGCGGAATTAGTTGCTATTCAACTAACCCAAAACTAAGATGCAATCAAAATAAAATATTAAAAATGTAAATAAGCTAAATTATACTAAAGTTGTGAGCAGTAATTGAAGAAAATGTGTTTACTTAGATTTCACTACTCCCTAGATATCTTTTACACGTTAATTACTTGTTATAATTGCATGGATGACGGATTGTATTCCTTAATACCATTCATGGGGTGGCATACATAACTCCCCAATTCTATGAGCTCTTATCTCCTCCTACACCATGCCCAGCACAACTATAGGGATTGTAAACAGTGGCTCATGCATTAAATACAACCAATAAACACCTAGTACGCCTCGGTTCAGTTTTCTTAAGACGTTCAAGCATGTTACCATTTGGAGATCTGCCAGTTTTCTTAAGCCTAACATATAAATCATTCATCCAAGACAAGAATAAACAAGTAATCAACACATAATCAATATCTAGGTTTCATTAGATCTAAGCAAACACAAAGGAGATCTAGCCTAGCATAATTGAATTGAGACAAGAACAAGATATAGACAACCAACACATAGACATATTGATTGAATTAGAAGAACACTTATCTCAATTACAATGCAAGGTATCAAGGGTTTGGAACCCTTGAAAAACCTGTAAAAGTTGCACCAAAATCGTACTTAGGGTTTCTCCAAAACTTCTCTTCTTTTTATGTGAAAAATTAGATAACTATATATAGAAAAACAGGTCTGACGGCGTCAAGAGTTAGCTTGTGACGCCGTCACCTCGTCGCCAAAACTCTCCTCGGACTGCCTAGGTCTACTTCTGACGCCGTCTAGACTTAGACACTTCCAGGCCGTCATGACTCTTTTACTCTTGACGCCCTTCTCACGTGACGCCGTCAAGGTTTTGCTCTTGACGCCGTCACCTACTGTTCCCTGCATGGAAAATTAAGACTTTGGCGTTTTCTTATTTTTATGCTTCAAAAACGTCCGAATTGCTTCCTTTTCCAGATTTCTCTCCCAAAGTACCTAAAATCACAAAAGGAACGATTTAGGGCAATATTTGATCAAATAAAGTCAGATTCGGGCTTAAATGACCCCCTAAAAACGGATCATTTTTCGCCTCATCATATACCCTTACACTTGAGATTTGTTTGGCCTCAAGCAAATGCGCTTTTATTCTACTCAAAAGACAAGTTAGGGGTCATTTAACACTAATATAAAAGTAATTACAACAAATAATCGTTCCACTAAAGACCAATAGACAAGCACGGAGGTCATACACAAGCACCTCATAAATAGTGTTTAGATACTCACATCTCTCGGGTGTAATAAAGTATAAATTACAATATGGAAACGGAAGATATCTCTCACTACCTGTCATAGCAAAATAGATTACCATAGGCTTGGGAAAGGATCAAACCTCCACCACATGGCGTAAGCACCTAGGATACACTATCAAAGAGGTCTTTTAAAGGGTTGTAACGTTAGGTGTAGGGATATGAAATACACGGTTTTGTTGGATAAAGGAAGTTTTTCTGGTGGCGAGTTAACAATCTTAGTTAATTACATGTACAATGTGGCGTTGCTAAGCCAAGAGTAGACTCGACTTAAGCTAATAAATGAGAAATAACAAAAACATAAAATAAACATAGAATGAAACGGGATGGTAGTCCGTATGTTTTTTCTCTTTTTCTTTTTTTCTATTTTTTTTTCTTGATTTTTTCGATTTTTTTTTTTTTTTTTTTTTTTTTTGCATACACTCTTACCCTACCATCCAAAATAATACATCATAGGGAATGAACATTTCCCTTACACTTGAATCTTTACATACTTTACAATAAACAAATCTAATGACTCGAATTAAGAAAATCAAAACACTTGGAGCACTTTTAAGATGAACGTACATATGGGGGTAATAAGTGATGTTCTTCCCCATTACTCCATAAATAAGTACTTTACCCATGAGTCCCAATCGTCCCAAAACAATATGTACAAGGATATGATTCGACTTAGCAACCATGTAATCAATTAGATAGTTAACTTAGGGTTTAACAAATAACAATAATGCACTAAAAATGAGCGCATACACGGAAGGCTAAGGCGATTTGGTTGTACATTTAAGTGGGGTGTAACAAATTCTTCCTTTAAGTAAAATGCTTAAAGTTAGAAACGAAAAGACAGGCTCGGAGCGGTGTACTAGGGGTTTCGTGTACTAAAAATGAGTACAACGCTAAGGTGTTTGGAAAAATTAATTGACTTAAGTAGTCAAGTAATATGACTTAAATGGTCAAGTAATTATAATACGGGTTTAACACAAGGGTGATCCTAATGCCTGTTATCATGTAGTAAATCCTACTACACGAATGTAGTCTCACTAGCGGTCTCGGGATGCATCACTAACGCAAGTTCTAGAATCTAAATGCTACCGGTACACTCATAAGCACTAATAGTAAATGCTTTACCTATCAAATCTAAAGGCGAACCTCACATATTTGGGTGGAAAATTTTTCTGAATATACGGTTATGTGCTAGTCATACAATCTCTTATCCATGAGACGCTTGCTATGGCTAAAGTTTCACTCCTAAATGTTGTAAAAAATTTTAAATTTGGCGCTAAAATTGCACTAACAAGTATTTCTCATAGTTTTATTACACATCTACCATTAAACAAAACAAACTCAAGCGAAAGTGCATATGTAAGGTATCATCTTTTTACCCTCCCCTTTCACTTAAGATGAACATTGTCCCCAATGTTCAAGTAAAGAATGTAAAAGTGAAATAAGTAAAAAGAATGAAATCAAATACTCCCCTGATTCGCTCAGTATGGATAATAAGGTGGCCAGGTTAAATCTTCCTCCAAGAAAATGAACAATCAAAGCTTCCCTTCCAGAATATAAATCATATTCTTGTCATACATAACCTGTAAAACCTGACAAAATAGACAAGACAACCTCGCGTAAAATCGGCGGCATCCTATATAAGTTTCTAAGTCCTAGAAAACAAGATAAGATATATGCTTGTGGAATGAAGTTTGCAGATCTCCTGGAGATTATAAAACTTAATAATTCACAAAAACCATAAGACTCCGTTAGAAAAACAAAACCGGTAAAATTTCCAGATTTTAACTCCTGACGCCGTCAAGAGTAAAACTCTGACGCCGTCAGAATGGACCTGCAGAAATTCTTATGTTAAGTTTCCGGAAAATTTCTGGAAAAACTTGGTCCTACTTCCTGGAAAATCCTGCAAAACTTCATTATGACTCAATACAAGCATTTGACTCTAACAAATACGAATATACATGCTCATTTATTATTGTGGAGAATCATGATCGGTTTGTTTCTTAAAAACATATTTGGGGTTTCCCCTTACACTTATCTTTTGCAAAAATACTTCTAGGTGGAGTTAAAACTAGGCTAAACAACAAAGTAAAGTATTTCCACTTATTTAGTTTAGAAACATGATCAACCAACAATAAAAATAAAGCATGCATACGGAAGCAAATAACAAACAAATAAATAAAATCACACAAAACATGGGTTGCCTCCCAAGAAGCGCTTTTCTTTATTTACGAGTCTTGTAGCTAGACTCAAGGTCATGGGTTACTACGTGATTTCATCATCAAACGTCACATCCTCCTCACTAATCATTTCATTGTTATTTTCTTGGTAGTGTTTTACACGTTGTATGTTAACCGTGAATTCCCTACCTTCATCATCAATTAACACTACTGCTCCAAATTTAGAAGAATTCTTTACCGTGAACGGTCCATACCATCTAGACTTAAGTTTTACCGGAAATAATCTCAACCGAGAATTGTATAATAGGACCTTGTCTCCCTCTGAAAATTCTTTGGGTTTCTTAATTCTCTGGTCATGCCATCTTTTAGCTCTTTCTTTATATGTGATGGAGGATTCGTAGGCTTCTAGTCTAAGTTCATCAAGCTCGTGCAATTGCAAAAACCTCTTATTTCCAGCAGTTGTGTAATCTAAGTTGCATGCCTTAAGTGCCCAATAAGCCTTGTGTTCTAATTCTACCGGTAAGTGACATGCCTTACCATACACCATGCGGAATGGGGTCGTTCCAATAGGTGTTTTGTAGGCAGTTCGGAATGCCCATAAGGCTTCGTCGAGTTTAAATGACCAGTCCTTTCTGTTTTGACTAACCGTTTTTTCAAGTATTCTTTTAATAGCTCTATTGGTGTTTTCGACTTGGCCATTAGTCTGTGGATGATAGGCGGTGGAGAATCGATGGGGTACTCCATACCTTTTCATGACCTTTTCCATTTTTGCATTGCAAAAATGTGTTCCCCTATCACTGATGAGAGCTTTCGGAATCCCGAATCTTGCGAAAAGCTTTTTCAGGAAATGAATGACTACTCTTGCATCATTGGTCCTAAGGGCTTGTGCCTCAACCCATTTTGAAACATAGTCAATGGCGACTAAGATGTACTCGTTTCCCCCTGAGGATGGAAAGGGTCCCATGAAGTCAATCCCCCAAACATCGAATACCTCACAAACTTGTATAAAGTTCTGAGGTGCCTCATCCCTATGTGATATATTTCCGGCTCGTTGACATGCATCGCACGCCTGCACCATTTCTTTTACATCACGGAAAATTGTGGGCCAATAGAATCCTGCATCGAGAATCTTTCGGGCGGTAACGTTTATCCCATGATGCCCGCCAGAAGGACCAGAGTGACATTCCCTCATAATCTTTACTGCCTCATTTTCTGAAACACAACGCCTTATAATGTGGTCAGGACACCTTCGGAATAAAAAGGGTTCATCCCAAAAGTAGTACTTTAACTGGGAAAAGAACCTCTTCCTCTCGTACTTAGTCAGGTGTTCAGGAACAAGTCTACATCTACTTGCGAAGTAATTAGCAAAGTTGGCGTACCATGGCTCCGAATCAATTATTGACATCAGTTGTTCGTCAGGAAACGAATCCCTAATCTCACTTCTATCGTGCTTATCCAAGGGGTTTTCAAGACGAGATAGATGATCTGCGGCTAGATTCTCTGCCCCCCTCTTATCGCGAATCTCAACATCGAATTCTTGTAGCAACAAGATCCACCAAATTAGTCGTGGCTTAGCATCCTGCTTCGCGAAGAGGTATCTAAGAGCCGAGTGATCAGTGAAGACGACTGTTTTTGAAAGGACAAGATATTGTCGGAATTTGTCGAATGCAAATACCACGGCCAATAGTTCTTTCTCGGTGGTGGAGGAGTTCTCTTGAGCGGGATTCATGGTTTTGCTAGCGTAGTAAATAGGCTGGAAAAGCTTGTCACGTCGTTGACCAAATACAGCCCCGACAGCGAAGTTGCTAGCGTCACACATGATTTCGAATGGTAACTCCCAGTTAGGTGTGATCATGATTGGAGCTTGAGTGAGTTCCCTTTTTAAGAGATCGAATGCATCCTTGCATTCTTGGGAAAAATCGAACGGAGCATCCTTCACAAGTAATTGAGTCATTGGCCGAGCGATTTTGGAGAAATCTTTGATGAATCTCCGATAAAACCCGGCGTGCCCCAAAAAGCTGCGTATTGCCTTAACAGTCGTGGGGTATGGTAACTTAGATATAGCTTCAACTTTAGCTTGGTCCACCTCTATTCCGTTCCCTGAGATCTTATGCCCTAACACAATCCCTTCCTTTACCATGAAATGACACTTTTCCCAGTTTAACACCAAGTTGGTTTCCTCACAACGTTTAAGCATCTTTTCTAGATTAGCAAGACAGCGGTCGAAGGAGTTTCCGAAGATTGAAAAGTCATCCATGAACACTTCCATGTTGTCTTCCATGAGTTCGTGAAAGATTGCGGTCATGCAACGTTGAAAAGTGGCGGGGGCATTACATAGCCTAAAAGGCATCCTTTTGTAGGCAAATGTTCCATAGGGGCAAGTAAACGTGGTCTTTTCTTGGTCCTCGGGTGCTATGGGGATCTGAAAATATCCAGAGAATCCATCCAAGAAGCAATAGTACTCGTGTCCAGATTATCTCTCTAACATCTGATCAATGAATGGTAAGGGAAAGTGATTTTTCCTCGTGGCATCATTGAGCTTTCGATAGTCGATGCATACCCGCCATCCAGTGACAGTTCTCTGGGGCACCATCTCACCCTTGTCATTCTTTACTACAGTCATTCCACCCTTTTTAGGTACAACCTGCACAGGACTGACCCATGGGCTATCCGAGATCGGGTAAATCAGTCCTGCATCCAAAAGTTTGATAACTTCTTTCTTTACTACTTCCTTAATGTTAGGGTTCACTCGCCTCTGGGGTTGCACAGTAGGTTTATAATCTTCCTCCATAAGAATCTTATGTGTGCAAAAAGTTGAGTCAATCCCCTTAATGTCGGCCACACTCCATGCGAGTACCCCCTTGTATTTTTTTAGGACCTCTAAGAGTTTAACTTTTTGTTCATGTTCCAAGGAAGAGTTTATGATTACCGGGAGTTGGTCCTCCCCCTGAAGGAAGGCATACTCCAAATGGTTAGGAAGCTCTTTAAGATCAACGTTTGGAGGTTCGATAATAGAAGGTTTGAGCTTGTTTTCGGGCTTTCGGAGCTCGAGATGCTCCGTTGCCTCTTGTCTGGGGTAGAAGGAGACTGCATTAACATCCTCCGTCTTTTCCACCTCTAGCAAAGGCAGAAAACTCTCATCCCGTAGCCAGCCTTCATCGATTTGTTCATCGACGCAACTATCAATGACATCTGTGAGTTCATCTACTTCCCCGATAAAGTAGAGCCGGTTGGCTGCTTTGAGGGAGAGGTCCGTAGACACCTTAATGTCGAAGGTTGTGCTATCGTCTCCCACTCGTAAGGTCAATTTGCCATCGTAGACATCGATGACTGCACAAGCGGTAGCAAGAAATGGTCTACCTAAGATGATAGGCACCAAGTCATCCTCCTCCATATCCTGGATTACGAAGTCGACCGGGAATTTGAATTTCCCAACTTTGACTAGCACATTCTCGCATATCCCTACGGGGTACTTGACTGATCTATCGGCTAGTTGGATGTTCATACGGGTAGACTTCAATCCAGAATATCCTAGTTTACGGAACATAGAGTGAGGCATGAGATTGATACTCGCTCCCAAATCGGAAAGAGCATTCTTGATTGATAGAGGTCCTATGGAGCAAGGCAAGGTGAAGCTGCCCGGATCGTCTACCTTCTTTGGTAGCCCTCGATGGGTCACCACTGAGCATTCTTCCCCCAGGGTCACAAGACCCTCGAGTTTCTTCCTGTTAGCGAGTAGCTTTTTGAAGTATGTGATATACTTTGGCATGTGATAGCAAGCATCAAGGAGAGGTATGGTAACAACTGAGTCTTTTAGGTATGACAAGAACCTCTTGTTATCATTCTCAGTTTTCTGGTTTCTTAATCGGGACGGGAATGGGATTCTCACAGGTTGGTTAGGCAAGGCCGATGGGGAAGGGATCGTTACGGGCGGTTGGTCTGGGGTGCCAATGCCGACATCCTACTCCTCCTCCCCAGGTTTGTCTGGATCGAGGGTGACGGGGGACGAGTTTGGGTAAGGAGGGTCCTTGGTTGTCGTTCCAGCTCGTGTGGTTATCGCGAGCATGGGGTCTTTTTTTCTTTCTAATGGCGTTTGGAGGTTATCTAGGGCTGAGTTGAGCTTGTTGAAAAATTCTCCAATACCCTCCTGCTGCTCGTCGAAAAGCTCATTAAGCCTTTTCATTTGAAAGTCTTTTTCTTGAGTGAAGTGACCAAGGTCATCTTTGAAATTGCTTCTGATTTTGAATTCAGGGCCTTCCTCCCCTTCTCTTCTCTTTACCAGATTTCCCCAAAGGGTGTAATCGTCATTTTGGTAAAAAGGCAAAAGGGAGGGATCAGCATAAATGTCCCCTCCTGACAAGCACGCATGTTCTGTTGTGGCTGCTCCTCCGCATTCTTCTACCTCATGCGGGCCTCCACAGTAATCGCAGATCAAGTAAGGATTCGACAGCTGTTTAGGTAATTGCGATCCAGCTAGGTATTCCACTCTTTTGTGAATTTTGCTCAACCGACCCGAGGTGACCTCAGAAATGCTGACAGTCGACTCAGGTTCATCCCAAGTGTCATCCTGGTCTTGAGCATATTCTTCAATCCTATCCCATCCTTCCTTGGCACTAAGATTGGCCAATCTTCCTTTCCTAGATTGGTTAATTCCGTTTCGGTCATTGGAGGAGATATTTTCGTAGAAGATTTGGACCAAGAGCCAAAGCTCAATGCCATGATGGGGAACTTGTCTTATTGAATCTTTGAATCTAGTCCACGATTTATAGAAGGGTTCGTCCTTCTCCTTCCGGAAATGGAGGATCCTATCTCTAAGTGCTGAGGTTTTTCCAGGTGGAAAGAACTTCTCATAGAACTTGGATATGAGTTGCTCCCATGTGAAGATAGATTCAGAAGGGAGTTTTTCATACCATTCTTGGGCTTTTTCATATAAGGTGAAAGGAAAGAATCGCAATCGGGATGTGTCTCTAGTAGCCCCATCCGTATGGAGGGTGTCTACTATTTTTAGGAAGTCCTTGATGTGTTGGATTGGATTTTCCTCATCAAGTCCGCTGAATTTACACACACTTTTGACAAGCCAAACATCGGGTGCATGTAGGACCTCACTGGTGTGTTCGTTCGGGTAGACAATGGCATTTGAAAAGCCACGAGGAGTTGGGGAAGAGTAGTCCTTGAGACGCTTAGGAGGGGGTATTATAGGGGTACTCATCTCGTTGTGGGAGCTAGGGGTTGTGATGTGATTTTCTGAATTTTCCTCAGAAAGAGGTGCATCAAAGTCGATAGCAATGCTGGATGGTTCAGGAGTTGAGTGAGTTCGTCTTAACCTACACATTTCTCTTTCGGGTTCTGCATAAGGCAAGACAAGGTCTCTAGTGGTACTACGACTCCTAGTGATCCTAAGGTTGGAGAATTCGTTGGTTGCCATGATGGCGGACGGTGAAGAGTCACGAACAAAGGCACGAAGAAATAAGATAGACTAAAGAAAACATAAAAATAATAATAAAAATAAAATCTTACTAGAAAGGAATCTAGCAAGTAGACCTAATAAAAAGAAATTCTAACCTAGACAATAACTATTCCCCGGGCTGCGGCGCCAAAAACTTGATGCGTGGGAATCGCAACAGGCTTTACCTCTCGAGGGATCTCGAGAAGCTTACAACCCCCACCAGGCAGTGTACCTGATCGTTGTAGTATAGTATAGTGACAAGTACCGGGGGATTGATCGTTCAGCTTAGGAATAGTGTCGCTAGGATTAGAAAGCCTAAATACTAGTTCTAAAGGTGAGGGATGATTATTTTTGTATTTTTATATTTTTTAGAAAGCAATTAAAATCTTTGGGTTTTGGAAGAGTGGGCGGAATTAGTTGCTATTCAACTAACCCAAAACTAAGATGCAATCAAAATAAAATACTAAAAATGTAAATAAGCTAAATTATACTAAAGTTGTGAGCAGTAATTGAAGAAAATGTGTTTACTTAGATTTCACTACTCCCTAGATATCTTTTACACGTTAATTACTTGTTATAATTGCATGGATGACGGATTGTATTCCTTAATACCATTCATGGGGTGGCATACATAACTCCCCAATTCTATGAGCTCTTATCTCCTCCTACACCATGCCCAGCACAACTATAGGGATTGTAAACAGTGGCTCATGCATTAAATACAACCAATAAAGACCTAGTACGCCTCGGTTCATGTTTCTTAAGACGTTCAAGCATGTTACCATTTGGAGATCTGCCAGTTTTCTTAAGCCTAACATATAAATCAATCATCCAAGACAAGAATAAACAAGTAATCAATACATAATCAATATCTAGGTTTCATTAGATCTAAGCAAACACAAAGGAGATCTAGCCTAGCATAATTGAATTGAGACAAGAACAAGATATAGACAACCAACACATAGACATATTGATTGAATTAGAAGAACACTTATCTCAATTACAATGCAAGGTATCAAGGGTTTGGAACCCTTAAAAAACCTGTAAAAGTTGCACCAAAATCGTACTTAGGGTTTCTCCAAAACTTCTCTTCTTTTTATGTGAAAAATTAGAAAACTATATATAGAAAAACAGGTCTGACGGCGTCAAGAGTTATCTTGTGACACCGTCACCTCACCGCCAAAACTCTCCTCGGACTGCCTAGATCTACTTCTGACGCCGTCAAGACTTAGACACTTCCAGGCCGTCATGACTCTTTTACTCTTGACTCCCTTCTCACGTGACGCCGTCAAAACTCTACTGGATCATCATGGAAATTCATGAGATTTGCTCTTGACGCCGTCACCTACTGTTCCCAGCATGGAAAATTAAGACTTTGGCGTTTTCTTATTTTTATGCTCCAAAAACGTCCGAATTGCTTCCTTTTCCAGATTTCTCTCCCAAAGTACATAAAATCACAAAAGGAACGATTTAGGGCAATATTTGATCAAATAAAGTCGGATTCGGGGCTTAAATGACCCCCTAAAAACGGATCATTTTTCGCCTCATCATGATGGCACAGGGCCACCGAAATCCTTAAGATGGCCCTGTCAGCCAGCTTTAACGACCGATACCGAGTGTTCTAAAAGGCGTCGCCAAGGTGTGAGGCGTAGCCTCACTGCTATGAAATGGACCTTAGCGGCGGCTCTAGGCATAGCGTGAGATAAGGCGAGAAAAGGCGCGCCTTTTAGTAAGGCGTGAGCCCATTTTTAGAAGCATTTAAGAGATTTACAGATTTGGGCTTAGATTTCTAGTTTTGTGCTATTTCCTTCTTTGGCATCGTAAAAAACTTAATTCCTACTTGGGCCTCATTTTTGGGCATGACTATTTGGGATTTGTGCTTTAGTATTTGAAATTGCTCTTAAAAAATAATATAAAATTATAAATACATACATCTATAAATAATTTTTTGCCGCTTTAAGCACGTCTTAAGAAACGCCAAAGCTTTGCAAAAGCTCGTAAAGCTTGAGGCATAATTGTGCCGCCACGCTACACCTCACGCTATTCATAACCTTGAGAATACCCAATAACTATCTATTATTGAATCCACTAAACAACCCATAATCGATTTTATACTTTCGCTTAACATAGCATTTTGATATTTATGCCTACTAAGGGTATGTTTGGCACTATTTTAGGAGCTGAAGCGGATTGCTGGAGCGGGTTGCTGGAGCTGATTGCTGGAACATGTTGTTGAAGCTTTTTTTTTTTTTTTTTTTTTTTTTTTTTTTTTTTTTTTAATGTTAGTTTAACTAACATTCCATTTAATAGCTTATTTTATTTACATGCTCCTTTAAGCTATGTCAGTCAAACGAGACTTATTTTAATGGTAGCTTATTTTTCTAAAAAAAACTAAGCTCATGCGATGATAAGCTCTGATAAGTTCTCACGCCAAACATGCCCGTAAGCCTAATTATAAGCCTCGCCGCATTAACATGACACTTGTCCACATTTTATTAGTAGAACATATTTTATATATATATATATATATATATATATATATATATATATATATATATATATATATATATATATATATATATAACATTTAGCACCATCTCTTTTCTAATTTTATAAGATTTTCATATATAGATTTAAAAAAAATACAACTAATTAAGCTATATGTACAATTAATTTATGCATAAACACCTACACACATTGACTGGTCAATATTTTTAATTAATGTCATATTTAAAACACCCATTTGATAAAAGGTATAATTAATAAAACACAATGTACAAACTATTTGAAGCACAAATACAACTAATAAAACATTATTCAACATATACAATTTATACACTATTTAATTCACCTATTCACCAAAATATGTAATCATTTAACCACAATATATAATCTAATCAAGCAGTTAAGCCAAACACTTAAAATAAAGCCATTAGGCTGCCCGCAGTGGTCGGTCGACCGGTTCGGTCGCCGCTGCGCCGACCGAGGAATGAGGGTCGAACTGGGTCGGCAGCTCCAAAATTGACTAAGGGTGACTGTGCTGAAGGAAAGAATCAAGATTTTGTTTGTGGTATCTTCGGTTAACATGAGATGAAATTATACTAGTGTCTTAGCTAAAGTTGTTGTTATTTGTAAATTAATTGTTTAATAAAAGTATAGCCGCATAACATCACATTGTAAGAAAATATAGTTACAGAATACCCGTCGCCGCATCGCGCGGGTACCCTGCTATTATCAATGGCGCAGCTACATAGGGGCGGCGGGGGGGGGGGGGGGGGGGGGGGGGGGGGCGACCCCCCAAAATTTTTGTGCGATGTAGGTTGTATATAGTTTTCGTGTAGAAAAATTTCGGTATATTCGGTTTTGACCGCCAAAATTTCGGTATTACCCGAAAAATAGCGTCAAAAAAAAAAAATTTAGATCCCGACCCCTATTGAAAATTTTCTAGCTTCGCCACTGGCTAGTATGTATATATTTTAATGATTTACCCCTAATAATTAACTGCTACTTTCTTTTAGAAGTTTTTTTACCTGCATCCTCTTCGTTCTTAGCCAGATTCCCTATCGGAATTAAAAATCGGAATTGTAAAACGGCACAACTTTCATTAATTCTAACCAGTTGTTGACCCAATATTTAAAGTGATGAAAATTCAGTGAAGTGTGTATCTTGAATATTAAAGGGCCTTTTTTTCATAAGTGGGCATGCATAATTGAATATTTAGAAAATCAACATGTGTGATTTAAATGAAGATTTTTTGTGGCGTATAAACTTAAACCAAAAGTGGGAGACGATGATGGTTAATTGTTTATTATCGGGGTTTAGAGGAGATGCCTGGAGATGGAGAAATAATTGGAAAGCAAATTTGATGAAGAGTAAATTACACCGTTCGTCCTTGTGGTTTGCGTTGACCGGCGTGGTTCGTCCTTTGACCAAAAAAACTGCACCGTCCACCCTTAACGGGCAAACGTTACGCGTCGTTTGTCCCTCCATCCAGTGGGCCCCACTAACGCTGGTTAATTGTGTTTCACATCAAGTCCCATTGAGGGTATAACTGTCATTTCCATTCCCCTTAGTTTTCGTGTAGAAAAATTTCGGTATATTCGGTTTTGACCGCCAAAATTTCGGTATTACCCGAAAAATAGCGTCAAAAAAAAAAAATTTAGATCCCGACCCCTATTGAAAATTTTCTAGCTTCGCCACTGGCTAGTATGTATATATTTTAATGATTTACCCCTAATAATTAACTGCTACTTTCTTTTAGAAGTTTTTTTACCTGCATCCTCTTCGTTCTTAGCCAGATTCCCTATCGGAATTAAAAATCGGAATTGTAAAACGGCACAACTTTCATTAATTCTAACCAGTTGTTGACCCAATATTTAAAGTGATGAAAATTCAGTGAAGTGTGTATCTTGAATATTAAAGGGCCTTTTTTTCATAAGTGGGCATGCATAATTGAATATTTAGAAAATCAACATGTGTGATTTAAATGAAGATTTTTTGTGGCGTATAAACTTAAACCAAAAGTGGGAGACGATGATGGTTAATTGTTTATTATCGGGGTTTAGAGGAGATGCCTGGAGATGGAGAAATAATTGGAAAGCAAATTTGATGAAGAGTAAATTACACCGTTCGTCCTTGTGGTTTGCGTTGACCGGCGTGGTTCGTCCTTTGACCAAAAAAACTGCACCGTCCACCCTTAACGGGCAAACGTTACGCGTCGTTTGTCCCTCCATCCAGTGGGCCCCACTAACGCTGGTTAATTGTGTTTCACATCAAGTCCCATTGAGGGTATAACTGTCATTTCCATTCCCCTTGTTTCCCGCCCTTAATGAAAACCCTAAATTCCCTCACCCTTTATATAAATCACCCATTAATAATATAAACCCTAAAATCATTTTCATCTTTACAGTCAAATTAAAATCGAATTTAAAAACAATTATCAAATCAATTCAAGAAAATGGTTAGATGTGGTCGTTGTCAAACAAGTTGTGTTATTAAAACATCTTGGACAGATCGTAACCCAGGAAGAAGGTTTTATGGTTGTCCTCAAATGGTACGTTTTAAAGGATTTGTGTTTAATTGAAGAGAATTAAACAGTCATAATGTTGTTGTAAGTACGTATTTAAAATTTTCCTTTGTTATACAGGATTGTAACAGATTTATGGATTGGGTAGACCCAGAAATATGTGCACGTTCTATGGTAATTATACCGAGTTTATTAAGGTCATTGAACAGGCACCAAGCACAACTACAAGAGATTGAGCAAGAAAGAGCAAGATTGAAGAAGTATCTGATTGTTACATGGGTTTTAGTTTTTGTGTTTGTAGTGTTGAAGTTATTGAACTAGATTAAGGTCAGTTGGTGTTTTGGGGTATGTCTGTTTGTAATGTTGAAGTTATTGAACCAGAAATGTGTTGTGTGTATGTCTGTTATGTACAAATTATGGAAGCAAGCTATGTAATGGAATCATCTTTCAAGTGCACCACCTGTGTTTGTTATAATACTAGATGTGATGTGCTTGTTGTGTTGTTCTAACCCATGTTGTGTAAGCATGATGCTGTGATTGTTGTGTTTTTCAACTTTTGACCCATAATCTTTTTCTAACCCATGTTGTGTTGCTGTGCTTGTTGTGTTGTTTTGCTGTTGTGGTTTTTGACCAATACAACCTTTTTGACTGATATAGTCAAACAGCATTGTTGAAACCACATCTACAAAACCAAATCCATGTCAAAACAAAAACATAAACCAAAAGCACAGCTGTAAATATCATTTAACCATTTACCCAAAAACCAAACATTATTTACAAAAGGAGTAACAGACATAATTTGCAGGCCTAAACAATTCATGTAACCAAACAGACAATCAATTGAAGATTCTCAAATGCAAGTCAAAGTAATACCACTAAACTGATAAGTTAACCATTCATTGCAAGAGTAAACTAAGCAAATACAGACCACTTGACTAACATAGTTCCAAAACCATTAACTGTCATGGTTACAAACATTAACTGACATTGTTCAAACATACCATTTAACATAATACCATTAGTTTAACAAAAGACAATAACAGACATAACACAAACTGATCAACCTAACTTAATAACTTTCTTCCTTGGTGCTTTCTTCTTCTTGACTCCATCATCTGTTGCTGGAGCTTTCCCCTTGTCTCAATTGCATGTTCTTTAATGTATGCCTTCACATGTTCTCTGTTTGGAAACTGTTTACCCACATAGAAAAATGTTTTGTAAATTTTATCAGCAGCATGTGCTTGTTTCCTTAATTGCTTCAATCTTTTTTTCCTTAATCTACTACCTTCACTATCACTACCTGAAGCACTTTCAAAGTATTCATTCTCTAATTCATTAATATCCTCTGCATCTGGATCTACATCTTCATTATCAACATCTTCTTCAGTATCTTTACACCCCATAAACTCTGCACTCTCATCAATATTGTAGTCAAAGTTCTCCATGTCAACATCAACTTCATCCACATCATAATCCTCCTCTGCAAGATAATCACTGTCTTGGCTATCATCATCATCATCATCTCTTTCAGTATCATCATCATCCTCCCTTTGACTATCATCCCCAGACTTATCCTCTGACTTAACAGTTCTCTCATTGTCAACCTCATTTTTACTATGAACATCTGTTTCTTTCTCAAACTCGGTTGCATTCTCAAACTCTGTTGCATTCTCAAACTCTGTTTCAACATTCTCACTAGCATTACCTTCTGTATTGTTAAATATTGGTGAAATTATGTCCAAGTCAGCAAATGGGTCATAGTTAGGATCTTGTGACTCAACATAAGGGTCATATGAAGAGTAAAAGTCATTCACAAACTGGCTAGGGACTTGAGAAGACCCATTATTATCAACTGCACTACTTTGCCCTTCTTCTAAATTAACAACACATGGTTCTTGGACTTTACCACTACTTTCACCTTTACCTTGACCTAAACACCCTTCAGTCACATCCAACACTAGTTTCTTAGCAACTGGATAAATTCCTGCCTTTGATGTTATTGGGTTATCTAACTCTTCTATTACAAGTTTTTTCTTCCTTGGTGGTGTGTAAATGTCAGGGTTGGTCTTTTCATGCTCAACATAGACCTCAACTATTTTAAGACCTTGTGTCACATACTTAGCTAAAACCTGAACATCTTTGTCACATGCTAAAGGTTCTAGTCCATTGTCTAAATCACAATCTGTTTTCAAGAAATGGTAAAACATAACCCTATGTCCATCGTGACCTAAGTATTCAAGAATAGAATCAATTTCATGTATAGAAAATTGATCACAATCTATTAAATCAACAAAAGTAATGTTACCATTACTATACTTTCTGTTAAGTGATTTTGTGAAAAGGCCTCCATGATGAAGCTTGATGGAAAACAGAGTAGAATCAACATCTGCAAATATTTTGAACAAAAAACCATTAGCTTAGGGTTTTAAACGACAAAACATCAAATACAGAATTGCAAATTGAAATAATCATACTTAAAATACATAATAACGATTACAATCCTATTATAATAAACAACATTGTCCAAAAATTACAAAAAATAGATACTTACTATACATTCGATAAGGATCTCTATCAACACAATCATTTGGTCTTATGTCGTACAACTGAAGAACCATCTTTAGTGTTTTGCAATTTCTGATTTACAGAAATTAGGGTTAGAATATCAATTGATTTGGGCAAAGTGAAGATGATCGGTTTTTATTTGAGAGTGAGTAGGTTAGACTTGGGAGAGTGTGAGGGAAAAGAGTGGGTGAGTGGGTTTTAAATGCAAAAGGGGGATGGAAATGACAGTTATACCCTCAATGGGACTTGATGTGAAACACAGTTAACCAGCGTTAGTGGGGCCCACTGGATGGAGGGACAAACGACGTGTAACGTTTGCCCGTTAAGGGTGGACGGTGCAGTTTTTTTGGTCAAGGGACGAACCACGCCGGTCAACGCAAACCACAAGGACGAACGGTGTAATTTACTCTTTGATGAAAAATGATACTCCATAATTTTGCTTACCTACTTCGTTCCATATCTGTCGACACGTTCCCTGTATATGCACTATTGGACAACAAGCTTTAAAATATGTGGGGTATGTTTGAATTATTGCAAAACATGAGAGAAGTTTTTTCTTGAAAAAAATCGTGTCAAATTATTGCAACAAGTTGGTGAGCAAATAGCCAAATACACGCAGAATCGCAAATGATAGTATGATACATTTACACATGCATCATGCATGTTAAATAGTTGATGCATAGACGGAGGATTCATACGGCAGGGTGGGGTCACGGCCCCTCCAAAAGTTTGGGTTGTAATTGTAAATTTTGTATTATTTATGTAAAATGCATTATATGTATGAGTAAATTTAACTTCTGACCCTCCTTATTTTTTGGAATAAAACTTCAAAAACTTTACGTGAAGAGCTAGACTATTCCATCTGAACCTTAAAATTGTACAGATAACTTATATTTTGCAAAATTTTTTTGCTTAGCTTAATCCACCGATAACACCAACGTATCTTTTGACTCCTCTTTTTCATTTGTTCTTTATACTGTAATTCCTTTTTTCTTCTTCCATATAATATAGTTAGTATTTTGGGATCTCCATTGTTACGATTTAACTTGTTTATCCATAGCCATAGTTTATTTAATCCTTTCGAAAAAATGATGCAATAGAATGTTCAATACTACATGTGCTCCTAAATATATATCGGTTACACCTTCTGTGTTTGAATGTTTCCGCCCCCCAAAAAATATGTCCAAGCTCCGTCCCTGAGTTGATGAAACCAAAAAAGATAAATACTCCGTCCATTATAAAATAACAAAATAAGTATTTTCGAAAAAAAAATAACTAAGAAACTTAATTATTACCGTTTCTGTGACTCAAATAAGTGACCTAAAGAAATTGTCATTATGAAACCTGACACTCTCTTTCTTATAAGTAAAACAACCAGCGTCTTTTAATCTCATATATATGTAAAATTATAAAGATTTTCATTAAACAAATTACACCAATAAACATATTTTTTTATGTTCTACAAGTTGATATTGATTTTACTCTATTTTTATAAATGATTTTATTTTATTTTTTATTTTTGAATTTTTGAATCCGTACTAGCAGGGTAGCTGCGATTTGAGGCGAGGGCACCCTACAATTAAAACCTTTTGCGAGTAATGTTTTTCGATTATATGTTTCTATGACAATAATATTACATATGACGAGGAAAATTTTATGTTACAATAACTTAAAGCAATGACAAATTTTTTAATATAAAGGTAGTAGAGTACCACTGAGAATCTCCGGCAAGAAAAGGTAGGAGTTGTTAAAATTATGAAAGTAGAAGATTAAAGTGGTCGACAGTGTTTTATGGTCACGAATTAGTAGAAGAAAGTGTGGTAAGTTTCATTACGAATTATATTAAAATATACAAATTTACATTTACTAATTTCTAAATATGATAACTTATTTTAGAAATATATGCATCATATCGAATATCAAAAGTATTTATGTAAGAAATGAATTTACCAATATACACCAATTTATTTTTTGAATGCTTAGGGGATGTTTGTTTTGGCTTATGGTTTATATGGTTTTGGGCTTATGTTTCATAAGCTCATTTTTTGTGGCTTATTTTAAAACTTTTCGGCTTATATAAGCTTATCATGACATGATAAACTTATATCAGGTGAAAAGATTCAAAATAAGCAACAAAAAGTAAGCTTATTAAACATAGGTCTAGATCACGGGTGTAAACGAACCGAGTCATGCCGAGTAATACCAAGCTCGAGCTTAACTCGAATACTATAACTCGAGCTCGAAACTTGACTCGAGCTCGGTCGAGCATTATATTTCGAGCTCGAGCTCGACTCATCATATAAAACTCGAGCTCGAAACTCGACTTGAGCTCATTTATTTCTACATTCTATGCTCGAACTTCATAAATGCTCAGCATATCAAGCTCGGTTCGACTTAATTTGTATGAAAATTAAGTAAATATGTGTATACAAGGGTAAAAGTATAATTTAATCAAAGTTCGTTAAGGCTCATGAGCCTCACAAGCCAACTATTTGAAGCTCGAGCTCGACTCGACAATATACTCGAGTAGCTCGAACACGAGCTCAACTCGTTTAAATCGAGTAGTTTACGAGTCGATCTCGAATAACTCGTGAGCTTTCTCGTCTTGCTTACACCCCTAGTCTAGATAAGACATAAGCCAGCTATATAAGCCGAAACAAACACCCCCTGATATTATTAACAATCTTATATGCGTAAAAAAGTAGAATTATAATCTTTCATTTAGAATCACCGTGATGAGAACACGGTAATAGAGCCAAAGTTTGATCAAGTAGTTATGATTTGATAGCATGTGATCCAGTGACTATTATAAATACTAGACGAGTATCCGTGCATAGCAATGAGATTTTATAGCGGTATATAATTGTAGCGATAAAAAAAATTTATGGGTTATAAACGAAAAATAATAGAAGTTTAAGAGATTGAGGATTAAACACAATTTAAACTGAATGAAAATAATATTAGTTATGAGTTATAAGCGAAAATAATAATGAAAGTTTATCATTTCCATATATAGTTTGCTTAAATTTTCACTTTCAAGAATATTGGTTTTTCCTTTATATATAGTACTAGCTTATAGACCCATGGAATCACGGGGTTTATAAAGAAATGATTCATTAAGGATTTACGTGTATGTATAAAGTAACAAACAACAACGAACATAAATATATTTCATTATTTTTTGGAAGGAATAATAAGTAATATCAGTCAATGATACGCTAAACAATTCAGTTTTTAAATGTTAAAATAATAAACGTTCATGTGTTGTCTTCTCTAACTGGTAGGCAGTCTTGAAGAGCAAAAGTATGTAGTTAACTTTAAACACTTGAGCAGTTCATGTTCATTCGTGAATGTCTAAAAGTTTATAATAAAAAAAGTCAAATTAGAAGGAAGTTGTTATAAGAGTATATGTAAAGTGATAAATGTTGTAAAACATGCCATTTATATAGTTGTTCATACTTGTTGAACATTAATAGAGATATTACCATCTTTATCACAAAAGACAACCTTCACGCCTTTTTTTTTTTTTTTTTTTTTTTTTTTTTTTTTTTTTTTTTTTTTTACTCTAAAAACGGCAATGTATAGTAGTCCATGTGTGAAAACTGGCATATACAAACCTTGAAAGTGTTTGACCTTGCTCTTGTTTATTGTCATAGAAAAGGAAACGGGGACGTGATATTATTTCCTTAAGATCTTTAGTGATAAATATTTATCAGACGGAGTAATTTTCATCCTTGGTATGATCACCGACTTTCCAAAGTGTTTTTCCTTTATTTTCTTGCCTCTATCGAAGTTCTTACTAATCTAATATTTTGAAATCTTGTTCTAGTCTTTGAGAACTTTAAATCTTCACTTTTAGGAACATAAAAGTTAGTGTTAAAGTATTTTTTTTCCCGTGCTCGCAATATCAATCATAATAATTTCAAAAGGTTCATCTACATACCTAAAAATGGGCGAGTTGGTTCATGTCTTAAATATCAATACCTAAGCTTATTAATCGATCGCTTAATGGCATGTAACTTATCCAATCTACTGATACGATCCTGCATTCTATAGTCTATTATTATTAATTAATTAATTAGTTTATTTAGTTTCCTTTTATTATATTTTTTTAGAGACCAAGTTAAGCCTTGAGTATCTTTTCTTATATATAGGGTATTAGGGTTGTAATGTTGATTTTTTTTCATTGATCTATTTGTTTGGATAACAGTAAAAAAGCAATGTATTCTAAACTGCTTATTTAGAAATCCCAATAAATACCATGGTGCCCTAATGGCACATAACAAAAGTTTCAATGCCACATGTGGATTCTAAAGCTTTAATGTGCGAAGTTGCACAATGTAAAACATATACAAAGAATACCTTGGCAAAGTACTTCCCGGGATTCTCTGCGCATTGGAAAATAGTGTCAAGAGCATCCTTAAAGTTCCAGGACATTTCTTTTTTAATAGCCTGCGATAATGTATCATTAATAAATTGATAGAAGGTCACAATTTCGGCACATTTATTAATGAACATATCATTTGGTTTATATTAAAACTCTAGCAGGTCAAAAGAGTAATGTAAGAAAATTGGTTAACTAAAATCCTGTAAAATGGGTCAAAAGGGTCAAAAAGGATCTAGATTGTATTTTTTGTTCATACCACTTTCCAAATTTATGCATTCAAATAAATATACTAATTATGCAACCATATAGATTTTGTGATCAGATATGTTCTAACCCGTACCAACATTTACCCGTTTTGAGTTTTGACCCTATAAGGCCTATGAATGTATACTGAAGAAAGGCAAGACTTACCTTCCTCAATGTGTTCCCATACATAATTTTATATGTGGAACTAACTGCAGCTAAGTGGGCCCGACTTCTTTCGCTAAAAATGCTTCTAAATGTTGTCTCGTCAGCTCAACGCCTCTTTTCTTCGGCTTTTTAGAGTGCTCGAGCATCTTGATCCACCAATAATTTATCACACTTTCAGGTAAACCCAATTAGATACGTTCTAACTCGTATCAACATTTACCCATTTTGTGTTTTGATCCAAACATGTATTGTTCTCTTTTCAAATGTGGCCAACCGGCATTTATGCCGCTTGTAAGGCCTATGAATGTGTTCCTCAATTTATACACACACTATTGGTTTAACAAAATAGATAATGAAATGTATGAGCATGGGCTTTTAAATACAATTATAAAGAAAAGAAAGGAATGGTAAATTGATAGTAATCTATTTTACTACTCCTTAATACTCTAATAGTAGAAAAAGTAACAATTCATAATGGATAATCATCTTTTCCAAACACTTACACTGAATAGTTTCATTCAAACATTCAAAAAAGCTCATTTGTAATAAATAAGGGGGTGTTTAATATTGATTTGTTCAGTTTCCTATTACTTTGAAAGAAATGCAACTCTACTCAATAAGCAATCTCAATTTGAACTCATAGACTGTTTGGGATGGCTTAGATAGAATGTAAGATAACAACATGTGAACAAAATACCAGTTCAGTCAAATGAGACCTCCGGCTTATTTGTTTTCATTCTCGATTCTTTTTCTAAACCTCAAGCATGACATAAAGAAATAAAAAAGTTTGTTCCAATAAGTGATTCAACAACGACATGAAACAAAATATTACCATAAACAGAAGCAACTAAGTGCATGGACGGATTATGCAAAATTTGCATTAAGTATAAAATCCGATTTAAATAGACTATTTAAAGAGATACATGGTCATTTCATGAAAGGGGGATGAGCATCTTAGCACTGTTCCTGATAAGGAATCGGATGTAACAACCCGCATTTTCGGGACATTTCTCCTATTCACTATTCATCAGTTACTATTCATCATTTACTATTCACCGGTCACTATTCATCATTTTACTATTCATTGTTTTCGGAGTCAGTTTGTGATTCCGAGAGGCGTTCAGAAATTTTACTATTCATGTGACACTATTCATTTCCGGAAGGAAATCACTATTCACGATTGTCGTTCGTCATTTCGTAAACTGAGTTTACGAGTCTTCAAATTCGCGTAACCAGTTAGGTTTAGCTGCGAATTCATGCATCATTCAGTAATGACACTTGATATAGACTGGAATAGTCTACACATTATCATCACTTGAGAACCTACACGGATATGCATTATTTCCATTTACGTATGCTTAATTGGTAATTAACGATACCACTCAGTTTTACTACTAACGTATACCCAATACTCCCGACTATGATCCTAACATATTTACATACTCATAATAATAATATAAAAATTATATTATTAATTTACCCGGTGTTTTGAAACCAATGGCTACATTTTACGGTCGGAGCTTATTACTCCGTCGGTTTGCGTTATTTCAAAACGATAATTATTCTAACACCCGATTCTCATCAGGAATAATATTTTACAACTTTTACAACTTCGTCGTATTTTATTTCACCTTGATAACATTTATTTATAGTTAACTCGGTACCCGATAATACCCAATACACAACAAAAACTAAACAAGCACATGCTTATGGACACAAATATTTATTAAGCCACCAACAAGTCCCCCTTTTTCCCTCCTTTTGCCGCCCTATGCCCCCCCTAAGACCATAATACTTGGACTACATTAATTGCATATTGACCAAGTCCATATATATATACCATTCTATTACACCATTTTCACCATTCATTCATTTACACCAACAACACCTAGCAAACTCATCTTCCTTTTTCTCTTTGGGGCATAATCGACCTAGGCATCAAGAACAAGGAGAGTCCATAACTTTTCAAGATCAAGTGTTTAATCAAGTCATAGTATTGATCTTGTTAAGGTTTTGAAATAAAAACCTCAAGATTCTTAAGTTTTCTTGCTCAAAAATCACCTCAAATATTCAAGTAAGCTTCAAGAATACTTTTGATCTTTTCATACTTTCATTTACTTTATATTTTTATGTATTTTCAAGATATATTGGTAAAACATGCAAGTATGTAAGATCCATACCACTTATTACTCATTTTATTTTTATAAACACTAGATCTATAATTTTTATTAACAATCTCATGAGATCCACCATTTTTGGTGAAGACTAGGAACCCATGACACCCTAAGAAGGTGTATGGTAGGATTGGGTACTTGTGGAGTTGATTTGAGATAGTTTGGTTAAGCTTTGAACAACCCTTGAACTAGAAAAATTGATTTTGACAAACTTTAAAAGCTGCTGTCCATTTCTGTAAAACGTGGGAAACTCAGGGTCTAGGGTGTAACTTTGGACCAAATATTTAGAAAATACATTCCGAGACGAAACTATGGCCGAAAACGGGGATAAAATCCGAGTTACGACGAAAAAGATATGCTATTTTCAAGATTTACGACGAAAACTATATTTTCTGAAATATTGAATCTGTCCCGATTTTTCTAGCTAGGAAAACTGAGATTATATGATATCTTGACTAGCCGAGACCTTGAAAAACCTAAAGTATACTTGAATACCTTCGCGGGGATATAAAGAACATAGAAAACGGGCTTATAACGAAAAAGATACAAGTGTTTGAAATCCGACGATATATATATTTTTCCATCAGCTTTTGTACACTAATAGAGTTTTGACGTAAACTGTCTTTGCGAGACACCACTTTCACGGCTGTTTTTCTTTATGATCGGATCAGTTTGAGTCCGAGCCGTAGTTTTATGAAATCAAGATCTCCCAGCAAGCTTTTCAAACCAATTGGCCGTTTGATCATTGGACTCATAACGAATAAACTACGACCTCATCTATATACCCGATAAACTATATATATTTTGACAGCTTTTGCTATAATGAAATTTTCTAAGTATTGAACATAATACTTTCAAGTAACAACAATGAGAGTCGATTTTCTCATCGATCAAGACCCGTATAGCCAAAAGTTAAATGACACGACTTCAAGATATTGTTGCAAGGTTTTCAAAAACGCCGAGCTTGACCATTAACACTTAACGTACAATATTTCGCGACTAGTTTTGCGAGGCCATTTTGGTCATATTTTCAAGTGATGAAAATGTTATTTTTGCGGCGAAAACCTTATATTTACCGATAAAACACCAAACGAGGATCGTGGAGTACCTTTTCAACACAACTACATGAAAAGTGGTTATTAACTTAACGAGACGTCAAAAATGTATTTTTGACGATAAACACTATTTTCAAAACTAACGAGTGGTATCGATAACATACGTACTTGCATGTGTAGCATCATTTCGTTTCTTACATTAGAAACTATCATTCATATTAGGTTGCGATTAGAGATCGTGCCTCATTTCAGTGTATCCACTTTTGTCATCATAGCTATCGCACCAGGTGAGTTCATACCCCCTACTTTTACTTGTTTTTATAACTGTTTTGGGGGAGAATACATGCTCGTATTTGACTAAACTCAATGCTTGAATGCGCAATTGTTTGCTTAAACACTACTGTTTCTTTGAAGGCTTGATTGATTATTCAAATGCACCTATGTGTATATCGGTTGCATACTTGATTATTTTCTCGCATACACAAGCGTTTTATAAACATGCAACACACTTTATGAACTCTTGCTTTTATGCAACACACTTTTTGAACTCTTGCTTTTATGCAACACACTTTATGAACTATTGCTTTTATGCAACACACTTTATGAACTCTTGCTCTTATGCAAAACACTTTATGAACTCTTGCTTTTATGCAACACACTTTATGAACTGTTGCTTTTATGCAAACACTCTTATGGACCATACTGAAACTTAAGCTTTGTTTAAACTATTACGCGGATTAGCCTAAGCCCTGTTATGTCCCATTATGCCCAAACTCATGAACCGTCAATTCCTGCTGGGAAGCGCGAATGTTATAAATAGATCTATTGGGGGTAACGCCCCCGTTCGGTTTGACCGGATAGGCAAACGAACGTATACCATGTCGAAACACAAGTGTCTGGGATAAACACTTGCCGGGCACCTATATATGATTTCATGCTCTTTGAGCATGCACACTGTTATAGCTTCGGTTGCATGAACTTAGCGCTAGCGTAATAGACTATTTTTCTATGTGATATTATATTTGTTGTAATGATCACACACTCTACTCATGGTCCACAATCCTGATTTTACTGTAAGGTAAACTTTATTTTTATGACATTGTGAGTTACACAATGGTCACAAAACTCTCTATTGTACTCAAAACACTATTGTTTTAATACAAACTTATGAACTCACCAACCTCGTGTTGACACTCTTTAGCATGTATTTTCAGGTTTTAAGCAATGGCACGCTACTGGAGGTTTTGGCAGGGCATGGCATGGTCATAGAAGACTCTGATATTCACTTGGGGACCATTTTAAACTATTTTGCGGGCCTACTTCCGCACTATATTTTAACGATGTAAATTCAATACTTTTGGTTAAATGATTTTATTCTAAATGATTTAAGTGAAAACCAGTTTTGAACTTGTGTTGTAATACCAATTGAGTTACACCTCAGCTACATGTATGCTTCCGCTGGACCCGATTTTGGGGGTGTGACATCGGAGGAATTAATAAAGTCTAGTGTTGAGATCCTTGTCCCAATCCCGAGAGAGTCACAGGGAACTTTTGATCAAGTGTGTGATATTCCTTCTTCCCCTCTTGAGTGTTCAAAAGATCATTTTGAGACTTTCTCAGATTTTAATGATGATTGTACATCTCATGGAGACATTGAGTATATTGAGGCATCACTCCCACCGTCTGATGCTGATCCTCTTCTTGAGGAGTTCGCCGATGAACTTACTCACATTAATCCACTTTCATTGGAAAGTGATGATGGTCTCCTTGACGTTGAAGCCGATCTTGGAGAAATTGAAAGTCTCCTTTATCATGATCCACCACTCAGTTCTTATCCCAGCAGTCCAATAGAGAATGATAATCACTTTGTTCCCGAAGCATTCAATACTACTCTCACCAATCCTCTATTTAAATTCGAATCTGAATTCACTTTGATTTCTGATAATCCACTCTTTGATGTTCAGAATGAGGATTGTTATGAGTCTATTCCGGAACATGAATTCACAGATTCACATCTTGTGAATAATTCTCTTTATGAGGAGTTCTCCGGTGAAGTCACTCATCATATCATGACTCCTCCGGAGTTTGATAGCCCGGGGGGAGATACACTCAATCATGAGGATTTGCTAATTCCCACCCACCCTCCCGGGATGTTTTTGAGCTTAACCCTTGAAATCCAAATTCAGGCTCATGAGCCTGCTCTCGAGGAAGAAGATCTTATCATGATTTTCATCATGGTTTTCTTCCTTTTCTTCACCTACAGGGTGACTTCTCTTGTTTTTCACTCCTTCAAGAATGAGGATACCATCTTTGATCCCGGCATTTTCATTTACCATTATCTTGAGCCGGGTACTTATCTCATCGGTGTGGAACTTTCACGTGCTTCAAATGTTTGTCCAAACATCTTGAATGAAAGTCCGATGGAGATTGTCTCTTCCACATCATGCTTCCGCAAGGACAAATGAATTCGGGGTCGAGTCAAGCTAGCGACTCGGTAAACAAAAACAGTAGCATGTACTTAGGGTTTTCACCCTAAGTGTGGGGGAATTACCCCTGCTATGGTTACAAATAAAGTGAAAAAGAAATGGTGTTTTCCACATTTAGCTTGTAATGTTGCCCTTTTACGTTCAAAGAGTCGGCATAATAGCCGGGACTTTGAATATTGAGGACAATATTCAATTCTAAGTGTGTGTGTGTGTGGGGGGGGGGGGGGTATTTTGCTATTCTAGCTAATTTTATCAAATTTTACTATCTAATACCCCCGTTTTTGGCAAAAATTTAAAAATTTTTTCACTTGAGCTTCAAATTTTTTGTGGTTATCAGTCCGCCATGTCTAAACGACAAAAGGATTGGCTAATTCAGGAGCAAACGGCTCTTGGTAAAGATATATCAAATCCGTTGACGGCTTGCAATTTGCCCAAAATTGTATGGTATCTCAACTCGCCATATCCTAAAAAGTGAAAGAGTTGGCTAGCCCGCAAGATTATGGCTTGTGGTAAAGGCAGTGGAAAAACCATAATTGGTAATCAGCTCACCAAGATGTTGACTATTCCATCAAGAATTGGCTAGTCCAGAAGCAAATGGCTTTTGGTAAAGACGAATCAAATCCGTTGACAGCTGGTGGTTCGCTCATCACATGGTTATCAAGTGGACCATAGTTCTTACTTGAACTGATACATTTTGGCTACTCCAAAAGTAATTGCTTTTGGTAAAGAGTTTCAAATCCATTAAGTTTTCTCAAAAGATTGCTAGGGACTAGCAATAGTTTAGTGTGGAGGATTGATGAGTGTGTAAATACTCATCATTTTTCTCGTATCTGAACTGCCAAAACATCCAAAAACACTCAGAAATGCATCAAAATACAGAAATTATTCCAGAAATTATGTTTTATATGTTTTAGATGCAAAATGTTTAAAAACAAATGAAAAACGAACAAAGTTTGCATAATTGGCAGTTTCAGTCGCTCAAGTTTCATAAATTGACAAAACTAGTCCCTGAAGTTTTAAAACGAAAGAAAAATCAACCCAAGTCCTTTGGAATTTAAAAGTTATCAAAACAAGTCCTTGGGTGAAAAGTTTGAGAGAATTACACGTTTGGTCCCTGCAGTTTCAAAATTGGCAAAATTGGTCCCTGGGATATTCAAACTTTAAAAATATCAAAATAATGCTTGTACTATTGAAACTTGACAAATGAGGTCCCTATGATGAATTTGGGAAAGTTACATTTCTGGTCCCTGGAGTTTCAGTTCTAACAAGTTTGGTCCCTATGTGTTTTTAACTAATAACCTAATGGGCCCTTTACATATTACTTACACCATTCAACACCAAGCCCACCCAATTTTTATCCCATGGCCCAATTTGATCTCCAGCCCACTCCCCACCCTAAATAACTAAACCAGAGTCAACCCTCCACCTCACTTTCCCTTCCCTCCCAACCCGTGACCCCTGCTACTATCACTGCCACACCAACACCATCATCACCCCCTATCACCTCTATCTTACACCACTCAACCCCTACTTCTAACTTTCCACCACTAAACAACAAACCCCACCCTGCCAAAGTGCTATTAAACCCCAACTTGCAATTACCATTTTCCCGCCAAAACCCAAATGGAGGGCCAGGATCCAATTGACTCATCCAAGGGCCAGAATGATTGATGGGAAAGCTACAGGGAACTCTCAGAAACCCTAGAGGATGAGTATAAAAAGAAAAAGAAGAAGCAGAGAAGAGTAGTAAATTTTAGTGTTAAAAAATAGATTTTAGTGTAATTTAGCTTCAATTAGTTTAATCTTTTATTTCAGTTTTATTTTCACTAATGTACTCTATTATTTGAAATTAATGCAATTTAAGATTTTCATTTAATAATTTTCAAACTGCTTATTTTATTTTCTTGCTTATTTCCACTGCTTAATTGTGCTTTTTCCTATTTTAAGTTGCTTGGTCTGTCATTTATATGCTGAGAAGGTTTATGATGAGTAGTTTGTGGCTTTAAACTTAATTATTGAAGTTCTATATATGTTCAATCCCAATTTGACCCCTACAGCTTATTAGATGTTGCTTATTTAATTTGCTTGTTATGGGATGATTTGTGCTAATTAAGTGTTTTTGTGCTAAACTTTACTTCTGTGATCACTAAAATGGCTTTGATATAGGGGTATGCTAGCTTGATTGGTGAACCAGTGCATATTAAGGGAGTGTTTGGCATAGGATAGTGGTTCAGCCAAAACCTTGTTTAGTTCCATTGCTTTTACTTAAATTAGCTTAGGTGTGTTATGTTTAGTTGTTTGAAAGTAAGTTTCAACAGCTTCAAGTAGTGTTGTAGGATTTTGATCTTTGTTTCAAACATTGTAGTCATTGACTGTTGGATAGAATAGCTCAGGTAAGATTATGTTTAAGACCACTAAAGATGCTCACTTTGCTTCAAATGTGTTTCATTTAGGTTATTACAAGTGTAGGAAGCTTAGGTATTGACTTTTTGAGTCAATTAACACCATTTGACCCCTACTGCTGCATCAGTTTACTCAGTAGCCACATGCCCCAAACCATTTTAACCATCATTTTTAATTTGTTCTTTTTTATGAGTTATAACTTGGAATTTGGTTTGTGGAGTGTTTACCAGCTTGTGGACATCAATATATTTTTAGTTTAATTTTGGAAATTTCTTACAAGCTTGTGCATTAGCTTAAAGTTGGCCTATTGGGCTGTTTTGTATCAGTTAAGATCAAGCCAGTTGATCTTGTCATTTGTTTGAGCTTCTCAGTTAGGCTTAGCTTGTTTAATTGTTAAAATTTATTTTATCTAGGTAAAACATGGTAGTCCTAGCTTATTTGATACCTTGTCATTTGAGCTGCAAAGAGGTGTTCAGGATTGAGTCTCATCAAAGCAGTCCAAGCATTCCACCTTGTCAGCTTGTTTTGAAAGCTCCTTATAAGCTCATTAAGGTTTGATATTCATTACACTTTTTTTTTTTTTTTTTTTTTTGCTTTCAGCTTATGATTTCAAGCCTCAGCTTATCTAGGTCTTAGCTTTTAAATCATAGCTTGTGTTGTGAGTTGATTATGCTTTGACAGGCTGGTGTGGGTGCAATATCATGTGTATCTTGACTGCTTGGGAGAATTCTAATGCTTATTAGTTTTCTTCGAGCCAATTTCTATTTCATATTTGCTTATTAGGATAGTTTTAAGCGTTGCATCCCTTATTCAGTTACTTAGTTTAGATTTTGCTAGTGTGAGCTTGTAACAGTTAGCGGAGAGCAGCCTCTTAAGCCCATAAGCTATGTTCCCCTAGCCTATCAGGTCCTCCCTTAGTCTAGGGTTAGTTTATTTCACCCTTAGGTCTAGCTTATTACAGCTTCTTAGAGAGCCCTTCATGGATTATTAGCCCCATTGGCCTGCTATTGCCCTGCACACCAGCAGACCTATCAGACCCACAGCTCGGTTTTTCACCCAGCTTCCCAAGCTCTTAGAGAGCTTATTTGTGGGCCCCTCCTCCTGAACCAAGGCTTTTTGAAAAGCTCACTCACCAAGCTTGTTGGTTCAGGCTTAAATCTAGGCTCCTCAGCTTATTTGATAGCTGAATTAGGCTTGCTAATTGTCCCCATAAGCCTGTTTGGTCAAGTGAGAATTTGGAGTTGTTTATTTGGAGTCAACAGCTTATTTAGTGGGATTTTTCTTGTGTTTTAGCTTATTTCAAGTCTCTTGCACCTTTTTCTAATTTGTTTTAATCCTTGGTCTCAGTATGTAGCTTATTGGTTGGCTTTTCACGGTCTTAGAATCCTTTTAGTAAAAAAAGGCTCATCTGCTGAACTTTAAGCTCTCCATAGAGCTTAATTTGTTGAATTAAAAAGGTTTTCTTTGTAAAAGTTGCTTATTATCTTTGTTAAAACAGGTTTGTAAAAGGAAATTTGAAAAATGGAAATGTTTTGCAAAAAGGGTTGAGGGTGAGATTCGAACCTGTGACCTTGAGGTTCTTTTGCCCAAAACTAAGCAGACCACGAGCACCAACTCCCCTATAGCAATCTTAGTGTTTAGTGTTTCTTTTTTTATTTTTATACTAGAACATTTTCTTTTTAGCTTATTTTCTTATCTAGCTTATTTTTCAGCTTATTAGCACTTTTATATTTTTATTAGTTAACTGATACTACTAAGCATTTTTAGAAAAAGTTTTGTAATTATTAAAATTAGTTTAGTATTTATAATAATTAAATTTAGTTATATTAGTAATTAATTAATTAGAAATAATCAAATAGTGTAATAAATATTTTTCTTTTTCCAAAAAATTTCTTGTATCATTAGGATCGTAAAAATATTATTTTCATGTCCGTAGGGTTAGTGTAGCGTAAAATTCACATTTTATTTTGCGCACTCGCGTTTTATTTAAATAACTTTTACGTTTTTAAATTTAGGTTACGTTAGTAAAAGTAGTTTGTTAAATAAAGAAAAACCAAAAAACAAAAAAAGTGATAGCTTCTATTTAAGCCCTTTTGGCTTATTTTTCTGCTTATTTATAAGTAAACTCTGATTTTAAATTTTTAGATTAGGTTTTAGGTTAACTAGGCTTCACGTTATTGTTAATATAGTTTGTTTAAATTGTTCTCATTCGTATTTCCTTAGTGTAATCATTCAAAATCCTTATATACCTTTTCATGTCCAAATTCACCCGATCACAAACCCGTTTTTATACCATCACACCTCGTCGGGACATAACGACCCGGGGAAACCCTATACTTCCATGGAGATTGACTCTGAGCAGTTTGACTTGGTTGACCACTCACCTGGTCAATTAGGTTGACTGTTTGGAGCCGATCAGCCACCCTAAAGGCTCACCAGCTAAAACTAATGGTGCAACAAGCATGGAGATTACGCAAGGAGAGCCAAATGAACATGACTTAAGGTCAAAACAAACTTGCTCAAACCCAAGGTCCAACATATATTGTCTTGTGTACAAGTGAGATTTTAAGAATAAGCAGTAAGTTCACAAAAGCAATTCAGTCAAAACATCCAAGCAAAAACTAATTCTACTAAGGCAATACAAATCAACTCAAAATCATACTAAAGCTTCACTGGATCACACAGATACAAGGGATCAACAAGCTCAGCAAAAGCTGATGAACCAGCAGCAGCAGTTGCTTAAGGGGCAACTTCAAGGCACAAATAAGCTATCTAATTAAGCACTAAAGGGATAACAAAAAGCAAGTTCCTAAAAACAACCTAGGGGGATTCCTAAATCAACAAACTACAAAGTCTAACTCCTATAAATGAACAATCTAGGTGCACTTGAACTTTGGCAAAATCTGAGATGCAGGGGAGCCATACAGTTAAACAAGCAATTTCCAACTCAATTTTGATTGAGCAAATCTTCTTCAAATTCCAAAATTCTTTTTGTTATGAATTCACAAGCTGACAAAAACTTCAAATCAACAAACTATATTCATTTCCATTCACTAAAGAACCCTGGAGATTCCTTTGAAATCTGTCCAATTTTATCAGGCATGGAACTTTGACTTTTTTCTAATACCATTTTGTTTGACTTAAATGAGTTTGGATCTATTCTAACTGATTGATGATGATGTTCTAAGCTAATTTGAAACTAAATTATGCTATAGAAACTACTTATGCACCTAATGGCATGATTAAGGAACATGAACATCTAACAGTGAACTCTCAAGTGGATCACAAGTGAAATTTGACCTTTGAGCAAAAGGTAGTGGTATATTCTGTATTAACTATCCTAACCATGTATAATGCAAATTGTATAAGCCAATTGTGGCAACAAGAATAAGCCTGGATACATGGAGATGCACTAAACCAAAGTTCAAGTGCCAAAGTTCATGCAGAGAATGAGGAAGCTTTTCTCTGATTTGAGTGATTTAAGCTGGTTTAAACTAGCAACCTGAGACAACTTATATAAATAAGCCATGCAGAGAATGAGGAAGCTTAAAATGACAGATAAACAGGCACCAATAAGATAGGAACTAATAAGCTAACATGACTTTTAGCATACACAAATTGGCAAACAGGTCAATCTTTAATCAAAATAAGTAAACAGGTACCCAAATTAGCAAGAGTGGATTAACTGAGCTTGAAAACTACAAATGAACAACAACAACAATGTAACACCCCCAAAATACCGCAGCGGAAGACTGTGTCATAGGGGTGCTACTTCATAATACAAAGTACAAGTTATAGAAAACGAACTCTAAATGAGACGTTTTGAAAAGTTACCATTCGATTAATGAATTCAAAGTTACAGACATGAGATTCCAAAGTATGATACATAAATGTATACAAAATGTTTTGAATGGTAAATGATAAAAAGCGTAAGTCTTCAGAATATGCAGCTTGACTCTAAGTTCCATGCACTAGCTGTCGCCTTACTAACCTGAGATAAACATGCTAAAGTGTCAACACAATGGTTGGTGAGTTCATAGAGTTTGTCTAACAAATAAAGCCTATAAAAATAATCACACAGCAAAGGCATCGTGAATCCACTCAGTTGCAAGTCCCGCCATAAGAGACTTGTAACCTGTGTGTTCACAACCCACTGCTAAATATATAGTATGAATAAGACATGTATAAGTTCATCAAAACAATTAAGCAATTAGTCGTGAGTCTACACTTCATCTCCGAAGACCTCACTTGGGAGCCAATTCCCAAAGACAACTGGGAGCCACTTCCCAAAGACAAATGGGAGCAACTTCCCAAAGAAAACTGGGAGCCACTTCCCAAAGATAACTAGGAGCCACTTCCCAAAGTATAAAAGTTTACTGGGTGCCATTTCCCAAAGTATAAAACAGTCATGTATGTATGAAATCAAGTATAATGCAATCAAGTATAAGACAATCAAGTATAAAACAATCAAGTATAAATGTTTTGAGTATTTGTACAAGTAAGCAAGTAGTTGAGCATGTATCTCCCCCAAAGAGTTAAAACAAGTATGAAAAAGTAAGGGCTATGACTCACCTTAAGCTTATGTAATGAGAAATGAAAGTAGTAGTCGAATCGCGAAAGTATCTAAGAGCAGCCTATAATAGAACGTTGCGACTTAGGTTTGGAGTAACGTCTAAGAATACGAAGAATTGCCTATATATGTCTTGTATATAGTTCATGATGTAGTACTTAGTATATAGTGTAAGTCTTTGAATATAAATGGTTTATGAAACATGTATAGGTTGTATATCTCTTACTACCATTCGGGCCGACATAATTTAGAAGTCATGGAGTAAACGTTCGAGGAGCCAGGACACTTTAATTCGTAAATCCACAACTCATCTCGACGGCTTACTTAATGAACTCCTCACATGAGGCTCCCTACTATTGTAGTATTTAATAACATATATATAAGTTTTTTGATCTTTAAAAGTTATATGGTCTTTAGCCATGGCTTTGCCGTGACCTTGGTCATTGTTACCATGGTCTTGAGACTCAACCTTGGCTATAGCCATGGTTTTGGTCTTGGCTTTAGGTCATTAGACCTCTTGGTCTCATCTAATTATAACCATTATATAGTTACTTTGGTCTAAAAATGGGCTGTTAAGAATTTGAAGAAAATTATCACTCAGAAAGCGTTTTCAGGGCTCGAGCTTCTTTGATCCTGAACGAAAACGGCGTTCCGGACAACTTTCATGTTTTAACTTTTTGATGAATTGGAGCAGAAGGGTGACTTTCAAAATGGCAGAATGCAAACAGTAGGGTATTGGCAGTTTCGGCGTTTTGGTTTCGCTAACTTCTTATGGCCGTATCTTTTGACTTGTGTACTTGTTTTGGGTGATTCAAATTGCTATGTTTTCCTTTTGAAGTCCTTTATAACAGTAAGTAAGTGTAAAATATCATAGTTATACTATTTTGGTCGTGGTTCTCCATAAAAGTCACTAGTTTACTTGTTTAAATAACATAAGTTAACATATATATATACCATAACTTGTTTTACTAGTTTTTATACATCATGAACATAATACAAAGACCATATATAGGATGAAAGAAACATAATAAGCATGAAAATGATATTAAGCAGGAAAGTGTAATAGGATTTGCTTACAACTTTTGGCTTTCTAAAGAAAGGAAGTCAAGTATGAAACTAGGACACTAAACCATGCTTGTAAACCCTTCACCACAACTCTTGTAACCCTTGCTAGCCTTGATCTAACCCTTGTGAAAACCATTTAACTTCAGCCCTAGTAACCTTGTGTAGCTCCTAATTCAACCATGGAATCACCAAACAAACTTAAGAACTAGGTAGAGAATACTAAGACTTTGAACTTTGTAGTGTAACTTGTATATTGAAGATCAAAGGATCATGGTTTTGTGATCTAAGTGTGGTGTTTGGAATGAAGAGAAAGGAATGGATTAAGCTTGTATTTATAGCATGAAGAGGAGGTTAGGAAGGTTCATTGAGGAGGTTAAGAGTTGTAAGGTTTTAGAAGTCTTTTAGGTTAAGTAAACTTACACTTGTTAAGCTTCCTATGTAAGCTTCCTATCTTAGACTTAGTGACCAAGAAATGCCCCATGTGGTCTAAAATTTCGTTCATATGCTTATCTTGGATGACTAGGTAAAGTTTTGATGTTATCTTGCTTTTACGGAGTGAGTTTTGGTCCCGTTAATTGCTAACTGTAAGTCGTAAAGTTACGAAACTTAAAATCGGGTATCCTAAAATTATGAAACTTATAAATATGCTAGAACTTATCAATATACTCCATAATAAAATATAAAATGAGTGGTAGGTTCTATTGGGGTGCTCAAACCCTGCTAAAACTGGAAACACGGGTCTAAAACGCGTAATACGTAAAACGTACGAAAGTTGCGTAAAATTGAGAAAAGTAAAATGTAACTTTTCTAATAGGATACTAATGACTTAAAATGACTTATAATGTTTAGGCTGGGCTCAGTCTAGTGTCGGTTGGTATTAAATGTCTTTTAGACATAAAACCGTAAGCCTAAAAATCAAGGAATGACTTATAAAATCAAGGAATGATTTTTGGTCAAAGGAGGAGGGAAAAATATGTTGACTTATTCTAATAAGTTGAAAACTCAAATTGTCTTAGAAACGCGGTGTAGGTATAGGCTAAGGTTACGGCTGAGTAAAAACGCTTAAAACTGAAAATTCCAGTTTTTCACGGCCGAGGCTTATTTTGGTCATGTTTTTCATAGTCATGATTAATTCTCAAATAAATCATGAGTGTGTCAAAAAAATTTCAGATGCGGGGTCACTTAACGCGGTCGAGTTTCGTTGTGCGTAGAATTTTTGAATGACGTTTTACCCTAAAACGTGTAATTCCTTAATAACTTTCACGAAAATGATCTGATGAGTGTCAAACTTTTAATTTGCTATGGGAGTGATTTATCACTCGAGGCCAAGAAACAAAAATCAAATTTTGGGAAAATTTCGGGAAAATAAATAGTAAAAGTGAATAGAAATTAATCTGAAAATGCGAATTGTTACAAACAACAATAAGGGATCAGCAGTGTGCATAAGCAAATAAATAAGCTAAAATAGAAATTTTGAAAGATAATTGTATTTGAAACTGAAATTCTTTTATTTAACTGGAAATGTAGAATTACAATACTAACTTGGAAAACTGATTAAAACTAAAGCATAAGCTACCCCATTCTACACTAATTTACCTACCATTAACTACTGCCAAACAATGGCTACAATTTGACCTATTTATACTAAAAATCATAAAAATTAGGGTTCCCTCTCTCTCCTCTGCTTCTTGTGCTTCATTCCCATCCCTTGGATTATTAATTTTGATCCCAACCATTGCTTTGGATTTTGGAGGGAAAAAGTGGATTTTTATCCATTTGACTTCTGATAACTTGGGATAAGGAAAAGATGTTTTGGACTGGGGTGTTTGGAGGTATAAGGATGTAGAGGTGGATGAGTGTGGCAGGGGTGAAGGTAGGGGTAATGATGGAGGTAGTTTGGACGGTAGCAGAAGTTGGGAGGGTGATGTGGAAGGGGAAGGTCAAAGCCAGGGTTTGACTGAGGAGAGGGATTAATAAAAACGGGGTTTATTATTTGGTGTGGGAGTGGGCTGTGTGATGGTTTGGGCTAAGGAGGTGGGCTTGGGTTGTAAGGGTTTAGGATTTGGACTTTGGTTTGGTAGATTTTGGTTTAGGATATTAAAGGGATCCGTTTGGTTATTTTTACACAATGACTATATTTGTAACATGCTGAAACTTTGAGGACCAGAAATGCCGACCTTCCAAACTTGTTCAAAGGACCAATCCTGCCATCTTATAATTACACAAGGACCTTTCATGTAATTTTCCAATTTTAAACTTCCAAGGACCATTTGTGTCATTTTTGGATTTTTAGGGGGTAAAAGTATAAATTTCCAAAAGTTATCAAACATGGTTTATTTTGCCTAGTCTAAATAGTACAAATGTTTTGAATGATAATTTTCCATTTTTTAAAACCCAGGGACCATTTTTGCCATTTTTGAAACTTCAGGGACTAAATTGCAATTTTCTCAAACCTTTCACCCACAGACTTATTTTTACAACTTTTGAATTCCAAAGGGCTTGGGTTGACTTTTCTTTCATTTTAAACCTTTAGGGACTAGTTTTATCAATTTATGAAACTTGAGGGACTGAAACTGCCAATTATGCAAACTTTGTTCATTTTTCATTTGTTTTTAAATATTTTGCATCTAAAACATATAAAACACACTTTTGGGATAATTTCTGTATTTTGATGCATTTCTGAATGTTTTTGGATATTTTGGCTGTTCAGATACGATAAAAATGATGAGTATTTACACACTCATCAACACCCCATTTACCCGCTCCCCATTTCACCCCTTTTCCACGTTAATTACTTGTTATAGTTTCATGGGGTGGCGTACTTACCAATTGGAGATCTGCCAGTTTTCTTAAGCCTAACATTGAAATCATTCATCCAATACAACCATAAACAAGTAATCAACACATAATTAACATCTAGGTTTCATTAGATCTAAGCAAACACAAGATAAATCTAGCCTAGCATGTTGAAATTAAGACAAGCACAAGATATAGACAAACAACACATAGACATATTGATTGAATTAAGAGAAGAATTATCTCAATAACACATGTAAGGATTCAAGGGTTGAAAACCTTTGAAAACCTGTAAAATTCGTACAAGGTTCGGCCCTAGGGTTTCTCCACACAAGTTCCTCTTTATGAATGAAAATTAGAAAACTATATAAAGATATTAGGAGGTGACGGCGTCAACAACAAATGTCTGACGCCGTCATCTCGCCGCTAAATAAATCCTCGGACTGCCTAGATCTACATCTGACGCTGTCATGTAGTCCCTTTTTGCAGGCCGTCACACAATTAACTCTTGACGCTATTCTTGTGACGCCTTCATGTTTGTACTGGGTCGTCATGGTTTTTACTCTTGATGCCGTCAGGATTGCCTTCTTGACGCCGTCACACACTGTTCCCAGCATGGAAAATTAAGTCTTTGGCGTTTTCTTCACTTTTATGCTCCAAAAACGTCCGAATTGCTTCCTTTTCCAAATTTCACTCCCAAAGTACCTAAAATCACAAAAGGAACGATTTAGGGCAATATTTGATCAAATAAATTCAATTCCAGGCTTAAATGACCCCCTAAAAGTGGTTCATTTTTCGCCTCATCATATACCCTTACACTTGAGATTTGCTTGTCCTCAAGCAAATGCGCTTTTATTCTAATCAAAATTCAAGTTAGGGGTCATTTAACACTAATATAAAAGTAATTACAACAAATAATCGTTCCACTAAGGACCAAAGACAAGCACGGAGGTCATATACTAGCACCTCACAAATAGTGTTTAGATACTCACATCTCTCGGGTGTAATAAAGTAATATCACAATATGGAAATGGAAACCATCTCTCACTACCTGTCATAGCAAAATAGATTACCATAGGCTTAGGAAAGGATCAAACCTCCACCACATGGCGTAAGCACCTAGGATAAACTATCAAAGAGGTCTTTAAAAAGGGTTGTAACGTTAGGTGTAGGGATATGAAATACACGGTTTTGTTGGATATAGGCAGCCTTTATTTGGTTAATTACATGTACAATATGGTGTTACTAAGCCAAGACTAGACTCGACTTAAGCTAATAAATGAAAAAAAACAAAATCATAAAATGAACATAGAATAAAAAGGGATGGTAGTCCGTATGTTTTTTCTCTTTTCTTTTTCTATTTTTTTTCTTGATTTTTTTTTTTTTTTTTTTTTTTTTTTTTTTTTTTTTTTTTGCATACATTCTTACCCTACCATCCAAAATAATACATCATAGGGAATGGAAATTCCCCTTACACTTGAATTTTTACATACTTTACAATAAACTAATCTAATGACTCGAATTAAGAAAATCAAAACACTTGGAGTACTTTTAAGATTAACGTACATTTGGGGGTAATATACGATGTCCTTCCCCATTATTCCATAAAATAAGTACTTTACCCATGAGTCCCAATCGTCCTAAAATAATATGTACAAGGATATGACTCGACTTAGCAGCCATGTAATCAATTAGATAATTAACTTAGGGTTTAACAAATAACAATAATGCACTAAAGATGAGTGCATACACGGAAGGCTAAGGCGATTTGGGTGTATATTTAAGTGGGATGTAACAAATTCTTCCTTTAAGTAAAATGCTTAAAGTTAGAAACGAAAAGATAGGCTCAGAAGGGTGTACTAGGTGTTTCGTGTACTAAAAATGAGTACAACGCTAAGGGTGTGGGAAAAATTAATTGACTTAACTAGCCAAGTAATATGACTTAAATGGTCAAGTAATTATGATACGGGTTTAACACAAGGGTGATCCTAATGCCTCTTATCATGTAGTAAATCCTACCACACGAATGTAGTCTCACTAGCGGTCTCGGGATGCATCACTAACGCAAGTTCTAGAATCTAAATGCTACCGGTACACTCATAAGCACTAATAGTAAATGCTTTTCCTATCAAATCTAAAGGCGAACCTCACATATTTGGGTGAAAAATTTTTCTGAATTGTACGGTTTTGTGCTAGTAATACGACTCCTATCCATGAGACGCTTGCTATGGCTAAAGTTTCACTCCTAAATGTTGTAAAAAAATTTAAATTTGGCGCTAAAATTGCACTAACAAGTATTTCTCATAGTTTTATTACACATCTACTATCAAATAAACAAACTCAAGCGAAAGTGTATTTGTAAGGTATCATCATTTTACCCTCCCCTTACACTTAAGATGAACATTGTCCCTAATGTTCAAGTAAAGAATGTAAAAGTGAAATAAGTAAAACAAATGAAATCAAATACTCCCCTGATTCGCTCGGTTTGGATAATAAGGTGGCCAGCTTAGATCTTCCTCCAAGAAAATGAACAATCAAAGCTTCCCTTCTAGAAAAATAAATCATCTTCTTGTCATACATAACCTGTAAATCCTGAGAAAATAGACAAGGCAACCTTGCATAAAATCGGCGGCAATCTACATAAGTTACTAAATCCTAGAAAATAAAGTAAGATATATGATGAGGCGAAAAATGATCCGTTTTTAGGGGGTCATTTAAGCCCGAATCCGAATTTATTTGATCAAATATTGCCCTAAATCATTCCTTTTGTGATTTTAGGTACTTTGGGAGTAAAATCTGGAAAAGGAAGCAATTCGGACGTTTTTGGAGCATAAAAGTGAAGAAAACGCCAAAGTCTTAATTTTCCATGCTGGGAACAGTGCATGACGGCGTCAAGAGGAGTTTCCTGACGGCGTCAAGAGTAAAAGTCCATGACGACCCAGAAGAGTTTTGACGGCGTCATGAAGGTAGAGCGTCAAGAGTTAAAGTCGTGACGGCCTGGAAATGCAATGTTCTTGACGGCGTCAAATGTAGATCTAGGCAGTCCGAGGATTGTTTTGGCGGCGAGGTGACGACGTCACCTATTTGGTCTTGACGCCGTCAGACCCCTTTTCCAATATATAGTTTTCTAATTTTTCACATTTAAGGAGAGAAGTTTTGGGAGAAACCCTAAGTACGATTTTGGTGTAACTTTACAGGTTTTTCAAGGGTTCCAACCCCTTGATACCTTGCATGATTAATCAAGATAAGTGTTCTTCTAATTCAATCAATATGTCTATGTGTTGGTTGTCTATATCATGTTCTTGTCTTAATTCCATCATGCTAGGCTAGATCTCTTTTGTGTTTGCTTAGATCTAATGAAACCTAGATATTGATTATGTGTTGATTACTTGTTTATTCTTGTCTTGGATGAATGATTTATATGTTAGGCTTAAGAAAACTGGCAGATCTCCAATTAGTAACATGCTTGAACGTCTTAAGAAACATGAACCAACGCGCACTAGGTCTTTATTGGTTGTATTTAATGCATGAGCCACTGTTTACAATCCCTATAGTTGTACTGGGCATGGTGTAGGAGGAGATAAGAGCTCATAGAATTGGGGAGTTATGTGTGCCACCCCATGAATGGTATTAAGGAATACGATCCGTCATCCATGCAATTATAACAAGTAATTAACGTGTAAAAGATATCTAGGGAGTAGTGAAATCTAAGTAAACACATTTTTTCCAATTACTGCTCACAATTTTAGTATAAATTAGTTTACTTTCATTTCTAGTATTTTATTTTGATTGCATCTTAGTATTGGGTTAGTTGAATAGCAACTAATTCCGCCCACTCTTCCAAAACCCGAGATTTTAATTTGCTTTCTAAAAAAATATAAAAACACAAAAATAATCATCCCTCACCTTTAGAACTAGTATTTAGGCTTTCTAATCCTAGCGACACTATTCCTAAGCTGAACGATCAATCCCCCGGTACTTGTCACTATACTATACTACAACGATCAGGTACACTGCCTGGTGGGGGTTGTAAGCTTCTCGAGATCCCTCGAGAGGTAAAGCCTGTTGCGATTCCCACACATCAAATTTTTGGCGCCGCAGCCCGGGGAATAGTTATTGTCTAGGTTAGAATTTCTTTGTATTAGGTCTACTTGCTAGATTCCTTTCTAGTAAGATTTTATTTTTATTTTTAGGTTTTCTTTAGTCTATCTTATTTCTTTGTGTCCTTTGTTCGTAAACTATTTCGATGGATAACAATAACATTAATTGTTTGATTCCTGTTATTCGTGTTTTTCGTCGTAGGATTTTCCAAATGCCCACCCCACTCCCTTTAGTTGAGAATGAGAACCCACCTAACCTTTCGCCCAATCACCACTTTGACAATAATTCTGAATTAGAGGAGTCTGATCATGATGATGACCGTAGGGCTAGCCCCTTTTACTATTCAGACTCCGACGAGGATCTTGATGATGGCGATGTGATTAATGAGGATAGAATGGAAGAGAAAATAAACCCTCTTAGGTATGTCGACCCTAGAACTAGGATTGAGTGTGATAGTTCATTTAACATGCAATTTCCTTGTAAGATCGGATTTAAGAGCTTTAACGCCTATCTTAACTCATCTATTCCAATGAACGTAATCTCGCGTAATGAATACAATAAAATCATGGTAGATGAGTTAGAATACAAAGGAGAAAACATTATTGCTAGGGCAATACCATTGCATGTGTTTGTTGGAAGCTTGGTTTATCGTATTGAATTCATGGTTATGGAGAGTCTAGGAGAATTTATTGATGATAAATTGACCCAAGTTGTGTTTGGAAGACCTTTCAAACGGTTGACCAACCTCGATGAAAAACTCATAGAAGAGTTAATTACATTCTCGGATGGGGATGAAGATTTTGTCTATCAAATGCCCCGCACACACCATAGGTTCAAGGACTTCTCCATGGAAAAGTGTAGTAGGTATCCGCCTATAGAAATGTTAAGTGAAAATGATAAGAGAAAAGGACTTAAGTATACTCATGAAAAGAATAAAAGATACTATCGCGGGTGCTTAGAGTTAGGGGATGATTATAAGAAAGATGAGGCGACTATTAGATGGCTCACACTTGGTTATGTGAGCATAAGCGATACACGTTAACCCATGACCTTGAGTCTAGCTACAAGACTCGTAAATAAAGAAAAGCGCTTCTTGGGAGGCAACCCATGTTTTGTGTGATTTTATTTGTTTGATTGTTATTTGCTTCCGTATGCATGCTTTATTTTTATTGTTGGTAGATCATGTTTCTAAACTAAGTAGTGGAAATACTTTACTTTGTTGTTTTGGCCTAGTCTTAACTCCACCTAGAAGTATTTTTGCAAAAGATAAGTGTAAGGGGAAACCCCAAATATGTTTTTAAGAAACAAACCGATCATGATTCTCCACAATATTAAATGAGCATGTATATTCGTATTTGTTAGAGTCAAATGCTTGTATTGAGTCATAATGAAGTTTTGCAGGATTTTCCAGGAAGTAGGACCAAGTTTTTCCCGAAATTTTCCGGAAACTTAACATAAGGATTTCTGCAGGTCAATTCTGACGGCGTCAGGGGTTTACTCTTGACGGCGTCAGGAGTTAAAATCTGGAAATTTTACCGGTTTTTTTTTTTTTTTTTTTCTAACAGAGTCTTATGGTTTTTGTGAATTATTAAGTTTTATAATCTCCAGGAGATCTGCAAACTTCATTCCACAAGCATTATAACTTATCTTGTTTTCTAGGATTTAGAAACTTATATAGGATGCCGCCGATTTTACGCGAGGTTGTCTTGTCTATTTTGTCAGGTTTTACAGGTTATGTATGACAAGAAGATGATTTATATTCTGGAAGGGAAGCTTTGATTGTTCATTTTCTTGGAGGAAGATTTAACCTGGCCATCCTATTATCCATACCGAGCGAATCAGGGGAGTATTTGATTTCATTCTTTTTACTTTTTAACTTTTACATTCTTTACTTGAACATTGGGGACAATGTTCATCTTAAGTGTAAGGGGAGGGTAAAAAGATGATGCCTTACATATGCACTTTCGCTTGAGTTTGTTTTGTTTAATGGTAGATGTGTAATAAAACTATGAGAAATACTTGTTAGTGCAATTTTAGCGCCAAATTTAAAATTTTTTACAACATTTAGGAGTGAAACTTTAGCCATAGCAAGCGTCTCATGGATAGGAGATTGTATGACTAGCACATAACCGTATATTCAGAAAAATTTTCCACCAAAAAATGTGAGGTTTGCCTTTAGATTTGATAGGAAAAGCATTCATTATTAGTGCTTATGAGTGTACCGGTAGCATTTAGATTCTAGAAATTGCGTTAGTGATGCATCCCGAGACCGCTAGTGAGACTACATTCGTGTAGTAGGATTTACTACATGATAAGAGGCATTAGGATTACCCTTGTGTTAAACCCGTATTATAATTACTTGACCATTTAAGTCATATTACTTGGCTACTTAAGTCAACTAATTTTTCCCACACCCTTAGCGTTGTACTCATTTTTAGTACACGAAACCCCTAGTACACCCCTCCGAGCCTATCTTTTCGTTTCTAACTTTAACCATTCTACTTAAAGGAAGAATTTGTTACACCCCACTTAAATGTACAACCAAATCGCCTTAGCCTTCCGTGTATGCACTCATCTTTAGTGCATTATTGTTATTTGTTTAAACCCTAAGTTAACTTTCTAATTGATTACATGGTTGCTAAGTCGAGTCATATCCTTGTACATATTGTTTTGGGACGATTGGGACTCATGGGTAAGTACTTATTTTATGGAGTAATGGGGAAGAACATCATTTATTACCCCCATATGTACGTTAATCTTAAAAGTGCTCCAAGTTTTTTGATCTTCTTAATTCGAGTCAATAGATTAGTTTACTGTAAAATATGTAAAGATTCAAGTGTAAGGGGAATTCTCATCCCCTATGATGTATTATTTTGGATGGTAGGGTAAGAGTGTATGCAAAAAAAAAATAATAATAAAAAAAATAAAATAAAATAATAAAAAAAATAGAAAAAAAAAGAAAAAGAGAAATAACATACGGACTACCATCCCGTTTCATTCTATGTTTATTTTATGTTTTTTGTTATTTTTCATTTATTAGCTTAAGTCGAGTCTAGTCTTGGCTTAGCAACGCATGTAATTAACCAAGATTGTTAACTCGCCACCAGTAAAACTTCCTTTATCCAACAAAACCGTGTACTTCATATCCCTACACCTAATGTTGCAACCCTTTAAAAGACCTCTTTGATAGTTTATCCTAGGTGCTTACGCCATGTGGTAGAGGTTTGATCCTTTCCCAAGCCTATGTTAATCTATTTTGCTATGACAGGTAGTGAGAGATATCTTCCGTTTCCATATTGTAATTTATACTTTATTACACCCGAGAGATGTGAGTATCTAAACACTATTTGTGAGGTGCTTGTATATGACCTTCGTGCTTGTCTATTGGTCTTTAGTGGAACGATTATTTGTTGTAATTACTTTTATATTAGTGTTAAATGACCCCTAACTTGTCTTTTGAGTAGAATAAAAGCGCATTTGCATGAGGACAAGCAAATCTCAAGTGTAAGGGTATATGATGAGGCGAAAAATGATCCGTTTTTAGGGGGTCATTTAAGCCCGAATCCGAATTTATTTGATCAAATATTGCCCTAAATCGTTCCTTTTGTGATTTTAGGTACTTTGGGAGTGAAATCTGGAAAAGAAAGCAATTCGGACGTTTTTGGAGCATAAAAGTGAAGAAAACGGAAAAGTCTTAATTTTCCATGCTGGGAACAGTACATGACGGCGTCAAGAGGAGTTTCCTGACGGCGTCAAGAGTAAAAGTCCATGACGACCCAGAAGAGTTTTGACGGCGTCATGAAGGTAGGGCGTCAAGAGTTAAAGTCGTGACGGCCTGGAAATGCAATGTTCTTGACGGCGTCAAATGTAGATCTAGGCAGTCCGAGGATTGTTTTGGCGGCGAGGTGACGGCGTCACCTATTTGGTCTTGACGCCGTCAGACCCCTTTTCTTATATATAGTTTTCTAATTTTTCACATTTAAGGAGAGAAGTTTTGGGAGAAACCCTAAGTACAATTTTGGTGTAACTTTACAGGTTTTTCAAGGGTTCCAACCCCTTGATACCTTGCATGATTAATCAAGATAAGTGTTCTTCTAATTCAATCAATATGTCTATGTGTTGGTTGTCTATATCATGTTCTTGTCTTAATTCCATCATGCTAGGCTAGATCTCTTTTGTGTTTGCTTAGATCTAATGAAACCTAGATATTGATTATGTGTTGATTACTTGTTTATTCTTGTCTTGGATGAATGATTTATATGTTAGGCTTAAGAAAATTGGCAGATCTCCAATTGATAACATGCTTGAACGTCTTAAGAAACATGAACCAACGCGCACTAGGTCTTTATTGGTTGTATTTAATGCATGAGCCACTGTTTACAATCCCTATAGTTGTGATGGGCATGGTGCAGGAGGAGATAAGAGCTCATAGAATTGGGGAGTTATGTGTGCCACCCCATGAATGGTATTAAGGAATACGATCCGTCATCCATGCAATTATAACAAGTAATTAACGTGTAAAAGATATCTAGGGAGTAGTGAAATCTAAGTAAACACATTTTCTCCAATTACTGCTCACAACTTTAGTATAAATTAGTTTACTTTCATTTCTAGTATTTTATTTTGATTGCATCTTAGTATTGGGTTAGTTGAATAGCAACTAATTCCGCCCACTCTTCCAAAACCCGAGATTTTAATTTGCTTTCTAAAAAAATATAAAAACACAAAAATAATCATCCCTCACCTTTAGAACTAGTATTTAGGCTTTCTAATCCTAGCGACACTATTCCTAAGCTGAACGATCAATCCCCCGGTACTTGTCACTATACTATACTACAACGATCAGGTACACTGCCTGGTTGGGGTTGTAAGCTTCTCGAGATCCCTCGAGAGGTAAAGCCAGTTGCGATTCCCACGCATCAATATAATGCTTGTGGAATGAAGTTTGCAGATTTCCTGGAGATTATAAAACTTAATAATTCAACAAAAACTTTAAGACTCCGTTAGAAAAAAAAACTGGTAAAATTTCCAGATTTTTACACGTGACGCCATCAAGAGTAAACTCATGACGCCGTCAGAAGTGACCTGCAGAAATTCTTGTGTTAAGTTTCCGGAAAATTTCTGGAAAAACTTGGTTCTACTTCCTGGAAAACCCTGCAAAACTTCATTATGACTCGATACAAGCATTTGACTCTAACAAATACGAATATGCATGTTCACTTAATATTGTGGAGAATCCTGATCGGTTTGTTTCTTAAAAACATATTCGGAGTTTCCCCTTACACTTATCTTTTGCAAAAATACCTTTGGGTGAAGTTGAGACTAGGCCAAAACAACAAAGTAAAGTATTCCACTTTTTAGTTGAAACATGATCTACCAACAATAAAAATAAAGCATGCATACGGAAGCAAATAACAAACAAACAAAATAAAATCACACAAAGCATGGGTTGCCTCCCAATAAGCGCTTTTCTTTATTTACGAGTCTTGTAGCTAGACTAAAGGTCATGGGTTACTACGTGACCTCATCATTGGTTTCACTCTCTAGGTCGTCTTCTAAACCAGTTTTGTACTCCGGACCTAGTTGCAAGCATTCTTTTTAGAAACCAAGCATCCTATTCTTCACATACTCTATTCCTCTACATCTATCCTCATCATTCCTATAATAAGTCGCTTGCTTGTGTTCCTTTTCTATATTAGAGAGAAGGTGGTATTGCTCAATTTTGTAAGGCATTTGGTAGGCAATCTCATCATTCTATTCCTTGAATCTAACTATCCCTAAAGTCGGATCATAACTCATCCTAGTGGCCTCAACAAATGGTTTTCCGAATATTATTTGGCTTAGGCAATCATCTATTACCAGACGAGTGTCTTCCACTATCATAAAATTGATCTCATAAGTGAAATTACCTATAATCACATGCAATCCCTTCACTCTTCCCACAAAATTACTTATCAAATTCCTATTTGGCATCATCCTAAAATCAAGTTGTTTCTTCATCACCCAATTGTAATAAGTCCTAGTCATGATGTATACAGGAGATCTAGGATCGATGTAAGCTTTCCATATATGCATATGCCCGATGTTGCATGGTATGTTGATGTTAGAGGGGTCTCCCATTTTGATAAGGGGTGTGCCAAGGATATATGGTCTCTCGGGACTATCGAATAAATCCTTATGGTATTCCCGTTATTCCTTGGTGGGCAACTTATCAAAGTGCTTTTCTATAGTTTCTACTTCCTCTAACTCCTCTCCCTTATTAACCTCAACTTCCCTACTTTCATCCCTAGTCTCGGTTTCTATTCCAACTTCATCCTTGTCACTTTCTTCTATCTCCTTATCTATTGGCTTAATGGTGACAACATTGACATAGTGGACATGTTCGGATGATGAGGGATCCTTAATTTGGATTCCGTTATTGGTGTCCCTAGTGTCCTTCCTAGGTGTAGTTAACGCTTGGTTGTTGAGGGCTTTCAACAAGTTGTCTATCTTGTTGGTCATCTCCGTTTTTTGTTGGTTGAATTCAATTTCGAACCTAGCTATGCGAGCTTCTTGAGATGCCATGAACTTAGACATCAACCCTTCAAGATTGTTGGTACTACCATAGTTGTTAGAAGGATTGTTGTTGAAAGTACGGTTGGAGGGTGGACCGTTTGGTTGGTAGCGATTAGGCGGATTGGAAGAATTGGCTTGATTTTGTTTCCACCTAAGGTTTGGGTGATTTTTCCAAGAGGGGTTGTAGGAATCACCGTAAGGGTTTGGCTCGGGTTTGAAAGTGTACCACTTATCTCCCGCTTCGTCGGTACGCGAGGATGCGTAGTCCGCAAAAGCTGTTCCGGGGAGTTCCACACAATCACGAGTGTCATGGGGACCACTACATAATTCGCATGAAGAAGTGATTTTGTTCACTTGGCTTGAAGGCTTAGGAGCTTCGTAAGATTTCATGAGAAACTTGACTTGGTCCTCAAGTTCCATGATCCTACGGTCGGGAGTGCTAGAGTTGTTCGAAGGCAAAGATATTGCCTTGACTGTTTTGTTCAAATCACGGGGATCATTCCAACTTTCGTTGTCATAGAGAGCAAGATCTTCTATGAGTTCCAATGATTGTTCCGTACTTAGATCACGTAGCTTACCACCGGCCGATTGGTCAATGGCTCGCCTCGTGGAGAGATCGATATGGTCATAGAAGATTTGGACTTGGAGCCAAAGATCTATGCCATGATGAGGGACTTTTTGGAGTAAGTCCTTGAAACGAGTCCATGCTTTATAGAGAGTTTCATTTTGACGTTGTTGGAACATCAAGATGTCATTTCTAAGCTTAGTAGTTCTCCCCGGTGGGAAAAATTGAGCAAGGAAACGAGTGGTGAGATCATCCCATGTGGTGATGGATCCCGCGGGTAAACGCTCAAGCCATTGACTAGCTTGATCACGTAGAGAGAAATGGAATAGGCGTAATCGGGTTGTCTCTCTAGTTGCAACATCTAGGTCTATGGAATCTACTATTTTAAGGAAATCCTTAAGATGTTGATTTGGATCTTCGAAATGAAGTCCATGGAATGCATATCCGCTTTGCACCAACCGGATGGTGTCGGATCGCAAAGGGGTCACGTTGGCTTCGGTGAGCTCAATGGTGTTTCGATAGCCTTGGTGGCTAGGTCGGGAATATTCTCCTAAGGTTCGGGGCCTAAGAGGTTCTGGTGGTGGGTTTTGTTGTGGTGAGATGACGGGTTCAACGATGTTCCCATCGTCCATGATGTCGGGTGGTGAAAAGTTACGAACAAATACACGAAGAAATAAGATAGACTAAAGAGAACCTAAAAATAAAAATAAAATCTTACTAGAAAGGAATCTAGCAAGTAGACCTAATAAAAATAGATTCTAACCTAGACAATAACTATTCCCCGGGCTGCGGCACCAAAAACTTGATGCGTGGGAATTGCACCAGGCTTTACCTCTCAAGGGATCTTGAGAAGCTTACAACCCCCACCAGGCAGTGTACCTGGTCGATGTAGTATAGTATAGTGACAAGTACCGGGGGATTGATCGTTCAGCTAGGAATAGTGTCGCTAGGATTAGAAAACCTAAAAACTAGATCTAGAGATGAGGGATGATTCTTTTTGTATTTTCATATTTTTTAGAAAGCAAATTAAAATTTCGGGTTTTGAAGGATATGGGCGGAATTAGTTGCTAATCAAGTAACCCAATACTAAAGATGCAATCAAAATAAAATGCTAAAAATGAAAATAAAGTATATTAAACTAAAGTTGTGAGCAATATGTGGGAGAAATGTGTTTACTTAGATTTCGCTACTCCCTAGATATCTTTTACACGTTAATTACTTGTTATAGTTGCGTGGATGACGGATTGTATTCCTTAATACCATTCATGGGGTGGCGTACTTACTTCCCCAATCCTATGAGTGCCTACATCACTCCTATGTCGAGCCTGCAAGAAGCTCCTAAAATGGGATCATTAGAATTTACTCATGCATTAAATACAACCAATAAAACCTAGTACACATCGGTTCATGTCTCCTAAGACGTTCAAGCATGTTACCAATTGGAGATCTGCCAGTTTTCTTAAGCCTAACATTGAAATCATTCATCCAATACAACCATAAACAACTAATCAACACATAATTAACATCTAGGTTTCATTAGATCTAAGCAAACACAAGATAAATCTAGCCTAGCATGTTGAAATTAAGACAAGCACAAGATATAGACAACCAACACATAGACATATTGATTGAATTAAGAGAAGACTTATCTCAATAACACATGTAAGGATTCAAGGGTTGAAAACCCTTGAAAAGATGTAAAATTCGTACAAGGTTCGGCCCTAGGGTTTCTCCACACAAGTTCCTCTTTATGAATGAAAATTAGAAAACTATATATAGATATTAGGAGGTGACGGCGTCAAGAACAAATGTCTGACGCCGTCATCTCACCGCCAAATAAATCCTCGGACTGCCTAGATCTACATCTGACACCGTCATGTAGTCCCTTTTTACAGGCCGTCACACAATTAACTCTTGACGCTCTTCTTGTGACGCCTTCATGTTTGCACTGGGTCGTCATGGTTTTTACTCTTGACGCCATCAGGATTGCCTTCTTGACGCCTTCACACACTGTTCCCAGCATGGAAAATTAAGTCTTTGGCGTTTTCTTCACTTTCATGCTCCAAAAACGTCCGAAGTGCTTCCTTTTCCAGATTTCACTCCCAAATTACCTAAAATCACAAAAGGAACGATTTAGGGCAATATTTGATCAAATAAATTCAATTCCGGGCTTATCAATCCCAACCATTGCATTAGATTTTGGCGGGAAAAAGTGGATTTTTATCCATTTGACTTCTGAAAACTTGGGATAAGGAAAAGATGTTTTGGACTGGGGTGTTTGGAGGTAAAAGGGTGCAGAGGTGGATGAGTGTGGCAGGGGTGAAGGTAGGGGTGATGATGGAGGTAGTTTGGATGGTAGCAGAAGTGGGGAGGGTGATGTAGAACTGTAGAAGGGGAAGGTCAAAGCCAGGGTTTGACTGGGGAGAGGGATTAATAAAAACGGGGTTTATTATTTGGTGTGGGAGTGGGCTGTGTGATGGTTTGGGCTAAGGAGGTGGGCTTGGGTTGTAAGGGTTTAGGATTTGGACTTTGGTTTGGTAGATTTTGGTTTAGGATATTAAAGGGATCCGTTTGGTTATTTTTACACAAGGACTATATTTGTAACATGCTGAAACTTTGAGGACCAGAAATGCCAACCTTCCAAACTTGTTCCAAGGACCAATCCTTCCATGTTATAATTCCACAAGGACCTTTCATGTAATTTTCCAATTTTATACTTCCAAGGACCATTTGTGTCATTTTTGGATTTTTAGGGGGTAAAAGTGTAAATTTCCAAAAGTTATCAAAAATGGTTTATTTTGCCTAGTCTAAATAGTACAAAGGTTTTGAATGATAATTTTCCATTCTTTAAAACCGAGGGACCATTTTTGCCATTTTTGAAACTTCAGGGACTAAATTGCAATTTTCTCAAACTTTTCACCCAAGGACTTATTTTTACAACTTTTGAATTCCAAAGGGCTTGGGTTGACTTTTCTTTCATTTTAAACCTTTAGGGACTAGTTTTGTCAATTTATGAAACTTGAGGGACTCAAACTGCCAATTATGCAAACTTTGTTCGTTTTTCATTTGTTTTTAAACATTTTGCATCTAAAACATATAAAACACACTTTTGGGATAATTTCTGTATTTTGATGCATTTCTGAGTGTTTTTGGATGTTTTGGCAGTTCAGATACTATAAAAATGATGAGTATTTACACACTCATCAACACCCCATTTACCCGCTCCCCATTTCACCCCTTTTCCCAGAAACAAACAGTAACTAAGAACCCTAATTACCCAACCCTCAAAATTAACCACAATTAAGGGCTTAATAGTCAAATTGTATGCTTTCTAGAAGGGTGTCAGCCTTGTCAGATATTATCAGACTCAAACAAGCACAAAAGGGACAAATGTCAGCTCACTATTGGGAGGAACGCGTCATGAAATCTAATCAAATGGTTGATATTGGATGGCAATCATTGGGAAATAATTGGAGGGCTCAGATTTGCATCGAAGAAACACACCACACGGATTGCCAAGGTGGCAATCCGTGACTACCCCCTCTCTAGTATCTTCTATTGTAGGCTATAAATAGAGTATTAGTTAGCTTGTATTTGGTGTGGAGTTTTGAGTAACAAAACTCTGCCCATTTTATTTCAGACTTGTAGCTTGTATTGATTTCAAATTGTAATTCTCTTTTATTAATATAAATCAGTTTTAATTGTTTTCATTACTGCTTATTGTAGTTCAAAACTTTTAGTCTAACTTTTATATCTGTTTCAGTATTTCAAATCATTTCATAACTCATTGTTTTCAAACCATTTACTGTTCCATTCAATAAGTCTTAAGCAAATCAGAGAAATATAAAAAAAAATATAAAAAGTGTTGTGTTATGAGGCGAAAAATGATCCATTTTTAGGGGGTCATTTAAGCCCGGAATTGAATTTATTTGATCAAATATTGCCCTAAATCGTTCCTTTTGTGATTTTAGGTACTTGGGAGTGAAATCTGGAAAAGGAAGCAATTCGGACGTTTTTGAAGCATAAAAGTGAAGAAAATGCCAAAGACTTAATTTTCCTTGCTGGGAACAGTGTGTGACGGCGTCAAGAGTACTTTCCTGACGGCGTCAAGAGTAAAGATCATGACGACCCAGTACAGAAATGAAGGCGTCACAAAGTAGAGCGTCAAGAGTTAAAGGTGTGACGGCCTGCAAAAATGGACAACATGACGACGTCATATGTAGACCAAGGCAGTCCGAGGATTATTTTGGCGGCGAGATGACGGCGTCACCCATTTGTTCTTGACGCCGTCAGCCTCTAATATCTATATATAGTTTTCTAATTTTCATTCATAAAAAGAACAAGTTTGGAGAAACCCTAAGGCCGAACCATATACGAATTTTACAGCTTTTCAAGGGTTTTCAAACCTTGAATGCTTACATGTGCTATTGAGATAAGTGTTCTTTTAATTCAATCAATATGTCTATGTGTTGGTTGTCTATATCTTGTGCTTGTCTTAATTCCACCATGCTAGGCTAGATTTATCTTGTGTTTGCTTAGATCTAATGAAACCTAGATGTTGATTATGTGTTGATTACTTGTTTATGGTTGTATTGGATGAATGATTTTAATGTTAGGCTTAAGAAAACTGGCAGATCTCCAAATGGTAACATGCTTGAACGTCTTAGGAAACATGAACCGATGTGTACCAGGTTTTATAGGTTGTATTTAATGCATGAGTAAATTCTAATGATCCCATGTTAGGAGCTTCTTGCAGGCTCGACATAGGAGTGAAGTAGGCACTCATCGGATTGGGGAAGTAAGTACGCCACCCCATGAACGGTATTAAGGAATACAATCCGTCATCCACGCAACTATAACAAGTAATTAACGTGTAAAAGATATCTAGGGAGTAGTGAAATCTAAGTAAACACATTTCTCCCACTTATTGTTCACAACCTTAGTTTAAATTAGTTTATTTTCATTTTTTTTTAGTATTTTATTTTGATTGCATCTTTAGTATTGGGTTAGTTGACTAGCAACTAATTCCGCCCAAATCCTTTAAACCCGAGATTTTAATTTGTTTTCTAAAAATATAAAAATACAAAAAGAATCATCCCTCATCTCTAGAACTAGTATTTAGGTTTTCTAATCCTAGCGACCCTATTCCTAGCTGAACGATCAATCCCCCGGTACTTGTCACTATACTATACTACAACCGATCAGGTACACTGCCTGGTGGGGGTTGTAAGCTTCTCAAGATCCCTTGAGAGGTAAAGCCTGGTGCGATTCCCACGTATCAAGTTTTTGGCGCCGTAGCCTGGGGAATAGTTATTGTCTAGGTTAGAATCTCTTTTTATTAGGTCTATTTGCTAGATTCCTTTCTAGTAAGAGTTTATTTTTATTTCTAGGTTCTCTTTAGTCTATCTTATTTCTTTGTGTGTTTGTTCGTAACCTTTCACCACCCGACATCATGGACGATGGGAACATCTTTGAACCCGTCATCCCACCACAACAAAACCCACAACTAGAACCTCTTAGGCCCCGAACCTTAGGAGAGTATTCCCGACCTAGCCACCAAGGCTATCGAAACACCATTGAGCTCACCGGAGCCAATGTGACCCCTTGCGATCCGACACCATCCGGTTGGTGCAAAGCGGATGTGCATTCCATGGACTTCGTTCCGAATATCCAAATCAACATCTTAAGGACTTCCTTAAAATCGTAGACTCCATAGACCTAGATGTTGCAACTAGAGAGACAACCCGATTACGCCTATTCCAATTCTCTCTACATGATCAAGCTAGTCAATGGCTTGAGCGTTTACCCGCGGGATCCATCACCACATGGGATGATCTCACCACTCGTTTCCTTACTCTTTCCACCGGGGAAGACTGCAATGCTTAGAAATGACATTTTGATGTTTGAACAACATCAGAGTGAAACTTTCTACGAAGCATGGGCTCGTTTTAAGGATCTCCTCCATAAGGTCCCTCATCATGGTATAAACCTTTGGTTATTAGTTCAGATTTTCAACGACCATGTTGACTATCACACTAAACGTACAATCGATAGGGCCGCGGGAGGTAAACTGCGTGATAAGAACGCCGAGGAGTCCTGGGCAATTATTGAGGAGCTTGCCGCCGATAATCAAGAGATGTGGGAGTTTAATCATACGATAAAAGCGGCCATCAATGCAGTCTCAACATCTGGAGGGACCACCGAAATCCCCGATGAACTCCTATGCAAACTCGAGGCAAAAGTTGACTATTTTGAGGAAAGGCAAAGGAGACCTTTAAGTCCTAGACGGGCTACTGTCAATTCTGTCTCGAAACCGACTTCAACACCATTATCAGAGGCACCCTTTAGAGAAAATGTTGAGACTTTTCAAAACTATGCCCCACCTTATTCCCCTCCCGAGGAGCTTAGCTCGGAGTTTGAAGCTAGAATGAGAGAATATATGGCAACTCATTCAGATCGGCTTGCTAGATTCGAGGAAGCAGTTTATAAGCAAAAAGAGGAGATGCAAGAGAAAATGAATGAGATGATGAGTCTATTGGAGGATTATGCCAACCAGAGAACCCCCGAAAGAATGCTACTAAGGAAAGAAAGCGTCACCCCCACTACCCAATTTGTTAATTCCATCACAATTGTCCATAAGGATAATGAGAAGGTAGAAACCCCTACTAAAGAAACCTTAGATGAGCCATCAGAATCCCAACCCTTGAGTTACTACCTGAAACATGATATAAACGAAAACACTATAACAAATTGGATAAAGGGTGACGGGCGTAACCAACCTTCCAAACAGAGTTCTGAGAAAGAGGAAGAGGGAAAAGATGAGTATGATACGTTAACTGGGGGGTCAATATTCGAGAGGCTATTGGTACAAAAAGTGGCTACTAAGCAGATAGCGTGTGGGAACTTTGAGATACCAACTAGCATCGGGGATTTGAAATATCTTAGTGCTTTCACCGACCAAGGATCGGAAGTAAATCTTATGCCCCTAACTATTTATATCCAACTAATGTCAAAAATGCCAGCACCCACTCGTGTAAGGTTATCCCTCGCTGGATACTCGTACGTATACCCCCTAGGAATCGCAGAAGATGTGTTAGTTAATGTCGCAGGATTCATGTACCCCGATGATTTTATGATCATCGATGATAAGGGAGATGGATGCATGCCAATAATCCTTGGGGCACCATTCCTCGCCACCGCAAGGGCTGTCATTAAGTATGAAGGTAGGAAAATTGAGCTCAAATCTGGAAAAAGAAAGATTAGTTTCCCTATGACTCCGCGAAGTGGGCATGAGAATTTGAGTTGGAGAAAGCTCAAAAACAACATTGACACGACACCCATTCGTGTTCAGAATAAAATTCTTGCATGGGAGGCAAGAATCAAAAGCTACAAGGAGGCTAAATATGAAAGAAGCAAAAGCAATAAAGTTCATGTCGAGTTCGAACATAATCGACCAGCAGAAAGTCATGTACCATTCGAGGAAGGGAACTTGGTACTCTTAAGACACTTGGAAACAACAATACCACCCGATAAACCAATTTCTTGGTGGTATGGGCCTTTCACAATTGAAAGCATGAGCCAAGATGGGATGGCTAACCTGAGAAGTAAAGTAGGTGGAGAGGTGATTGCAAGTAACGACAGATTGAGGCACTACCACCATAATAGTAATGATCACAACTACATGGGATACGTCATCTCAAGGGATGAAATCACGTAGTAACCCATGGCCTTGAGTCTAGCTACAAGACTCGTAAATAAAGAAAAGCGCTTCTTGGGAGGCAACCCATGTTTTATGTGATTTTTATTATGTTTGTTTGTTATTTGCTTCCATATGCATGCTTTATTTTTATTGTTGGTAGATCATGTTTCTAAACTAAAAAGTGGAAATACTTTATTTTGTTGTTTGGCCTAGTCTTAACTTCACCCAAAAGGTATTTTTGCAAAAGATAAGTGTAAGGGGAAACCCCAAATATGTTTTTCAGAAACAAACCGATCATGATTCTCCACAATATTAAGTGAACATGTATATTCGTATTTGTTAGAGTCAAATGCTTGTATTGAGTCATAATGAAGTTTTGCAGGATTTTCCAAGAAGTAGGACCAAGTTTTTCCAGAAATTTTCAGGAAACTTAACATAAGAATTTCTGCAGGTCACTTCTGACGGCGTCATGAGCTTGCTCTTGACGGCGTCACGTATAAAAATCAGGAAATTTTACCAGTTTTGTTTTTCTAACGGAGTTTTAAAGTTTTTGCTGAATTATTAAGTTTTATAATCTCCAGGAAATCTGCAAACTTCATTCCACAAGCATTATATCTTATTTTGTTTTCTAGGATTTAGTAACTTATGTAGATTTCCGCCGATTTTATGCAAGGTTGCTTTGTCTGTTTTCTCAGGATTTACAGGTTATGTATGACAAGAAGATGATTTATTTTTATGGAAGGGAAGCTTTGATTGTTCATTTTCTTGGAGGAAGATCTAACCTGGCCACCTTATTATCCATACCGAGCGAATCAGGGGAGTATTTGATTTCATTCGTTCTACTTATTTCACTTTTACATTCTTTACTTGAACATTGGGGATAATGTTCATCTTAAGTGTAAGGGGAGGATAAAATGATGATACCTTACAAATACACTTTCGCTTGAGTTTGTTTGTTTAATAGTAGATGTGTAATAAAACTATGAGAAATACTTTTTAGTGCAATTTTAGCGCCAAATTTAAAATTTTTTACAACATTTAGGAGTGAAACTTTAGCCATAGCAAGCGTCTCATGGATAGGAGATTGTATGACTAGCACATAACCGTATCATTCAGAAAAATTTTCCACCCAAATATGTGAGGTTCGCCTTTAGATTTGATAGGAAAAGCATTTACTATTAGTGCTTATGAGTGTACCGGTAGCATTTAGATTCTAGAACTTGCGTTAGTGATGCATCCCAAGACCGCTAGTGAGACTACATTCGTGTGGTAGGATTTACTACATGATAAGAGGCATTAGGATCACCCTTGTGTTAAACCCGTATCATAATTACTTGACCGTTTAAGTCATATTACTTGGCTAGCTAAGTCAACTAATTTTTCCCACACCCTTAGCGTTGTACTCATTTTTAGTACACGAAACCCCTAGTACACCCCTTCGAGCCTATCTTTTCGTTTCTAACTTTAAGCATCTTACTTAAAGGAAGAATTTGTTACACCCCACTTAAATGTACACCCAAATCGCCTTAGCCTTCCGTGTATGCACTCATCTTTAGTGCATTATTGTTATTTGTTAAACCCTAAGTTAACTATCTAATTGATTGCATGGTTGCTAAGTCGAGTCATATCCTTGTACATATTGTTTTGGGACGATTGGGACTCATGGGTAAAGTACTTATTTTATGGAGTAATGGGGAAGAACACCATTTTATTACCTCCATATGTACGTTAATCTTAAAAGTACTCCAAGTGTTTTGATTTTCTTAATTCGAGTCATTAGATTAGTTTATTATAAAGTATGTAAAAATTTATGTGTAAGGGAAACGTTCATTCCCTATGATGTATTATTATGGACGGTAGGGTAAGAGTGTAAGCAAAAAAAAAAAAAAAATCGAATAAATTGAAAAAATCAAGAAAAAGAAAAGAAAAAAATAGGAAAAGAAAAAGAGAAAAAACATACGGACTACCATCCCTTTTTATTCTATGTTCATTTTATGTTTTTGTTATTTTTCATTTATTAGCTTAAGTCGAGTCTAGTCTTGGCTTAGCAACGCCATATTGTACATGTAATTAACCAAGATTGTTAGCTCGCCACCAGTAAAGACTGCCTATATCCAACAAAACCGTGTATTTCATATCCCTACACCTAACGTTACAACCCTTTAAAAGACCTCTTTGATAGTTTATCCTAGGTGCTTACGCCATGTGGTGGAGGTTTGATCCTTTCCCAAGCCTATGGTAATCTATTTTGCTATGACAGGTAGTGAGAGATATCTTCCATTTCCATATTGTAATTTATACTTTATTACACCCGAAAGATGTGAGTATCTAAACACTATTTGTAAGGTGCTAGTATATGACCTCCGTGCTTGTCTTTGGTCTTTAGTGGAACTATTATTTGTTGTAATTACTCATATTAGTGTTAAATGACCCCTAACTTGTATTTTGATTAGAATAAAAGCACATTTGCTTGAGGACAAGCAAATCTCAAGTGTAAGGGTATATGATGAGGCGAAAAATGATCCGTTTTTAGGGGGTCATTTAAGCCCGGAATTGAATTTATTTGATCAAATATTGCCCTAAATCGTTCCTTTTGTGATTTTAGGTACTTTGGGAGTGAAATCTGGAAAAGGAAGCAATTCGGACGTTTTTTGAGCATAAAAGTGAAGAAAACGCCAAAGACTTAATTTTCCATGCTGGGAACAGTGTGTGACGGCGTCAAGAGTACTTTCCTGACGGCGTCAAGAGTAAAGATCATGACGACCCAGTACAGAAATGAAGGCGTCACAAAGTAGAGCGTCAAGAGTTAAAGGTGTGACGGCCTGCAAAAATGGACAACATGACGGCGTCATATGTAGATCAAGGCAGTCCGAGGATTATTTTGGCGGCGAGATGACGGCGTCACCCATTTGTTCTTGACGCCGTCAGCCACTAATATCTATATATAGTTTTCTAATTTTCATTCATAAAAAGAAAAAGTTTGGAGAAACCCTAAGGCCGAACAATATACGAATTTTACAGCTTTTCAACGGTTTTCAACCCTTGAATGCTTACATGTGCTATTGAGATAAGTGTTCTTTTAATTCAATCAATATGTCTATGTGTTGGTTGTCTACATCTTGTGCTTGTCTTAATTCCACCATGCTAGGCTAGATTTATCTTGTGTTTGCTTAGATCTAATGAAACCTAGATGTTGATTATGTGTTGATTACTTGTTTATGGTTGTATTGGATGAATGATTTTAATGTTAGGCTTAAGAAAACTGGCAGATCTCCAAATGGTAACATGCTTGAACGTCTTAGGAAACATGAACCGATGTGTACTAGGTTTTATTGGTTGTATTTAATGCATGAGTAAATTATAATGATCCCATGTTAGGAGCTTCTTGCAGGCTCGACATAGGAGTGAAGTAGGCACTCATAGGATTGGGGAAGTAAGTACGCCACCCCATGAATGGTATTAAGGAATACAATCCGTCATCCACGCAACTATAACAAGTAATTAACGTGTAAAAGATATCTAGGGAGTAGTGAAATCTAAGTAAACACATTTCTCCCACTTATTGTTCACAACCTTAGTTTAAATTAGTTTATTTTCATTTTTTTTAGTATTTTATTTTGATTGCATCTTTAGTATTGGGTTAGTTGACCAGCAACTAATTCCGCCCAAATCCTTTAAACCCGAGATTTTAATTTGCTTTATAAAAATATAAAAATACAAAAAGAATCACCCCTCATCTCTAGAACTAGTATTTAGGTTTTCTAATCCTAGCGACACTATTCCTAGCTGAACGATCAATCCCCCGGTACTTGTCACTATACTATACTACAACGATCAGGTACACTGCCTAGTGGGGGTTGTAAGCTTGTCAAGATCCCTTGAGAGGTAAAGCCTAGTGCGATTCCCACGTATCATTGTGGAATTCAATCTTTCAGATCTTAGTTTAGCATGTTTGTGGTTTTTTACATCTAATTCTAGCTACGTAAAAGCTTTTTGATAGTCCTTTTTATTGTAATTGATCATTAGCATTGTGGTCAACTCTAGTCAACTGATTTGACTAATTGGTGAACTGAGGTGAATTTGGCAAGCTAAATCAAATAAGGAAGGATTTGAGCCTGTCTAGAGACAGGCTAGCTCAGTGAAGCCCTCTGTTCATGTTGAGGGTTATTCCTTTGTAAGTTTCAATACATTTCTATTTAAACTTTTGCATTGATTTGTTTTTTGAATGCTTGTTGGTTTCAGTTGATTGTGATAGTTGATATAGCTATTGTTTTAGTTGTTATTATTTGCTAGTTGAGCTGTTATATCTTTAGTTAATCTGTTTGGTTCATATATTAGTCGTAGTTCTTTTAAATTTGAGATTTCTGAGGTTCCGCATTAGAATTGATTGTAGTGGTTTATCTGTGCTTTGGTAGTTGATTTAAGTGAATTGTGGCTGTATTTGTTCATTATTGAAGTGGTTAGAGGTTTAGAATTAGTAGGCGTAGTGTTATTTGATAGTTGAAGGGGTGTTTGGATGTAACAGTGATGGTGTGTTGTTGTTGATTTCTCACTGAATATCTGTGTCACATTGGTTCACTTAGGTCAGTAATAGAAATATAGAACATAAAATAGTAGGTCTAATTCATAAAAAGTCAAAGTGATTTTAAAAATAGCTTTACTGTTAGAATTAGTGATAAACAGTTAGAGTAATTTAGTTGATAGCTTCATTTTAATACTAGTTAGCTTAATCTAGCATTAGTTTAGCTTATTATAACAAGTTAAAGTAGTTGTGATTGTCAGAAGTTAGAATTAGTCAAACTAGTGTAAGACTATTAATAAGTCAACTGTGTTCATTGTTTAGGTCATTATTAGCTGCTGATTTTGAGTGATTATAGAGTAGCATTTAGAAGTGTATGATAGAGTAATTAGTTGATTTGTATTCTCAGTAGTGTAGAGTATATTTGTTGGGCATTAAATAACCAGAAGAATCAGCATAAAGGTTTAAGGAAATACATCAAGTATGTTTCTGCTGATAAAGCACAAAGCACGTTTCCACTGATGGATTCTGCTGAAGAAGGTTTCTACTAATAGTGTTTCTGCTGATGGATTCTGCTGATGATACTATGACTCATACAACAGCTGTGTAGATAAGTACAACTTATTCTACTGACTCATATACAAGAAAAATATCTTTATTGTAGTCATTAAATTGAACACTCCAAGTGAGTTGTAATCCTAGATACATGTTGTATCTTAATGACTAACATAATAAATCATCAACTAGCTAGAATGAAGCTTAGTCATTAGCTAGTATTTAAGATGAGTCATATAGTTTGTAAAAGATCTTTCCTTGGACTATAAAAGGAAGATCTTAGATATGTCATATATGTGCGTGATAAAAGTGTGATAGATATAGACATATACATAGAGAAAAACATTAGAACAAAACACAAGATTCAAGGTCTTTGTAACCCTAGTGATAGTGAAGATCACTCGTATTATTCTGAATAATATTGAATCGTTTGGTGAAATACTTTCATTGTTCTTTGTTCAATAAACACAAGCGTCACAGTTCCATTTCCAATAAATATTCTAAGTGTGATTAAGTAGATTCCGCATACTTAATCATATTCACTCAAAGTATCATATTTACACATTAAAAGGTCCAACACCCATAGTGTGTGATCAAATCAAGTGATCCTCTCAATATTTTGCCCCCATAATATTGTAGTTAACAACTCATTAGGGTCAGCTTTTTGATTCTGCAAATTAGGGGTTTGAGCTTGGTTTATGTTTTGAGCATTTGGACTGCTAGTTATTATTTGAGTTTGAATCTGAGTTTAGTTGGTTAATCTGAGTTCCTTTGAGTATTTAGAAGTGTTTTATTTTGTTTCTCAGCTTATTGCTTATTTTAAGTAGTCACTCCTTATTGTTTAGCTTGTCCAATAATTGCTTATTGCTTGCATCTAGTTTTTCTGTGTGATTTTTCATCATTACTGAGCATAACTGAGTCTTTTATATCATATTACATCTGAGTTTGAAGTTTGGTATAGTTTTGTGGCAAGTGCTTATAAATAAGCACTTGCCATAAGCTGTTTGCTGTCCAAAAAGCACTTCTGCTTATCAAATTCTTTTCAATATTTTTCTACAAGTTTTCCAATTTATTTTTGATTTTCTGGAATTTTTCCAGATTTTTCCAAATAGTTTAAGTATTTTTCTTAATTTCTTTTTGATTTTATTCATTTTTAAATCCTTTTTAATAAACAAAAATCCATAAAAAAATCAGAAAAAGTTTTTAAAAATACAAAAATATTTTAGAAAATTATTTTATAATATTCTAGATTTTTCAGATTAGATTTTATATTTTTCCCATTATTTTTCACATTTTCTTTTATTTTTAATTTCTTTTTAATTCAATAAATAGAAAATAAATCATAAAAAAAAAAAAAAAAAATCTTTTCCTTAAAATTCTTTTTAATAGTTTAAGATTTTTAGGAAATTGTTTCACACTTTTAGGATCATTTTTCGTATTAAAGTCGTGTTTTATTTCGTACGTTACGTTTAAAATTACGTTTGCAATTTCGTTTTTACGTTTTAGACTTTTGTGCGTATATAGCTTGTACTCTTTGCATAATTCACTATTCCTTTTCATATTTTGAATTTCGCCATCACTTCCCACTATTCACTTTTCACTACACGATTCCCAATTCGATTATTCGAAATTCCATTCGAACTATCGTTGGGAGAACGACCCGGAAAATACTTTCCTATGTATTTCTTTGGAAAATAAATATATACTATAATTGAGCACAAATCACAAGTTTACTTGACTATGAAGGTTATGACATCTATGACGGTTATGAGAATTAAAATTTCGATTTAACCAAAGAACAACTAGCATTCTGTGACGCGTTTGATATTAATCTTCGAGGTATACTTTATATTTAATGTCTTTATGATTAAAATGCAATCTAGTGTTTAGTGGTTGTTTTTCTTTAATAGGACTAGAAGTGTCTTGTTATGTATGTTTTATTGTATATGTAACGGGCTGAGAGTTGAGATTCACTTACATTTTAATACTTAACTGTTTTTTGAAGTAATGTATTCATCGGGTTAAAATCTTTTACCAAAAAAAATATATGTTATTTACAAAATTAAATGAAAGTATTAGTTAAAGGGAAATCATGCCTACTTTTTCAAGCAGTCAATTGTCTGCTTTTCTTTTGTAAAAAAAGAAAAAAAGTTACAAAATTTTACAATTAAGCCCTTTTATTAAATCACATATACATGTTTTCCCTTTTCTTTACAAAGAAAAGTAGGCAATTCCTGCTTGAAAAAGCAAGTATGATTTTCCTATTAATTAATTGATCAAATGATAAAGGTTGGTGTTTTTTTTTTAGAAATTAAAGTAGTAGTAAATTAATATTTTTTTTAACCGTGCGTTTTTTTCGGGAGCAATAATTTTAAAACAGGGAAATTAACTTACGTGGAAATTGTATTGTTGTGCTTTAAACATACATATTTATTAGGGAAAATGATGCCTGCTTTCTACAGCAGGCAATTACCTGCTTTCCTATGTAAAATAGAGGGCTCATGGGAAAAGTGTTTCAGTGACATGAATTCAGGGGCTTAATCGTAAAACTTTTTAATTTTTTTCAAAGAAAAAGTATGCAAGAAGCATGCAAGTTTTCCCCTATTTATTATGGGAATCACATTTTAGATATATTTTTAAAAGGCTTAAGAAGGTGGTCGAATGCTCAGGCTTTGCTCTAGCTAGTGACTAAAGATATATGTCTCAAGCTTGATTTTGTCTGCTTCAACATTACGTCGTTATATGGATGGTTGTGCTTCTTAAGAAAACTTGATCTATGAAAGCTAACTTCTAGAGATATATTTGATAGCTGTAGTATGTATGAAAAATTGTCATTCTAATATAGAGATCGTTCAATCCCAATACCGCTGTAGCATTGCACCACTCACCGAAAATTAGGTTGTCATCAACGAGTTGGAAGGTCTTGGTCCAGCCCAGAAAACCAAACCATGAAGGGACTAAAGCGGATGTGTTGGGTACAGTTTATGAGTTCAAGATTTTTTTTAAATAACGTGTCTCCATTCAAGATCTTCCTAATATTCGCTCTTGTTATTATCCAGTCACTTCCAATCTTTTTTATATAATAAAACAAAACTTTAGTGGGGACTTTTGTATTTCGTAAAAAAAATATTTCCTTATTAGATAATATTTTAATTATTATTTTTTAATTTAAATTTTTAAAAATTTGTTTTGTTGATATACTACACGAGTAGAAGATAAATATAAAAAAATATATAAATAAGATGCAACTAACAACATGATTAAAATTTTTAAATAATTATCTTTAATAATAAACAAATATAATTAAAAATCATAAATCAAACAAAACAAAGATTAAATTATTTGTTTTTTAAGAAATAAAAATATATCATTCAAAAAAAAATTTTAAAAAACTCGCGCGTGCGCGGGGTATTATAACTAGTTATATATACACAAAAGAAACCAGCGATATTAGTTAGTAACTCACTTAATTAATACTGTGTACGGGATAAGCTCGAATCTCGATTGCTAATAAGCTTATTTCTCAACCATTGTAAACTAACGAGGTGCATCACCGGCGCGTTGCCGCGGGATGTTTTGCAAAAGAAGTAGTTATTTCAGTTAACGACCGTTAGTTATAAGGACAAAATTTGCAACGAACCTCTAAGATGGAGGGCCAATTGCAGACGGAATTTAAAAAAAAAAGTTAACGGTCGTTAGTTATAAGGACTAAATTTGCAACGAACCTCTAAGACGAAGGACCAATTGAAAAAAAAAGTTAACGGTCGTTACTACTTAACGGTCATTAAATACTTAACGACCGTTAGTTACTGTATATTTCACTGTTCACTGTGAGTGTGTGCACTGTAGCTTTGCTAATGTAGCTTTGCTACTGTAGCTTATGCTACAGTACAGCCTGATAAATGTAATGTACGAGGTTTGTAGCCCACGCTTAAGCTTAAGCCTGCGTGTTTGCAAACTTGGCAAAAATGAGATGGTTGAAATATGTAATACGGCTGAAGGGCACCATAATTCATAATGTTTACAACCAAAATGGCAAAAGTTAGAAAATATTCTAGTAAAAATAAGTCTCCTAATATTTCATATGAATACAAAGAAAAACATGGAACCTTTTAAGAATACAAAGCCATTACCGGTGTGCATTTACAAATTCATAATACAATGTCATTTCTTAAATATAACAATATTATTTATCAACTATGAAGAGCTCAGATGAAATTTGACAACAATCATTTCTTAAATATAACAATATAATACAATGTCATTACTGGTTATGCCAGCAACTCCAACAGCTGCACTCATCATATGGATCGCCTGAATTATAAACGCAAACAGCGTGGTTTATTATTATTGTGGATTTGTTGTCAAAGAAAGATACAAAATCTTCAATAGTGGTTTTTAGTGCAATTTTTAATTTAAAAGAAAGACAAAAGGCATTCACTCACTTGTAACTGGGCGATACAGAATCAGATAAAAGTCCATGAGACCCATAATCCAACCTATAATTGTTTCCCCAAGTCCAGGGTTCTGGATAAGTCCAAGTGCATCTCGGAAATTATGTAAAAACAGGAAATAAAGCGTCCACACGTATGGGATCTTGTTGTGGTTCCAGAAATAAAAAAAGAAAATCACAGGTAGAAAAACAACCATGAAACAACAACTCAGTTTCATTAATGGTGGATGACATAAATATAGTTTATTGTCAGTGTTGTAAATATCGCTCGGCGGTACCGTGGCGGTCGACCCCCGCCAAGCGCCAAGACCGATATGGCGGTGATATATCAATGATATATCAGAGAGCATAAATTATAAAGGAATTTTTTCTTTTTTAAAATATATACAATTTTTACTACTAATTTTTCAATGATATAACCAAATGTCCACTTAAATAACCAAATGTCCCTTTTTTTTTTGGACTTTACCAGCCCAACACAAGCAGTAATCTAAAAACCCAATTACAATAAAGGTAAACCCTAATTGTTCGGATATATAAGACCACACTCTACCCTAATAAAAAAGCAGTCACCACTCACCATTGATATATTACTATTATTTCTTCTTCTTCCTTCAACATGCTCAATTAATTTACTCAATCCATACAACAAACACAGAGAGACTGAGTGAATACCAAAAAAATCAAAACATAGATAGATCCATCATCTCAACAAAACCAAACGCAGTCACCACTCACCAAAACCACATGGTTGATCCATAGTTGTAAGTACTTGGTGCTGATTTGTTCGTGGCTTCAAGATCGGTGCACAACCATCTTTTACGGGTCTCAGGTAGGTAGATGGTTGTTTTTCGTTGTTTTGTTTTGATCGAACGAAAATGGATCCGATTTTGACCGATTTTAGACCGGTGCTCAACCATCTTCGCCGGAAAATGGATCCGATTTTGACCGATTTTTTACCGATTTTGACCAAACCGATTTTTTTGACCGATTAGTGAAATATCGTATCGGTTGACCACCGATAAGCGACATATCAGTGATATATCGGCCGCCAAGACCGATATTTACAACACTGTTTATTGTTCTACACTGGTTCAAGAACTTTAATTCTCAGTGAAGGCCACAACTTTAGTACCAACAAAGAATGTGCAATGACTATGAACTTTGTACGAAAGCATACCTGATTCTCTTTGGCATATGTGCAACCTTGGTGTCAATTTTCAGTTTGGTTCCGTTGCTTTCTTATATGAATGCTGCAGTTACCTTGGTGTAAGATGTCCAAACCGGTAACACTATGTAGGTCATTAAACAGAGCGTTCAATCAATGTTCCATTATATAGCTATGTTGAGATAAACTTGCAAGTGCTTTTTGAGATTTCTGTCCTAATCGCCCACATGCCTGCAATTTAAGCAACAAATCTTCTGTATACGCATTAATATTGAACCCATTGCTCCTCATGTTATCAATAAAACAAACTACCTTTGATATCTTATTGAGTCACGCTAATTAGAATGGTAAATATTAATCTGGTAACTAATCAATTCATTCCAAATGGAGGTCTTCACGCCTTAGGAACTCTAGTTGCTATAGGCAAAAAAATTGAGCCTCACCTCATGATCTTTCCTTGTAATGTCCCATGAGCATACAACCACATCTTTGTTGCCTTATGTCTTGTGAGAATTTTGTGTTGTAACACTATCAACAACTTCCACCTTTAGAATCATTTATGGGGCATCTGTTCGCTCCTTTCCGGGATATCTGAGACACATAAATGCAGTTGTTAAAGTTTCAGTTTCAGTGACAAAATAAGGAAAACGAACGAAAAAAAATACAAAAACACAGCAAGAAAAATCCATTTTAGATGCATTGGTTCGATCTTGTAGATCATCACCATTCCAGCATTTTTATGTTACACAACTTGAATCCATTTTTATTTAAAATAAGTTAATGAGTAAAAGGAGGAAAGTGGCAATCTTTGATTCACTAACCTGCACCTGATTAACTCAGGTGGGGTGGCCAAAAAGGAGACCACTACTCCAACACCGGCTCCGTCACTTTTTTTCGCTAAATATGTTCATCACACCCAAAAAATTAAAGCACCAAAAAGGCCAAAGAACACCTACACACATTAAAAAAAAAAAAAAAAAAAAAAAAAAAAAAAAAAAAAAAAAAAAGGGTATTCACCAGTTGTGGTGATGAACATTATCACCTCTATGTTGAAAGTTTAAAGCATTTGTGGGATTGCTTATTTGCTTTCATATAAAGATACATATAGACATCATGAACTTTTCTAGCAAGAAGACTTTGCAACCCATAAAATGCACCGATGAACCTTTTCTCCATACTGTTCCTGTTATGTGGACTAACATCAGAAAAAGAGAAATAAGATCACCAATGCCCACTCCTGTTTCGACAACTGACATAGGTCTCCATACTATGGCTCGCCACCTGCAAATCCACATAGTAGAAATAATAAGTTAAAAACCAAGCATCTCTTTGTATTCAGTCTTTGTCAAATTACCATATGACACTGTGATTATATACAATTCAGTTACACTGCTTGAGGTTAAGTAATTCTGTTTATGTACGATCACTGATTTCGGCTAACAAAAAACAATTATTGGTGGAAAATTACATGATACATATTTGAATGTGATATGGTAATCTAAAAGAAACACGTATGGAATAGCGTAGTTTTAGCTGTAAATATAATAGCGTACATTCAAACACCCTTTTACTTAATTACTAATACTTATATACTAATAGCTGCTTAAAAACTTAGCATTATATACTAATCACACGTATGGAATAGTGTACTTATTTAAGCAGCTAATTCGTAGATCTATATTAATTGTATGTTCAAACTAAACTATATAATAGTTGCTAATGCTATTAGTGATCATACGTATGGAATAGCATACTAAGAGTAAAAGCTATTGGGTTTCTGGTATTACATCTACAACTAGTATTAGACTATTCCATACGTGTTTCTTTTAGCTTATTTGTCGGGTTTATGTGGTTATGGAAAATGCAGAACGCTAGTCAGCCCACTTTCTTATGAGCTTATCAAAACAACTAAAATAAGCTATAAAATAAGTATTTGTTTATGAGCTTATTTGACAAATTTATGAGCTTAGCAAAATCTAGATAAAGCTATGAAGCTCAGTTTTAATTGCTTATGAGCTTACCAACTTAAGGTTATAGCTTAAATAAGCTTTAAGCTCAAGTTGAAACACTTAAAAGCAGTTAACAATTAGCTCATTAGCTTTATAAAATTTTGAATAAGCTGCTTAAATAAGCTCACTCAAACACCCCCTTACTTAATTACTCTTAGTTAAGTCTACAAATAATTTATATCTACAAATTAGTTTAAAAAAATTAAGTTATCAACATATTATATATAGTTCAGTTACATTATATGCTATCATTTTAACAAAAAATCAAAGGCTAAATTTGAAAAGGTTTTTTGAGTCATACCGGTTGTTGTGGATCTCTCAACTTCTGTCACATTCATTGCATTTTCGGTAAACGTTCTTTTCACTTCGCATAACTTATTCCCTGTAGATCAAATTAAACTTCAAATCAGAACCCCGTAAAAACAGAACGTTGCTCAACAACATAACAATGTACATGGATGGTCCAGCTGATGAATGATCAGATAGTGTCTACATGGTCAAACAAAAAGATCTTTTTTCATCATAATGCTATTTTATTCATTTTAAGTACTCTAGCTACAAATATTCTTTTAACATTACATGCAAGTTAGTGGCATAAACTTACCACTGGCGAAAAGTACAGCATTTGCCCTTGGTTTTTCACCATGATATGTAGTAACTTTTATGCCATCCTCAGTTTCCACCAGCTGAAACATATGCATTTAGTTAAAATCAAAAGTGAGACTAACGTTTTAAAGTTACAATCATTAATTAGGGATACAAAAAGAGAACTAATGTCAAATTTGTATGTGGGTGCAAGATAATGCCCCTGCCCTTGAGATTTCTTGCAACCAAAGCTCTCATTTCATCATCAAATCCCCTGCAATGTTAATTTGTGAGAAAGCAAGCATCCCGATTTGATAGATGTCTAATTATCATATAGTAGAAGATTGTAGGGATGAATAAACAAAACTTCTAATTAACCTCAAGGGAAGTTCCCTTCTAAAACATAGATTTACGGTAGAACCCATCCCACGCCAAATCGAATGAAACTCAACAGCCATAAAAATGAGCTTTCCAAATTAGGTAAAATGCTTATGTTTAAACATATGCTTTTCCAAACAGCTTACTTCACTTGCAAATAGATCCAAACCACTACAAAACTGCTTATTGTAACACCATTGTTTTTCTACAAAATGAGTAAATGAACCCAAAACTATTGCTTTTTAACCAACTTATTACCTTTCAGCAAAAGTATGTATCTTTTGGATTCCATGTTTCTTGTTTCTTAGGCCTATAACATTTCGTCAAACACATTGTGAGCACCATCCAACCCGACACCAAGCTATCTATTTTGTTACCACCTACATCAAATAATATAACCATAATCAACTTGATTTAGATAAACTAACTTTGAAGATATAATTAAATCTTATACTGAATAGCTCCGATGCTCCAAATGTATAAAGACTTCATCTAGCTTCCATTAAAATCTCAGCTTCAGCTTGTTTAACAATGGTGTAATCCCCTTTTGTCCGATAACGGTACTCCTGCAAATGAACAACAATTACATTAAACAAAATACATAAGAAAAATACACCATAAGGTTAGAAATACCTCATCATCAGAAGCTTCAGAACTCCCAAATTAACAAAACCTAAAAATTATGATAAAGCCCTAATTATAAAAAATAATAATAATAATAATAATTAACTAAAACTAAACACACAAATCAAACGAAATCCATATCACCAATTTCCAACGAATCAGAAAAAAAAAAAAAAAAAAAAAAAAAAAAAAAAAAAAAAAATCCTTATCGCTATCTCCACAACATCTCCAAAATGAGTGCCAAAATTACCTGGCAAAAATTTTAATTTATATCCATGAAAGATGAAGGGTAAAACTAACCTTGTTGAGCCGATCATTTGTACGACGAATCCGGTGTTTGTGTGTGTGTTTTTTCCATTGATGTGTGCTAATGAGAGAGACCAAGAATGATCGAGAAGATCCAATTTATACCACACATTAAAATATTAATTTTACTGTACATATTACTGTAGCGCCCCTCACAGAGCACTATAGCTACCAAGTTATTGTAGCTAAGAATCCCAACAAATGTTAGGGTCCGTTTGGTTGAGAGGCTTGTACCTTAAGGTTTGGACTCAGAGTAAAAAACATGTGTTTGGTAGCATTTTATTATTTTATAAATGGGCATCGAAGTCAAGTATGAAGGATTGCAAAAATCCTATGCAAGGTGCCAGGATTTGTTTCACTTTCACAAAATGGTGGGCTCTTTTTATTTTTCAACATCTTTTTCATTTTATGAAAGTTATTTACAGCCATTGATTTTGTTTTTAATAAAAAATTTTATTTCATTTTTATTATATTAATTTTAATATAAATATTATTTCTCTCTCCACATCAAATCCAAATCTAAATCCTAATCTACAATTTTTCCATCAACCCCAAATCTTAATCTAAACCTATCTACAAACAAAACATGCCATCATATTGTACATATTACTGTAACGCCCCTCACAGAGCATTGTAGCTACCAAGTTACTGTAGCTAAGATTCCCGACAAATGTTATATAGGATAATAATAATAATAGTAATTACTCCGTATATTGTAATTCTTATCAATATGACTTCAAGGGGAACTGATCATTTCATTATAAATACTATACTAATTAATTTATGCTTCAAGTTCGTACTGAAATAGATCCGAGTGATATATGGAGTTAATCATCAAGTTTTCGACCATACTGATTTAGATCTACTCAATTTGATGTTCCATTTAGTTTACCTTTGGGCGGGTACCGACCGGATGCCGAGTCCTTAAATAATAAATACCTTCAACATATGTACACTACGAGTAATCATAAAAGACTTGGTGTAAAATGTTACAATTATTTGTAGAACAAATGTTCTTTTTGCTTACATTTTACAATAAACAGTGTCATGTAATGAGGACATGACACAATAATTCAGAATACTACAATGGCGTCTGTTTTGATGCTCAACTCTGTAGCCAGATAATAGAGCACAACATAACACAGACTTATTTTTTCAAATGACAATAAACCACAATACGACCATGGACTATGACCTTATTACCACAGAGACCATTATTTCAGCATAGGATTATGGATCTCGGAGACCAAAAGAGAACCAGAACTATTAGATAGATATGCTGTTTGGAACACCTCTCCCGGTAACACCCTTGTCGGAATAAGGCTTGAGAAGCTGGTAAGGAACCAACCCTGCACCACTCCTGTTCTTCAAAGTGGCGTCAGAGTTTCTCGAGTCTATAATGCCTTCCAGCTCGTTCAATCTTCCACGAAACTCCTCAAATGCAGCCTTTATAGCCGGGTCTGCCTCCCATGCTGGTTCTATCTTTCCACCAATATACTCCTCATCTGGTGAATGACTCGACAATACATCCAAAACTGACATAACTTGGGTGGCTTGGATTTGGGACGGGAAACATTTCAATAGTACATCCTCTGGCCGCTTTAAAAATGACTGCCACTCTTCATCAGTTGGGTCTTCGTTAGGCATTTTGGTTCTAGCAATGGTTGGCCTGTTTGGGAAAAAGCCCGCAAAATCGTATTGTCCAAAGTTAACAGCTGAATGATGACCAGAAGTCACCCACATTATAGTCGACACGATTCCAATCAGATCGTCTTGGGTTTTAAGTTGCGGCCACCATGGTTCATCTTTTTTGTCTCCATGTCCAACTGTACGAATTTCATCCCACCATGCTTGAAGCTCTTCATCAGATTCTACTAGATTTGCTTGTGGGTAGTAGTGGTTTACATAAGAGGTTGCCCATTTTTTTATCGCGTCAAAAACCAGTAGACCATCATTTGCAAATGGATAGTCCTCAATTGTTAATTTTATCCCGTGTGGTTCATTTTTATCTTCAACTGCCATGCCCCTAAATAAAAAATATTTATACATAAATGCCATAAGAATTTGACTTTTTAGGCAGCTAAATGCAGAAGATAAAAAGATTGCTAGTGTGCATAACAGGTACCTGCTAACTAGGTCAGCAGGAAGAGCCTCATGATCAAAGCGCCACAACTGATCATATGCATCAGAGCAAAGTTGCATAGAGTATCTTCCTGTTGAGAATGTTGATTCTATGATACCACCCGCATTAATGAGAGCTAGTCTAGCTAGAGCATTGATTTGCATTGTATACCGGAAATGAGGGATGAGTAGTCGCTGAATAGGATGCATTTGACTAAGATGACGGTTTGTAGCAATTATGTAAGGCTCTGTTACACAATGAGTTCTTAGCCTGCAGTGTCAAAAAAGTACCAGATTAATTGATTAATTCAGTTCTAATCTAAATGTTTTTCAAGTAATCTGAGATGAGAATCAGATTATCACACATTGCCACTGGACATGCTAATTGGTTGCCTTATATAGCGATGTGTGTCCAATTTCTGTTATTATAAGTAAACTTGAACTAACCAATGGCTAACAAGCTGGTGATAACCGGAATCGTGGGCAAGGACATGAGCCTTGGCTAGCTTCCAAAGCCAGGCGCCTGTGGCATCCCAAGCGGGTGTGTACACATGCTTCCATTGTGGTTTCCCATCGGATGGTGGGCGAGTCAACTCAATGGCTAGTGGCCGCAATGTTCCAGCAGGAGTAAGAAACATCAAAGTCCTTGAACCATAGAGAGTTGTCCCATCAAGCTCTCGGGTTTTATTTACATAAGGCAATAGTAGATCATGGTAATCCAACAAGAACAGTTTCTTTTGGGCCAAAGCCTACATGTGCACAAGTGTTTTTCACCATTAATGTAAAACATCTCAGTTATGTACTAGACTGAAAGAAAAAGAATTAGAAATTATAAATTTCATTACCTCCTCAAGAGTCATGAAGCCTCGTATTTCTTCCTCCACAATCTCCTTGGTGATTGCTGATTCAGCTGGTCCATAAACTTCAGGGTCCAATTTACTCTTCAATGGCCATTCCTACACACACATGTTATACAAGAAACTTCATCGTAAATCAGTTATGACATAATTTAATTATGTCAAAGGCTAAAATTTCTTAAATGAACATACCGTCACTAACTGTATGCTACATGGATTAAGACCAGCAAGCATTTGTCTACAAAATTCCTCATCGCGAAACCATGAAAATGTGTCCCCTACAATCAAAGCCATTAATAAACAAAAACTCAAAGTAAATACACAAGAACAAAAGAATAATGCTTACTGTCGATGGTTTCAGGGGTCTCGAACTTTATAACAGTATTTGTAGCATCAGTTGCCCCTTTAACAAGTCTAGGTAAGGCACTTAGAATTCCATTATCAGGGGCTGGAACATTAACACCTTGATTGTAAAGCAAGTCAATGCTTGTAAATAGTGGAAATCCCTTGTCTTTGTCTGTCACAACTGAGTCCAGAATTGGCACGACTCCATGAAGGACTGAATACAAAGCCCTTGCTCCAAATGTTACCTCCTTTAGCTCTGAAAAATCTTCATCTATTGGGACATAGAATGGGAGCAAAGTTCTCGTCTCTGTCAATGGATCTGTAATTCAACATGTTATCCTTAGCTTTAATTAGTCACTTCCTAATTTAAGTACTTTTAAAGTTGTCATAAGCAAATAATGCAAAGAAAAAAATTGCACCAATTTCTAACAAATTTTAAACAAATTATTGTCATTGTGTGTAATAATCTGTTTTTTAACTTTTTTTTAACTGATGTAACAGATTTTACTGTATTACCAATCTAGCTAAATTATGACCTTCTAAATAGCACGGCTTTACTGTGGCCACATGACTGAATACTAGAGGAAAACTCATTTTACCTATATTTTTAGATACTCGTTATGTCATAAAAAAGACTGGCGTCACATTCAGAAATCGGGTATGTTTCGATCTTAAACCCCCTAGGGAAAGATGCACTTGAGGAAGACAAGTCTTCTCTCATTTTTGGATTGTTCATATGTTTAAAAGATCATCACTTCCATTTTGGATCCTTAATCCGAAATTTGCTTCTATGAATTCTTTGTATATATCTTTTTCCATAAGTATCTTGCTAGAGTGAGTTAATGATATTTGCCGTTCAAAAAAAAAAAAAGGAACTGTATAGAGTACCTTTAGAGGACATTGGGCGACCAGTACGGCACCGCCTAGGGTAAGGATGTTCATCACCACCAAGCACCGGTCGTGCTAAACTTAAGAGAAGATCTGGAGCACCGAGATCATTGTATACATCATAATCATAAATCCTATCAGTGGACTTACGCTCTCCTTGGCCATTGCCACGAAGAGACTCCAGGTCTTTTGTTCTTAATGATTTTAGTGCTTCTGGTGTTTCTGATGGCAGGTAAGACTATAAAAACAAATACACCAATAAGAATAATCCAGTGTCATGATAAACGAAAGTAACTTGGAACTACTTGCAGAAAAATAAAACTATGATTAACAGTAACATAGCATAAATTTGACCTTGTTCGCGAAAAAAATTCTCTTTTCTGAGTTATCATACTTGGAGTGAATCCAAGATTCGCATGTGAATGTGACACCGTTATCAAGAACAATACTCTTGAAGAACATCTTCTTGCTATACTCATTCTCCACCATCACAGCTCCTATCTCGCCAAAATCAGCAGGGACATCAAAGTCGCATTTGTATGTGTAGACATTAATGTCGAAATCTAATGCAGTGTATCGAGCATACGCCTTCACTGTCTTTTGCTTTCCCTTTGCTATATATCAATACAAGATTGTAAGACTTTAACACAATAAGACTTAGAATTGTGTTACTCCCTCATTACCAAATTAATAGTCCACTTTCTTTTTTCGGATGTCCCAATTTAATTGTCTACTGCTACAAATAGATAAGGAAGTTTGATCGAGTTTATCATATTATCGTCGTTGGTTGAAATTTAATTACAAACTTTAAAAAATACATTAATTAACTAGTTAAAAGTAAAATTGTCATCCTACAAAAAGTAAGAGAAAGAAAATAGTACTAATAATTATAAATTTTTAATCTGTGTTTTTTTTCTTTTCCGAAGATAATTATTTTAGTACGGAGAGAGTATATGATAGCCAACCAATTAAATTGGACATTATAAATGTATGTTTGGCTTTCAATCGGTTGGTATATTTAATGCGTATCCAATAGAAACTAAACATTTTAAGCTCAAAATGAGATTGTTCAAAGTAATATTTTAAAAACCGGTTAACTTGGTCAAGCCACCAGGTCACTGTTTAACCAGCGGTTCAACTGTGTTTTTCGCTCAAAACCGGCTTCCGGTCGCCTAATCGGTTCACGATTCAACCGGCCGGCTTCCGGGACACGTTGGAAAAGAAGGGTAGCTGGGATTTTGGTAAATTAAATTCAGGTCCCACAATTATTGCAGTTGGTTGATGATCATCTAGTCGATGACTAGCTAACATGCATTTTTTTATTTGTTCTTATGATAAACGGGTGTTCATAGCTGAAAATTTAATGACATCAGACATAACCTCAAAATTGTTAATGATCACAATCTGAGTAGTCTATGACTCGAAGGTCTACTTAAGTTCCCGCAAATTTTTGTCAAGATATATTCACCTAGCTCCCAGAAGTTGAGTCGACTAATTACACCGATCCTTCCGAATGGGAATCCAGATGTAATATCTTTGAAATGCAATTATATTAGTTCTAACTATATTTACAACGGATCTGCAACGAAAATCTAAGATAGTACTCATTAGTCTTTATATATAGTCTTAATTGACTGTTGCAAATCCGCTCCAAATTTGCGAAAATTTGCATCGCATATGCAACAGGAAAGCAACAATGATTTGTTTTCTGTTCATTTTTATATATTATGTTCTAAATCTGTTGATAAATTCTGTATTTTGCTATGAAATCGAACAATATTTATATATAAAATAATTAATTTTGTTTTGCAAAAGATATGCAGCTATTTTCTGTTTCGCTATCGATCATCCATTGGAAAATAGTTGCTATTTTGCAACAGGAACTTACCGTTGTTGAGTTTCATCGTGTACGCCCATTTATGTAGTAGACTCATGGGCGGAGACAATATTGGGCACCATGGGAAGCTGCTCCCGCGCCAAAAGAAATTGTAATGTAAAAGTTTAAAATATATGGATGCTTTTGTAATTTGCGCTTATAGCGAAAAAATTTACGCTGCAAATTTTATAAAATGTCAACGTTTACGCGAAGGAATTTATGTTGTTATCTAGTACGTGTTTATAACGTTATGTTATGTTTATTTTACACTTAATGTCATGATGCAAGTTTTTAACAAAATCAACAAAACGTAAAAAGTTGCATGGAATATATACGTACAATCAAGGTCATTAGAAACGAGTTCAAGCAAGAAGGACCGTCCTAGGAGATCAGAGACACCATCAGCAACACCACCGATGCCTACACCAGCAATTGCGGAGCTAATTGTTGGCTGGACAGTTATGACACCTTTAACCGTAGTGGCCTTGGTAACAAAGGGTATTGATATGGCCTTAATGTTACCAACTGAGGTGGTTCGAGCACGGGTGGCATTGGTTTTCTTGGTGGACTTGGATCCGTGCAGAATGGCAGGGGAGTAGGCCGAGGACGCTGAATGGTTCGTGGCCTCGCCCCCAACGAATGGCTTGTTGAGTGGGACTAGGTTACGGACAGAGTGAGTTTGGTTGATTTGAGGCTTCAACATGTTTTTTTTCTTTTTTTGTTTGCTACTCACTCTACTCACTCTTGTTTTGTGTGATTTAAAACTTGGTGCATTACCCTCTATTTATAGGAGAAATGTAATGATTGGACATTTTTGGGTCTCTGATTCACGTGGTATTAATTTATTATTGATTTTTTTTTTTTTTTTTTGGCAGATATTATTATTTTTATTATTGATTTTTGTGACCATGCCAATAGTTAATAATTAATGTATGGTTCGAATTGATTAAACGGTAGGAAAGAAAAATAATGTCATGCATGATTACCACAAAGAAAAATTTACATATTTGCTCTAGCTCTTATCTATAATGTCTTGGGAAGGAGATCAAACGATATTGGATCACCTCTTGTATATTGAGTTGCGAAAAAGATTAAAAAGTCTAGAAAGCATATCATTTAGTGTTATGTGTCCCCACCCACTTCTTGTTTTTTTTTTTTTTTTTTTTTTTAATATTTTTGATTAGAGGGCATTTTGGTCATTTGACTCATTTTTTTAATTTCATTTTAAATTTCAAACGCACATTATTCTCAAATGACAAACTTTTAGAAAAAAACGATTTCATAAAAAAATTTAAAATTTAATCCTCTTTAATTTGGTATAAATCTTTTTAATTTTTTCGAAACTTTTTTTTGACATATTTATTTGGTCATGATTTTCTTGATGTTTTTTCTATTTTCGACCCAATTTTTTACCTTAAAAATTGTCTAATTATAAAATACTTAAAATACGAAAGTTGTAGATTTTGATTCACTCTTTACACATGTTTTGGAATCACTCAAATCCGATGTCATATGAGTAAGATATCACACGTTAAATATGGTGTTTACTCATATTTATTGCACAGAAGGTGTTTGATGAAATGTCTAGCTTAGATTTTTAGTGTTAAAATTGAGCTAAATGCACTAACTGATGAACCTATAATCTAACTGATGAACAATAGATAATTTAACTGAAGAACAAAACATAATCTAACTGATGAACCTATAACCTAACTGATGAACCTATAAATGATGAACCTATAACGTAACTGATGAACGATAAATAATTTAGTTGATAAACAAAACATAACCTAACTGATGAACCTATAACCTAACTTATGAACAATATATAATTTAACTGATGAATAAAACATAATCTAACTGATGAACCTGTAACCTAACTAATGAACCTATAACTGATGAACCTATAACCTATAACCTGACTGATGAATAATGCATAATTTAACTGATGAACAAAATATAATATAACTGATGAACCTAATAACCTAACTGATGAACTAAATGTATATTTAAAAATAATAATGATTAAAAAACATCACTTTTTGAATGTTACATTAATAAAATTATTAATAATGCATTGTAGGACAAAAATTAGAGCATTTAACGCAATTTTAATACTAAAAATATAAGCTAGACATTTCATCAAACACCTTGTGTGCAACAAATATGACTAAAACGTCATTTTTAACGTGCGATATCTCACTCATATCATATCGGATTTGAGTGATTCAAACATCTGGGTAAAGAGTGAATCAAAATCTACAACTTTCGTGTTTTAAATATTTTATGATTCGGCAATTTTCAAAGTAAAAAATAGGGTCGAAAATAGCAAAAACATTAAGAAAATCATGACCCAATATGTCAAAAAAAAGTTTCTAAAAAATTAAAAAGATTTATACCAAATTAAAGAGAATCAAATTTTAAAAATTTTGGTAAAATCGGTTTTTTTTTAAAGTATGTCGTTTAAGGGATATATGCGTTTGAAAATTGAGGTGGAAAAGAAAAAACGGGTCAAAAGACCATATTACCCCTGGGCGGATTTTATATATAATTTAGAACGAGGACACGTGTCACACTATGAATAACTTTCTACACTTTTTAATTTTACTCACTTTCTAAAGGATCGGATGTCATTGTATATTTATTAAAGAGATGTGATTGAGAGGCTTAAAAGAGACTTAAAATATCATCTTGTTAGCCGCAGTTAAATGATTCATTTTTTCACAAATCAACAAAATCACGCCATATAAATTTATGTATGAAATTAGGTATACATTTAAGTATCCCATCATTTTCCTTTATTAAAATGATGCACATTAATGTGGTTCGATTATGACGTGTTCATATATGAATGGTGAATGATTTGGTTTGGTTTTTGATATCTAAAGCATATGATAAAATCATTTACGTCTAACACTAAGTTTGTATGATATTCAATTATTGGTTTTTAATATCATTTTAAAAAACTGTATGTACAAATTACAGCAAGGATTTCGAAATTCTAAAACATTGTTATTAATTTATATTCAAATAGGATTTACATAATGGTATAAGGCAAACGAGCAACTAACATCAATATATTACTGATAATTTCATCAAGGATTGAAGAACACAAAATATAACCTTCCTAAAAGTATAAAAAGCGATGGCTACTTAAATGGGCATGTCCCCTTCAAATATAACAACAACGAGCAAAGGTTAAAGTTTGGTTATGAATTCAAACATCACTAATAGCTATCACGAGTATTGCTAGTTTAAGAGCAGAGTTATTCAATAATTCAACAATATTGCAGAGATATAAGATTAACATTGTGTTTATTAATGTTATTGGGGATGCGTTCAAGTAAAACAACATCTTATTGTAAAAAAGGTAGAAGAAGATACTTGCTCTTAGATGAGCAAAATCAATGGCCTAAACTGATGGTGGCATTTCTGTAAATATTTTGAAAAGCAATTATATTAATAAAATAATAAAAATAAAAAATAAAAATAAAAAAAAATTAACAAAATGGTACAAAAATTCAACCTTAATCTATTCTATGGACACTTTTAACATGTTTTTCCCATTTTGATCATACTCGACTACTCAACTGCTTAACTCTACCAAATTTTTGACACGTTTCATTTCTTTGTACTTTTTCTGGTACATATGTTCTAGAAAAAGTGATATGTGTCAAAAATTTGGTAGAGTCGACCGGTTGAGGTAGTCGAGCATGACCAAAACTGTACTTTTTTGTTCTTGAAAAAAATACAATGGAATGACACGTGTCAAAAATTGAGTTGAGTCAAGCAGTTGAGCAACTGAGCATGACCAAAATGAGAAAATGATGTTAAAAGTATCCATATAAGCATGGATTTTTGTACCTTTTGGTAATTTTCTCTTAGAGTGGAAGGTGCAGCTCCCCGTTGGAGCTCGCCGTTCCCACGTAGAAGTCCATGCAGCTCGCCGTTCCTCGCCTCTGCACCACCCTAGGCTCGCCATTCTACGCCGAAAGGGAGCTCTTCATCTGCACGACGAGCTCGTTTGCTAACATTGTGGTACCTTTTTTTCCCCTTTCTTTTGATGTTGTGAAATTTTGTTTATTAAGGTTTGTGAAGTTTTAAATACTTAATTGTTTTGTAAATAGTTAATTGTTATGTAAATGCAACTATATTAAACATAGGATTGAAATTACTTAACACAACGTACAATTATATTATAACTACGATTACAACATTAAACTACGAAACGGAAATTCAAACCCACTAAACTACGATACGATAAATAAACATAAAACTACGAATCAAGAAAATGATTCAGTCTGTGCCATAACCCTCGCCACTCGAATAGGAGGCACTCAAATCGTCCTCACACGATGGCACACGTGGAAGTCCCATTTTCCATCGTCATTCTGCTCGACGGTTTCTCCGATCCTATTTACCTTTTAAGTACGCCTCACGCTCTCTTGCCTGACGTTCTTCCGCAGCTTGAATCGCTAACAGCATTTGCATGTCTTGCTCAAAGAGCTCTTCATCAGTTAAACCAAAGGTAGTGGGTTGGTTTTGTGGTGGAAAGTTTGGCGGTTGATTGTTTGGGAGCGGATTGTTTTTCGGTGATTGAAACATAACTTCTGGTGGAGTGGAAGGTGGTGGGTTGTCATATTGGAATACGGGAAATAGATCTTCTAGTGGAGTGTTTTGTTGGGAATTGTCTTCCGGTGGTGTGTTATAAACAGATTCGTTATCAGGTGATGTGTTGTGTGACATTGTTACGTATGAAAAAGAAAAGTGAATTCTTGATTATTTGTGTGTGTATTTCAGCATATGAGAATGGGTATTTATAGGATGATTTTTGGAATTTGAAATTATCCCGCTCAGTTTTTTGAATTTGAATTTTTAACGTTTATCCGCCTTTTTTTTTTAATTTGAATTTTAAAATTTTTTCCACACGTTTTTTTATTTGAATTTTAAATGTTTAACCGCTTTTTTTTTATTTTATTTTTATTTTTTTCTTAATTTGAATATTAAACGTTTATCCCGCTTTTAGTTTGAATTCAAAATTTGAAATTATCCCGCTCTAAACACCTATAAATACCATACCATACCATTCAATCCTTCACACACTAAAATGAATACGCGTTGGTCAATTGAAGAAGAAACATTGCTAGCTGATATGTGGCTTGAAATTAGCCGAAACAACGAGGGTTTGAATGAACGCTCTTTCTGGGATCAGGTGGTAGCAAGGTTCAACGAGTGGACCGACGGAGATCATCGTAACAAGAATATGATCACGGCTAAATGGGCACGACTCAGCTGTGAATGTCGTAAATTTCATGATATTTACAAGGATTTGCAGCGTAGAGGCCAAGACCATAAGCATCTCTCAAATGCAATGACTTTTTTTTTTAAAGAACGCTATGGTGGGAGAGGGTTCCAGTATCTTCACGTGTGGTTGATTTTGAGGAACACCCACACATAAGGGTGAGCAAACGGACCGGATGGACCGGACCGACCGACAAAACCGACCGGACCGGACCGACCACATTCGGTCCGGTCCTCGGTCTAGTCTTTTTGGCTAATCCGGTCCTCGGTCCGGTCGGTCCGGTCCGGACCGACCAAAAACCCGAAAAAACGTGTCAAAATATGCCTAAATGGACCGGACCGACCGAAGACCGGACCGGACCGAACCGGACCGAGACCGGACCGACCACATTCGGTCCGGTCTCGGTCCATGGTTTTCCCGGTTCTCGGTCTTCGGTCCGGTCCGGTCTTGGCCGGTCCGGTCCGGTTTTTGGACCATGCTCACCCCTACCCACACATGGGACAGAGACGATGCCTAATTATGTTTTATCTTTACTATTTCCGTATTGTGTTGCTTTGGTTTTAGTAACATTTGTAGTTGTATTTCCGTATCGTTTGTATTTTTATTTTTGTATAGTTTGTATTTGTATGTCTGTATCGTTTGTATTTCAATAAAATGAGTAACGGCTAGTTTCCGTTTCCAATATCTTCTAACGGCTAGTTTCATTTTCCAATATCTTCTAACGGCTACTTTGCCCTATAAATACCACTTAAACAACACTTCATATTCTCACACAAACACTATGGCAAACGAACCAGTTGAAGTGCAACATGCTATCCTTACCCGATTACGCAACGAACAAGAAAAAGAACTCAGGTTGATTAACAACTTGCTAGCTGACATAACTCGTACTATTCGACAGATGCATACTCGTGCTGCAGAGGTCGAAAGGTTGCGTGAGCTACGTCAAGACCATCCAGCTATTAGGGTCGGTCTACAAACCATTTTAAGAAATGATGAAACAGATTTGCAACTGCAAGTCGCCTTGAAAATGGTCAGGGAACAAGTACTGCAAGTTTGGGAGGAAAAGTCAGAACTCATCGATAATTACAAGGCTATATAATTTCTTGATGACGTTTCGTAACGTTTTTTAACTGTTTTTTTTATTTTATGTTTCGTATGTTTTTAGTGTGTTGTATTGTATTTTTATTTAATGAAATGAATAAAAAAAAATAAAGTTGTAAGTGGTGGGGTCCAAATGAGTAAGTTGAGATTAGTTGTTTGGTGAGAAGTAGCTTAGTTGTAAAGAGCTGCTGGGTGATGTGGCACCTGTGGGACAGAATGAAGAGCTCGAGCTCTCCATATACTCCTTCAGTCCTTCCACTCTTATATTAATCGATTTAATAAATACGGAGTAAATAAAAAGGATACGAAAGTCATTTTAGTGAACACGTTTTGATCGAATACTAGAATTAGCAAAATTTTTGGGCTTTCTTCTTTTAACAAATTTTTTTGGGCTTTCAATAAAAAAAAAAAAAAAAAAATCAACCCCGCCATTAGAGTCGATGTTGTTTAACAAAGTCGTTTTACGAATTGACGATTGACTTACAGAATTTGTCTATGAATCATAACAATCGATTTTTGAATTTTAGGTTTATGATTCGGGGTTCTCTGGGTAAAATCATTTTTGTGTGTTGTGATTGATGAAGATGCAACTTGAAAATAAAAGAAGACATAGTTTGAAGATGCAGGAAATTTGTTTAGATGCAGCACTATAATTGCAAAATGCTAGCTTGTAAAACTGGTGCATCAATTTTGATGATTATTTTTATTTTTTATCATGCATTTATAATAATTGTTCATAAATTGATTGCTTCAAGATATATATATTTAAAAGATATAGTAGTAGTTAATAATTAATGTATGGTTCGAATTGATTAAACGGTAGGAAGAAAAATAAATGCTGTCATGGGATGGAGATCGAACGAGATAGGATCACCTCTTGTATATTTATTAAAATAATGCACATTAATGTGGTTCGATTATGACGTGTTCATATATATGGTGAATGATTTGGTAGGTTTTTGATATCTAAAGCATATGATAATATGTACGTTTAGGTTTAACCAGTGTTGCAAAATCGGCCCTTTGGCGATTAATTGTTAAGCGGGGATTAACCCATGATTTTTATTAATCCGTTTAGTTAAAAATCAGTCAGCATATCAATTCATCGGATAAAAATCGTCAAAATTGAGCATAAATCGGTTAAATCATAAAAAAAATTGGATCTCGACCAAATCGGTTATCGATTGAAATCGGTCAAATTAGGCATAAATCCACCAAATCGAAAAAAAATCAACTAGATCGCCCAAATCTGGCATATAGTTTTAAGATTTAATAATTTTATATACAAAAAATATAATCCGATTTATCCCCACCTAACTGATTAATCGCTAGGTATCAGGCCGCCAACTACCGCCTAGCGAGTTTTGCAACTTGGGTCTAACTAAGTTTGTATGATATTCAATTATTGGTTTTTAATATCATTTAAAAAAACTGCATTTACAAATTACAGCAAGTGTTCTGAAATTATAAAACTTTTTTTTTTTTTTTTTTTTTTTTTAACGACTAAAACTTTGTTATTAATTTATATTAAAATAAAATTTACATACTGGTACAATGCAAATGAGCAACAAACATCACTATTTTACTATACTTTCATCAAGGATTAAATCACAGACCAAAATGTAATCTTCCTAAAAGTAAAAAATAAAAAGTGATGGCTATTTAAATGGGCATGCACCCTTCAAATATAAGAACAAAGAGCGAAGGTTAAAGTATGGTTATGAACGCAAACACCACTAATAGTTATCACTGGGTATTGCTAGTTTAAGAGCGCAGTAAATATTATTCAATAATTAAACAATATTGCAAAGATAAAAAAAATTACATTGTGTTTATTAATGTTATTCCCATGTGTTAGGAATCTTACGGCTGAGTATCTCACAAAGTCCAACATATAAGACAAACTAGGTTTTCCTTTTAAAACTAACTGGTAATAGAAAGAGTAGTCTACTAAAATTAGATCTTAACTTAGAGATTATAGTTCTAACGATGTGGGTTTGAGTTTGCACACCCAACAATCATCCCTGCATTCCCAAACCATCATGGGCCTCCCCTTCAACTATAGCCACGGTTTTCAAACCGCCGATGGTATAAGATTTACCAGGATCCACTAATACCATCAAAACCGGGGTCTAACTGAGGGAACACCATCCACATCACCACTTGGCACAACTATAGCTTTGACAATTGACACCATTTGTTAACTTTGAGATTATAGTTCTACTAATGTGGGATTGAGTTTGCACACCCATCACTATGTAACTGCAACTCAGATTGCAAGAAAATGACTAAGGGGGCATTTCTTTTTATTTTCGGATTAAGAGTTATATAAATATATGTAGGTCTCATGTGGGCCCACATCTCTTAGTACCTCTAGATGGGGAGAGAGTCACATTTTATGGCTTGTGGTTATAGAAGGATTAGTGAAAATAAGTGGGCTCCATATAAAAAAAAACATTATTAAATACTTGTGTGAATCTATGTGGACTCAATCCCATAGCTAAAGGAAAAAAGAAACACACCCTAAGTCATAATTATCATGACACTTGAGTGGTTATGACATTTTAAAGCAAGTCTGTTAATAAACACTTAGTATACTTTTTCAACGTTTAAATTTTTATTTGAATGAATTAAAAATTTGACAAGGTTGTTTGTAAAATAAGAATCATAGTTGAATGATAATTTGGTGTTTTCTCTATCACTTAAACTAAAACCTTAAGGGTGCGTTTGGTATTCGACTATGGGAATGAATTTATGACTTTGAAAGTCATAGATGTTGTTTGGTTGGTTATGGACCCCACCACAATGGAATGAGGATACCCATGATATGTGAGTTTCCTCATAAGAGTATGATGTTGTGGGTATGAGGATACCCATGAAAAATGATATCTATATACCTATTTCGATTCCACTCTATTCTCAAACCTATACCTATAGTGATTCTATCAAGCATACCAAACGCAACCTAAATTATAGTTTGAGAGTGAACTTAGTGAATGCTTCTTCAGCTACTTATGTTCAAACGAGAGTAAATGCTCTTGAACGTGTATTAAATTAATTGCAAGAATTGCATTTAGTTCACTACAAACATTCTCTTATTATTGCGGTAAGATTAATTAGGATTTCCTAAAAGGTGTTTAGTATGTGTCGAGCATATAATGGTGAAATCTAATTTGCATTAAATGCTTTTTCTTATAGGTAATTGATGATCTCTTCTTTAAAAAATATTGTTAACAATTGTTGCACATTTATACCAATTCATAGAAGGTGTTAACTTCCATGAAGACACTTTATCCATTTTTTCTTTTAGAAATTCAGAAAAATATAAATCAATAGAGAATTTATTCTCATTTGGTAACATTAAAGAAATGACTTTAAGAATTAAATAAAAATCAATATAATATAAAGAAATTAAAAAGATAAAAAATAAAATATGTGAATTTGGTCATCTAGATTCCCACCGATTTACTAGATTCAATTAACAAATAACAAAAATTCATAATGATAGTTTGCATTGTACAAGCAAAATTAAAGAACCACAAATCCAGTTTATTGATGGCAACAAATAGATATTTATTTGACTAAGCAACTCAATTGCTTAAGATCTCAAATGAAAAGTTTAAACAAATTATCAAACAAGAACACAGAAGACCATCCCATGAACATGGATATTAAAAAAAAAAAAAAAAAAAAAAAAAAAAAAAAAAAAAAACCCTAGCACACACCTCTTAATCTTGATGAAAAAAAAAAAAAATGAGATTCTTGCCATGATGAAACATATGATAAGAACAAATATATATTTTTTAACAAGAAAAGGATGAGATCCCACAATTACTAAACATGAGGATGGAAACCCACAAGGCCACAATTGCTTTTGAAAGTTTTTTTTAGCAAGATAAGGAAGCCCACAATTGCTTTTGAGAGGTCTGAACTTTGAAGTGTATTTTGAAAGTTAGATATAATGTGTTATTCCTATTTTGCCCCTTGTTAATAACTTAATCAAATTTGCTTTCCCATATTTCTCAATATCCTTGCATCTCCTCTCAGCTCCTATATTATCACCATCATCATCACCCACTTTTGGTTTACGTTTATACTTTATACGCCACAAAAAATCCTCATTTAAATCACATGCTGATTTTCCAAATATTTAATTATGCATGCCCACTTACAAAAGAAGGGGCCCTTTAACATTCAAGATGCACACTTCATCAATTTAGATATTAGGTCAACAACTTATTAGTATTCATGAAAGTTGTTTCGTTCTATAATTTCGATAAGAATCTGGATAAGATCGAAGACGATGCAGGCACAAAAACTTCAAAAATAAAGGAGCAGTTGATTATTAGAGGGTAAATATGAAAAATACCTAAAATTTGTTCTACTAATAAAATGTAAACAAATGTCATATTAATGTGGTTAGGCTTATAATTAACATTACGTTCTCGAGATTTTTTATGAGTGGAATGGAAAGAAAGTTGAAGCAAAGTAAAGAAAATAATGTGAAAAGAAAGAAATTTCATCAATTATATATTTTGTGTTCTTGAGTTTATTGAAAAATGAAGTAAAGTGAATGAAAATGATACATTTATTAAAAATCCCTTACTTTATTATTTTTTTCTTATTATTTTTACCCAACTTTCATCCCATATATGAGATGAAAGTTTTTAACTCAAAAAACACACACTTTACTCACCTTTACTTTGCTTTCTTTCCTTTCAAAAACTTGAAAACATAACATATTTTTAGTTTCTCTCCATTACTTTTACTTTGATACTTAGTAGACATAAAATATCAAAACTCTTAAATATTTAACTTCTTTCCATATCTGCACGTTCCTTGTATATACTACTGGACGACAAGCATTAAAATATGTGGGGTTTGTAACTTTGTTTGAATTATTGCAAAGCATGAAATAAGTTTTTCTTAAAAAAAATCGTGTCAAATTATTGCAACAAGTCGGTGAGCAAATAGCCAAATACACGCAGAATCACACATGATTGTATGATACATTTACACATGCATCATGCATGTATAAAACTGTTGATGCATAGACGGAGGATTCATAAAGCAGGGTGGGGTCATGGCCCCCTCGAAAGTTTGGGCCGTAATTGTAAGTTTTGTATTATTTATGTAAAATGCATCATATGTATGAGTAAATTTAACTTCCGCCCCTCCTTATTTTTTGAAATAAAACTTCAAAAACTTTATGTGGCGAGCTAAACTATTCAATCTGAAGACTAAAGTTGTGCAGATATCATATATTTTGCAATTTTTTATTTTTTTATTTTGCTTAGCTTAATCCACCGATAACACCACCGTATCTTTTGACTCCTCTTTTTCATTTGTTCTTTATACTTTGATTCCTTTTTTCTTCTTCCATATAATATAGTTAGTATTTTGGGATCTCCACTGTTATGATTTAACTTGTTTATCCATAGCCATAGTTTATTTGATGCTTTCAAAAAAATGATGCAATAGAAAGTTCAATACTACATGTGCTCCTAAATATGTATCGGTTACACCTTTTGTAGTATATTATGAGAAAAAGTTCAAAACACTAACACTTGCATCAGCAATGAAACTATGCAAAAGACTACTTCGTGACACAAACGCTAGATGCTCTATATATTAAAAACTGTTTTATGTGTTCGAATGTTTCCGCCCCCCGCCCCCCCCCCCCCCAAAAAAAAAAAAAAAAAAAAAAAAAAAAGATAAATACTCCGTCCTTTATAAAACAACAAAATAAGTATATTCAAAAAATAAATAAATAAATAAACTCAATTATTACCGTTTATCTTTTACGAAATAACAATTGGAAATTTTCATTTCCGTGACTAAAATAAGTGACCTGAAGAAATTGTCATTATGAAACCTGACACTCTCTTTCTTATAAGTAAAACCACCAACGTCTTTTAATCTCATATATATGTAAAATTATAAAGATTTTCATCAAACAAATTACACCAATAAACATATTTTTTTATGTTCTACAAGTTGATATTGATTTTACTCTATTTTTATAGTTTTTTTTTTGAATTTTCGCATCTGTACTACATTCGTAATGAAAAACTAGCAGGGTAGCCGCGATTTGAGGCGGTAGACACCCTACAATTAAAACCTTTTGCGAGTAATGTTTCGATTATATGTTTCTATGGCAATAATAACTATTTTATATTACAATAATTTTAAGCTGTGACAAATTTTTTTAATATAAAGGTAGTAGAGTACCAATGAGAAACTCCCGCAAGAAAAAGTAGGAGTTGTTAAAATTATAAAAGTAGAAGATTAAAGTGGTTGATATTGTTTTATGGTCACGAATTAGTAGAAGACGGTGTGGTAAGTTTCATTACGAATTATGTTAAAATATACAAATTTACATTTACTAATTTCTAAATGAGGAAATCATATCTACATTACAATGTAGGTAATTCTCTACATTTCTTTTGAAAAAAATGGTAAGGACATAGGAAAAACATGTATCAGAGACTTACTGCAAGGACCGGACTGTACATTTTTAAAACTTTTTCAAAGGAAATGTAGAAAATCGCCTACATTGTAATGTAGGTATGATTTCCCCTTTCTAAATATGATAACTTTTTTTAAAAATATATGCATCATATCAAATATCAAAATATTTATGTAAGAAATGAATTTACCAATATACACCAATTCATTTTTTGAATCATGCTTAGGGGATGTTTATTTCGGCTTATATAGCCGGCTTATGGCTTATATGGTTTTGGGCTTATGTTTCATAAGCTCATTTTTTTTGGCTTATTTTAAAACTTTTCGGCTTATAAAAGCTTATCATGACATGATAAACTTATATCAGGCGAAAAGTTTCAAAATAAGCCACAAAAAGTAAGCTTATTAAACATAGGGCTAGATCAGAGATGTAAACGAACCGAGTTAAGCCGAGTACTGCCAAGCTCGAGCTCAACTCGAATACTATAACTTGAGCTCGAAACTCGATTCGAGCTCGGTTGACCTTTATATTTCCATGCTCGAACTCGATAAATACTCGGCATATCAAGCTCGGCTTGACTCGATTTGTATAAAAATTAAGTAATGTGTGTATACAAAATGTTAAAAGTGTAATTTAATCAAAGCTCGTTAAGGCTCACGAGCCTCACGAGCAACTATTTTGGAGCTCGAGCGTGACTCGACAATATCCTCTAGTAGTTCGAACTCGAGCTCAACTCGTTTAAATCGAGTCGATTTCGAATAGTTTACAAGTCGATCTCGAATAATTCACGAGTTGTCTTGTCTCATTTACACCCCTAGTCTAGCTAAAACGTAACCCAGCTATATAAGCCGAAACAAACACCCCTAATATTATTAACAATCTTTCATTTAGAATCACCGTGATAAGAACACGGTAACAGAGCCTCAGTTTGATCAAGTAGTTATGATTGGATAGCATGTGATCCAGTGACTATAATAAATACTAGACGAGTACCCGTGCATAGGAATAGAATTTTATAGCAGTATATAATTGTAGTGATAAAAAAAATTTATGAGTTATAAACGAAAAATAATAAAAGTTTAAGAGTTTGAGGATTAAAAATAATTTAAACTAAATGAAAATAATATTAATTATGCGTTATAAACGAAAATAATAATGAAAGTTTATGGTTTCCATATATAGTTTGCTTAAATTTTCACTTTCAAGAATATTAGTTTTTTCCTTTATATATAACTAGACGAGTACTCGTGCAAAGCAACGGGATTTTATAGCAATAAATAGTTTATTGATAAAAAAAGTTTATAGGTTATAAACGAAAAATAATAAAAGTTTGAAGATCTGTGAATTAAACATAATGTTTTGAAACCCGGTTCCACCAGGGTGGTTCAACCGGTTGAACCGTTCCGGTCGAAAAATGGGTCAATTTAAACCGGGTCAACTTGCTAGGTTGGGTCAAAAACGGGTCAACCCGCCAGGTTTGAAGCGTCCCGGGTCAACCCGGTTTGTGTTTTAATAGGTTGTATTTAATTTGGTAGATATGTTTTTAATTTGTTGTACAATGTGAATAAATCATTGTACTTTTTTAAGTAATGGATAATGTTTTAAAACCCGGTTCGACCCGGTTGGTTCAACCGGTTGAACCGTTCCGGTCTAAAAATGGGTCGAGTTAAACCGGGTCAACTTGCTAGGTTGAGTCGAAAACAGGCCAAATTAAACTGGGTCAACCCGCCGGGTTTGAAGCGTCCCGGGTCAACCCGATTTGTGTTTGATTGGTTGTATTTAATTTGGTAGATATGCTTTAATTTGGTTGTACAATGTGAATAAATAATTGTACTTCTAAGTATTGGGGTGTTTTAATAAGAGTATTAATTACATTTCACTTTATCTCTCATTTGACCATTGTTGAAAACTCAACATTTCACTTTTGACCATTTTTTCATTATAGATAGTATAGACTAGTTATAATACCCGCACACGCGCGGGTTTTTTTAAAAAAATTTTTGAATCATATATTTTTATTTATTAAAAAAACAAATAATCTTTATTTTGTTTGATTTATGATTTTTAATTATAGTTTTTTAATTATTAAAGATAATTATTTAAAAATTTTAATCCTATTGTTAATTGCATCTTATCTATAATTTTTATATTTATCTTCTACTTGTGTTATGGATAAATATAAAATATTACCTAATAAGAAAATAATCTTTTTTTTAAAAAATTATATTATTACTAAATAAGGTATGATTTAGTTTTTTTGAAATGAAAAAGTCCCCACTTAAAGTTTTGTTTTATTATATAAAAAAGATATAGATAAAGCTACTACTACTAAATAAGTAACATACGTTAAAAATCGTGTACATGTATATAGTTTTTGCTTGGGCTTATAAATGGTTTTGTTCATTTTAGCTTAATAGGCCATAATCCACCAATTGAGTTTATAAACACTTGAGGCACTTCGTAATCTATAATTTGAAGATTTCCTTTAAACAAATTGAGTTTTAGTTTAAAAAAAGAGAAGATAAACATTTGTCAGTTATGCTTTGTGAAATTATATAAAGTGATATCTCTGCAAAGTTTGCAAACTAAGTCATTTTTTTTTTTTTTTTTTTTTTTTTTTTTTTTTTTTTTTTTTTTGTGTTTTACGAAATCTACGAATATAATACGATAATACGACGTTATATGAAATAAGGGCAGTTTGGACATTTAGGAAAAAAAAGTCATAGATTGAGCGATATACCAATATACCATAAATGTGAGTTAAGTTAGAAATAAGTGACATCTTGAGTCAGGTAAATGCAAATTTCGCTAAAAACTTTACTGGTAAGTCATTAACTAATTACTTAAAATTTTATAATAACAAGTAGAGGTGATCTGGTAAAGTTAATTATGCTTCTTTATTTACATTTACCAATGAACAATAAATAAATTAGACGAATGAAGTAATTAACAAACAAGTGAATTTATAAATATCAAGAATTTTTTTATGAGTTTTTCATGTTTAGGTGTTTTGAGGTGTCCGAGTCTTTAATTCAGATGTACGTGACATAATCAAGAGATTATCGTGATAGTTTTCTGACCCTTTCATGGACACCCCAAATGTAGACTATAGTAGTAATGTTCTCTTTTGTGAGAAAACGAAGTGCCTCAAGTGTAAGTCATTTGGTAGTGATTAAGTTAAATATCAATAAATTTTATGTTTAATGGAACTATAGTAATAAATGTACAAGAAACAAAAGTATGGACCTTTGTTTACGTGATGGTCTTTTTTTTTTTTTTTTTTTTTTTTTTTTTTTTTTTTGAGTAACGGACTTAGTATAATCTCGAACTAACGGACTTGGTACTATCTCGACTAGTTATTAAAATCTTGTGGTCTGAACTTGACTTTTACACTTATATTTATCATTGTGAATTATATGTGGACCTAAGATGTTACAAGTCTTGTATGGGCGTGGATTGTAACAGGATTATGTTGTCATATACTTGTCATGGGGATTCACCGTCTCACCAAATCTGGTCATTTCATTCTGATCCGAGAAACTTATAGTATGGACAAGCTGACTAAGCTTTACATCAAAGAAATAGTTTCTAGACAGGGAGTGCTAATCTTGATTATCTCAGATGGGGATAGCAGATTTACTTCTAATTTCTGGCAGCCACTCCAGAAAGCTTTTGGAACTCAACTAGACATGGATACTACCTATTAACCACAAACCAATGGTCAAAGTGAAGGAACCATTCAAACCTAGGCGTAAACCTTTAGAATTCCAAGTAAGAGATAAGGACATGTTGAAAGCCTCGCCATGGAAAGGCGTGATACGTTTCAAGAAATGAGGAAAAGCTTAACCTAAAGTACATTGGACCTTTTAAGATCTTAGCAACAATTGGTCCAATTATAGGATACAAACTTGAACTACAGCAGGAACACAATAGAATACATAACACCTTTCATGTTTCAAACCTGAAGCCCAATGAAAACTTTGTCATCCTTCTTGATGAAATACAGCTAGACGACAAACTGCATTTTGTTGAGGTACCAATGGAGATCATGGACCATGAGGTCAAACGTTGAAGCATAGTCGTATCTCTATTGTCAAAGTTTGTTGGAACTCTCAGCGAGGACCTGAATTCATGTGGGAGCGTGAAGACCAGATTCATCGCAAGCACCCCCACCGTTTCTCAGATACACCATTATCGGATAACACTAACTAAACTTCAGGACGAAGTTCCTTTAATGGGGGAAGACTATAACAATTTATACTTTTCAGATTATTATTTAAACTCGTACTTTTACTATTCATTCTCGTAAAGTTACTATTCATCCTCGTACTTTTACTATTCATATTATTTTTGCGTAAATAAACTTTTACGAGTAACTGGATAGGTCTACTCGCGTATGTGATAACACACATGTAACTTAAACCAACACTAGACTATGATCTGTTTAGATGTTCTATACATTTTATTTTCCTTATAGTCATATGAACAAGTGAGTTTTATACTAATCATGTCATTTTGATAGTTTATGTTTGTAAAACCCTAAAATCTGGATTCACACTTTTATAAATAATTTGATTTTACGCTAAGTATTGAATAATAATTAAGGACTATTTAAAACTATATGTTATGTATTATTAGTAATAAACCTAAGGTAAACTAACTAAATAAAATTTGTTACATTTTAATTTCCTTGCTTATCCTAAACCAAATCACATGACACATTCACACTCTTTTCCTTAAACATTTGTCTAGCAAGGGATAAGACCAAATAATGTTTTGTGTATATATTTAAACAAATAAAAGATCTCATTGCTCCTTACCAAGCTTCATACACACGACATTCCCTCTAAAAGATTGTATGGTATCATATTTTTTCCCAACTTAGCCATGCGGTTTTTTTTTCTTGAGAATACATCCTATAACATACGGTTTTCCCTCTCATCCTCTCTTTACCATTGGACATTCATAAACAAAACAAAAAGGTTTCCAAATCATCCTCTCCAAACCAAGGCTAAAGAAATTAAATGTGGGACTGCTTGTTGATCAAATTCTTGGTGATTGGGTTTTAAGATTGTGTCCAAATCGTTGAATGCTTGTTCTTGTTCTCTTAAGTTGTCACGTTAAGGTACTCTTGTATTTCCTTCTTGTTTGATAGTATACGCAACTAAATATGTAATTAGAACATAACCATAACCTAAAAACATGTAAGGTTCTTGTTAATCTGATGTTGCTCGTCTCGTTAACCTGTATAAACACATAAACATATTAAAGATATACGCCTTGTGAACTAATAAAGATTTATGTAAAACATGTGATGCCGAGCCTTGTTATTTCTGGTGACCTAATCAATTTTGTCCATCCCTATACCTATGTTTTTGAAGCCCTATATGAACATTAATGACACATTAATTATGATATAAAACCTGAAAACCCTAGGCAATTGATTAAGGGCGTTTAGGGCTTAAAAGGGTTTAGGGGTTTATTATGATTTTATGTGAGTGGGCTGTCCATAATTTGGGTTGTTTTACACGAGGTCTAACTTAATGATACAAAGGTGTTTTTGTATGATTTTTTTATTCTAAAACTGATTTGGTGAAGTGTACTAATTGAATATCAAAATTTGTGGTCATTTGTAGGGGTGAACAAACAAAAACGAAAAAACCAAAACCGAACCGAAAAAATCGACCAAAACTAAAAACCGATGGTTCGGTTTTTAATTTTTCAAAAACCGAAAAGTACGGTTTGGTTTTGGTTTTTGTCCAAAAACAAAAACCGTAAAAACCGAACCGAACCGAATTTTATTATATAATAATATATTATTAATATAATATGAATAAATAACTAAATAAATCAAATTTATAAATTAAAATTTATTTTTGGATAGATTTATAATATATTTATCTTAACGTTTATGTTTATATGCGTGTTTGCATGTTGTGTATTTACTTGAGAATATATTAATAAATATATGACGATGATCATACTATGAGTATGTTCACATGTGTGTGTCTCATCTATATATGTGTAATTATAGAATTATGCAATAAACATTATTAATTTATTATGTTTGGATTTACAAAAAATTAAATAAGAACAACAAAATTTCTATGTAATACAAGTTTTTTCGTATAAATTTTTCATGCCCAAATATAAACGGTTAGAAACCGAAAAACCGAACCGAAAGCGATAATAAACCGAAAAAACCGAACCGCCAAAAACCGAACGGTTTTGGTTTTTGGTTATATAAAAACTGAACATTTCGGTTCGGTTTCGGTTTTAGCCAAAAACCGACCTAAACCGAACCGTGCACACCCCTAGTCATTTGAGGTTGGGAAGGCAGTCTTTCGATTTTTAGAAGATTAAGTGTCAAATTTGTATTTTTGGTTTGAAAAATCAGTCAGTTCTTATGATTCTTAGTTCTCAAACCATAGTGAATTAGAACCCCCACCCCTACCCCCGCAATTTTAGCAGGTGAATATTCAATATGTTAGTTAGTTGCTGGAAATTTTGAGGATTTTTTTGGAAAGGTCTAGATATGTTTAATAAATACAAACTTTTCGGGTATACCATCAGGTCACTTTCTAGGATAGGTTTGAAATATGATTTTTGTTTGGGTACTTGCACTAATAGACAAAATCTGTAAAATTTATGGGAAGTCCTAGACATATATAGGTGTCACTGGTAAAATTGGTAGAACCTCAGGAGATCATTTGATGTGTTATTAAAATCATAAGAAACATAACCAGATTCACATGTGAAACTCTAAACCTATTAATAGGTAACTTTATCCGTTATGATATCAAATGGACTCCTAAGTATTAAATGATCCCTAATTCGTGTATATTCATTGAAGAATACGTGAAATTGTTTCCTTTCATTCGTATTAAGCTACAAATATTTCACCCTTTCTGTAACACCCCCAAAATCTGATTTAGCGGAAGCATACATGTTACTGGGGTGCTACTCAATTGGTATCATAACACAAGTACAAAGAATGATTTTTATCTCAACCATTTAGAATAAATTTCATTATAAAAAACATTCAAATTTACATCGTTCAAAAATAGTGTGAAAATATAGGTCCATATAAGAGTTTAAGCGGTCCCAAATATATGTCAGAGTTGTCTATGACCATGCCATGCCATGCCCAGGCCTTCAATAGTTAGCTATCGCTTTCACCTGAAAATACATGCTAAAAGTGTCAACACGAGGTTGGTAAGTTCATAGGTTTATAATAAAATAGTAGTATTGCGAGTTCTATAGAGAGTTTTGCGACTGCCGTGTGGCTCACAATGTCATGAAAAATAGTATTTACCTTACAGTAAAATTAGAATTGTACACCATAGTAGAGTGTGTGATCATTACAACGAATATAATGTCACATAGTAAATAGTTTATTACGCTAGCACTAAGTTCATACAACCGAAGCTATAACAGTGTGCATGCTCAAAGAGCATGTAATCAAATATAGGGGCCCGACAAGTGTTTATCCCAGACACTTGTGTTTCGACATGGTATACGTTTGCGTTTGCCTATCCGGTCAAACCAAACGCGGGAGTTACCCCCAATAGATCTATTTATAACATTCGCGCTTCCCAGCAGGAATTAACGGTCATGAGGTGGGCATAATTGGGATATAACAGGGCTTAGGCTAATCCACGTAATAGCATAAATAACAATTTGTGGTCCATAAAATAGTTTTGCATGTTTCTCACCCCAATTTGTAAAACGAGTATAAATAGAGTGAGGCTATAAACTCACATATTTGATTCAAACATTTGTGTCCGTGAGAAAATAATCAAGTGTGCAACCAACATACACATAAATGCATTTGAATAATTAATCAAATATTTAGCAAAACAGTAGTGTTTGAGTAACAATTGCGCATTCAAATAAAACAAGCATCGAGTTTAGTTGAAAATGAGCATGTATTCTCCCCGAAAATGGTTTCAAAACAAAAAGGTAGGGGTCATGAACTCACCTCAATGGAGTATGCAGTAAACCAAGTGAGTCAAATAGAGTGTGGCACCAACACGCGACCTAGGTTAGTAAGGCATGTTTTAGTTCACAATTTCAATTTAAGACTCGACGTGTGAAGTCTAAATAAGTTTGAAAGTTTCGAATTATTTATTTTATTGTTGCTTGTGTGGCGGCATTTAAGTTTAAATAGATTTATTTTTGTAAATGTTGGCAAGGTTTGGCTCTTGGAAGTACATACGTTAAGTATTCATGACGATAAGAATTTGTTAGACAATATTCGAAAGACAATTACAGAAAATAAACAAGATCAATTATTAAGTGTGGTCGGAAAAATGGAAAGTTTATATATAGTGTATAAAGTAAATTAGTAAATAAATGATCATTTTAAGTTGAAATATTAATCCGGTGTATATCCTTGAAGAAAATCGGGCATGACCGCGTAGATATGTGTTTTAGTTTTCCGCGATAACCAAATATTAAAATGTATATGTTTGAATAGTAAGTTGTTTTATATAGTTTATAAAGCTCAAGTACAATTTAAAAGTTGAAATAAACCACGTTACGCTCATATAAGTTAAAACAGGCGATATAAATTAATGATCTCATAAGTATGTTTAAAACTTATATTTTTAGTTTAGTCTAGTCCTTATAAGTTTTAAATGTGTAATAACTTAGAGTTTGATTTGTTAAGTATATATAGTTTAGTTTATAAAGAAGTTTCGGAAACTCGTTATATCTTATATTTCGACCTCGTTGTCGAGTGAAATGAGACGAGTCGGTAATTGAGTCGTGTATAAATTTATCGAAAGTATGCGGACAAACAATGAAACTGATATGAGATTTGGGCTGTTGGACCCATAAAAACAACACACTTTAAACACCCTGTTGGGTTGTGACCTAGTTTGTGAAACAAACAGACATAAACCAAACGTTCCTATTTCGAATTCGAGTGACCAAGCTGTTAGAACTCCGAACACCCTCGACCTTGTGAGCACGACAAAAACCAAACGTAACCTTTGTTGGATTTGCGTATGGACTATTGGTTGGGTTCGAACAAGACTTACTCGGGGTACTACCCGAGTGTTATTTAGCCATGAAAACCAACACACGAATACCAAAACAAAACATACCTGCAACCGAGTTTTGTTTAAAAATCAAATATCAAAATCACCTCTGTGTTTCGAACCCACAGTGGGTTTTATCCCAACGCGAACTAACATGTAACGACCCAAACTATTGTTTCCCATGGTAGCTCTTACAGGGTTCAAACGTTGGACAAGAGTAAAACCAAATGAAACCAACTTTAACACTAACCAAAGTCCTGATAATAAGCTAATCAGCATGTATGTGAGTGATTTGAAATAAGTGAAAACCCAACCGCTGTAGTTTGACCAGAGTGAGTTTCGACCCACGTAGCAATCCCGAACACAACAAGGTTTTTATCATCTATTATAACCAATTGATTAGACCAAAATTTGTTCACCATTAACGCAAAGCGGCAAATCCAAAATAAAATAAGCCAAACAATATGAGCACTACCCAATCCGAGCCTAATCAGTTTTAAATTTTCAGTTTTTAGTGTGCCTCACAAGCAACATCGCTAAGAAATAAGAAAATCGTATGGATAATAAAAATAAATAAACATCGATTTGATTCACGACATTTAAACAAGGTTATGACTGCAAGATTTCCAATAACATCAAAAGTATATTCAATTCAGAAAATCAAACAAACAAATCCAGGAATCCTTACAATATATAGAAAAGTCGATTGACAGGAACCCAAAGGAAAACGATTATGACTCAGCTCAAATCTGAATCCCAGAAAATCTTCAACAGAACTGCTTGAGCCCCTTGGAAACTAACTGTGATTTTGTTCTGAAAGTTTTTTTTTTTTTTTTTTTTTTTTTTTTTTTTTTTTTTTTTCTTTTGGGTGTGTGGAAATCTCTTGTGAATCAACTTGGGTTATAATAATGTAAAAATGGGAGGTTTAGTCCTCCTCAACCTCGTTTGACAGTCGGTTCGTAGCCAAAAGAAGTATATCCTCATCACAGCCTCGTCATCTCCTCGTGGGTTTCAGTTGGCTTTAAGAGCTAGACAAAAGAGGACTGATTTGTAGCCTTGTGGTCAGGTCTGATCTTGATTCAGAAGAGGTGGGGAGTGGTGGCAGAAAGAAGAGAGGGAGGAGTGGATGAGGGTGAAAGAGAGGTAGGTGTGGGGATAAGAGAGAAGGAGGGTTATAACGTTTTTTTTTTTTTTTTTTTTTTTTTTTTTTTTTTTTAAACGTTTATAAAGGTGAGAGGGGTGGAATTCGGTGTAAAAAAATTGAAAGTAATTTTAAAATTTATTTGTGTTTTGTAGGTATCAAATGTACCCCGTGTCCCGTTAAGTTTCGGTGTAAACTTTGGTTTCTCGAGGTTAACCGGAGCGCTAAAAATGTTTTTATGAGGGCGCTTTTATAATGATGCTATAAAAACAAAATTTATAAATTCCGGGTAACCAATATTGAGTATATGCCGTTACTAGATTTTGTCGGTATGCGTGTGGTGTTTGGTGCGAGATAATTCTCGTAATGATCAATGATAGTCAGAAAAAGAGGTATTCATGTTTTCTAATAAGTTAAACTATAATATGAGTTACTGTAAGCTACAGTGTGCGGGTTTGTTTTCCCGAAAATAGTTATGTAAGCTCATGTATGCTTAGGTAAATAGTTGGGTACTAATAAATTGACATTTATTATTTAAAATTAGTTTTGAAAATTTCGGTTTGTTACAGTCACACCCCCTTAATCGGAATCGCTTCCTCGCAATTCAATTCTGGTTAACCATTACGGTCGAAAAGAGATGAGTATATACGCACGAGAATTCATCTTCACGTTCTCCACGTGAATTTAGGTCCTTTTTGTGAGTTTCTACGAACTTTGACGATAGGAATAGGTTTTGGTTCTTTGCTGAAAATTTGCAGTTAGGTAAACTGATGCGACTTCAAAAAACTCATAGTTTCAGTAAAACAATCTTTAAACATGGTGTGGGTAAAACTATGTATCAAATATTAACATTTAGTCACCCCTTTAATATACAAAGGTCTCAATAAAGTTTGACTAGATAAATTTTGGCACTTCAAAATGGGTATCTCGGGAAAAATACTATTACAAGCTTTGTGATTTCTATAAACGCATTTTCAAAAGGAAAGTCCAAAAATGTCAAGGAAAGAGGTGTAGCCAGGTATGTTTGTTTTAACAAATGACGGAGTCTAGTTGTCAAGCCTGAGTGGGGTTCAATGTTTAATATCAAGCGAATTTCATACACATAAGTATTCAATTTACTTTAAAAGTACCAAGTGGTAGTAACATAAAATGTTTTTCAGTTGGGCAAATAGTTCACATGGTGATTGTTGATAGAACGGATTGTACAATAGTTTATAAAGTAATAGGAAAACAATTCATTATTTGTAAAATTGTAGCAAAATTGTAGTTTAGTTTTGTGATTTAGTAGTAAGGAGTTCATATGGGAGTAAAATAGTTTGTGAAGTGTAGTAAGACTTATAGGATAATTGTAATATTGTTTATAAAGTGCTAGCGAAACTGATTGTTGTTTTATAGAATGGTAGTGAGGTAATGAATCGGTTTATTACATCATGATAAAATAGTTGTAAAGATGATTCGTAAAGTAGTTTATAGGATAGTAGGAAAATAATTTATTGTTTATAAAATAGTAGCAGGGTCAAAATCTTGATTTCATGAAATAGCAGTAAGACATTTTATAGGATGACCTCAAAATGATTCGTGAAATATTTGAAAGTAGTTTGTATGCTAATAGTTATTATCTTATAAGAGGGTAGCAAGGTAGACAACAAATATTTCCGAGGGGTAAGTGGAGGACTAGGTGTGTAGGATTAGGTGTTCCTAAGATAGTGGTTTGGGTTACTACATAAGTTTTTAAGGTTTCTGTTGGGTATAAGATCTCTGCTAAATATGGAGTTTGGCAAGTTTATAGTTTGGCTTGAAGGAGTGTGTTGATTGCTACTAGAAATCAGTTGGCTGTCTCAGGAGTGTACTTAGTACTTAACGCAGAAGGTACAACATCGATTGTGTGTAGGGTTTGAGGTGGAGGTGACTGTAACATAACCAAATTGTGATAAAATAGTATTCCAACTAAGAAAAAAAATATTGTGATGCCGGTGTGTTGTGTGTGGGTGTGAACGTTCATGCTATGCAATGATTATGTACACACACATAAAAATTTTGAAATTTTCAGAAATCAAGTAGGAACTCAAACTGGACATAATTCTAGTATAACTACTCTCAGTATCGCAAAATTCATCTCTTAGTCGGACATAGGTGATCAGGCTATGTCCCAGTGTCCCTGGTCGAATATAGGTGATCAATCTATATTCCACCGAGGTTCAATGAATTTTAAAATACTCAGCTCAGTTACACTAGTAATATATTCCATACTTTAAAAGGAAATGTTTTATCATAAATAAGGCAGCAGGCTTGACAGGCAGGCATGTGGCAGTCATAGGGTCAAGTTTCTATAAATGTAGTTATAGTCTAGGTTTGTTATGATACCTAGTTCTCTATAACCAAGGCTCTGATACCAATCTGTAACACCCCTAAAATCTGATTTAGCGGAAGCATACATGTTACTAGGGTGCTACTCAATTGGTATCATAACACAAGTACAAAGAACGGTTTTTATCTCAACCGTTTAGAATAAATTTCATTATAAAAAATATTCAAATTTACATCATTCAAAAATAGTGTGGAAACATAGGTCAGAGTTGTCTATGGCCATGCCATGCCATGCCCAAGCCTTCAATAGTTAGCTATCGCCTTAACCCGAAAATACATGCTAAAAGTATCAACACGTGGTTGGTGAGTTCATAGGTTTATAATAAAATAGCAGTATTGTGAGTTCAATAGAGAGTTTTGTGACCGCTGTGTGGCTCACAATGTCATGAAAAATAGTGTTTACGTTACAGTAAAATTAGAATTGTGGACTATAGTAGTGTGTGTGATCATTACAACGAATATAATGTCACATAGTAAATAGTTTATTACGCTAGCACTAAGTTTATGCAACCGAAGCTATAACAGTATGCATGCTCAAAGAGCATGTAATCAAATATAGGGGCCCAGCAAGTGTTTATCCCAGACACTTGTGTTTCAACATGGTATACGTTCGCGTTTTCCTATCCGGTCAAACAGAACGGGGGAGTTACCCCCAATAGATCTATTTATAACATTCGTGCTTCCCAGCAGGAATTAACGGTTCATGAGGTGGGCATAATTGGGACATAACAGGGCTTAGGCTAATCCACGTAATAGCATAAATAACAGTTTGTGGTCCATAAAATAGTTTTGCATGTTTCTCGCCCCAATTTGTAAAACGAGTATAAATAGAGTGGGGCTATAAACTCACATATTTGATTCAAACATTTGTGTCCGTGAGAAAATAATCAAGTGTGCAACCAACATACACATAAATTCATTTGAATAATCAATCAAATATTCAGAAAAACAGTAGTGTTTAAGTAACAATTACGCATTCAAATAAAACAAGCATAGAGTTTAGTTAAAAACGAGCATGTATTCTCCCCCAAAATGGTTTAAAAACAAAAAGTTAGGGGTCATGAACTCTCCTCAATGGAGTATGCAGTAAACCAAGTGAGTCAAATTGAGTGTGGCACCAACACGCGACCTAGGTTAGTAAGGCATGTTTTAGTTCACAATTTCAATTTAAGACTCGACGTGTGAAGTCTAAATAAGTTTGAAAGTTTCGAAGTATTTATGTTATTGTTGCTTGTGTGGCGGCATTTAAGTTTAAATAGATTTATTTTTGTAAATGTTGGCAAGGTTTGGCTCTTGGAAGTGCATACGTTAAGTATTCATGACGATAAGAATTTGTTAGACAATATTTGAAAGACAATTACGGAAAATAATCAAGATCAATTATTAAGTGTCATCTGAAAAATGGAAAGTTTATATATAGTTTATAAAGTAAAGTACTAAATAAATGATCATTTTTAGTTGAAATTTAATCCGGTGTATATCCTTGAAGAAAATCGGGCATGACCCGCGTAGATATGTGTTTTGGTTTTCCGCGATAAAACAATATTAAAATGTTTATGTTTGAATAGTAAGTTGTTTTATATAGTTTATAAAGCTCAAGTACAATTTAAAAGTTGAAATAAACCACGTTACACTCATATAAGTTAAAATAGGCGATATAAATTAATGATCTCGTAAGTATGTTTAAAACTTAATTTTAGTTTAGTCTAGTCCTTATAAGTTTTAAATGTGTAATAACTTAGAGTTTGATGTGTTAAGTATATATAGTTTAGTTTATAAAGAAGTTTTGGAAACTCGTTATATCTTATATTGCGAACTCATTGTCGAGTGAAATGAGACGAGTAGGTAATTGAATCGTGTATAAATTTATCGAAAGTATGCGGACAAACAATGAAATTGATATGAGATTTCGGCCGTTGGACCCATAAAAACAACACACACTTTAAACACCCTGTTGGGCTGTGACCTAGTTTGTGAAACAAACAGACGTACCCTACTAAAGCACTTGTTTTATTAACAGTTTATACAAAATTTTGACACAACAGTCATAAACCAAACGTTCCTATTTCGAATTCAAGTGACCAAGCTGTTAGAACTTCGAATACCCTCGACCTTGTGAGCATGACAAAAACCAAATGTAACCTTTGTTGGATTTGCGTATGGACTATTGGTTGGGTTCGAACAAGACTTACTCAGGATACTACCCGAGTGTTATTTAGCCATGTAAACCAACACACGAATACCAAAACAAAATATACCTGCAACCCAGTTTAGTTTAAAAATCAAATATCAAAAGTCACCACTGTGGTTCGAACCCACAGTGGGTTTTATCCCAACGTGAACTAACATCTAACGACCCAAACTATTGTTTCCCATGGTAGCTCTTACAGGGTTCAAACGTTGGACAAGAGTAAAACCAAATGAAACCAACTTTAACACTAACAAAAGTCCTGATAATAAGCTAATCAGCATGTATGTGAGTGATTTGAAATAAGTGAAAACCCAACCGCTGTAGTTTGACCAGAGTGAGTTTCGACCCACGTAGCAATCCCCAACACAACAAGGTTTTTATCATCTAATATAACCAATTGATTAGACCAAAATTTGTTCACCATTAACGCAAAGAGGCAAATCCAAAATAAAATAAGCCAAACAATATGAGCACTACCCAATCAGAGCCTAATCAATTTTAAATTTTCAGTTTCTAATGTGCCACACAAGCAACATCGCTAAGAAATAAGCAAATCGTATGGATAATAAAAATAAATAAACATCGATTTGATTCACGACATTTAAACAAGGTTATGACCGCAAGATTTCCAATAACATCAAAAGTATAATCAATTCAGAAAATCAAACGAACAAATCCAGGAATCCTTGCAATATATAGAAAAGTCAATTGATAGGAAACCCAAAGGAAAACAATTATGACTCAGCTCAAATCTGAATCCCAAAAAATCTTCAACAGAACCGCTTGAGCCCCTTGGAAACTAACTGTGATTTTGTTGTGAAAGTTTTTTTTTTTTTTTTTTTTTTTTTTTTTTTTTTTTTTTTTTTCTTTTCTTTTGGGTGTGTGGAAATCTCTTGTGAATCAACTTGGATTATAATAATGTAAAAATGGGAGGTTTAGTCCTCCTCAACCTCATTTGACAGTCGGTTCGTAGCCAAAAGAAGTATATCCTCATCACAGCCTCGTCATCTCCTCGTGGGTTTGAGGTGGCTTTAAGAGCTAGACAAAAGAGTACTGATTTGTAGCCTTGTGGTCAGGTCTGATCTTGATTCAGAAGAGGTGGGGAGTGGTGGCAGCAAGAAGAGAGGGAGGCGTGGATGAGGGTGAGAGAGAGGTAGGTGTGGGGATAAGAGAGAAGGAGGGTTATAACGTTTTCTTTTTCCTTTTTTTTTTCTTTTTTTAACGTTTATAAAGGTGAGAGGGGTAGAATTCATTGTAAAAAAATTAAAAGTAATTTTAAAATTTATTTGTGTTTTGTGGGTATCAAATTTATTTGGTTTCTCGAGGTTAACCGGAGCGCTAAAAATGTTTTTATGAGGGCGCTTTTATAATGGTGCTATTGATGAGGCGAAAAATGATCCATTTTTAGGGGGTCATTTAAGCCCGAATCTGAATTTATTTGATCAAATATTGCCCTAAATCGTTCCTTTTGTGATTTTAGGTACTTGGAGAGTGAATTCTGGAAAAGAAGCCATTTTGGACGTTTTTGGAGCATAAAAGTGAAGAAAACGGCAAAGTCTCAATTTTCCATGCTGGGAACAGTAGGTGACGGCGTCAAGAGTAATTTCCTGACGGCGTCAAACCTCAATAATAAAATCTGAGAGTTCATGAAGGCGTCAAGAGTTTTCCAGACGGCGTCAAAACCTCAAGAATTAAAATCCGTAGTTGATGACGGCGTCACATACAGGGCGTCAAGAGTAATTTGTATGACAGCCTAGGCCTTGACGGCATCAGAAGTAGATCAAGGCCGTCCGAGGAAGTATTTAGCGGCGAGATGACGGCGTCACACCTTTGTTCTTGACACCGTCATCCCTATTTTTCTATATATAGTTTTCTAGTTTTTCACATTTAGAGAGAGAAGTTTTGGGAGAAACCCTAAAGACGATTTTGGTGTAACTTTACAGGTTTTTCAAGGGTTCCAACCCCTTGATACCTTGCATGATTAATCAAGATAAGTGTTCTTCTAATTCAATCAATATGTCTATGTGTTGGTTGTCTATATCTTGTTCTTGTCTTAATTCTATCATGCTAGGCTAGATCTCTTTTGTGTTTTCTTAGATCTAATGAAACCTAGATATTGATTATGTGTTGATTACTTGTTTATTCTTGTTTTTGGATGAATGATTTATATGTTAGGCTTAAGAAAACTGGCAGATCTCCAAATGGTAACATGCTTGAACGTCTTAAGAAACATGAACCGAGGCGTACTAGGTCTTTATTGGTTGTATTTAATGCATGAGCCACTGTTTACAATCCATATAGTTGTGCTGGGCATGGTGTAGGAGGAGATAAGAGCTCATAGAATTGGGGAGTTATGTATGCCACCCCATGAATGGTATTAAGGAATACAATCCGTCATCCATGCAATTATAACAAGTAATTAACGTGTAAAAGATATCTAGGGAGTAGTGAAATCTAAGTAAACACATTTTCTCCAATTACTGCTCACAACTTTAGTATAATTTAGTTTAATTTCATTTTTAGTATTTTATTTTGATTGCATCTTAGTTTTAGGTTAGTTGAATAGCAACTAATTCCGCCCACTCTTCCAAAACCCCGAGATTTTTATTTGCTTTCTAAAAAATATAAAAATACAAAAATAATCATCCCTCACCTTTAGAACTAGCATTTAGGCTTTCTAATCCTAGCGACACTATTCCTAAGCTGAACGATCAATCCCCCGGTACTTGTCACTATACTATACTACAACGATCAGGTACACTGCCTGGTGGGGGTTGTAAGCTTCTTGAGATCCCTCGAGAGGTAAAGCCTGTTGCGATTCCCACGCATCAAGTTTTTGGCGCCGTTGCCGGGGAATAGTTATTTTCTAGGTTAGGATTTCTTTTTATTAGGTATACTTGCTAGATTCCTTTCTAGTAAGATTTTATTTTTTTTAGGTCTTCTTTAGTCTATCTTATTTCTTCGTGCTTTTGTTCGTAACTCTTTACCATCCGACATCATGGAAGGTGGTAACATCTTTGAACCCGTCATCCCACCACAACAAAACCCACCACTAGAACCCCTTAGGCCCCAAACCTTAGGAGAGTATTCCCGACCTAGCCACCAAGGCTACCGAAACACCATTGAGCTCACCGGAGCCAATGTGACCCCCTTGCGATCCGACACCATCCGGTTGGTGCAAAGCGGATGTGCATTCCATGGACTTCGTTCCGAAGATCCAAACCAACATCTTAAGGACTTTCTCAAAATCGTAGATTCCATAGACCTAGGTGTTGAAACTAGAGAGACGACCCGTTTACGCCTATTCCAATTCTCTCTACGGGATCAAGCTAGTCAATGGCTTGAGCGTTTACCCGCGGGATCCATCACCACATGGGATGATCTCACCACTCGTTTCCTTGCTCAATTTTTCCCACCGGGGAGAACTACTAAGCTTAGAAATGACATCTTGATGTTCCAACAACGTCAAAATGAATCTCTTTATGAAGCCTGGACTCGTTTCAAGGACTTACTCCAAAAAGTCCCTCATCATGGCATAGATCTTTGGCTCCAAGTCCAAATTTTTTATGACCATATCGACATCTCCACGAGGCGAGCCATTGACCAATCGGCCGGTGGTAAGCTACATGATCTTAGTGCGGAACAATCATGGGAACTCATAGAAGATCTTGCTCTCTATGACAACGAAAGTTGGAATGATCAACGTGATTTGAACAAAACGGTCAAGGCAATATCTTTGCCTTCGAATAATTCTAGCACTCCCGACCGTAGGATCATGGAACTTGAGGACCAAGTCAAGTTTCTCATGAAATCTTACGATGCTCCTAAGCCTTCAAGCCAAGTGAACAAAATCACTTCTTCATGCGAATTATGTAGTGGTCCCCATGACACTCGTGATTGTGTGGAACTCCCCGGAACAGCTTTTGCGGACTACGCATCCACGCGTACCGACGAAGCGGGAGATAAGTGGTACACTTTCAAGCCCGAGCCAAACACTTACGGTGATTCATACAACCCCTCATGGAAAAATCACCCAAACCTTAGGTGGAAACAAAATCAATCCAATTCTTCCAATCCGCCTAATCGTTACCAACCAAACGGTCCACCATCTAACCGTACTTTCAACAACAATCCTTCTAACAACTATGGTAGTACCGACAATCTTGAAGGATTGATGTCAAAGTTCATGGCATCTCAAGAAGCTCGCATATCTAAGTTTGAAGCCGATTTCAAACAAAAGTAAAGCGAGATGACCACTAGAATTGATGCATTGTTGAAAGTTCTCAATGACCGAGAAATGGGAGCACTCCCGAGTGACACGGTCAAGAATCCGAAACTAACCGTTAATTCCATATCCTCAGTTTCGTCACCCACTTCGTGTCCACAATACTACTCGGTTAAATCAACGAGCACGTGTTTCAAACAAAACCAAGTTCCCCAAAAGGACCAATCAAATAAAACACCCACTATAGAGCCGGTCAAAAGCATAGTTGAAACACCTCTTACGCAAGACCTTGACGATGAATTCAAAGAGCTTCACCTTGAACGCCCCGTCATTGATGTCTTAGCGCGTGCTCCTTACTATAGTGCCCTCCTAGAAAAATATGAGAAGTGTAAGCTAGGTAAAAATGGGACCGCCTTCGTTCAAAACAAGTTGCCTAAAAAGCTTGATGATCCGGGAATATTTGTTTTGCCTTGTAAGATAGGAAGATCCGAAGCTTTCGACACACTAGCCGATTTAGGGTCAAGCCTCAACTTGATTCCCTTGTCCTTATTCACCGCTCTTAAGCTAGGAAAGTTAGAGGAAACGGAGGTATTGATAGGGCTAGCGGATGGGAGTATTGCCCATCCGGTTGGAATGATTAAGGATGTAGTTGTTCACGTAGGAAGTTTAACTATATTAGCGGATTTTCACGTCCTAGACATGGTTAGTGACACTACATGCCCATTATTGGTAGGAAGAGGATTTTTAGCAACCGCTAGTGCCATGATAGATTGCAAGGAATCCAAGATAGCGGTAGGTGAAGGCGATACTTGGTCGGTGTATGATGTTAAGAAGCATAGTTATGATTGTGATGATGAACCGACACCGCATTGGGTAGAGATGAATAGGAGACCATCTAGATATGGACCTTGGATAGAAAGGAACTTTATAGGACCTCAATGCCCATTTTATCTAGAGAAAGATTTCGTTGAAAAGACACATTCGGTAGAACAACTCATAGCTAGAGATGAAGAGCTAGACCCCTTAGTCTTTACGAAGTTGATTGAGTTATTAAGCGTAATGCCCATTAACATAGAAAGGAATAAATGGAAAAGAGAGGGAGACAAGTGTAAATGGAGGTGGGACAAGCCACCTAAAGAAGGTGACGGGTCATGGCATATTAGAATGACTTTGTATGATCCGGATGGAGAAAAGTTTGAAAGGTCATACCATACTAAGGAAACCGATAGGAAGTTGAAACCTAAGTTTGATCCCAATGATATCCTCAATGAGGAACTCACCCGTATCACGTAGTAACCCATGACCTTGAGTCTAGCTACAAGACTCGTAAATAAAGAAAAGCGCTTCTTGGGAGGCAACCCATGTTTTGTGTGATTTTATTTGTTTGATTGTTATTTGCTTCCGTATGCATGCTTTATTTTTATTGTTGGTTGATCATGTTTCTCAACTAAAATGTGGAAATACTTTACTTTGTTGTTTTGGCCTAGTCTTAACTCCACCTAGAAGTATTTTTGCAAAAGATAAGTGTAAGGGGAAACCTCAAATATGTTTTTAAGAAACAAACCGATCATGATTCTCTACAATATTAAATGAGCATGTATATTCGTATTTGTTAGAATCAAATGCTTGTATTGAGTCATAATGAAGTTTTGCAGGATTTTCCAGGAAGTAGGACCAAGTTTTTCCAGAAATTTTCCGAAAACTTAACATAAGAATTTCTGCAGGTCCATTCTGACGGCGTCAGGGTTTTACTCTTGACGGCGTCAGGAGTTAAAATCTGGAAATTTTACCGGTTTTGTTTTTCTAACGGAGTCTTATGGTTTTTGTGAATTATTAAGTTTTATAATCTCCAGGAGATCTACAAACTTCATTCCATAAGCATTATATCTTACTTTGTTTTCTAGGATTTAGTAACTTATATACGATGCCGCCGATTTTACGCGAGGTTGTCTTGTCTATTTTTGTCAGGATTTACAGGTTATGATCGACAAGGAGATGATTTATATTCTGGAAGGGAAGCTTTGATTGTTCATTTTCTTGGAGGAAGATCTAATCTGGCCATCCTATTATCCATACCGAGCGAATATGGGGAGTATTTGATTTCATTCTCTTTACTTTTTCACTTTTACATTCTTTACTTGAACATTGGGGACAATGTTCATCTTAAGTGTAAGGGGAGGGTAAAAAGATGATACCTTACATATGCACTTTCACTTGAGTTTGTTTTGTTTGATGGTAGATGTGTAATAAAACTATGAGAAATACTTGTTAGTGCAATTTTAGCGCCAAATTTAAATTTTTTTACAACATTTAGGAGTGAAACTTTAGCCATAGCAAGCGTCTCATGGATAGGAGATTGTATGACTAGCACATAACCGTATATTCAGAAAAATTTTCCACCCAAATATGTGAGGTTCGCCGTTAGATTTGATAGGAAAAGCATTCACTATTAGTGCTTATGAGTGTACCGGTAGCATTTAGATTCTAGAACTTGCGTTAGTGATGCATCCCGAGACCGCTAGTGAGACTACATTTGTGTGGTAGGATTTACTACATGATAAGAGGCATTAGGATTACCCTTGTGTTAAACCAGTATCATAATTACTTGACCATTTAAGTCATATTACTTGGCTAGTTAAGTCAACTAATTTTCCCACACCCTTAGCGTTGTACTCATTTTTAGTACACGAAACCACTAGTACACCCCTCCGAGCCTATCTTTTCGTTTCTAACTTTAAGCATTTTACTTAAAGGAAGAATTTGTTACACCCCACTTAAATGTACACCCAAATTGCCTTAGCCTTCCGTGTATGCGCTCATTTTTAGTGCATTATTGTTATTTGTTAAACCCTAAGTTAACTTTCTAATTGATTACATGGTTGCTAAGTCGAGTCATATCCTTGTACATATTGTTTTGGGACGATTGGGACTCATGGGTAAGTGCTCTTAGTAATGGGGAAGAACATCATATTATTACCCCCATATGTACGTTAATCTTAAAAGTGCTCTAAGTGTTTTGATTTTCTTAATTCGAGTCATTAGTTTAGTTTATTGTAAAGTATGTAAAAATTCAAGTGTAAGGGGAATATTCATTCCCTATGATGTATTATTTTGGATGGTAGGGTAAGAGTGTAATGCAAAAAAAAAAAAAAAAAAAAAAAAAAAAAATATCAAGAAAAAGAAAAGAAAAAAAATAGAAAAAGGAAAAAGAGAAAAAACATACGGACTACCATCCCTTTTCATTCTATGTTCATTTTATGTTTTTGTTATTTTTCATTTATTAGCTCAAGTCGAGTCTAGTCTTGGCTTAGCAACGCCATATTGTACATGTAATTAACTAAGATTGTTAACTCGCCACCAGTAATAACTTCCTTTATCCAACAAAACCGTGTATTTTATATCCCTATACATAACGTTACAACCCTTTAAAAGACCTCTTTGATAGTTTATCCTAGGTGCTTACGCCATGTGGTGGAGGTTTGATCCTTTCCCAAGCCTATGGTAATCTATTTTGCTATGACAGGTAGTGAGAGATATCTTCCGTTTCCATATTGTAATTTACACTTTATTACACCCGAGAGATGTGAGTATCTAAACACTATTTGTGAGGTGCTTGTATATGACCTCCATGCTTGTCTTTGGTCTTTAGTGGAACGATTATTTGTTGTAATTACTTTTATATTAGTGTTAAATGACCCCTAACTTCTCTTTTGAGTAGAATAAAAGCGCATTTGCTTGAGGACAAGCAAATCTCAAGTGTAAGGGTATATGATGAGGCGAAAAATGATCCGTTTTTAGGGGGTCATTTAAGCCCGAATCCGAATTTATTTGATCAAATATTGCCCTAAATCGTTCCTTTTGTGATTTTAGGTACTTGGAGAGTGAATTCTGGAAAAGAAGCCATTTTGGACGTTTTTGGAGCATAAAAGTGAAGAAAATGGCAAAGTCTCAATTTTCCATGCTGGGAACAGTAGGTGACGGCGTCAAGAGTAATTTCCTGACGGCGTCAAACCTCAATAATAAAATCCGAGAGTTCATGAAGGCGTCAAGAGTTTTCCTGACGGCGTCAAAACCTCAAGAATTAAAATCCGTAGTTGATGACGGCGTCACATACAGGGCGTCAAGAGTAATTTGTGTGACAGCCTAGGCCTTGACGGCGTCAGAAGTAGATCAAGGCCGTCCGAGGAAGTATTTGGCGGTGAGATGACGGCGTCACACCTTTGTTCTTGACGCCGTCATCCCTATTTTCCTATATATAGTTTTCTTCTTTTTCACATTTAGAGAGAGAAGTTTTGGGAGAAACCCTAAAGACGATTTTGGTGTAACTTTACAGGTTTTTCAAGGGTTCCAACCCCTTGATACCTTGCATGATTAATCAAGATAAGTGTTCTTCTAATTCAATCAATATTTCTATGTGTTAGTTGTCTATATCTTGTTCTTGTCTTAATTCTATCATGCTAGGCTAGATCTCTTTTGTGTTTGCTTAGATCTAATGAAACCTAGATATTGATTACGTGTTGATTACTTGTTTATTCTTGTTTTTGGATGATTGATTTATATGTTAGACTTAAGAAAACTGGCAGATCTCCAAATGGTAACATGCTTGAACATCTTAAGAAACATGAACCGAGGCGTACTAGGTCTTTATTGGTTGTATTTAATGCATGAGCCACTGTTTACAATCCCTATAGTTGTGTTGGGCATGGTGTAGGAGGAGATAAGAGCTCATAGAATTGGGGAGTTATGTATGCCACCCCATGAATGGTATTAAGGAATACAATCCGTCATCCATGCAATTATAACAAGTAATTAACGTGTAAAAGATATCTAGGGAGTAGTGAAATCTAAGTAAACACATTTTCTCCAATTACTGCTCACAACTTTAGTATAATTTAGTTTAATTTCCTTTTTAGTATTTTATTTTGATTGCATCTTAGTTTTGGGTTAGTTGAATAGCAACTAATTCCGCCCACTCTTCCAAAACCCCGAGATTTTTATTTGCTTTCTAAAAAATATAAAAATACAAAAATAATCATCCCTCACCTTTAGAACTAGTATTTAGGCTTTCTAATCCTAGCGACACTATTCCTAAGCTGAACGATCAATCCCCCGGTACTTGTCACTATACTATACTACAACGATCAGGTACACTGCCTGGTGGGGGTTGTAAGCTTCTCGAGATCCCTCGAGAGGTAAAGCCTGTTGCGATTCCCACGCATCAGCTATAAAAACAAAATTTATAAATTCCGGGTAACCAGTATTGAGTTTATGCCGTTACTAGATTGTGTCGGTACGCGTGTGGTATTTGGTGCGAGATAATTGTCGAAATGATCAATGATAGTCAGAAAAAGAGGTATTCATGTTTTCTAATAAGTTAAACCATAATATGAGTTACTGTAAGCTACAGTGTGCGGGTTTGTTTTCCCGAAAATAGTTATGTAAGCTCATGTATGCTTAGGTAAATAGTTGGGTACTAATAAATTGACATTTATTATTTAAAATTAGTTTGAAAAATTTCGGTTTGTTACACTTTCTCAGTATGGGTATCTCTCATGACTTGATTCCTTGATTTTGCTATTCTGATTTATGATCCTTGACATTAGCCATTTTTTTTTATGATTCCATATGTGTTTAGATATTCGTTTGATTATAACATTTGATGCTTATTCATTTCATTCCATTTATACATTATCTTTTATGGGCAACCCTTGATTGATCTCCATATTTATTTATATCATTTGACTGATTCTATTGCCCAAGGTACTAACTAGCCATGGAGGTACCATGGCCATGTCATTAAGGCACCAATGGCATGACGCTATATGTGGAGGTGTGTATTTGTCCATGGAGTTTCTATTTGTTTATTGCGCGCTTGGCCATTTTGATACGCATGTATATTTGTTGGAGTATAGGTGTAGATTGTGTATAACTTTATTTTGCAGGGGAGCATATAGATGCATCATAGGTACTCAGTTTAGATTTATGTTTGTGCCATACACTTTTGGGAGCTCGCTACTCCATTTGCTATGACTTGTTATGATATGATATTATAAGATACGATATGATATGTTTGTTTGGTTGTTTTAGTCGATTCATGTATCATGTTTAGGCACTTGGTCAATTCCTTTATAATTACTTGATTTCATATTCATTCCTTATTTCATATGATATCTTATTCAGCAGGTTCTCATGGATTCATTTCACTTACCTTTTCATTTTTCATTTTTACCTATTATCGTTTTATATATGTTCATTGAGCGTTAGCTCAGCCGCATTTCCTTTATCTTTTGGATTGCATGATGAGAGTAGGAGCTTTTAGTGGACCAACGCTATCATGGTTTTCCTTTATCTTTTGGATTATGTTTAAGACTTAGTATTTCATTTCATTTTTAGACTCGTTTGTATTTGTAATGTTTTGGAGGTAATTTTGTTTCATGACTTATGTTTATTTATTTAAGTCTTCCACTTGCGTTTATATGTTCTGAGATGCCATAGATATGACATTGACCCATTCTCGGATGGGGGTGTTACAATGTCGATTTTATGAAGAACCGGCGTCATAAAATGTGTCTCCAAGTTACATTTTTAGTCTGAACATCAATCGAACCTCTTGTTATACTCATATAACATTAAAAATAATAAAATTATTTATTTTTGATAACTTACGACATTTCTAGAAGTATTGAATTTTTACGTTTTCCGGTTTTATGTTTTACGCGTTTTTAAGACTTCGCGTTTTAAGTTTTATCATCTAATAACTAATTTAAACATAGTATATCACTAACTAACTAAATTAAACTTAAGATAGTTATCTACCTAGTCATTATGCCTTGTCATGGCATGATAAGGTCAAATTGTAACAAATATCTTAGTAGCACCTTTTCAATTTTGCTACTTCTTCTATTTATCATATACTTAATAAAAAGTTATCATCTCTTTCTTTTCTCTCTAACCAACGACCAAAAACAAATAAAAACATCATTTTGATCTTGAATCTTTCTTTTTAAATCCATTACAAATATTGGTCTTAGCTCCTTGTATGATCGTTAGTCCATTTCTTCCATAAAAACACCATAATCGCGACAAATCTCATCCATTTACCAAGGGTTTTTCATGAAAGTTTTTCAAGGGATTTTATGTTAGATTATAATAGATCAAAGGTTTATAAGGAAAGGTTATTAATTTGGATGTTTGGTTTTAGTTGGTGATTTTGAAGACTAGTTATAGTTAGGGGTGATAATTCGGATCGGGTTCAGGTTAGCGGGTTCGGGTTGACAGGTTGGCGATTTAAAAAACCTCAACCCAAACTTGAACCATTTAAATTATCGAGTTAGCTATGTCAACCCTAACCTGTTTACACATAATCTAAACATAACCCATTTAATCCGTATATATACTTGGGTTGGTTATATACAAAAGTTAGCACATTACACGAGTTAAACAGGTTAAACGGGTTTGCGGGTCGACCCGTTAACCCATTTAACCCGTATAATAAAATATAAATAATTTTAATTTAAGAAAAAAAAATCTTAAACAGGTTGTCGGATCGACCCGCTTAATTGAATCCCAAACCGAGCCTAACCTGTTTAATAAACAGGTTAGATGGGTCGATCCAAACTCGACCTGAAATCTATTTAGACTCAACCCGTACCTGTTAATTTTTGTGTTGGTTTCAAGTCAAGTTTCGTGTCGGGTGAGAAATTGCCACCCATAGTTATAGTGTTCTTGATTTGTTCTTGAAATTGTTATTTCATCCATCTTCCTTGTCATCGTTAAAGCTCGCAATTTCTTGATTCACGTTATATCATCATGACCTATCGCTTATCATTTCAGATTTTAAGGAATTAGCTAGCATGTGAAGGTGCATAGATATTTTGAAGACAATGCATCATTATCATTCGATAAGACTTTAAAACGTATATGTTGTACTACTTTTGTACTCAAAACTTGTTCGGACCTCTTTGTAACTCTGATGTTTTGTATTTATTGAATGATAATCTTTTCAAAATGTCTCATTTAGGGTTCGTTTTCTGTAACTTGTACTGTGTGCTAATAGGTAATACCCCACTAACACTATCTTCCACTGCGATATTTTGAGGGTGTTACACACACAACTAGAAGACCAAAACAAAATCAAGCGTAAACTAAGACGCATCAACCTTTATGCTAACCAAAGGAAAAACAACATATCCAAGTCTAATGTCATAGACGGCAGCAGCCTTTAATTGGGCTACAGATAGACCACAATCATCAAAGTAATCATTGTCATAATCATTATTGTCACATGTACCATCTTTCCATTACTCCAAAAGATCCTCTCGTTCCCTCAACTACCGAAATAATTAGTTTCATTAGGATATTCTAGAACTTCATCTTTGTCGCTATTAGAATCAACCACATTACCCACCTTAGAGAATGGGTTACCCACCTTAGTTGAAGAAGTACACGTAGAGGAAGAGATACTAGGGTTAGTAGCCACTACCTGCTCATTGTCTTTCAAATCAACCTTTTTTAGAGGTTTACAATTATCATCCACAAGAGTAACTTTTCCTTCAATAATTAGTTTTTTAAGCTTCCCAATTTTCTCAACAATAGGGGTAGTACTAGTGCTACCATAGGGGTCGTCTCCATAACTCTCCCTCCAACTTTCTAATAAACTCTTCTTCCCCCCACCTCCATTTCCACCCTTAGAAGAACTAGCAACAACAAGTATACCAGATGCTAAACAACTAATCATATCGTTTTGGCAATCAAGAACCTCATCATCATTATCTTCTTCAGCCATCTTAGTTACCTTCTTACTACCAAACTCCAAATCAGTCCCTTCTTTAAAAGAAACACTTGTTGCAAAAGGAATATCATTATCATCAGTATTGGCCATTTCAAGAGCATCAAATGGGTTCAATGTAGCAATAATCATCCCACTTGTACTTGTCTCTTTAGTGATTTTCTCCTTAGTCGCATCCGACTTTTTCAAAATGGGTATATACTTCTACTTAGGTTTTGAAGGGATAAATTTAGCCCATTTACGCACATCAATACCACAAAACTGCTTTTTCTGAGGCATTTGAACCCCAACCTAACTTTTTTCTTTTATCCTTACGATTCCTTACCTCAGTGAAACCATCATCAGTCTTTTCCAAAGTAGTAGAAGCTTTAGCTGCCACATTAATGTCACTACGAACAACCTACTTAACACATTTTGGACACTTAATATGATCTTGCCAAAAAACTTTACACACATCACAACGAAGAGGCGTCCATTCATATTCAACTTTAATGATTTCCGTATTATAACCACTATCATCCTCATTAGGAATAGCCATACTAACTTCGCTTTTCAAATTAGATTGCGCACTTTGTTCAACAAGAGCATGAGCAAAACTAATACGTCCCCATGAATCAACACACATTGAGCTTGTGAACTCATCCAACATAATTGGTTTCCCTACTTGAGTAGCAATTAAGATCAAACTGTCTTCCGAATATGTAACTAAGGGAACATTATACAATTTAGTCTAAACCTGAACCTTAGTTACCTCATTTTTGGTTATTGACACCTTCAAATTCCATTTTGATAAGGCGAAAAGTGTACCGCTCTTAAGGGGTCATTTAAGCCCGAATTCGTGATTATTTGATCAATTACTATCCTAAATCATTTCTTTTGTTATTTTAGGTACTTTTGAGAAGAAATCTGGAAAATGAAGCATTTTGGACATTTTTGGAGCATAAAAGTGAAGAAAACGGCAAAGTCTCAAAATCCTTGCTGGGAACAGTACCTGACGACGTCAATACTTCACATATGAGGGCGTCAAGCTTGGCAAAAGAGGTGGAAGTGGAAAATACACATGACAGCCCATAACATTTTTAGTGCAATTGACCTGACGGTGTCACCAAGGCCGTCAGGGTCAAAATGTATGTGACAGCCCAGAGCATAATTCCTTCTTGACGGTGTCAAGATTGGATCTAGGCAATACGATCCTTAATTTGGAGGCGAGTTGACGGCGTCGAAGACTACAACGTGACGCCGTCAGGATGTATTATCTATATATATTTTTCCAATTTTTCATTGTAAAGTGTGGAACATTAGGATAAATTTTGGAGAGCTTAAACCCTAGACGAATTTTTTGTAAAAATAAGGGTTTCAACCCTTATTCCATCCATGCTTAATTGAAGATAAGATTTCCAATAATCATATGATATGTCTATGTGTTGTGTGATTCTATCTTACGTTTGTCTTTCTTTTAACATGTTAGGCTAGGTTTTTATTGTGTTTGCTTAGATGTAGTGAAACCTAGATGCATAAGTGAATTCTAGTGATCCCATATTAGTAGCTTTTAGTCGGCTCGACATAGGAGTGAAGTAGGAGCTTATAGAGTTAGGGAATATTGTACACGGCCCTATGACTAGTATTAAGGAATATAACCCGTCATCCATGCAATTGTAACAAGGTAATCAACCGGTAAAAGATATCTAGGGAGTAATGAAATCTAAGTAAACACATCTTTTGTAACAACCGTGGTTTTAGCCGGTCAGTTTAATTGATAATCTTGATTCAGTTAACGTTTGTTTGGTGTGTCCTAGGTGATTGAAGTGATATATATAAGTGATATAGGTGAGTTTTAGCACTAAATCCCTTTGCGTAAATGGTTTTTATTGTAATTTGGAAAGTATGAAATTTGGGAAAGTTCATTTTGATCGCCTTTGTGATGTAGAAATGACTTGTGTAGTTTTGGTGTTTTTGTGTTTTTGCATAACAAGTCTTCGTTCAAGTGTTTGAACGTTAGTGAGTTACGAGGAATTTGTTTTTATGAGTTATATTTCAAAAAGAGTGTGAAATTCTGTTTTTGGAAACTTTGTTTTGAAAATGATAATTTTTCCGGTTTGTCGTAAAACTAAGGTTTATCGCGTATGACGTTAGGTTTTGTTATGAGAGTTTATAAATTATGAAGAGAATAATGTTTTAAGTGTAATAATTAAATTAATATATATATATATATATATATATATATATATATATATATATATATATATATATATGAATATGATATATAAAAATCGGCCCAAGGGGTTTTTAGGGGAAAAGGAAATCCAATTTGAGCCCAAATATAATTCCTAGCAATAAGGAATCCTAGTCCAACCCAAACAAGCCCAACCCTTACCCTTATAATCATATAGAACGACCCTAAAGATATTTTTCCTGCAAATTATGATCGATCAAGCTAAGGAGAAGGAGAAAAAAATTAGGGTTTGTAATTTGGAAGCAATAATCAAGAATCAAGGTAAAATCTTTAAACCCTATGTTCAATTAATTGATTAATTAATCTAATTCATGTAATATTAAGTATGATGGATTTAGGGTTTATAAAATTCTGGAAAATATTGATGATAGACATGGTAGGATCATTAGATGTTAATGGTATGATGATTAGTTAAGTTGGTTTGGTAATAAAACGTGTTAAACATTGAGTTAATTTGAGACAGCTTTGTAAGGCTGTAAAGATACGACGAGATAAAATAGTAGGAGATGAGTTAGATCACTAATTTTTAGCCTAAATTGAAGTTTTATGAAAGAGCTTTCCTAAAAGTCCGGCCACGATTGATTTGAAGGTCAGGAGGTTATTCTTTCGATTTTTCTTTGATAAGGTGTCAAAACTGTTAAATCGGGACAGAATTTGGGTAAAAGTTTGATAATGAATTATGGGTGAAAAAGTGATATTAAGGTTAGCCCTTCTGAAAAAGTTGAGTTTTAGGTTATCTTAGACTACCACGAAAAGGATTCGCGATAAAAAGTTGTGGAAGTATTTTATTTTAATCAAAACTTTTTGGTGTGCGTTCAGATCCGAATTTGGATAGTTGACAAGTTTGATTTTCTTATGGGTACTTGTGTGTGTTATAAGACCATGGCCTTCTGGGATTAGCTTTTATGCTTATGAGAGACCATGGTGAATTTTTGGTATAAGTTGTTGAGCTTTAATTGTTATGATTTCATGTGGGCGAATGTACCCTAAAATTCTGCGTTTTTTGATTTTAAAAGTGCAAGGGATTTAGTGAGTATTAGGTTATGGTGATGGTTAGTATGGGGTATAGGAGATCCATGGTGGGTCATATGAGTCTTAGACATCCATCATATGTGTATTGCATGGGTTATAGCTTTTAGCTTGGCCATGTGTAACGTGAACTTATTTGTGTTGTATAGATTTGTGATTGTTATTTGTTGGAAGCTTCAAAGTTGAGGTGAGTTCATAGTCCCACTTTTTACTTTGTTTTAAACTTGGGATGGAAATGATGCTTGTCTTAAATGGTTTGGGTTACTGTGATTATGTGTGTGTCAAAGAGCTTGGACTTATAATGTTATCGTATGTATGCTATATGTGAATGGTTATGTGATGTGGAAATGTTGTGTGATGATGCTGTGTGGTCCAATTGGGAGGGTGCTTACCATCTTGCTCGTGCATATGACCTAATTGGAGAGTAGTACTCCTACTCACTATTATTCTGTGTGGTCCGATCGGAGGGTATTAATTACCCATTATTTGGAGCGGGGGTCACGTTCCGGCCCGAATGTTGTGAATTTGGATCGGTGGGCACGTTTCGCCCGATGGTTGCCTTTTGTGTGATGGTTGGTTTATGACCATATGTAGCTTGTATGATAACTATAATTATTTGTCCAGCTATGTTTTATAATCACAGTGAACTAGTTGCCTTGAGAGTGTATGTGTGTCTAAAACCTATGAATCTCACCAACATTATATTGACGTTTTAAGCATCATTTTCAGGTGAGCTTTATAAGGATAAGATAGAAGGATGTGATTAGACGAGACCCTAGTTGCATTGGAAGTGGTTTATCATCTATGTTTAGATTTATGTATTGTTTCGAATTTTGTTTTGGTTATTTTTGTTTTGGGGTATTGTTACAACACTTTGTGTTTGTACTTTGCTCTATTTTTTGTGCATGTAGTTGTTTCTCTATATAGACACCAGGTGTTGTGGTGATATCCATGAAGTTACACCCTCGCGTTTCCGCCTTGGCGGGTGTGACAGATTGGTATTAGAGCCAGGTTATAGTGAAGTAGGTTGTTGAACCTAGACTATAACCTAGGAGTTCTTCATATTGTTGCATTAAGGATCTATGTGTAAGTATAGTATTTTATATATCTATTTTCCTATATTTATGAGATGTTTTATTGAGTTTCAGTCGTCTATTCTATCCCCTATACGTAGTATTGTATATATCGACTTTTTTATATCGTCTTCCACACGTAAGATGCTTCGTTGGACTACTGTTGTCGCTATCGGATGCGAGAGAAGTGGTAGGATGAAGCGGACTAACCGCAGAATCTGAGTTCCCGCTAACATGTATCCATGTTCAAACAAGGAGAGGATGTTTATAGAATACGTTGGTAGAGAAGAAGTGGAGAGGTTTATAACCACGACAACTTCTAGAGATGGAGCCGTTACCGAGTACCCTGGAAGTTTCCTCACTTTTCAGGTGAAGGAAAGGTGGTTCAGCCCAAACCTCATAATTCGTATACACTTGTAGATCATGTGGAATTGGAAGAAAAGAATAGTGATGGTTTTGTATGTTGTCGATTTCCTCAACGTATAGGAAATACGAATGAGTGGTTGAGTAAAGATGAAAGGGGAGTTAGGATGGAATAATGTGGATTCGGATCTGGAGTCCACAGCGAGTAGTAAGTTTAACCGATTTGAGTGGGGAGGCAAGTGCGAGAATGGAGTTTGAGCCATTGTGCGACGTCTTTTGTTTTGTGTTATGTTTTGGAATTCGTATATTGTCTTTTGCCGTTTGGAGCCATGTTTGAGCATGATTACTCCTGGATATTGGATCGACCTTATCCAAGTGATTTTGATTATAGAGTTTACATGATCGTTGGAATTGTTCCATGTGAGATGATTGTTTGCGACGTCTTTTGTTTTTGTTTACATGATTGTTTGCATGATGTGTTGTCATAGGAGGGAGTACACTTGTGAAAGGGGGCATAGATAATTATGGTGGCCAACATAATTATACATACGTCACAACACAAGTGGACTTGCAAGTATGATAACATGGATTGCATGGTGTATTAGGTGCTATGTGGTATATGTGCGTTATCATTGAGATGTGTAGTTTTGGAAGTAAGTGTGCGTGTGAAATAGGTCTTATAACTATGGTCGCGAACATAATTATAAGGGTATCACAAACGTGGACTTGTGACCATTATCGCATTGATTGATGTTTGTTGTTATATGTAGTGGTAGATGGTATGTGACGTCATGTTGATAATGGTTGTATGGTTAGAGAAGTATTCCCTTAACCTTTTTGGCAACCATTATATGTTGGGGTGTGCAGGTGGTAAGATTCCACTCTACCTATCATATGATTGATACCTTAAATATCTGTTGGGATTAATATTGTGGTATTTAAGATGGTTCGTTTGCTAGACACTCTGTTCGGATATATAGTTCTAAGTCTAGCGCCTCCTGTTCATACTATGTTGGTATGAAATTTTCATCCTTCTTATTCAGTGTTGTGATTGATAATAGTCATTCAGATTTGTTTTCATTAGGAATTGGTACGATTTTTTGGTTATTCCATACATTTATTCCTCGGATGAATGTTATACTATTCTTCAAGTATTGTTGGTTCGTGACGAGTTGATGTGGATATTTGATCCCTCATTTACACATACCAATTGAATTTCGTGACATGTTTTGTGACCTGTTAGCATCGGTGTTTTTCTATGATTTTGGTTTGATCGTTGTACGAATGAGTCTGTAAGTTCATCGTTGGTTTGCAATGTATTTGAGTGAGTGTTCACTGGTATGAGATTCGTTTGATGATTATTTTGATTATGTGATTCTTCTGTGTTTTTCGCATCCAATAAAGGAGTTGTGTTAAAGTCCTTATGGTATTTTAAAATTTGTTTTGGGTATTTCAAGGTCATTTGTTGGAAACTATTATTTTTATGGTGAAAATGAAGTGGTCTTACATAAAATGGTTTATATAGTTTTTTATAAAAAAATGTATAAGTTTAAGATATGTCTTGTGAAAAACGGTGTTCATTTGTTTTTGGGAAGGTCGAGTATGGGAATAAGAATTGTCTATGGTTCTCATTTACCAAACTTGTTATGTATTTGGTTCATTGAGTGTTTCTTTCGTCGAGGTACGCTTGTGGATGTTTTATGGGTACGTGTATTTATATTTTCTTTGTATGGGTTTTCATGAACATTTTATCCGTGTCTACTTTTATTGGGGGAAAATTTCTCATTGTGTTTTTTTTAGCTTTGATTTTGATGTTCGTTTCTTCGTTAGTCGGTAATTCGTACCCCTTTTGAGTTCGTTGATATACGTTTTAGTTCGACCGATTTTGTGGTTCGCGTCGTTTACTTAAGATAGATTGTCGTTTTGATTATCAATTTGTTCGTTGAAAAAGAAGAGGGTGTTTGCCAAGTTGTTCAAGTGAGAGGTGTAGCTTTAAGATGTACGTTCTTCAGGAAGGTGGTCAACAATAGCGAGTGTTCGTGGACATTTCTAAGATAAAAGTGATGAAGAGTGGAAAGTACCTAAGACACCATCTGAGAGACGATTGTCCTTAGGATTGGCAGGTACTATTGATGATTCATTTCTATCTTTCTATAGATTGCATAGGCATCGCGGAGGGGGAAGATCTATAAGAGGAACTGTGTGATACATGATTTAAAGTTGGGAAGTAGAACTTGGAGATGATATTTGTATGGAGCAGAAAGTGTTATCTACGCAGATCATAAGAATCTTTAGCATATATTTGACAAGAGGCTAATATATGTAGAAGAGAAGTTGGGCGTGGAATTTCTCAGTGACTACGATTGTCTGATTCGCCACCGTCAAGGAAGGGCGGACATCGTGGTAAGAGCGCTGAGCAGGAGTGAATGAGTGAAACTTAGATGTTTTATGAGCAATGATTATGATAATTCAGTTCGGAGTTAAGAGGATGATACTGACAGCCTAGAGAGAGAGGTTCAAGGATGAGAACATGTAAGAAGAATGATTACTTGGTTTAGACCAGTAAATGGAAAGGAACAAAGATGAAGGAATGTACTTTGCGGACCAGATATTGGTTTTATTGAGAGGAAGCGTAAGGACATCAATCATGCAAGGTATTTAATACATCCGAGAATGGATAAGATGTATTATTACCTTAGCAAGAGATGTATGGAGAAGTGGGTATGAAGGAGAATACCGATACTTTAGCAAGTGTTTGAAATGCTTGAAGGTAAAGGTTGCACTCAACGATTATTAGGGTGTTGCAACAGCCAGAGGTACCTGGAGATTTTATTAAGGAGGATTTGGCGAGACTTTTCGCTCGGTGAGTTGGTAAAGAACCATGGGGTGTCGCGTTGATCATCAAGATACATGATGAAATACTTACTTCGCGATAGTGTTAAACGTGTTATAGAGTCCTTAGAACGCGTATGTAGATGAGTACGACTTATCATTCTCTAACGAGTGAACTAAGTGAGCGTACGAATCAGGCGTTGGATGGTGAGCTGAGAGCATGTGTATGTTTGAGTTTGGAGGGAGCTGAGGTATGCATTTATCTTTAGCTGAGTTCTCCTATAACAATAATTATCATTCTAGTATTAAGAATGTGCCGTTTGAAGTATTGTATGGAAGGAAATGTATATCACCTGTTGATGCGTGGGAATTGCACCAGGCTTTACCACTCGAGGGATCTCGAGAAGCTTACAACCCCCACCGGGCAGTGTACCTGATCGTTGTAGTATAGTATAGTGACAAGTACCGTGGGATTGATCGTTCAACTCAGGAATAGTGTCGCTAGGATTAGAAAACCTAAGAACTAGGTCTAGAGGTGAGGGATGATTCTTTTTGTATTTTTTATATTTTATAAAAGTAATTAAAATATCTTGGGTATTGGAAGAGTGGGCGGAATTAGTTGCTAGTCAACTAACCCAATAACTACAGATGCAATCAAAATAAAATAACAAAAAATGAAAATAAACTAAATTAAGGTAGTGGTGTGAACAATATATGGGAGAATTGTGTTTACTTAGATTTTACTACTCCCTAGATATCTTTTACAGGTTAATTACTTGTTACAGTTGCGTGAATGACGGGTTGTATTCCTTAATACCATTCATGGGGTGGCGTACTTACTTCCCCAATCCTATAAGCTCCTACTTCACTCCTATGTCGAGCCGGCTAAGAAGCTCCTAACATGGGATCACTAGAATTCGCTCATGCATTAAATACAACCAAAAAAACCTAGTACACATTGGTTCATGTTTCTTAAGACGTTCAAGCATGTTACACAATGGAGATCTGCCAGTTTTCTTAAGCCTAACATTGAAATCGTTCATCCATTACAACTATAAACAAGCAATCAACCTATAATCAACATCTAGGTTTCATTACATCTAAGCAAACACATAATAGATCTAGCCTAGCATGTTATAATCGAGACAAGCATAAGATATATTCAAACAACACATAGACATATTGAATGAATTGAAGGAAAACTTATCTCAATTGAACATGAAGGGTTTCAAGGGGTGAAAACCCTTGAAAATACTGTTACAAATGAGCTAGGGTTTATAAAGTTCGGCCCTAATATTCTCCGCACAAGTTCCTCTTTATGAATAAAAATTAGAAAAGTATATATAGATTTTGGGAGGTGACGGCGTCAAGAGGAAAAATCTGACACCGTAATCTCGCCGCCAATAAAGTTCTCGGACTACCTAGATCCAGATCTGACGCCGTCATGTGTAATCTTGTTTCAGGCCGTCACCAAATTTACTCTTGACGCCCTTGTTCTGACGCCGTCACATTTTCTCTGGGCCGTCATCCATTTTGCTCTTGACGCCGTCATAAAATTCTTCTTGACGCCGTCAGGTACTGTTCCCATCAAGGAAAATTAAGACTTTGCCGTTTTCTTCACTTTTATGCTCCAAAAATGTCCAAAATGCTTCCTTTTCCAGAATTCACTCCCAAAGTACCTAAAATCACAAAAGGAACTATTTAGGGCAATATTTGATCAAATAAATTCCAATTTCGGCTTAAATGACCCCCTAAAAATGGTTCATTTTTCGCCCCATCACCTGTTCTATGGACAGAGGTTGGAACAAGCCAACTAATTGGTCCTGAACTAGAACGAAAGACGATGCATAAGGTTTTCTGACTAAGGAAAGACTTAAGGCAGCAAGAGATCGCCAAAAAAGTTATGCGGATTATTGCTGTAAGCCCTTAGAGTTTGGTGTTGGTGATATTGTGAGGTTAAAAGTATCTCCTTGGAAGGGTGTTGTGCGTTTCGGTAAGAAAGGCAAGCTAGCACCGAGATACGTAGGACCACTTGAGATTTACAGAAAAGATTGGATGTGAGACATATCGGTTGAATTTGCCTAAGGAGTTAAGTAGTGTGCATGATACGTTTCATGTATTTAATTTGAAAAAGTGTTTGGCGGATACTAGTCTGAATGTGCCATTAGATGAGATTAAGGTTGACAAGACTCTTTGCTTTGTCAAGAAACCTTTTGAGATTATGGATCGAGATGTTAAGGGTTTGAAGTGTGGTGAGATAGCGTAGGTAAAGGTATGGTGAGATTCTAAGCGTTGTCTTGAGTTTACTTGGGAACGTGAGGATCAGATAATATTTAAGTACTCAAATTTGTTTGCTGATGTGGTTGGTGAAGTAGATCGTTTATAGTTGGATATAAATCGCGGAAGTTAGATGCAGGGTATTCGCAAATGTTTTAATTAATGTTTGTTTTATGTGTATCCATTATTTGTGGTGCTTCCTGCGGTTACCAACTTAATTTTCATTTGGTTCGGGGGTATCGTACCTACCTGTGAGAAGTCGTTTGGATTACTGGTGTTATTGATCGGGGAGTGTATCTATTTGCGTGTATTGTTGGAGTGACGGAAGGTTTTCTATCGTGTGAATTCAGGTACTTAGTCGGTTCACATTTTTGTGGTTCTTTCTCTGTGATTTTATGGTGTGGTATTATTTCGCTTAAATATCCATAAATTTTCTTTTGCTGTTGTGAGTGGTGACTAGAGTAGTAGAAATCTCGGGACGCGATTTCCCTAAGTGGGGATGATGTAACAACCGTGGTTTTAGCAGGCCAGTTTGATTGATAATCTTGACTCGGTTGACATTTGTTTGGTGTGTCCTAGGTGATTGAAGTGATATATATGTGATATAGGTGAGTTTTAGCAATAAATCCCATTGCATAAATGGTTTTTATTATGATATGGAAAGTATGGAATTTGAGAAAGTTCATTTTGATCGCCTTTGTGGTGTAGAAATGACTTGTGTAGTTTTGGTATTTTTGTGTTTTTGCATAATGTTAGGAATTAAATATTTCATAGATTTGATAGATTTGATGATCTGAAACAAGAAGAATGAAACATGAAGAAATACTGAAATGATGAGCAAAATACGATAAGTGAGATTCTGCTGAAGAGCAAAGATTCTGCTGAAGAGCAAAGTGAGTGCTGAAGAGCAAAGATTCTGCTGGTGAGAAAAAGATTCTGCTGAAGAACGTTTTCCACTGATGGATTCTGCTGAATGTCACTGCTGCTAAACAATGAGTCATTCTACCAAATGGATAAAAGAAGATATTTATGTGCATAAAAGTCAAGTATATCTTTTAGATAATATCTTTCATAAGGCATCAAATTGAACACTCCAAAGTGAGTTGTAAACATAGATACGTGTTGTATCTTAGATGACTTGACATCCTAGTCATAAGCTAGATAGTAGATGACTAAGCTTATCAATTTTGTAATGATCTCCTTTATTGTATAAAAAGGAGATCACACCCCTTTAGATAGAGTGGTGGTGAGTGCATGATTCACAGTGAAACAAAGTGAACATCACCTCCATGGTGCTTCGTACTTAGAAATTACAATAACACCAAGTGTGTTAAAATGTAAAGCACCAAAATGAGTGTGTGTGAGAACATCAGACGAGGGGTCTGATGAACATTAGACATGGGGTCTTTTGTTGTTAGGTTTGTTTAGCCTCAAGGATCTTTGATTCCTTGTTATAGTGTAGATAACACGTACTACAAATGATCAAGTAGTATTGGGGCTAGTTGGAATAACAAACGGAGAAGTTAGAAAAACCTTGTTGTGATAGTATTGTTTCTTTCATAGAATATTCCGTCAATATTATCATTATGCTCGTCATAGCCAAAATCCTAGATCAAAGGATTAACATCTTAGAGCTCATAAATGATCAGCAAAAGCTTATTAAATACTCAAAAGATATTTTAAAATAAGCTTTTCACAGTTGGTATCAGAGCGGGGGGCTCTCGATATAGGGTATTAAAAGGTTTTGGTTTGTCGAAGAATGCAGAAAAACAAGAAAAATTCGAAACTGGTTCATATTTTCGTAACTCACTGCAGGGCTGTTTTCAAAGGGCGATAAATCCTTCGTTAACCGTTGGATCGGGCTGAAATTTTTTATGGAGATTCTACATATATCAAGGTATATTCTCACCGAAGGGATCTTCAATCTGAGCTCTATATTGTCAGGTATAAATTTTGAAAACTGCTGCATAGGTGTTTCTGAAGTTCGAATTTTTTCTAGGGTTCGATATGAAAGTTGAATATAGTTTATTTGATAAACCTTATATTGATCAAAATTGATAATTTGTTGATCATAGAGCATAAAACAGGTTAGTGACTCTAAAAAGTGTCACTAAAGACTAAAAAGTGTCGTCTTTATACTTAAAAAAAAAAAAAAAAAAAAAAAAAGACGAACTGGTTGTTTGCTCATTAAGGTTTGATGACGTTCATATGGAAGTTTCTGCTTTTACACACAAAAAGGGGAAGAATCACACACAGAAGAGAGTTGGTTCTTAAAAGATAAAAAGGCTTGTTTATCAAGTTATTATTGGTAAAGAAAGTTATTTGTTTCTTATTTGAAAATGAAGTGAAATTTTTCAAGGTTGTGTTCTTATCATATCTTAAGGTGATGTGTACACTTTAAAGATAACTTGTTCGTTCGTTCAAGTGACTACAAATTGACAAACACTTAAAGGAGTAACTTTGTAGTGCTCAGTGTCTCATAGAAGATGAGTTTATTGTCAAGAGATTGCGTTCTCCATATACCAAAAGATTGGGTATACGTTTGAAGTCAAATTTAGTACAAGATATAAGACATAAGGTTGGTTTATTCTGCTTCTGCATCAAGTCAGAAATGATTGGTCATTCTTCATCAATCATAAAAGCCTACAGATATGGAGATTCAAATGGTTAACATATGGGTTTCAGGGGAAGCTTAAATGTGCAAATGTTTAACCATTTATTATGTATGTGTATCACCACAGGGAAAGTTATTGATTCTTACTACTGTTAATTAGTATTGCTATTGATGGTTTAGATTTTTACTGTCTCAAGTTCATTTTTAGTGCGGAAAACTTAATGGAGGGTAATTTGAGATAATAGAAGGATAGATTGGATGTATAGTATTAGTTCGTAGCTGTAAAGATCATATTTGTAATATTCTCTATTTGTTGATAACAAAAAGGGGAAGAGATGTGGTGGATAGCATAAATTAAGGGGAAGACAGTATAAGTTTCATTCATGGTGAGATTTAGTTATCTCAATTTCTCTACTTCGTCTAGGGAAATTCGTACAAGAATGTTTTTGTTTTGTAATCATCAAATAGGGGAAGATTGTTAGGAATTAAATATTTCATAGATTTGATAGATTTGATGATCTGAAACAAGAAGAATGAAACATGAAGAAATACTGAAATGATAAGCAAAATACGATAAGTGAGATTTTGCTGAAGAGCAAAGATTCTGCTGAAGAGCAAAGATTCTGCTGAAGAGCAAAGTGAGTGCTGAAGAGCAAAGATTCTGCTGATGAGAAAAAGATTCTGCTGAAGAACGTTTTCCACTGATGGATTCTGCTGAATGTCACTGCTGCTAAACAATGAGTCATTCTACCAAATGGATAAAAGAAGATATTTATGTGCATAAAAGTCAAGTATATCTTTTAGATAATATCTTTCATAAGGCATCAAATTGAACACTCCAAAGTGAGTTGTAAACATAGATACGTGTTGTATCTTAGATGACTTGACATCCTAGTCATAAGCTAGATAGTAGATGACTAAGCTTATCAATTTTGTAATGATCTCCTTTATTGTATAAAAAGGAGATCACACCCCTTTAGATAGAGTGGTGGTGAGTGCATGATTCACAGTGAAACAAAGTGAACATCACCTCCATGGTGCTTCGTACTTAGAAATTACAATAACACCAAGTGTGTTAAAATGTAAAGCACCAAAATGAGTGTGTGTGAGAACATCAGACGAGGGGTCTGATGAACATTAGACATGGGGTCTTTTGTTGTTAGGTTTGTTTAGCCTCAAGGATCTTTGATTCCTTGTTATAGTGTAGATAACACGTACTACAAATGATCAAGTAGTATTGGGGCTAGTTGTAATAACAAACGGAGAAGTTAGAAAAACCTTGTTGTGATAGTATTGTTTCTTTCATAGAATATTCCATCAATATTATCATTATGCTCGTCATAGCCAAAATCCTAGATCAAAGGATTAACATCCTAGAGCTCATAAACGATCAACAAAAGCTTATTAAATACTCAAAAGATATTTTAAAATAAGCTTTTCACACATAACAAGTCTTCGTTCAAGTGTTTGAGCATTAGTGAGTTATGAGGAATTTGTTTTTATGAGTTATATTTCAAAAAGAGTGTGAAATTCTATTTTTGGAAACTTTGTTTTGAAAATGATAATTTTTCCAGTTTGTCGTAAAACTAAGGTTTATCGCGTACGACGTTAGGTTTTGTTATGAGAGTTTATAAATTATGAAGAGAATAAGGTTTTAAGTGTAATAATTAAATTAAAAAAAATATATAAAATATATGTATATGATATATAAAAATCGGCTCAAGGGGTTTTTAGGGGAAAAGAAAACCCAATTTGAACCCAAATACAATTCCTAGCAATAAGGAATCCTAGTCCAACCCAAACAAGCCCAACCCTTACCCATATAATCATATAGAACGACCCTAAAGCTATTTTTCCTGCAAATTATGATCGATCAAGCTAAGGAGAAGGAGAAAAAAAATAGGGTTTTTAATTTGGAAGCAATAATAAAGAATCAAGATAAAATCTTTAAACCCTATATTCAATTAATTGATTAATTAATCTAATTCATGTAATATTAAGTATGATGGATTTAGGGTTTATAAAATTCTGGTAAATATTGATGATAGACATGGTAGGATCATTAGATGTTAATGGTATGATGATTAGTTAAGTTGGTTTGGTAATAAAACATGTTAAACATTAAGTTAATTTGAGACAGCTTTGTAGCGCTGTAAAGATACGACGAGATAAAATAGTAGGAGATGAGTTATATCACGAATTTTTACCCTAAATTGAGTTTTAATGAAAGAGCTTTCCAAAAAGTCCGGCCATGATTGATTTGAAGGTCGGGAAGTTAGTCTTTCGATTTTTCTTTGATAAGGTGTCAAAGTTGTTAAACCGGGACAAAATTTGGGTAAAAGTTTGATAGTGAATTGTGGGTGAAAAGTGATATTAAGGTTCGCCCTTCTGGAAAAGTTGAGTTTTAGGTTATCTTAGACTACCACGAAAAGGATTCGCAATAAAAAGTTGTAGAAGTATTTTATTTTAATCAAAACTTTTTGGTGTGCGTTCAGATCCGAATTTGGATAGTTGACAAGTTTGATTTTCTTATGGGTACTTGTGTGTGTTATTAGACCATGGCCTTCTGGGATTTGCTTGTATGCTTATGAGAGACCATGGTGAATTTTTGGTGTGAGTTGTTGAGCTTTAATTGTTATTATTTCATGTGGGCGAATGTACCCTAAAATTCTGCGTTTTCTGATTTTAAAAGTGCAAGGGATTTAGTGAGTATTAGGTTATGGTGATGGTTAGTATGGGGTCTAGGAGATCCATGGTGGGTCATATGAGTCTTAGACATCCATCATATGTGTATTACATGGGTTATAGCTTTTAGCTTGGCCATGTGTAACGTGAACTTATTTGTGTTGTATAGATTTGTGATTGTTATTTGTTGGAAGCTGCAAATTTGAGGTGAGCTCATAGTCCTACTTTTTACTTTGTTTTAAACTTGGGATGAAAATGATGCTTGTCTTAAATGGTTTGGGTTACTGTGATTATGAGTGTGTCAAAGAGCTTGAACTTATAATATTATCGTATGTATGCTATATGTGAATGGCTATGTGATGTGGAAATGTTGTGTGATGATGCTGTGTGGTCCAATTGGTAGGGTGCTTACCCTGTTGCTCGTGTATACGACCTAATTGGAGAGTAGTACTCCTACTCACTATTATTCTGTGTGGTCCGATCGGAGGGTATTAACTACCCATTATTTGGAGCGGGGGTCACGTTCCGGCCCGGATGTTGTGAATTTGCATCGGTGGGCACGTTCCGCCCGATGGTTGCCTTTTGTGTGATGGTTGGTTTATGAACATATGTAGCTTGTATGATAACTATAATTATTTGTCCAGCTATGTTTTATAATCACAGTGAACTGGTTGCCTTGAGAGTGTATGTGTGTCTTAAACCTATGAATCTCACCAACATTATGTTGACATTTTAAGCATCATTTTCAGGTGAGCTTTCTAAGGATAAGATAGAAGGATGTGATTAGACGAGACCCTAGTTGCATTGAAAGTGGTTCATCATCTATGTTTGGATTTATGTATTGTTTCGAATTTTGTTTTGGTTATTTTTGTTTTGGGGTATTGTTACAACACTTTGTGTTTGTACTTTGCTCTATTTTTTGTCCATGTAGTTGTTTCTCTATATAGACACCAGGTGTTGTGGTGATATCCATGAAGTTACACCCTCGCGTTTCCGCCTTGGCGAGGTGTGACATCTTTTCGCATTTTTGTTTCCACCAAATTAGTTTATTTCATTTATTTTTATTTTATTTTGATTGCATCTTTAATTATTTGGGTTAGTTGACTAGCAATTAATTCCGCCCACTTCTTCAAAACCTGAGATTTTACTTGCTTTCATAAAATATAAAAATATAAAAAGAATCATCCCTCACCTTTAGACCTAGTTTAGTAGGCTTTCTAATCCTAGCAAACACTATTCCTGAGTTGAACGATCAATCCCCGGGTACTTGTCACTATACTATACTACAACGATCAGGTACACTGCCTGGCGGGGATTGCAAGCTTCTCAATATCCCTTGAGAAGTAAAACCTGTTGCGAGGGCGCAATCCCGCGTATCAAGTTTTTGGCGCCGCTGCCCGGGGAATAGTTATTGTCTAGGTTAGAATTTCTTTTTATTAGGTCTACTTGCTAGATTCCTTTCTAGTAAGATTTTTATTTTTATTTTTAGGTTTCCTTTAGTCTATCTCATTTCTTTGTTCCTTTGTTCGTAACCATTACTGTTAGGTGCCCATATTGATATCACACAAGTAAAGAATGAGATGGATATAAGGATTGGTTGATTATAAGATATGAGAGAATTATAAAAGCAAGAGTTTCATTAGAATATCAAAATAACCAACAAGTGTTAAGGCTACATAAGCCTTGTATTTATAGGAGGGAAGCTAGGGCAACATTCCCTAGTCCCTTTCATCATAAAACGTGGGCTTGTAAGCCTTATGGGCTTTTACATGTTGCCCATTTACTAAAACAATAAGCATAAATAATACTTAAGCAACCTATTACAAAATGTAATGACCGAGACTTGACTAAATACTAAAGTATGATCACAACAATCTCCCCCTAAGGGTCGGTCATCACGGTTGCTGGACGTCTTCATCTTTGTCATTGACTTGTGACATGTAAAACTTTTGACGTCTTCAAAAAATGTTGTATAATGAATGTACTTTGCTCTAAGTCTTTGTTCTTTGGTGATGATGTTGTGATTGTGTTATGAAGTAGTCTGCCGTTTGTCACTCCTGCGTCTGTGGTGGTTGTCCGCCATTCCAACATGCTCATACATCTTTGGACTTAGTCTTTCACGTGCACGAAGTTCCTTTTCATACTCTAAGATCTTTAGTCTTTATACTTTGCAGATTCTTCTTATTGGCATAGAATCTTTCTTTGAACTTTGTGGTGCATAGATATTTGGGGGAGCTTTCATTTGCTTCAAGATGTATGTATGAGCATGCTGGAATCTATTATCATGGAGGTGATGTACCTGCAGATAAACAGTTAGCAGTAATCAACCGGTACTTACTGATAAGGAATTAGAGCTCGTCAACAGTATATTGTGAAGATTCCTTCTAATCCTTATCCAGGCCGTTACCATGTCAGATACTCCCGAAAGAGCTTACGAGACCTACTAAGTAGCTCAATGACTGGGTGAGTCGCTGGGGATCACTCCATGACTGTAGATCGCTATGGAACCACCGTGAACACTAAGCGTAACCCTTGTGGGGTTACCGAAGTGACCTGCTGTCAGGGCTATTTGATGTTGACCCTGGTAGGAATTTCCGTTCAATCATTGAGAAATACATTTGTAATTCTCTCATAAACGTTCTCGGCAGATTGCTAAGATCTGCGAAGGACTTGATAATTTACAGCTGGTGTCCATTGATGTAGAGCACCAGTTGTAGAAATACTAAGTGTTCCTAAGAGATCTTTGATGTATCTCATGGCTCTAGACTCGATAAGTGCACACCTAGGTTTCCTATGCGGAGACTAGGGAGGGGTCTCCTGCTTCAATATCAACCATCTCTAAGAGACAAGTCGATAGATTAGACCTGTTCCCCGTGAGAATGAAACAAGCTCTTTTAAGAGAACTTGAGTGGTTAAGAAGGTTTAGTGCATTGTGTCACCGGGTCCATGACGAGTTTATCTTTAATACCAGTGTTGCCTTAGCAACAACCAATAGCATACGAATTGAACCCGATGTCTGCCCTAAGGTTGAACATATGGAGGGCTATTTCTTTTCATCATTTTCTTTACTTTTCTTTTTAATTCTTCAACTCATTCTTTCCCTTTCATTCTTTTCTCCTTTTTTAGTATCATACCTAAGGACTTCTAATTCTAACTATTGGTGATGTCCTTGGGTATATCCCTCCGGCTCTGGCGAATCATAGGACGGTTTTTCCTATCTTAATCACCTTATAACTCCTTGATTAACCGACAGTAGCCAAGAAACCTTTGATTGAAAATCTCTCAAAGTGTTTGTGATAATCAAATATTTTGGTTAACACTTTGAGAGTTTTGTACACTTTTGAAGGGCTCCCCCTTCACATGTGCTCATGAGTATTTAATAAATTTGCACATGCGGGAGGAGCAAGCATTTTTGAATTGATCCACTTTCAGTGAACAAGACCGATTCGAGACACGCTTACATCACTAGTAATACTAGCTTGAAGTTATTACCCGGCCTGGTCAAGTCCACAGAAAGTTTCTCGAGACGGTACATTTCTACTAACATAAATCCTTTTCGAGACACGCTTACGTGGCTTGTTAAAGAGTTCCATTGTCAGCTTTTAGGTGACAACTAGCTCTAGTAACTAACTTGATGTTATTACCCGTCGAGGATAAGTCTTTTCGAGATTACTAACTTTTATTGTTTCATCAATTCCTGGGTCAATTCTGAGTCTAGCTCGCACAGGATACAACTTTAGCTTTTTGACCACTTATATTTTAATCACTTTTCCATTTTCTCCCCCTCAAAAATAGCATATAAAATGATGTTTTTGACAATCTTTTAGATTAAAATATGCCTTTTTGAGTCTTATGGAGAGATTCACCAAGAACTTTTGATTTTAGAACAAAGTATTTTAGTTTTGACAAGTGCTCCCCCTCAACAAGTGATTAGGTCTTATTGAGGTGAAATACTTGTCCTTTTGAGTAGAATTATGAAAATCATAAAATATTTAATTAATTCTACTCAAAAGTAAGAAGCCTTCGCTCCTTATGTTAGGTTTGAGGCACTGATGCGTACCTCAGGGTTCTTTCTTTACAAGTTCGGGTTGTACACTGTAATGCGTGCACAAACCATAATGAATAATAGTATTGACAAATCATATCAAAATCTTATAATACTTCTACCATTCCGGTCTCTGAAACGTCAACATGGGAAATCCTGGTCTGCCTCCCACATAGCTTTCCAATCTCCTTATCTGATCCCTACGCTTCAACCGGTTCTCAATCCTTGTAATGAATCTGCGAGCGTCTCTGGCCTCATTGGTGTTCCACCTTTTGGTTTTGTATAGTGCTCATTTAATCTGCCTTTGATTCCATCTCTGACGAACTTAAGGGTTTCGTCACAGAACTTGTGGATCTCATCAAAAGCCATGAAGCAGTTTCAATGGTTGATGCTGTGGTAAGTAAACCCAAATGCCGGATGCTTGATCAAGGTGTATTGAGATTGGTGTTGAAGGTCGGGGATGTTGTAAAGGTTAGGTTTGGTGAGATTCAGCTTCTTTTGATAACTTTCCACTCCCAGTTGAAGATCTTCTACTCTTTCTCTGATAACTATTTGTCTTATGAAGATTAGGAAAGTTGTGATAAAGGCAAGCTGCATTGGTTTGGGTAAGTTGCAAAGCTTTCCTTGGACTTTGAGCAGATACATATCTTCTATGTTGTTGAGGAGCAATCGTGGAAAGTCTGACTCGGAAATCTCGTACTCATGTTCATCAAGTCTTTTGAGTACGATTTTGTTGAGAAAGGAGTACCCAAAGTGAATGACTGTCGAAATGAACTGGATCGAGACAATCTTCAACTCACTTGTCACATTACCCATAGTCTGATTGAGTCTGCTGCTTCGATAATACTGTGCCTGGTTATCTGGCCAATGATGTATTCCATAGAGTGCGTTCCGGTCATAGTCAACAACTTTGTCGATGAATAAGTCAGATGCTTCTTCTTCGATGGCGTTGTTGAGGTATCTGGCTGCAGGGATTGAGAAGGTAAGTTATGTGGCGTACTTATTTTCTATCTTGTAAGGGATTTTCTCTTGTTTCGGCTTTCCAACCAAGGGTAGCGGTTTGGTCCAGTCAGTGTAGTAAGGTCCTTTCTTCTTTGAGTAGTAATCAATGTTGGACTCGGGATTTAGCCAGTCAATGTCGTTAGACATTGCTCGGGCTATGTTTTCCAGGTGATACTCGAGTTCAACAGAGTTGGCTGAGCGATCTTTCAACAGGTTGAATGCAACATTCTTTATCCTTCTCAGTTCTTTCTTGCTCATAGTCTTTAAACCATAGTCTCTCTGCAGAAGTTATGCATATTCCACTGTGTGGCCATCTTGTGGTGATTGATCTTCTGCAAGAGGTAGTTGAGCTTTAACCATTTCATCAAACCAAGAATATTCAGCAATTTTGTCTTCGTCCAGCCACTTAAGAATCTTTTTCGGTTTCTTTGGTTCGGTGCTTTTCGAAGAGGTTTCAGGTTTATGCTGATGATGTTTTCTTTTCTTTTCTTTCTTCTTTGGTGATGGTTCTGGTATGTCGTCTGGCTGAGGGAAATCGTCTCCGCCGATGTACTCAAAATGATCATGGGCTTTAGGACCGGAACCCGATGCCTTTGGTTGTTGAGTGGATGTTGTGGTAGTAGGAGTTATGACCGGTTGCTTGTGTTGAGATGAGGGTCCTTCGGCTTGTTTTTGTTTCTTAGCCTGTGAGTTCGAGTCTTGGTCTTCATCATCTCTTTGACGTTTCAGTTTATCGGCCTCAGTGCTGCAAGTATCTTTAGACATCTTGGCTTTTAAAGCTTCCCATACTTTGGTCAGGTGTCATGGTGGTTTTGCTTGCCAATATGTTGAAGAGCTGAGTCTCAATCTCATTTGGTGTCAACTCTTGTTGTGGAAGAGGAGTCTTGTCAGCTTGGAGAGTGAAAGAAGTGGTTCTAATCACTTTCTTGACAGCCTGTTTAGCAATCTTTGTAAGTTCGTCCTTCATCGGCTTCAGCAAATCTTTCAATTCTGCCACAAGGTGTTGTTCCATAAATTGAGTTGCTTGAGCAGCCAAAGTAGCTTCCATAGCTTCTTGTACATCTTTGGCTAAGAAGGCGTCAACTTTTGTATTCATTTCTTGAACAATCGTCATTTGTTTGGTTAACTCTGCAACTTGGTTAGCCAGTGATTCAACTTGTGTTTCCAGCTTGTTTTTCTTCTTATCTCGAACTCTCTTAACTGCCCTCTTGATCAACTTTGATGCAGCTGATGCTTCAACTTTGGAAGGTTTCTTGATAGATTCGTCATTTGTAGGTTGTGATGCAGGAGGTGATGATTGTGTTGATTCATTGATGGTAGTTGTGTCTTTATCATCTCCTTTGGGTGATTCGGGTTTTTCCTTAGTCACTTCTGCCTTATCTGCAATTGTAGCTTCTTCAGCTCTTAGTCTCTGCTCTTCTGCAAGTCGGTCAGCTTCTGCCTTTTGTCTGAGTTCTTCTGCAATTCTAGCTTCTTCTTCTTTTCTTTTCTTTGTTTCTTCTTGAAGCTTTAATTCATAGGCAAGTTTAGCTGCCTCTTCAGCTTTCCTATTTTCCTCCATTCTAATGGCTTCATCCAGTTTTGCTTGTTTGATAGCCTCAAGCCTTGCCTCTTCAGCCTCTTCTTTTCTCTTGATATCTTCCTCTTGAGCCTTTTCTCTGGCCTCCATCTCTTCCATAGACATAAGATGTGGTATATCTGTGTCCATATGGTCTTCCACATCATCGTCTCCTCTTTCTGAAGCATTCAGCATTTCTACGTCTTCAGGTGTGACATTTGGAGATTCGTAGACTATCAGATCAGCAGTGGTTCCTGTTTCCTAGGTCTGATCAACTGGAGTGGATTCAGGGATACTGCTTGACTCTCCTGCTTCAGGAATGCTACTTGGTCCTCCAGCCTCGGTTGTTTGAGTAAACAAAGGTGGCGGTGGTTGGTCAGCTTGAAAGGTGTCGATTCTGCTATGGAGGAGATCTAACTTTAGTACTCGTTCAGCCTCTTCTTGTTGTTCCTGTTCGGCGGTCATTGGTTCTTTCAACTTTTTACCCCTTAACAGTTCTTCCTCCAACTTAGCATCCTTTTCAGTTAATGGTCTTTGAATTGTTTCCCTTTCGATTTGATCAACAAATTCATCGATGTTTTTGTACCAATCTTCTAGAGACATGTCCAGATCTTCTAGATTGTCATCTGGTTTGCTATAAGCTTCGCTGTAGATTGGACCTCTATCAGATTCGGTTTCTGAGTCGGATGGTTTAGGAGAATGTGATGGTGAGGGTTCAGGAACTGGTTCAGGGATAGGTTTCTTTACCGGTAATCTGATCTTGAGAGTTCTCTTGTGAGGCTTTTTGGTAGTCTTTGAAGAGCTTTCGGGGCTGCCAGACTTACTTGCTCTCTTCCCCTTTTTCTGCATGAAAGATGGTAAAGGGATTTTGTCCAAGAACCCAACTTTCTCTTCTTTAACAGCTTGGACATAGTACTTGTAATTCGAGCATTTCTTTACTTTATCATTCAGAAGGCACTCGGGAAGAATCATTCGTTGCTTCCGTGTACTAGTCTCAACTCTTTTGATTTGCTTAAGAGTATCCTCATTCCTGAATGTGTTTTTGTCTTCATCATCCAGTCTCCGAGGAATGTCGTCATACTCACGAAGAAAGCTTTCGATGAGCAGTGTAGCGAAAAAATGGAATGTTAGCTGTTGGGTGTTGAATGTGCCACACTAAGTCTTCCCAGATGATGCTAGCAAAGTCCACCTTCTTGACATTTTGCATAGCCCAGAATAGTTTGAGATGCTGGAGTTTGGGGTGTTCGTGACCGGTGTCTCTGCCAGACATGGACTTGGCTATAAGGATATACATGGTCCTCCATGGTTGTGGAAGATTCCTTGTATTGACCTTAGAATGTCTAGTCACGACTTCAGCAGACTCATCGTAACCAATATCTCTTAGCCATTCAATCAACTCTTCTTCATTAGGAACTTGGTCGTATTCTTCATCTGGACCAAGTTCAGGCAAGCCAAGAATGCCACAGAGAATATCTTTGTCCACGGTCCAGCTGAATAGTATGCCAGAACTGATGGATATAGAAACAGGCAACTGATGCAGATTTGGTGAGCAGAATTTTGTAGGGGTGATAAACAAGTGCATCCACAGCTACAATGCAAGACGATTCATTACATGTGAATTTGTTGAAGTTGACCCTTAAGTTGTTCTTTCCAATCTTTCTGGAGTAATTTTCAGGAAAGGTTTCTTCCCATGTGAGCTTAGGTTCAGGTGCTGGTGCTTGTGGGACATTAGCTGGTTGGGCCATCTGGATGATCATACACAAACATATACATTGCAAAATTTTTTGTTAACACATTAGTTAATATACTTGTTTATGCATGAATGGATTGATTAGTGAGTGTTTTTGTTGGTCAAAGTAATGATATGTGGTAAACTTTGTATATTTGATGTTAAAACTTAGTTGAAACTGATAAGAAACAAGTTACAATATAAGTTATCAAATACAAGAGAATACACAATAGAAAGTTAACAACACTTAGACAAATTTCAAGGAAATATACAGTGTTACGCGTAAGATTAAGGATCCTACGCATAACATTTCTTAAGCGTAAGAGGGTATTTTATGCATAAATGAAAAATCTACGCATAACTTATATATTACGCGTAAGGTTTAAACTTTTGCGTAGGATTTATCTTATGCGTAGAATAAATTCTTTAGCGTAAGATCAAAACTTTAGCAAAGGTTTGAACCTTATGCTTAAACAATAACTTATGCGTAAGTTTCTGACTTATGCGTAAGATATATCTTATGCGTAAGAAATGAACTTAAGCATAAGAATTAATGTTTTGCGTAAACATTGTCTTATCCAAGACAAGTTTATCCAACTGTCGAATCTTACGCGTAAGATTTCATCTTACGCGTAAGATGATTCATCTTTTGCGTAGGATTGCATCTGATTGAAAAATCACCTGTAGATCTTAATTATCTTAGATTCCTGAAAGATTTAAACACCAAACACTGATCAATACTTCATCCAAGTGTATCCCAAAACACTTTAAACTAGGACTTATGCGTAACCATGCAAAAACCAATCTTTTGCGTAAGAACGCATGAACACCAAATCAAAAACATAAGCAAACATGATTCTGGGTGGAAAAGGAAATTAGGCGAGTGTTATAAGCATTCTAAGGAACATATAGACCAAGTTATAACAATTTCTAACCACAAAATCTCATGTTCATAGCTGCAAGTGTCACATGAACCCTAAATCAAAGATTCTTGATCTATACATGTTACTGAAACAATTAAGCCACTACAACATGATCCTAATCCACTTCTAACAATAACCTAACCATTTAATTGAATTAAAACATCATTACACAAAAACCCCCAAATCGTACGATGAACCCTAACTTTGATTATCATTAATAGATGTTTCTGGGTACGATTGGAGTTTAGTAACATGTTTAGCATCATCAAATAATCATATCCCACTAACAAAATCAAACAACAACACTCTTAATCTTATGTTCAATTTCTACGCAAACCCTAAGTGTATTTTCAATGATCTAAACAACTTGGACCGTTAGATCTTAATGAAATTTAAAACAATTGATAAGAAACATGATCAAAACATATTGACACTTACAGATTTGAAGAACAACAATTAGATTAGAAGGATGATTGTGAGTCGTTGATTAGTTTGGTGGAGTAGTAAATGTGATTAGCAGAATAAGTACTGGTGCAGTAAATGTGTGGGTCAATGTAGTTTTGACTAGTTTTAACACATGTTTGAATAAGTGTCACTTTTAGTCCCTTAACCTTAACTAATGTAGCAACAAGTATACCATTGTAACTCACAATATACCATTCGTTAACTACACAAAGTATTAAGAGAAGAACAACTTGTAGGATTTTACTCCCCCTCGACCTTAGACCGAGGTCTAGTAATTTTTTGAAAAATTTGTATCAATTAGTCAAAGAGAGTAACCCAAAAAACCTTTTATAAGCATCACTTATATTATATCGAATAAAAAATGTTTTTGGTAAAATGCAAGTACGAAGTAAATATTTTGAGAAAGTTTAAAAAATACTTTACCTCCCCCTCAACACTTGTTTTTGTAATATTTTAAGACATTGTTATAAAATAGTGTTGAAAAGAGTGGTTTGTACTTGCATTTTTTTTTGAAAAATATTTTACAAAGATAGTTTTGATGTTTGACATTTTACTTTTGTTTTAGAAACTTTTCCAGATCCTCTGGTGTCAAACATCGCATACCAATTTGGTGAACTAAACTTGCAAACCTTGATGGAGCTAAGGGTTTTGTAAGTAAGTCCGCCAATTGGTACTCAGTACCCACAAAATATAATTCAACTGTACCCTTCTCGACATGCTCCTTGATGAAATGATATCGGAGATCGATGTGTTTGGATTTGCCGTGATGAACTGTGTTACATGAGATTGCAATGGCACTTTTGGAATCGCAATAGATCGGAATCTTATTGAATAGGTAGCCATAGTCTTTAAGTTGTGATCTCATCCAAATGACTTGAGCACAACAAGCAGACATAGCTACGTATTCAGATTCTGTAGAAGACAGTGAAGTGCAGTCCTGCTTCTTAGATTGCCAAGACACAAGTTTATCTCCAAGAAACTGTAAGCCACCTGATGTACTTTTTCGCGAGTCTAAGCATCTTGCATGGTTAGCGTCTGAAAATGCTATTAGTTCAAAACCAGAATCCTTCGGATACCAGATCCCCAAATGGATGGTTCCCTTTATGTATCGAAGGATTCTTTTTGCCTCATTGAGGTGTTTCTTAGTTGGGTTAGACTGATATCGAGAACATCGAGAACACATAAAGACAGCAAATACAATGTCAGGTCTACTAGATGTGAGATACATGAGGGACCCAATAATACTTCGGTATTTGGTAGGGTCAACAGGAGTCCCATGTATATCAGCATCTAGTTTTGTGGAATTGGCCATCGGTGTATTCTTTGTATCACAGCTTTGCATTCCATGTTTCTTTAAAATCTCAAAAGCATATTTGGACTGATTTAGAAAAATTCCACGGGGTGATTGATGAACTTGTAGTCCTAGAAAGAATGTAAGTTCACCCATCATGGACATTTCGAAATTATCTGTCATTAATTTTGCAAAATCCATTGAGTAATTTTTGTTGGTTGAAGCAAAAATAATGTCATCGACATAAATTTGAACAATTAATAAGTCCATCCCGTATGTTTTTGTAAACAGTGTTGGATCTACCGAGCCTAGAGTAAAATCATTAGCCAACAGGAATTTAGAAAGCTTATCATACCACGCCCTGGGGGCTTGCTTGAGACCGTAGAGAGACTTCTTAAGCTTGTAGACATGATTGGGACGTTCTGGATCAATGAATCCTTCAGGTTGACTAACATAAACCACTTCTCGGAGTTGACCATTCAGAAAATCCGTTTACACGTCCATTTGGTAAACAATCATATTCCGATGAGCAGCAAATGCTAAGAATATCCATACAGCTTCAAGTCTAGCTAATGGAGCAAATGATTCTTCAAAATCGATTCCTTCTTCTTGAGAATGTCCTTTTGCTACCAAGCGTGATTTGTTGCGTATGACAGTGCCTTCTGCATCCAGTTTGTTTTTCCAGATCCATTTTAATCCAATGACAATGATTCCTTCTGGTTTTTCAACCATTTCCCAGACTTCTAATCTTTGAAAGGATTCGAATTCTTCTTACATAGACTCAATCCAGTTTTCATAAGTCATAGCTTCTTTGACATTTTTAGGCACGGTTTCACAAACTGTGAGTGCGTAAATGCAAGTTTCACCGTCTGTGTGAAGGCGTTGTCTTGTCATTATTGGTGCATCTGGATGGCCAATAATTTGAACTAAGGGGTGATCTCCAGTCCATTTGTGTGTCGAGGGATGAAGTTGATAAGTATCTCGCAAGTGAGCAGGACCCAGATTGCGTGTAGATGACTCAGCAATGTCGGGGACAGTTTGAGCATTTGCAAATGGGTTAATGAATGGTTCTGGGTCATGCTCTACGGGTTGTGGAACTGATAAAGGTATGGAGTCTCCAGCTGATTGTCGTGAGTTGGACCCGGTTTGTTCTATTGTTGTAGGTGATATGACTGGAGGACTTTCTCTTCCAACAGTAGTTGTTGTTTGTTGAGGTGTATCAGGTACTTGATGTTGATCAAGATGTGCAGCGGAAGTTGGTGTGGCCTCAGATGGACAGTTAATAGGCGTATCATCAAACAATGGAGCAAACAATTGACCAGAATCAATGAAAAATCACAACTTTTTGAAGAAAAATGCTTAGAAATTAGTAACTTTTGATCAAATAACTTCCCTAACACTTAGAAAACACAAAATATGAAAGTTTTAGGTACCAAAGACTAGTTTTCTAATATCAAAGAAGCAATAATACTTAAGAAACAATGATAAAAAGTACTAAAAACTATGAAAGATCAAAACTTTATGCAAAATCTAAGCTTCTAATCACTATATAAACCTTGAAACTTGTCCAAGCTTCAAGATTAAGTGATAGAAACAAAGAAAAAGCAAAAATAAGAGGAAAAATACACCTAAATCCCACGTAAACCAAATAAATACCACTTCAATCTCTATTAGGCGAATGATACCACTTGTTAGGTGCCCATATTGATATCACACAAGTAAAGAATGAGATAGATATAAGGATTGGTTGATTATAAGATATGAGAGAATTATAAAAGCAAGAGTTTCATTAGAATATCAAAATAACCAACAAGTGTTAAGGCTACATAAGCCTTGTATTTATAGGAGGGAAGCTAGGGCAACATTCCCTAGTCCCTTTCATCATAAAACGTGGGCTTGTAAGCCTTATGGGCTTTTACATGTTGCCCATTTACTAAAACAATAAGCATAAATAATACTTAAGCAACCTATTACAAAATGTAATGACCGAGACTTGACTAAATACTAAAGTATGATCCCAACAATTACCATCCGACATCATGGAAGGTGGTAATATCTTTGAACCCATCAACCCACCACAACAAAACCACCCACAAAACCTACCACAACCAAACCAACTTCCTAGACCCTGAACTTTAGGAGAGTATTCCCGTCCTAGCCACCATGGCTATCGGAACACCATTGAGCTCACTCAAGGAGCCAATGTGTCTCCCTTGCGATCCGACACCATTCGGTTGGTGCAAAGCGGATGTGCATTCCATGGACTTTGTTCCGAAGATCCTAATCAACATCTCAATGATTTCCTAAAAATCGTAGATTCCATAGACCTTGATGTTGCAACTAGAGAGACGACCCGATTACGTCTATTCCAATTCTCTCTACGTGACCAAGCTAGTCAATGGCTTGAACGTTTACCCGCGGGATCCATCACCTCTTAGGATGATCTCACTTCTCGTTTCCTTGCTCAATTTTTCCCACCGGGGAGAACTACCAAGCTTAGAAATGACATCTTGATGTTCCAACAATGTCAAGGTGAAACTCTCTATGAAACATGGACTCGTTTCAAGGACTTACTCCAAAAAGTCCCTAATCATGGCATAGATCTTTGGCTCCAAGTCCAAATCTTCTATGACCATATCGATCTCTCCACAAGGCGAACCATTGACTAATCGGCCGGTGGAAAGCTACGTGATCTAAGTGCGGAAGAATCATGGGAACTCATAGAAGATCTTGCTCTCTATGACAACGAAAGTTGGAATGATCCCCGTGATTTGAACAAAACGGTCAAGGCAATATCTTTACCTTCGAACAATTCTAGCACTCCCGACCGTAGGATCATGGAACTTGAGGACCAAGTCAAGTTTCTCATGAAATCCTACGAATCTCCTAAGCCTTCAAGCCAAGTGAACAAAGTCACTTCCTCATGCAATGTTTGCCGCGGTCCGCATGAAACTCATAATTGCATGGACCTTCCCAAACGAGCTTTTAAGGAATTCGCGTACTCACGTACTAAGGAAGTGGAGAATAGGTGGCTCAGCGCTGATCAAGGGCCTCAGAATTTCGGCGAAACCTATGAAGCATGGAAGGATAAGCCGAATTTCAAAGGGTACCAAACTCAGAGCGTATCCTTTAATGATTCTCCCCCACTCCCGTGGTCTGAGCATTACCCGCCGCAAAACAATCCTAAGCAAAGCTATGAAGATGCATTGCGGAAGTTCATCCTCTCTCAAGAGTTATAGCTTTTCATGCTGGAGACTCGGTTCAGACAACAGCTAGCCGATATGAATGACAAGGTTAGTAACCTATTGAACGCTATCAATGAGCGCATTGCTAGTAAATCGGCTCCGGCCGGAGTGGTCAAATCCATTGCTGTCATTAATCAGCCAACCTCCCAAGTAAAAATAAAGAGTCCTTGTAAACTCTTCAAACATATGTCACTAGAGAGGAAGAACAGTAAGGACCATGTTGACCCCATAGGACCAATCCATTTCGTGAACACCATTACCACAATAACTCCTTCTAAGCCTGGTCTGAGTCGACAACCAACTAGGGGTGAGAGTCACGAAGTTGAAAGTGAATTCCCCAGAAAGACCATGATATGGCTGAGAGCCCTGTAGACTCACCCGTGAACTCTACCACACAAGGGACGAACGAGTGGAAAGAATCCGAGGGGCTTAAGGAAAATCTGGGAGCTCTGGACAAATCTATTATGGAGGAACTCGATGGGGACATGGTAGGGACCTCTATGAGTAAGATTGAGGAAGGTGACTCTAAAGTCTTTAAAATTTTGTGCACCACTAGGAAAAAGCTCATAACCGCTACTTACTTAGATCCTAACCTCTCTATAAATGCGATCTCTCTCTCCCTTTACAATGAAGCCTTCCCTGAACATATTATTTGTAATAGACTCGATAGCTTTAGGATAATGAAATGGGTTTCAGTTGTGATTGGAGGATTCATCTATAACATTAATCTAACTGTGATCGATGACATCAACTCACTCATTAGGCCGGCAATGACTAACCTCGTCCTCGGAAAACCATTTGTAAATGAAACGGGACTGATCCTTGATGAGAATGATGGTAGTGCACTATTCACCAATGGTGTCAGGAAAGTGATTTTCCAAAAGGGTAATGAGGAAGTATATGAGTACCATCCATCACTGGATTGTAATGTATATGGATCACAGGATGGAAGGTCTGAAAGGATAAAGCGGCGTGATCCGAATAACCTCAAAATCCCTTGTATGAAAGGTCACAAGTATTTCGATAATGTCTACATTGACGTATTCTTACCCAAGAATTTTATGTCCTTGTTTCATTACAACAATATTTGCAGATGGGGGAAGATTTATAAAGGAGAAAATGTTGTTGGCAGAGATCATGAAGTTCAGGTATTCATAGGAAATATGACATTCACAATGGACTTTACGATCGTAGACAACATTGAGGATTATATCGATCCAAGGTTATCAGAAGTTGTTTTTGGAGCACCCTTTTGTGAAATCACTAACTAAATGGTTGACGACCGGAACGGAATCATGACTTTCACAGACGGAATTAGGAGGGTGTCATTCCAAACGCCGTATAAGATGAAAGATTTCGAAGGAATTGATTGTGACGGACTTGATAAACTAGGTTCCCAACTTATCTTATGTGATAACGATGTTCGAAGAGGGTGTAAAGATATCTCTGACTTATCATGTGGGTTCTTTAAGGATGTTAGTAAGCTTGGTTCCAAATATCGGGAAGATGTCTTAGAATTCGAGGACCCAAAATACCTGCATTACGAAAGCGATCCCGATAGAAATCTGGAGGATGACCTAGAGAATGTGACCAATGATGAGGTCACGTAATTGCCCATGACCATGAGTCTAGCTACAAGACTCGTAAATAAAGAAAAGCGCTTCTTGGGATGCAATCCATGTTTTGTGTGTTTTTATTTGTTTAATTTTATTTGTTTCCATATGCGTGTTTTATTTTTATTGTTGGTAAATCATGTTTCAAAGTAAATTGTGAAAATGCTTTATTTTGTTTCTAACTTCGTCTTAATTACATATAAAGGTATTTTGCAAAAGTTAAGTGTAAGGAAAATCCAAATTTGTTTAGAAGAACGAAAAGCATGATCCACAACAATATTAAATGAGCATGTATATTAGTTTTTGTTAGAGTCAAATGCATGTATCGAGTCATAATGATGTTTTGCAGGATTTTCCAGGAAATAAGGCATAAGTTTTTCCAGAAATTTTCCGGAAACTTAACATAAAATATTTCCAGGAACATTCTGACGGCGTCAGGTACTAAAATTCTGAAAAATTTTGCGAGTTTCGTTTGAACCGGAGTCTTAAAGTTTTTGTTGATTCTTTAGTTTTATAAACTCCAGGAAATATGCAAGCATTCATTCCACAAGCATTATATCTTAATTTGTTTTCTAGGTTTTTTTAGTATATATAGATTGCCGCCGATTTTACGCGAGGTTTGCGTTGATTGTTTTCTCAAGTTTAACAGGTTATATATGACAAGAAGATGATTTATATTTCTGGAGGGAAGCTTTCAAAGTTCATTTTCTTGGAGGAAGATCTAACCTTGTTGACACACTATCCACACCGAACGAATCAGGGGAGTATTTGTTCTCATTCTTTTACCTGCTTTACTTTTACATCCTTTAATTGAACATTTGGGACAATGTTCATCCTAAGTGTAAGGGGAGGGTAAATGATGATACCTTATAGGATACAATTGCACTTGAGTTTGTTTGTTTGATAATAGGTGTGTAATAAAACTAAGAGAAATACTTATTAGTGCAATTTTAGCGCCAAATTTAAAATTTTTTACAACACTTAGGAGTGAAACTTTAGCCTTAACAAGCGTCTCATGGATAAGAGTTGTATGACTAGCACAAAACCGTACCACTTAAAAAAAATTTCCACCCAAATATGTGAGGTCTGCCTTAAGATTTGATAGGAAAAGCATCCATTATTAGTGCTTATGAGTGTACCGGTAGTATTTAGATTCTAGAACTTGCGTTAGTGATACATCCCGAGACCGCTAGTGAGACTACATTCGTGTAGTAGGATTTACTACATGATAAGAGGCATTAGGATCACCCTTGTGTTTAAACCCGTATCATAATTACTTGACCATTTAAGTCATATTACTTGACTAGAAAACTCAATTAATTTTCTCACACCTTAGCGTTGTACTCATTTTTCGTACACGATATCCCTAGTACACCCCTCCGAGCCTATCTTTTTATTTCTAAGTTTAAGCATCTTACTTAAAGGAAGAATTTGTTTACAATCCACCCAAATGTGCAACCAAATCACCTTAGCCTTCTTTATATGCACTCATCTTTAGTGCATTATTGTTACATGTTTAAACCCTTAGTTAATTATCTAATTAATTACATGGTTGCTAAGTCGAGTCATATCTTGTACATATTGTTTTGGGACGATTGGGAATCATGGGTAAAGTACTTGTAATATGGAGTAATGGGGAAGACGTCAATTATTACCCCCATATGTGCGTTAATATTTAAAAGTACTCCAACTATTTTGATTATCTTAATTCGAGTCATTAAAGTAGTTTATTATAAAGTATGTAAAAATTCAAGTGTAAGGGGAATGTAAATTCCCTATGATGTATTATTTTGGATGGTAGGGCAAGAATGTATGAAAAAAAAATCAAGAAAAAAAAGAAAGAGAAAAACATACGGACTACCATCCCGTTTTATTTTATGTTTGTTTCATAGTTTGTTAGATTTTGATTAGCTTAAGTCGAGTCGAGTCTTGGCTTAGCAACGCCATATTGTACATGTAATTAACCAAGATGATTAACTCGCCACCAATAAATATTGCCTTTATCCAACAAAACCGTATTTTCCATATCCCTACACCTAATGTTATAACCCTTTAAAAGACCTCTTTGATAGTTTATCCTAGGTGCTTGCGCCAAGTGGTGGAGGTTTGATCCTTTCCCAAGCCTATGGTAATCTATTTGCTATGACAGGTAGTGAGATGTTTTCCATTTCCATATTATGATATATACTTTATTACCCCTGAGAGATGTGAGTATCTAAACACTATTTGTGAGGTGCTAGTGTATGACCTCCATGCTTGGTTTTGGTTTTTAGTGGAACGATTGTTTGTTGTAATTACTTTTATATTAGTGTTAAATGACCCCTAACTTGTATTTTGATTAGAATAAAAGCGCATTTGCTTGAGGACAAGCAAACATCAAGTGTAAGAGTATTTGATTAGGCGAAAAGTGTACCGCTCTTAAGAGGTCATTTAAGCCCGAATTCGTGATTATTTGATCAATTACTGCCCTAAATCGTTTCTTTTGTCATTTTAGGTACTTTTGAGAAGAAATCTGGAAAAGGAAGCATTTTGGACGTTTTTGGATCATAAAAGTGAAGAAAATGGCAAAGTCTCAAAATCCTTGCTGGGAACAGTACCTGATGACGTCAAGACTTCACACATGACGGCATCAAGCTTGGCAAAAGAGGTGGAAATGGAAAATACACATGACGGCCCAGAACATTTTTAGTACAATTGACCTGACGGCGTCACCAAGCCCGTCAGGGTCAAAATGTATGTGACGGCCCAGAGCATAATTCCTTCTTGATGGCGTCAAGATTGAATCTAGGCAATACGATCCTAAATTTGGCGGCGAGTTGACGACGTCAGAAACTACAACGTGACGCCGTCAGGATGTATTATCTATATATATTTTTCCAATTTTTCATTGTAAAGTGTGGAACATTAGGAGAACTTTTAGAGAGTTTAAACCATAGACGAATTTTCTGTAAAAATAAGGGTTTCAACCCTTGTTCCATCCATGCTTAATTGAAGATAAGTTTTCCAATAATTATACGATATGTCTATGTGTTGTGTGATTCTATCTTACGCTTGTCTTTCTTTTAACATGTTAGGCTAGGTTTTTATTGTGTTTGCTTAGATGTAGTGAAACCTAGATGTTGATTATTGGTTGATGGTTTGTTTAAAATTGTTGTGGATGATTGTATAAGATGTTAGGCTTAAGAAAATTGGCAGACTTCCAATTGGTAGCTTGCTTGAACGTCTTAAGAAACATGATCGGAGGTGTACTACGATTTTTGGTTGTATTTAATGCATAAGTGAATTCTAGTGATCCCATGTTTGGAGCTTTTAGTCGGCTCGACATAGGAGTGAAGTAGGAGCTTATAGAGTTAGGTAATATTATACACGGCCCTACGACTAGTATTAAGGAATATAACCCGTCATCAATGCATTTGTAACAAGCTAATCAACCGGTAAAAGATATCTAGGGAGTAATGAAATCTAAGTAAACACATATTTTCGCATTATTGTTTCCACCACATTAGTTTATTTCATTTATTTTTATTTTATTTTGATTGCATCTTTAGTTATTTGGGTTAGTTGACTAGCAACTAATTCCGTCCACTCCTTCAAAACCCGAGATTTTACTTGCTTACTGATGCGTGGGAATCGCAATAGGCTTTTCCTCTCGAGGGATCTCAAGAAGCTTACAACCCCCACCAGGCAGTGTACCTGATCGTTGTAGTATAGTATAGTGACAAGTACCGGGGGATTGATCGTTCAGCTTAGGAATAGTGTCGCTAGGATTAGAAAGCCTAAATACTAGTTCTAAAGGTGAGGGATGATTATTTTTGTGTTTTTATATTTTTTAGAAAGCAAATTAAAATCTCGGGTTTTGGAAGAGTGGGCGGAATTAGTTGATATTCAACTAACCCAATACTAAGATGCAATCAAAATAAAATACTAGAAATGAAAATAAACTAATTTATACTAAAGTTGTGAGCAGTAATTAGAGAAAATGTGTTTACTTAGATTTCACTACTCCCTAGATATCTTTTACACGTTAATTACTTGTTATAATTGCATGGATGACGGATTGTATTCCTTAATACCATTCATGGGGTGGCACACATAACTCCCCAATTCTGTGAGCTCTTATCTCCTCCTACACCATGCCCAGCACAACTATAGGGATTGTAAACAGTGGCTCATGCATTAAATACAACCAATAAAGACCTAGTGCGCGTTGGTTCATGTTTCTTAAGACGTTCAAGCATGTTACCAATTGGAGATCTGCCAGTTTTCTTAAGCCTAACATATAAATCATTCATCCAAGACAAGAATAAACAAGTAATCAACACATAATCAATATCTAGGTGTCATTAGATCTAAGCAAACACAAAAGAGATCTAGCCTAGCATGATGGAATTAAGACAAGAACATGATATAGACAACCAACACATAGACATATTGATTGAATTAGAAGAACACTTATTTTGATTAATCATGCAAGGTATCAACGGGTTGGAACCCTTGAAAAACCAGTAAAGTTACACCAAAATCGTACTTAGGGTTTCTCCTAAAACTTCTCTCTTTAAATGTGAAAAATTAGAAAATTATATATAGGAAAAGGGGTCTGACGGCGTCAAGACCAAATGGGTGACGCCGTCACCTCGCCGCCAAAACAATCATCGGACTGCCTAGATCTACATTTGACGCGATCAAGAACATTGCATTTCCAGGCCGTCACGACTTTAACTCTTGACGCCCAACCTTCATGACGCCGTCAAAACTCTTCTGGGTTGTCATGGACTTTTACTCTTGACGCCGTCATGCACTGTTCCTAGCATGGAAAATTAAGACTTTGGCGTTTTCATCACTTTTATGCTCCAAAAACGTCCGAATTGCTTCCTTTTCCAGATTTCACTCCCAAAGTACCTAAAATCACAAAAGGAACGATTTAGGGCAATATTTGATCAAATAAATTCGGATTCGTGCTTAAATGACCCCCTAAAAACAGATCATTTTTCGCCTCATCATATACCCTTACACTTGAGATTTGCTTGTCCTCAAGCAAATGCGCTTTTATTCTACTCAAAAGACAAGTTAGGGGTCATTTAACACTAATATAAAAGTAATTACAACAAATAATCGTTCCACTAAAGACCAAAGACAAGCACGGAGATCATACACAAGCACCTCACAAATAGTGTTTAGATACTCACATCTCTCGGGTGTAATAAAGTGTAAATTACAATATGGAAATGGAAGATATCTCTCACTACCTGTCATAGCAAAATAGATTACCATAGGCTTGGGAAAGGATCAAACCTCCACCACATGGCGTAAGCACCTAGGATAAACTATCAAAGAGGTCTTTTAAAGGGTTGTAACGTTAGGTGTAGGGATATGAAATACACGGTTTTGTTGGATAAAGGAAGTTTTACTGGTGGCGAGTTAACAATCTTGGTTAATTACATGTACAATATGGCGTTGCTCACCCAAGACTAGACTCGACTTAAGCTAATAAATGAAAAATAACAAAAACATAAAATAAACATAGAATGAAACGGGATGGTAGTCCGTATGTTTTTTTTTTTCTCTTTTTCCTTTTTTTCTTTTTTTTTTCTCTTTTTTTTCTTAATTTTTTTTTTTTTTTTTTTTTTTTTTTTTTTTTTTTTTTTTTTTTTTGCATACACTCTTACCCTACCATCCAAAATAATACATCATAGGGAATGAACATTTCCCTTACACTTGAATCTTTACATACTTTACAATTAAACTAATCTATTGACTCGAATTAAGAAAATTAAAACACTTGGAGCACTTTTAAGATTAACGTACATATGGGGGTAATAAATGATGTTCTTCCCCATTACTCCATAAAATAAGTACTTTACCCATGAGTCCCAATCGTCCCAAAACAATATGTACAAGGATATGACTCGACTTAGCAACCATGTAATCAATTAGATAGTTAACTTATGGTTTAAACAAATAACAATAATGCACTAAAGATGAGTGCATACACGGAAGGCTAAGGCGATTTGGTTGTACATTTAAGTGGGGTGTAACAAATTCTTCCTTTAAGTAAAATGCTTAAAGTTAGAAACGAAAAGATAGGCTTGGAGGGGTGTACTAGGGGTTTCGTGTACTAAAAATGAGTACAACGCTAAGGGTGTGGGAAAAATTAGTTGACTTAACTAGCCAAGTAATATGACTTAAATGGTCAAGTAATTATAATACGGGTTTAACACAAGGGTAATCCTAACGCCTCTTATCATGTAGTAAATCCTACTACACGAATGTAGTCTCACTAGCGGTCTCGGGATGCATCACTAACGCAAGTTCTAGAATCTAAATGCTACCGGTACACTCATAAGCACTAATAATAAATGCTTTTCCTATCAAATCTAAAGGCGAACCTCACATATTTGGGTGGAAAATTTTTCTGAATATACGGTTATGTGCTAGTCATACAATCTCCTATCCATGAGACGCTTGCTATGGCTAAAGTTTCACTCCTAAATGTTGTAAAAAATTTTAAATTTGGCGCTAAAATTGCACTAACAAGTATTTCTCATAGTTTTATTACACATCTACCATCAAACAAAACAAACTCAAGCGATAGTGCATATGTAAGGTATCATCTTTTTACCCTCCCCTTACACTTAAGATGAACATTGTCCCCAATGTTCAAGTAAAGAATGTAAAAGTGAAAAAGTAAAGAGAATGAAATCAAATACTCCCCTGATTCGCTCGGTATGGACAATAGGATGGCCAGGTTAAATCTTCCTCCAAGAAAATGAACAATCAAAGCTTCCCTTCCAGAATATAAATCATCTTCTTGTCATACATAACTTGTAAAACCTGACAAAATAGACAAGACAACCTCGCGTAAAATCGGCGGCACCCTATATAAGTTTCTAAATCCTAGAAAACAAGATAAGATATAATGCTTGTGGAATGAAGTTTGCAAATCTCCTGGAGATTATAAAACTTAATAATTCACAAAAACCATATGTAGGACCGTAGAACAACGTATTTCACATATGATTCTTGGCTAGATCTAGAGAGAGAAAGTAAGTAGAGAGAGAGAGAGAAATGGTAACTTCTAGAGAGAGAAAGAAAGATGTATTAGATTAGAGAGAGGAAGAAGGAAATACACATAGTGAACCCTAGAAGCAACACCTCCAAATGAGAGCATTTGGAGGTATTTATAGGTGAGACAGGAAGATGGGCCGGGCTTGGGCTTTTGTAATGAACTAGACATAACCTAATACAATATTAGATTAAACCAAGCCCGTTTACCCTTAACTAAACTACAAGACTATTACACTATAGTTACAAGACTCAATGACTTAATAAATGATCGTCACTTCTATTTCTAACAATCTCCCCCTAAGGGGCGATCATTGACATCTCTCTTTTGTGATCTTGATCTTTGAACTTTGAAGCTTGTTGTCTTGAACTTTGAGTCTTTGTAGAATAGTTTCATTTGACTTTGTTCCTTCATGCTTTGTGATCTTTGATAATTGACTTTTCATCGTTCTTTGTTCTTTTGTTGTTGTGGTGAAGTCATCTGCCTTTCGTCACTTCTTTGTCTTTGGTGGTAGTCTGCCATTCCAACATGCTCATACATCTTAAGACTTTGTGATACATGCATTTTTTGTTCCCGTTCTTTTACACAGATCTTTGTCACTTTACTTCTGTAGATTCATTCACATTGCGTAGAATCTTTCTTTGAACCTTGCTTTGCTTTGATCTTTGTGAGAACTTTCCTTTGACTTCGAGATGCATGTATGAGCATGTGGAATCTGTTTCCATGGAGATGATGTATAGCTGCATGAAAACAGTTAGCAATAAATCAACCGGTACTTACAGATAAGGAATTAGAGATCGTCAACAGCATAGTGTGAAGACTCCTTCTAACCCTTACCATGGCCGTTCCCATATCAGATACTCCCGAAAGAGCTTACGAGACCTACTAAGTAGCTCAATGACTGGGTGAGTCGCTGGGGATCACTCCACGACTGTAGACCGTTTGAAACCACCGCGAACACTAAGCGTAACCCATAAAGAATTACCGAAGTGACCTGCTGTCAGGGCTGTTTGATGTTGACCCTGGCAGGAGTTTCCATTCAATCATTAAGAAACACTTGTGTGAATTCTCTCATAAATGTTCTGGCAGATTGCTAAGATCTGCGTAGGACTCTAAAGTTTACAACTGGCGTCCTTAATGATGAACAACCAGTGTAGAAATATCATGTGTTCCTATGAGATCTTTTGATGAATCTCGGGGCTCTAGACTCGATAAGTGCACATTAGGTTTCCTATGCGGAGATTAGGGAGAGGTCTCCTGCTTCAATATCAACCATCTCTAAGAGACAGGTCGATAGATTATGCCGGTTCCCCGTGAGAATGAAACAAGCTCTTTTAAGAGAACTTGAGTGGTTAAGAAGGTTTAGTGCAGTGCGTCACTGGGTCCATGACGTCTTTATCTTCAATACCGGTGTCACCTTAGTAACAACCAGTAGCATATGAATTGAACCCGGTGTCTGCCCTAAGGTTGAACATATGGAGGGCTATTTCTTTTCACCCTTTTTCATAACTTTTCTTTTTAATTCTTCAACCCCTTCTTTCTCCTTTATCATTTTCTCCTTTTTTCAATCATACCTAAGGACTTCTAATTCTAATCTATTGGAATTGTCCTTGGGTAGATCCCTCCGGCTCTGGCGGATCATAGGACAGTTTTCCCTAACCTTAGTCACCTTATAACTCCATGAATCCTATAATTGCCATGAAACCTTTGATTGAAAATCTCTCAAAGTGTTTATGAATATAAACACATTTTTGTTGACACTTTGAGAGTTTTTGTTTCTTTTGAAGGACTCCCCCTTCACATGTGCTCATGAGTTTTTAAGAAATTTGCACATGCGTGAGGAGTTTGCACTTTTTGAATTGATCCACTTTCATTGAACATGACCGATTCGAGACACGCTTACATCACTAGTTAGACTAGCTTGAAGTTATTACCCGTCCTGGTCAAATCCAAAGAAAGTCTTTCGATATGGTACATTCTACTCAGACAAGTCCTATTCGAGACACGCTTACATCACTAGTTAGACTAGCTTGAAATTATTACCCGTCCAGGACAAGTCTTTTCGATAACTGACATTTTAAGCTTCGTCAATTCATTGGTACATTCTGAGTCTAGCTCTTTTGAGATTCAGTCACAAGCTTTAAACATCTTTGATCACATTTTAATCATGTCTTCTCCCCCTCAAAAATAGCATATCGTGATATTTTTGATAACAACTGGCTAAGAAAAAGCTTTTTGGAGAGATAGACAGATTTGTTGTTGCATGAATTCGGAACAATTTTTGTTTTAGAAATACTCCCCCTCAAAACTCGCATATGTTTTTGAGAAATGTTAAACTTTTTAAAGTTTAGAGGGAAGGAGTCGTCTTGAAGCAAAATTCTGAAAGAGAAAGAAGTTTCAGATTTGTTGAATTTTGCATCAAGGTTTTTTGAAAAACAAAGACTTCTCTTTGTTTGAATAGGAATGTCGCACTGAGGCGTACAACAGTGTCCATTTTTAGGATAAGTGCACTTTGTTGATGAAAATCATTTTTGCGTAACACTTTCCTTTCTTTGAAAACTTGAGTTGTGCACTGTAAAGTGTACACAAATCATTTTGATGATGAGCACCGATTTTGATAGATTTTGAAAATCTTTTTGAAAAATCATGAAAATGTGGTGCTCAAAATGTAAGAGAATTTTGAAAATCTAATTTATCATTAGATCAACAATCATGGTCTTGAGCTCAAAGATTTTGAAAGTTTTTCTAAAGAAAACTCAAGCCAGATAGGTGTTTGGTTTTCATTTTAGGGTAAGTGCTCGAAATAAATTTGAAATCTTTGTTTTGATTAAGCACTTTCCTTTCTTTTGAAGCACGGGTCCTGAACTGATGTGTCCAAAAGCCATTTGATTAAGTCCTTAATTGAAATCTTTTCGAGTTGTTATACCCGGACTTAAGTTTTGAAAAGATTTCACTTTGAAGCACGGGTTGTAAGCAGAAGTACTTACAAGCCATTGTGAAGAAACTTTTGAGAAACGATATGTTTTAGAAAAACATTATAAAGAACTCTCGCTCAAGCATCTGTACATGTCCGTATCATTGTTGAATGACATTTCTAGATACGTACAGAATATCGATTATACAAGAGACATGTCGTGAGAAGAATATTTTTGGATTTTTTGATTTTATAATGTTTTTGTATTTTTGAAGATTTTATATTTTTGTATTTTGTTTTTTTTTATGGTTTTTCAAATTTTTATTTTGTTTTTCAAAAATATATACAAAGAAGAATTGAAGAAAGAAAAAATTAAGATTGAACAAGTAAAAGTGGGGTTAAGAGTGGAGTTAGAAAAGGATGTCCACATGCGATGTTGGCGTAAAGTTCCTCTTTACCATATTGGATGTATGCACTCTCATCACTTTCACAAGTACCTGCATCCACAGAAGAAGAGTTTGCACAAATAACAGTGTTAGAAGTACATGTTTCCTCACATAGAGGGTGTTTGCTATCAACGGTTGTTGTGGTTTCAACATCCTTATCATGATGATGAACACTATCATTAGTCTTTGTGCAACTATCAAAAATCTTCCCTGTGGGAATCCATCTAAGACCAACAGTATTAAAAACTTTTCCCGTAGGAATCCACCTAAGGTAAGATCTAGACATAGTTTTCTTATCAGATGCAGCGGAAGTCTCAGTCTTGGAAAAACTACATCCTTTCGGTATCCACCTATTAGGTTTCTTAACCTCTTGCTTCTTCTCAATGGGTTTGTTTCGATTTGGTGTCTTAGTGGATTGTGTCTTGACACTTGACTTACTTTTCTTGATAAATTGTGCAATACATGCATCGTGATTAGCTGAAAAAACACATTTTTGACACGTAGGACAGACAAAGTCAACATTCTTGTTTAACACAGCAACTTTAACGTTGTCACTACAGTCTTTTGGAAATTGTTTGTTGTTCGATGAGACCTTGGAATTCTTTGTGTTGCATTCTACATTCCTAGCATTCTCTTTTGTGTCACTACTCTTAGATGCAATCCAATCCCTAGTATTTTGTTGATTGTTCCTAGGTAATGGTTTACTACTACTAGTAGTGCTTTGGAATCTTGTAGAATTCATCACACTAGGTTTTGAGCCTAAAATTCCGTCTTTTCGACGTTGTGCCTTTTTTCTAGCTTATTCTAGATGGTGATTTTGGACCATGTCATTAGAACCAACAGATTCCTTTACAGATTTTGTGGTCACATTTGGTGTACTATTCCTAGAAGAGCCAGGTGAAATCACATTATTGTTTCTTTCAACAAACAATTTTTGTTTTTCAACGATCTTTTCCATTACCTTTTCCTTGGGCAAGGGTTGTGGAGTGACTGGTTTTGACAAATCCTTATTCTCATCGACTTTTGGAGCAAACTGTGAAATTGATATTTTTGGTTTTTGAACCGTGTTTGAAACGTTTGGTTTCTCCGAATTCGATGGTTTTGCAAACTTAGTTTCCACACCCTTCCCTTTAATCCTTACAAGCTGAGCTCTCAAAAGATCATTTTGCTCTTTCATGTCCTTGTAGGCATGCTCATACGACAATTTGTCATACTTGCATTCCTCTGATTTTCGATCAAGTTGTTTGAAAAATGACATGTTTTCTTTTTCAAGTTTTACAAGAGCATTTTCATATTTGGAAACAATTTCAGAGGTCTCAGCTCTCAGTCTTTCATCGTCTTGAACAGAATATGTTTGTAAAATGATGGACATAATATCAGTGGTCATAACAGCTTCGAAGAGAGAATCATTTAGGTTTTCCAAAACATCGATTTGCTCAAAAGATTCATTAGCCTTCTTTATCAGGGATTTGTGATCCGTGACGAAGTCAGCTGTTTCTTTCAAAAATGCTTGTTCAACATGAATTACACGAGCATGAATGTTGTTAATTTGAGGAGCAAATTCATTTTCAAGAATCTTTTTAAGCTGTAAATGAACCGTGGAATTCCAGTTGACCTCATTAAGTCTCGTTTTTGATTCTAAAGTCGTTTTAAGTTGCCCAATTCTGGTTTTAAGATCATCAAGATATCCCCGTGCAGCACTTGTGTTAAAAGTGTTGTTTGAGGAAATCTGTTCCATGTTAGAAATCGATTTGGAAGCAACTACTTTCTTAGAAAACATTTTTGAGAATGGTCGTTTTATGGAAAACACAGATGGTTCTTTTTGTGGAACAAAAGTAATTCCCGAAAGTTTGTTCAATTTGTTGTAATCAATGGGTTTCAAATCCTTTTGTTTCATTTTAGAAATGCTCTCTTCGACATGTTCTATCGTTTGCACAGAATCCCGAACGATAGGAGGATCATGTTTAGTGTAAAAAACACTACCATTATACAAAACGTTCTGTTCTTCCTGAGCTTTCTTGAGATTACAAGGATTGTTGTTACCGAGAGCCATTTTATGTTTCGTATGGTAAATCGGATTAGTTTGGTTTGAAATCATTTTCATTGTTTGACTTGACTGACCCGACTTAACCACTAATTCTTCTAGATGTGCAATCTTGTGTTCTGACTCTACGATTTCTTCCAAAAGTTTATCTTCTTTCTTTGCAAAGTCCTTTTTCAACTCATCCCGTTCTTTTTCAAGATTGGTATAAGCTGTTTTTTGTTTTGAAAGTTGGTTTGTTAATTCAGAAATTTCTTGTTTTAAAGAGTTAATGGTTTTTGTTGAACTTATTTCGAGATTAGCAAACTTGCTTTTCCATTCCCTGTCTTTAACAAGTAACTTCTTATAACCACTTTCAAATTCTGACTCGCGTTCTTTGTGAATTTGAAAACTTTTTGCATTTTCCTTGTATCTCTCAAGCTCAGTGGTCAATTTCTCATTCGCGGCCTTAACATCGCGATTGACCTTTTTCACTTTCTCAATTTCAATACCACAATTATTTAATAATGATTCAAACAAAGCACGGGTTTCCTCATCATTAGCACCATTTTGTGCAACTTGAACTCCATTAGGATCCATGTATGGAGTTGCATAGTTAACATTGCTATTAACTTGATCCCCACATATGTATCGTAATGAGGTTCAGATGGCACATAATGTGGCTTCTCATGAGCAAACGGATTAGCATCATTACCATTATTTGATACCTCATGGAATGGATCTGAATCGTAAGTAGGAGGAAGATCAGAATCACTGCTTGATGTTGTTGCCTGCTGATTTGCCATAAAGTTGTAGGTTTCGTTGAGATCTGCTGAATTGTCATTAACTTTTGTTGTAGCTATGAAGTTGTTTTCCTCAGCAGTCAACGGTATTCCTGAGTCTTCTTTCTTGGCTAGCATCAACAAATACTGGATTTTTTCTACCTTCGTCATTGCATTGACATTGTTTCTGCTGTGACTTGCTGATGTAGGTTTCTGAATCGAAGTCATGAAACAATCAATCCCATTTTGATTGAGTACATTCTGATTCTCAATCTGATCCATCGGATTTCCTACATACTGCCCTGCATATTGCATCTGATTCCCCATCTGTATACTCGAAGCATATCCTTGCTGATTGTTGTTGTGTCGTTGGATGTTTAATTCCTTGAAGACTGATGCAAAACCATTGGACAAAGTACTTATGAAACGATCATGGTGAGTTGCCATTGATACAATTCAATAGTGAAACGTTGTTCTGAGGATTTTTTGAAAGATAACAAAGGTTGTTGTTGTAGATTAGATGGTTTGGTGAAGTTGAAAAACGATCTCGGTTGATTTTTTTTTGTGATTTCAAATTTTCCCTCCAAAAACTGAAAACGAAAATTTTCTTTCTCAAAATTTGAAAATCTCAAAGAAATACAATTCTAAGGTTACTAGAAAAATTTGAGTTTTGAAAATTTTTTCGTCAAATTTTACCGAAAAATTTTGAATTTTGGCCTAAAAATTTGAATTTCGGGCCAAAATTTTCAACGTTATACCAAAATTTAAATCTCGCGTAAAAATTGAACGTTAATTCTCGTGTGAAAAATAAATTTTACTCAAAATTTCCCGCCAAAAAGTTTGGAACTCGATAAGTATGAAAGTTCTAACTCGATAAGTTTGGAAAATTCAAACTCGATAAGTCTGTTAAGGTTTCTAACTCGATAAGATATTTGCTTCAAACTCGATAGGATGTGTGCTTCAAACTCGATAAGATTTGTGCTTCAAACTCGAAAAGATTTGTGCTTCAAACTCGAAAAGATTGGTGCTTCAAACTCGATAAGGTCTATAGCTTCAAACTCGATAAGTCATTGCTTCTAATTCGAAAGAGAATAAAAATTTTGGCAGAGTAACCCCTTAGAAGGTATCAACGCGGATCCTAACTCGATAAACGATTAGGAAATTAAGGCTAACTCGCCAAAATTCAGTCTTCAAACTCGATAGGAAATTAATGCCTCTAACTCGATAATCAAAGGCACCTAACTCGATAACCAAAGTAACTTAACTCGAAAGAAAAGTGTAGTGAAACACCAAACTCGATAACCAAAAATAACCTAACTCGATATATTTTAGCAGCTAACTCGAAAACTATACCTAACTCGATATAATTTTCAAACTCGATAACATTCAAAAATATGCCCAAACTCGATAAAGGTGTAATGAACAGTACCTGAATTTGATAAAAATCACTTTTAAAACTAGTTTTTCTACCAAATCAAACCTAAATCAACCTATATTATCCCTTGGCGATTGATACCACTTGTAGGACCGTAGAACAACGTATTTCACATATGATTCTTGGCTAGATCTAGAGAGAGAAAGTAAGTAGAGAGAGAGAGAGAAATGGTAACTTCTAGAGAGAGAAAGAAAGATGTATTAGATTAGAGAGAGGAAGAAGGAAATACACATAGTGAACCCTAGAAGCAACACCTCCAAATGAGAGCATTTGGAGGTATTTATAGGTGAGACAGGAAGATGGGCCGGGCTTGGGCTTTTGTAATGAACTAGACATAACCTAATACAATATTAGATTAAACCAAGCCCGTTTACCCTTAACTAAACTACAAGACTATTACACTATAGTTACAAGACTCAATGACTTAATAAATGATCGTCACTTCTATTTCTAACACCATAAGACTCCGTTAGAAAAACAAAACCGGTAAAATTTCCAGATTTTAACTCCTGACGCCGTCAAGAGTAAACCCCTGACGCAGTCAGAATTGACCTGCAGAAATCCTTATGTTAAGTTTCCGGAAAATTTCTGGAAAAACTTGGTCCTACTTCCTGGAAAATCCTGCAAAACTTCATTATGACTCAATACAAGCATTTGACTCTAACAAATACGAATATACATGCTCATTTAATATTGTGGAGAATCATGATCGGTTTGTTTCTTAAAAACATATTTGGGGTTTCCCTTTACACTTATCTGTTGCAAAAATACTTCTAGGTGGAGTTAAGATTAGGCCAAAACAACAAAGTAAAGTATTTCCACATTTTAGTTTAGAAACATGATCTACCAACAATAAAAATAAAGCATGCATACGGAAGCAAATAACAATCAAACAAATAAAATCACACAAAACATGGGTTGCCTCCCAAGAAGCGCTTTTCTTTATTTACGAGTCTTGTAGCTAGACTCAAGGTCATGGTTTATCACATGACTTCAGCATCAAACGTCACATCCTCTTCACTAATCATTTCATTGTTATTTTCTTGGTAGTGTTTTATACGTTGTATGTTAACCGTGAATTCCCTACCTTCATCATCTATTAACACTATCGCTCCATATTTAGAAGAATTCTTTACCGTGAACGGTCCATACCATCTAGACTTAAGTTTTCCCGGAAATAATCTCAACCGAGAATTGTATAATAGGACCTTGTCTCCCTCTAAAAATTCTTTGGGTTTCTTAATTCTCTGGTCATGCCATCGTTTAGCTCTTTCTTTATATGTGATGGAGGATTCGTAGGCTTCTAGTCTAAGCTCATCCAGCTCGTGTAATTGCAAAAACCTATTATTTCCAGCAGTTGTGTAATCTAAGTTGCATGCCTTAAGCGCCCAATAAGCCTTGTGTTCTAATTCTACCGGTAAGTGACATGCCTTACCATACACCATGCGGAATGGGGTCGTTCCAATAGGTGTTTTGTAGGCAGTTCAGAATGCCCATAAGGCTTCGTCGAGTTTAAATGACAAGTCCTTTCTGTTTTGACTAACCGTTTTTTCAAGTATTCTTTTAATAGCTCTATTGGTGTTTTCGACTTGGCCATTGGTCTGTGGATGATAGGCGGTGGAGAATCGATGGGGTACTCCATACCTCTTCATGACCTTTTCCATTTGTGCATTGCAAAAATGTGTTCCCCTATCACTGATGAGAGCTTTCGGAATCCCGAATCTTGCGAAAAGCTTTTTCAGGAAATGAATGACTACTCTTGCATCATTGGTCCTAAGGGCTTGTGCCTCAACCCATTTTGAAACATAGTCAATGGCGACTAAGATGTACTCGTTTCCCCCTGAGGATGGAAAGGGTCCCATGAAGTCAATCCCCCAAACATCGAATACCTCACAAACTTGTATAAAGTTCTGAGGTGCTTCATCCCTATGTGATATATTTCCGGTTCGTTGACATGCATCGCACGCCTGCACCATTTCTGTTACATCACGAAAAATTGTGGGCTAATAGAATCCCGCATCGAGAATCTTTCGGGCGGTAACGTTTATCCCGTGATGCCCGCCAGAGGGACCAGAGTGACATTCCCTCATAATCTTTACTGCCTCATTTTCCGAAACACAACGCCTTATAATGTGGTCAGGACACCTTCGGAATAAAAAGGGTTCATCCCAGAAGTAGTATTTTAACTGGGAAAAGAACCTCTTCCTTTCGTACTTAGTAAGGTGTTCAGGAACGAGTCTACTTGCGAGGTAATTAGCAAAATCGGCGTACCACGGCTCCGAGTCACTCACTAACATGAGTTGTTCGTCAGGAAATGAATCCCTAATCTCACTTCTATCGTGCTCATCCAAGGGGTTCTCGAGACGAGATAGATGATCTGCGGCCAGATTTTCTGCTCCCCTCTTATCACGAATCTCAACATCGAATTCTTGTAGCAACAAGATCCACCGAATTAGTCATGGCTTAGCATCCTGCTTCGCGAAGAGATATCTAAGAGCCGAGTGATCAGTGAAGACGACTGTTTTTGAAAGGACAAGATATTGTCAGAATTTGTCGAATGCAAATACTACGGCTAATAGTTCTTTCTCGGTGGTGGAGTAGCTCTCTTAAGCGGGATTCATGGTTTTGCTAGCGTAGTAAATAGGTTGGAAAAGCTTGTCGCGTCGTTGACCTAATACAACCCCGACAGCGAAGTCGCTAGCGTCACACATGATTTCGAATGGTAACTCCCAGTTGGGTGTGATCATGATTGGAGCTTGAGTGAGTTCCCTTTTTAAGAGATCGAATGCATCCTTGCAGTCTTGGGAAAAATCAAACGGAGCATCCTTCACAAGTAATTGAGTCATTGGCCGAGCAATTTTGGAGAAATCTTTGATGAATCTTCGATAAAACCCGGCATGCCCCAAGAAGCTGCGTATTGCTTTGACAGTCGTGGTGTATGGTAACTTAGATATAGCTTCAACCTTAGCTTGGTCTACCTCTATTCCATTTCCTAAGATCTTATGTCCTAACACAATCCCTTCCTTCACCATGAAATGACATTTTTCCCAGTTTAGCACCAAGTTGGTTTCCTCGCACCGTTTAAGCATCTTTTCTAGATTAGCAAGACAGCGGTCGAAGGAGTCCCCGAAGACTGAAAAGTCATCCATGAACACTTCCATGCTGTCTTCCATGAGTTCGTTAAAGATTGCGGTCATGCATCGCTGGAAAGTGGCGGGGGCATTACATAGCCCAAAAGGCATCCTTTTGTAGGCGAATGTTCCATAAGGGCAGGTAAACGTGGTCTTTTCTTGGTCCTCAGGTGCTATGGGAATTTGAAAATATCCAGAGAATCCATCCAAGAAGCAATAGTACTCGTGTCCAGATAATCTTTCCAACATCTGATCAATGAATGGTAAGGGAAAGTGATCTTTCCTCGTGGCATCATTGAGCTTTCGATAGTCGATGCATACCCGCCATCCAGTGACAGTTCTCTGGGGCACCATCTCACCCTTGTCATTCTTTACTACGGTCATTCCACCCTTTTTAGGTACAACCTGTACAGGACTGACCCATGGGCTATCCGAGATCGGGTAAATCAATCCTGCATCTAAAAGTTTTATGACTTCTTTCTTCACTACTTCCTTAATGTTAGGGCTCACGCGCCTCTGGGGTTGCACGGTAGGTTTATAATCTTCTTCCATGAGAATCTTATGTGTGCAGAAAGTCGAGTCAATCCCCTTAATGTCGGCTACACTCCATGCAAGCACCCCCTTGTAATTTTTTAGGACCTCTAAGAGTTTAACTTTTTGTTCATGTTCCAAGGAGGAGTTTATGATTACCGGGAGTTGACTTTCTCCCTGAAGAAAGGCATACTCCAAATGGTTAGGGAGCTGATGAGGCAAAAAATGATCCGTTTTTAGGGGGTCATTTAAGCCCCCGAATACGACTTTATTTGATCAAATATTGCCCTAAATCTTTCCTTTTGTGATTTTAGGTACTTGGAGAGTGAATTCTGGAAAAGAAGCCATTTTGGACGTTTTTGGAGCATAAAAGTGAAGAAAACGGCAAAGTCTCAAATTTCTATGCTGGGAACAGTACCTGAAGGCGTCAAGAGTTGTTCTTGACGGCGTCAAAGTCCCAAGAATAAAATACCGTGGTTGATGACGGCGTCACATAGGCCGTCATAAGTAGATCAAGGCCGTCCGAGGAAGTATTTGGCGGCGAGATGACGGCGTCACACCCTTGCTCTTGACGCCGTCACCTATGTTTTCCTATATATAGTTTTCTAGTTTTTCACATTAAAAGAGAGAAGTTTTGGTGAAACCCTAGAGACGAATTTGGTGCAACTTTTACAGGTTTTTCAAGGGTTCCAAACCCTTGATACCTTGCATTGTAATTGAGATAAGTGTTCTTCTAATTCAATCAATATGTCTATGTGTTGGTTGTCTATATCTTGTTCTTGTCTCAATTCCATTATGCTAGGCTAGATCTCCTTTGTGTTTGCTTAGATCTAATGAAACCTAGATATTGATTATGTGTTGATTACTTGTTTATTCTTGTCTTGGATGAATGATTTTATATGTTAGGCTTAAGAAAACTGGCAGATCTCCAAATGGTAACATGCTTGAACGTCTTAAGAAACGTGAACCGAGGCGTACTAGGTCTTTATTGGTTGTATTTAATGCATGAGCCACTGTTTACAATCCCTATAGTTGTGCTGGGTCATGGTGTAGGAGGAGATAAGAGCTCATAGAATTGGGGAGTTATGTATGCCACCCCATGAATGGTATTAAGGAATACAATCCGTCATCCATGCAATTATAACAAGTAATTAACGTGTAAAAGATATCTAGGGAGTAGTGAAGTCTAAGTAAACACATTTTCTCCAATTACTGCTCACAACCTTAGTTTAATTAGTTTATTTTTATTTTTTAGTATTTTATTTTGATTGCATCTTAGTTTTGGGTTAGTTGAATAGCAACTAATTCCGCCCACTCTTCCAAAAACCGATATTTTAATTGCTTTCTAAAAAATATAAAAACACAAAAATAATCATCCCTCACCCTTAGAACTAGTAATTTAGGCTTTCTAATCCTAGCGACACTATTCCTAAGCTGAACGATCAATCCCCCGGTACTTGTCACTATACTATACTACAACGATCAGGTACACTGCCTGGTGGGGGTTGTAAGCTTCTCGAGATCCCTCGAGAGGTAAAGCCTGTTGCGATTCCCACGCATCATGTTTTTGGCGCCGCAGCCCGGGGAATAGTTATTGTTTAGGTTGAATTTGATTTTTATTAGGTCTACTCATTAGATTCCTTTTTAGTGAGATTTTTATTTTCTTTTTATTAGCTTTCTTGTAGTCTATCTTTTCTTTGTGCATTTGTTCGTAGAAACCTTTCCATTAACTCTTCCGTTCACCACTATGGAGAACGCGAATCCACCATACTACCGACCACGAAACCCATTCACTCCTAATGACATCTTGATGTTCAAACAATATCAAGATGAACCTATTTATGATGCATGGACTCGTTTTAAAAATTTACTACGAATAGTCCCTCATCATGGTTTCAATCTATGGTACCTAAATCAAATCTTTTACTATAGTGTCCACCCGTATGACCAAAGGTACATTGACGATTTTGCCAACGGGGACCTTAGAGAATTAAATGCTGAAGAAGCATGGGATGCCATAGAAGATTGTGCCTAATATTATTATAGATTAGACAACCCGACAAACAACATCACAAATCAATCAATAACGAGTTTGAAGGAGCAAACAGGAAGTTTGTCTGGGGATGATTACTTAGGGATACCTGCGTGGATGTCACCTAAAATCATAGTACAAACAAACACATAGGTAATCTAGGTACAATGGAGGATGAGGTGGATAATCCAAGCCCACAAAGTACCCCACAAGTCCTACCATCATTTGAGGCACATACAATGCCCGTGACTTACCCGGAAGAAGTAGAAGAGACTATAGGAACCCCAATTGAGGTAGAACCCTTGGACCAAGCACCACTAGAGGATATAGGTTTAAATACTTGTAGTGATAACCTTACTCCTAGTTCTAGGGAATTTCCTAATGTTGATGAACCGGAACCTCAACCTTTACACAACTTCCCATCCTTAGATTTATTTCTAGGAGACAAAAGAGGAACCGACCCACCCATCAACCTATATTATCCAAGTAGTTTTAGGATGAAGGAAGCCATTCACTCACCCCCTTCACCTCACGTGGCATATTTCCACCCTAAGGGTGTGTATCACTACTTCCACCCATACTTAATCCTAAGTGTAGGAAAAACCTCCCCTATTTCCATTAAATAAGGGTAGAGCCAGGCTCGTGACTCGAACAAAAACAAGCGCTTCTTGGGAGGCAACCCATGTTTTTAATTGTTTGATGTTTTTATTTTATTTGTTTGTTTGTGTCATATATGCTTAATCATAGTTGTTTAATTTTCATGTTTCGAATAATTTGTGAAAATGCTTTATTTTGTTTTTAACTTCGTCTTAATTGCATATAAAGGTATTTTACAAAAAGATAAGTGTAGGGAAATTTATATCTTGTTAAAAAGAACTAAATTCGAACATGAAAACTTCACAATTCATGATTAGCATATATTTTATCTTGTTTGTGTGTCAATAATTGTGGATATGTTTTATGAGTTCTGATTTGTAATTCATTCCACAAGTATCCTATCCTTTTGTTGCTTTGTCTTGTTTCTATTTCTAAGTCTGGAATTACATCTAGTTGTGATTTTTGTTCGGTTTGATGCTTTGGTTTTTGTGTTTGTTGATTACAGGACAAGAAGATGATTTATATTTCTGGAGGGAAGCTTTCAACGTTCGTCTTCTTGGAGGTAGATTTAACCATGTTGTCACATTATCCACGGTGAAGGAATCAGGGGAGTATTAGTTTCTTTCATTCTTATTTATTTACTTTTACATCTTTTATCTAGAACATTGGGGACAATGTTCGGTTTAAGTGTAGGGAGGGTATATTAGAAACTATTACTCCACTTGGTGTTTGTTTTGTTTAATAGTGAATGTGTAATAAAACTGAGAGAAATATTTGTTAGGGCAATTTTAGCACCAAATTTAAAATTTTTTGCAACATGTAGGAATGAAACTTTAGTCTTAATAAGCGTCTCATAGATAGGAGATTGTATGACTAACACATAACCGTATATTCAGAAAAATTTTCCACCCAAAAATGTGAGGTTCGCCTTTAGATTTGATAGGAAAAGCATTCATTATTAGTGCTTATGAGTGTACCGGTAGCATTTAGATTCTAGAACTTGCGTTAGTGATGCATCCCGAGACCGCTAGTGAGACTACATTCGTGTAGTAGAATTTACTACATGATAAGAGGCATTAGGATCACCCTTGTGTTAAACCCGTATTATAATTACTTGACCATTTAAGTCATATTACTTGGCTAGTTAAGTCAACTAATTTTTCCCACACCCTTAGCGTTGGACTCATTTTTAGTATACGATACCCCTAGTACACCCCTCCGAGCCTATCTTTTCATTTCTAACTTTAAGCATTTTACTAAAAGGAAGAATTTGTTACACCCCACTTAAATATACACCCAAATCGCCTTAGCCTTCCGTGTATGCGCTCATTTTTAGTGCATTATTGTTATTTGTTAAACCCTAAGTTAACTATCTAATTGATCACATGGTTGCTAAGTCGAGTCATATCCTTGTACATATTGTTTTGGGACGATTGGGACTCATGGGTAAGTACTTATTTTATGGAGTAATGGGGAAGAACATCATTTATTACCCCTATATGTACGTTAATCTTAAAAGTGCTCCAAGTGTTTTGATTTTCTTAATTCGAGTCATTAGATTAGTTTAATGTAAAGTATGTAAAGATTCAAGTGTAAGGGGAACTCTCATCCCCTATGATGTATTATTTTGGATGGTAGGGTAAGAGTGTATGCAAAAAAAAAAAAAAAAAAAAAAAAAAAAAAAAAAAAAAAAAAATCGAAAAAATCAAGAAAAAAAAATAGAAAAAAGGAAAAAGAGAAAAAAACATACGGACTACCATCCCGTTTTTATTCTATGTTTATTTTATGTTTTTGTTATTTTTCATTTATTAGCTTAAGTCGAGTCTAGTCTTGGCTTAGCAACGCCATATTGTTCGTGTAATTAACTAAGATTGTTAACTCGCCACCAGTAAAACTTCCTTTATCCAACAAAACCGTGTAATTCATATCCCTATACCTAACGTTACAACCCTTTAAAAGACCTCTTTGATAGTTTATCCTAGGTGCTTACGCCATGTGGTGGAGGTTTGATCCTTTCCCAAGCCTATGATAATCTATTTTGCTATGACAGGTAGTGAGAGATATCTTCCATTTCCATAATGCTATATTACTTTATTACACCCGAGAGATGTGAGTATCTAAACACTATTTGTGAGGTGCTTGTGTATGACCTCCGTGCTTGTCTAATGGTCTTTAGTGGAACGATTATTTGTTGTAATTACTTTTATATTAGTGTTAAATGACCCCTAACTTGTCTTTTGAGTAGAATAAAAGCACATTTGCTTGAGGACAAGCAAATCTCAAGTGTAAAGGTATATGATGAGGCGAAAAATGATCCGTTTTTAGGGGGTCATTTAAGCCCGAATCCGACTTTATTTGATCAAATATTGCCCTAAATCGTTCCTTTTGTGATTTTAGGTACTTGGAGAGTGAATTCTGGAAAAGAAGCCATTTTGGACGTTTTTGGAGCATAAAAGTGAAGAAAACGGCAAAGTCTCAAATTTCTATGCTGGGAACAGTACCTGAAGGCGTCAAGAGTTGTTCTTGACGGCGTCAAAGTCCCAAGAATAAAATACCGTGGTTGATGACGGCGTCACATAGGCCGTCATAAGTAGATCAAGGCCGTCCGAGGAAGTATTTGGCGGCGAGATGATGGCGTCACACCCTTGCTCTTGACGCCGTCACCTATGTTTTCCTATATATAGTTTTCTAGTTTTTCACATTAAAAGAGAGAAGTTTTGGTGAAACCATAGAGACGAATTTGGTGCAACTTTTACAGGTTTTTCAAGGGTTCCAAACCCTTGATACCTTGCATTATAATTGAGATAAGTGTTCTTCTAATTCAATCAATATGTCTATGTGTTGGTTGTCTATATCTTGTTCTTGTCTTAATTCCATTATGCTAGGCTAGATCTCCTTTGTGTTTGCTTAGATCTAATGAAACCTAGATATTGATTATGTGTTGATTACTTGTTTATTCTTGTCTTGGATGAATGATTTTATATGTTAGGCTTAAGAAAACTGGCAGATCTCCAAATGGTAACATGCTTGAACGTCTTAAGAAACATGAACCGAGGCGTACTAGGTCTTTATTGGTTGTATTTAATGCATGAGCCACTGTTTACAATCCCTATAGTTGTGCTGGGTCATGGTGTAGGAGGAGATAAGAGCTCATAGAATTGGGGAGTTATGTATGCCACCCCATGAATGGTATTAAGGAATACAATCCGTCATCCATGCAATTATAACAAGTAATTAACGTGTAAAAGATATCTAGGGAGTTGTGAAGTCTAAGTAAACACATTTTCTCCAATTACTGCTCACAACCTTAGTTTCATTAGTTTATTTTCATTTTTTAGTATTTTATTTTGATTGCATCTTAGTTTTGGGTTAGTTGAATAGCAACAAATTCCGCCCACTCTTCCAAAAACCGATATTTTAATTGCTTTCTAAAAAATATAAAAACACAAAAATAATCATCCCTCACCCTTAGAACTATTAATTTAGGCTTTCTAATCCTTGCGACTCTATTCCTAAGCTGAACGATCAATCCCCCGGTACTTGTCACTATACTATACTACAACGATCAGGTACACTGCCTGGTGAGGGTTGTAAGCTTCTCGAGATCCCTCGAGAGGTAAAGCCTGTTGCGATTCCCACGCATCATGTTTTTTATTTGTGTTTGACCAAGAGGATAACGACCAATTATGACATATAAATTTTCAACACCCGAGAGATGAGAGTATCCAAATACTTAATGTGAGGTGCTAGTGTATAATTTCCGTGCTTGTTTTGACTAAGTTGGAACGATCATTTGTTGTAATTACTTTTATATTAGTGTTAAATGACCCCTAACTTATATTTTGATTGGTGGAAAAGCTCATTTGCTTGAGGACAAGCAAATCCCAAGTGTAGGGATATATGATGAGGCGAAAAATGATCCGTTTTTAGGGGGTCATTTAAGCCCGAATCCGAATTTATTTGATCAAATATTGCCCTAAATCGTTCCTTTTGTAATTTTAGGTACTTGGAGTGTGAATTCTGGAAAAGAAGCCATTTTGGACGTTTTTGTAGCATAAAAGTGAAGAAAACGGCAAAGTCTCAATTTTCCATGCTGGGAACAGTACATGAAGGCGACAAGAGTAAACTCATGACGGCGTCAAACCTCAAGAATTAAAATCCGTAGTTGATGACGGCGTCAAGAGCATTTTGGTGACGGCGTCAAGAGTAAAAGTGGTGACGGCCCAGAGAGAATGTGAAGGCGTCACCCAAGGCCGTCACGTGTTAACTTGTCAAAACTTGCGCGCGGAGTAGCTGATATTGTTTTGGTCATAACTTTTGCATACGAACTCGGATTGAGGTGATTCAAAAGCCCAGACGAAGAGGACGAAGAGATCTACAATTTGGTGAAAAATGGTCATGACGGCGTCAATAGGACGAGCTGACGCCGTCAAGCCTTGCCGACAGAAAACATGCCTATAAATATAACTTCATAACTTCACTTTTTGTAAGCCCTAAACCCTAAAGTCGATTCCTGGGTTTAGGTGGGTGTTTTTCCAGAAACTTAGAGGGTTTCAATCACTCCATAAACATCATGTATTGGTTTGATGATTCTATCTCAACTACGTCTTTTATTATTCGTGTTGATTGTCTTTCTTTGATTATGTTTTGCTAATTCACCTTGTGTCTACTTATGATTATGTGAAACTTGTATATAATAGATTAGATCTCATTGATTTCTTGTTGATGTTGTGTCTATCTCCATCAATTAAGGTGTGACAACTTCAATAGATCTAGTTGGTTTAGTTTTTAATCCTTGTTTCCTATTGATTCTTGTTTTGATTGAATGATTTATATGTTAGGCTTAAGAAAACTGGCAGATCTCCAAATGGTAACATGCTTGAACGTCTTAAGAAACATGAACCGAGGCTTACTAGGTCTTTATTGGTTGTATTTAATGCATGAGCCACTGTTTACAATCCCTATAGTTGTGTTGGGTCATGGTGTGGGAGGAGATAAGAGCTCATAGAATTGGGGAGTTATGTATGCCACCCCATGAATGCTATCAAGGAAAACAATCCGTCATCCATGCAATTATAACAAGTAATTAACGTGTAAAAGATATCTAGGGAGTAGTGAAGTCTAAGTAAACACATTTTCTCCAATTACTGCTCACAACCTTAGTTTAATTAGTTTATTTTCATTTTTTAGTATTTTATTTTGATTGCATCTTAGTTTTGGGTTAGTTGAATAGCAACTAACTCCGCCCACTCTTCCAAAAACCGATATTTTAATTGCTTTCTAAAAAATATAAAAACACAAAAATAATCATCCCTCACCCTTAGAACTAGTAATTTAGGCTTTCTAATCCTAGCGACACTATTCCTAATCTGAACGATCAATCCCCCGGTACTTGTCACTATACTATACTACAACGATCAGGTACACTGCCTGGTGGGGGTTGTAAGCTTCTCGAGATCCCTCGAGAGGTAAAGCCTGTTGCGATTCCCACGCATCAAGTTTTTGAAAAAAAACTTTTTAAGAAAAAACCAATACATGATGTTTTTGTGAATTACCCAAGTGTTTATTTTATGTTTTTGTAATTTTTCATTTGTTAGCTTAAGTCGAGTCGAGTCTTGGCTTAGCAACACAATCTTGTACATGTAATTAACCAAGATTGTTAACTCGCCACCAGTAAAACTTCCTTTATCCAACAAAACCGTGTAATTCATATCCCTATACCTAACGTTACAACCCTTTAAAAGACCTCTTTGATAGTTTATCCTAGGTGCTTATGCCATGTGGTGGAGGTTTGATCCTTTCCCAAGCCTATGGTAATCTATTTTGCTATGACAGGTAGTGAGAGATATCTTCCATTTTCATAATGCTATATTACTTTATTACACCCGAGAGATGTGAGTATCTAAACACTATTTGTGAGGTGCTTGTGTATGACCTCCGTGCTTGTCTATTGGTCTTTAGTGGAACGATTATTTGTTGTAATTACTTTTATATTAGTGTTAAATGACCCCTAACTTGTCTTTTGAGTAGAATAAAAGCACATTTGCTTGAGGACAAGCAAATCTCAAGTGTAAGGGTATATGATGAGGCAAAAAATGATCCATTTTTAGGGGGTCATTTAAGCCCGAATCCAACTTTATTTGATCAAATATTGCCCTAAATCGTTCCTTTTGTGATTTTAGGTACTTGGAGAGTGAATTCTGGAAAAGAAGCCATTTTGGACGTTTTTGGAGCATAAAAGTGAAGAAAACGGCAAACTCTCAAATTTCTATGCTGGGAACAGTACTTGAAGGCGTCAAGAGTTGTTCTTGACGGCGTCAAAGTCCCAAGAATAAAATACCGTGGTTGATGACGACGTCACATAGGCCGTCATAAGTAGATCAAGGCCGTCCGAGGAAGTATTTGGCGGCGAGATGACGGCGTCACACCCTTGCTCTTGACGCCGTCACCTATGTTTTCCTATATATAGTTTTCTAGTTTTTCACATTAAGGGAAAGAAGTTTTGGAGAAACCCTAAAGACGAATTTGGTGCAACTTTTACAGGTTTTTCAAGGGTTCCAAACCCTTGATACCTTGCATTGTAATTGAGATAAGTGTTCTTCTAATTCAATCAATATATCTATGTGTTGGTTGTCTATATCTTGTTCTTGTCCAAATTCCATTATGCTAGGCTAGATCTCCTTTGTGTTTGCTTAGATCTAATGAAACCTAGATATTGATTATGTGTTGATTACTTGTTTATTCTTGTCTTGGATGAATGATTTTATATGTTAGGCTTAAGAAAACTGGCAGATTTCCAAATGGTAACATGCTTGAACGTCTTAAGAAACATGAACCGAGGCGTACTAGGTCTTTATTGGTTGTATTTAATGCATGAGCCACTGTTTACAATCCCTATAGTTGTGCTGGGTCATGGTGTAGGAGGAGATAAGAGCTCATAGAATTGGGGAGTTATGTATGCCACCCCATGAATGGTATTAAGGAATATAATCCGTCATCCATGCAATTATAACAAGTAATTAACGTGTAAAAGATATCTAGGGAGTAGTGAAGTCTAAGTAAACAAATTTTCTCCAATTACTGCTCACAACCTTAGTATAAATTAGTTTAATTTCATTTTTAGTATTTTATTTTGATTGCATTTTAGTTTTGGGTTAGTTGAATAGCAACTAATTCCGCCCACTCTTCCAAAAACCGAGATTTTACTTGCTTTCTAAAAAAATATAAAAACACAAAAATAATCATCCCTCACCTTTAGAACTAGTAATTTAGGCTTTCTAATCCTAGCGACACTATTTCTAAGCTGAACGATCAATCCCCCGGTACTTGTCACTATACTATACTACAATGATCAGGTACGCTGCCTGGTGGGGGTTGTAAGCTTCTCGAGATCCCTCGAGAGGTAAATCCTGTTGTGTTTCCCACGCATCAAGTTTTTGTATACGATGAGGCGAAAAATGATCCGTTTTTAGGGGGTCATTTAAGCCCGAATCCGACTTTATTTGATCAAATATTGCCCTAAATCGTTCCTTTTGTGATTTTAGGTACTTGGAGATTGAATTCTGGAAAAGGAGCCATTTTGGACCTTTTTGGAGCATAAAAGTGAAGAAAACGGCAAAGTCTCAATTTTCCATGCTGGGAACAGTACATGAAGGCGTCAAGAGTAAACTTACGACGGCGTCAAACCTCAAGAATTAAAATCCGTAGTTGATGACGGCGTCAAGAGCATTTTGGTGACGGCGTCAAGAGTAAAAGTGGTGACGGCCCATAGAGAATGTGAAGTCGTCACCCAAGGCCGTCACGTGTTAACTTGTCAAAACTTGCGCACGAAGTAGCTGATATTGTTTTGGTCATAACTTTTGCATACGAACTCGGATTGAGGTGATTCAAAAGCCCAGACGAAGAGGACAAAGAGATCTACAATTTAGTGAAAAAATGGTCATGACGGCGTCAAGAGAACGGGCTGACGCCGTCAAGCCTTGCCGACAGAAAACATGCCTATAAATATAACTTCATAACTTCACTTTTTGTAAGCCCTAAACCCTAAGGTCGATTCCTGGGTTTAGGTGGGTGTTTTTCCAGCAACTTAGAGGGTTTCAATCACTCCATAAACATCATGTATTGGTTTGATGATTCTATCTTAATTATGTTTTCCATTATTCTTGTTGATTGTCCTTCTTTGATTATGATTTGCTAATTCACCTTGTGTCTACTTATGATTATGTGAAACTTGTATATAATTGATTAGATCTCATTGATTTCTTATTGATGTTGTGTCTATCTCCATCAATTAAGGCGTGACAACTTCAATAGATCTAGTTGGTTTAGTTTATAATCCTTGTTTCCTATTGATTCTTGTTTTGATTGAATGATTTATATGTTAGGCTTAAGAAAACTGGCAGATCTCCAAATGGTAACATGCTTGAACGTCTTAAGAAACATGAACCGAGGCGTACTAGGTCTTTATTGGTTGTATTTAATGCATGAGCCACTGTTTACAATGCCTATAGTTGTGTTGGGCATGGTGTAGGAGGAGATAAGAGCTCATAGAATTAGGGAGTTATGTATGCCACCCCATGAATGGTATTAAGGAATACAACCCGTCAATTAAAACAAGGTTACAATTCAATAGGTAGGATTAGATAGCTAGCAAGGAGTAACATATCATGGGTAGACATGCTTCACTTATCTTGTAGAACCTTAGTTTAGTTTTCTTGTTAATTAGTTTAAATAGTAGCTTTTGGGTTAGTTGATTAGCAACTAATTCCGCCCACTCTCCCAAAACCCAAGATTTTTACTTGCTTTTTATAAAATATAAAAATACAAAAAGAATCATCCTTCACCTTTAGACCTAGTTAGATTAATTTCAATCCTAACGACACTATTCCTAGCTGAACGATCAATCCCCCGGTACTTGTCACTATACTATACTACAACGATCAGGTACACTGCCTGGTGGGGGTTGTAAGCTTCTCGAGATCCCTCGAGAGGTAAAGCCTGTTGCGATTCCCACGCATCAAGTTTTTGGCGCCGCAGCCCGGGGAATAGTTATTGTCTAGGTTAGAATTTATTTTTATTAGGTCTACTAATTAGATTCCTTTTTAGTGAGATTTTTATTTTCTTTTTATTAGCTTTCTTGTAGTCTATCTTTTCTTTGTGCATTTGTTCGTAGAAACCTTTCCATTGACTCTTCCGTTCACCATTATGGAGTACGCGAATCCACCATACCACCAACCACAAAGGCCATTCTACCCTATTGACATCTCGAATTTCAAACAATATCGAGATGAACCCATATATGATGCATGGACTCGTTTTAAAATTTTACTTCGAAAATTCCCTCATCATAGTTTCTCTTTAGCATCCCTAACCCAAACCTTTTACTATCGTGTCAGCCGATGTGACCAAATGTGCATTGATGATTTTGCCAATGGGGGCCCTAGGGAATTAAGTGCTGAAGAAGCATGGGATACCATAGAAGACTGTGCCCAATATTATTATAGAGTAAACAACCCAACAAACAACATCACAAATCAATCAAAAACAAGTTTGAAGGAGCAAACAGGAAGTTTGTCTGGGGATGAATATACTCATGTTGAGATACCTAGTTGGATGGCACCTAATATCATAGTACAAAACAAACTTATAGGTAATCTAGGTACAATGGAGGATGAGGTGGATAATCCAAGCCCACAAAGTACCCCACAAGTCCTACCATCATTTGAGGCACATACACCGCCCGTGACTTACCCGGAAGAAGTAGATGAGACTATAGGAATCCCAATTGAGGTAGAACCCTTGGACCAAGCACCACTAGAGGATATAGGTTTGAACACTTGTAGTGATAACCTTACTCCTAGTTCTAGGGAATTTCCTATTGTTGATGAACCGGAACCTCAACCTTTACACAACTTCCCATCCTTAGATTTATTTCTAGGAGACAAAAGAGGAACCGACCCACCCATCAACCTATATTATCCGAGTAGTTTTAGGATGAAGGAAGCCATTCACTCACCCCCTTCACCTCACGTGGCATATTTCCACCCTAAGGGTGTGTATCACTACTTCCACCCACACTTAATCCTAAGTGTAGGGAAAACCTCCCCTATTTCCATTAAATAAGGGTAGAGTCAGCCTCGTGACTCGAACAAAAACAAGCGCTTCTTGGGAGGCAACCCATGTTTTGTGTGTTTTTATTTGTTTGTTTGTTTGTTTGATTTTATTTGTTTCCGTATGCATGTTTTATTTTTATTGTTTGTGGCTCATGTTTCAAAGTAAATTGTGAAAATGCTTTATTTTGTTTTTAACTTCGTCTTAATTGCATATAAAGGTATTTTGCAAAAGATAAGTGTAAGGGAGATCCAAATTTGTTTATAAGAACAAAATTGAGCATGAACCACAACAATATTAAATGGACATGTGTATTAGTACTTGTTAGAGTCAAATGCTTGTATCGAGTCGTAATGAAGTTTTGCAGGATTTTCCAGGAAGTAGAACCAAGTTTTTCCAAAAATTTTCCGGAAACTTAACATAAGAATTTCTGCAGGTCCATTCTGACGGCGTCAGGGGTTTACTCTTGACGGCGTCAGGAGTTAAAATCTGGAAATTTTACCGGTTTTGTTTTTCTAACGGAGTCTTATGGTTTTTGTGAATTATTAAGTTTTATAATCTCCAGGAAATCTGCAAACTTCATTCCACAAGCATTATATCTTACTTTGTTTTCTAGGATTTAGTAACTTATATAGGATGCCGCCGATTTTACGCGAGGTTGTCTTGTCTATTTTTGTCAGGATTTACAGGTTATGTTCGACAAGGAGATGATTTATATTCTGGAAGGGAAGCTTTGATTGTTCGTTTTCTTGGAGGAAGATCTAACCTGGCCAACCTATAATCCATACCGAGCGAATCAGGGGAGTATTTGATTTCATTCTCTTTACTTTTTCACTTTTACATTCTTTACTTGAACATTGGGGACAATGTTCATCTTAAGTGTAAGGGGAAGGTAAAAAGATGATACCTTACATATGCGCTTTTGCTTGAGTTTGTTTTGTCTAATGGTAGATGTGTAATAAAACTATGAGAAATACTTGTTAGTGCAATTTTAGCGCCAAATTTAAAATTTTTTACAACATTTAGGAGTGAAACTTTAGCCATAGCAAGCGTCTCATGGATAGGAGATTGTATGACTAGCACATAACCGTATATTCAGAAAAATTTTCCACCCAAAATTGTGAGGTTCGCCTTTAGATTTGATAGGAAAAGCATTTACTATTAGTGCTTATGAGTGTACCGGTAGCATTTAGATTCTAGAACTTGCGTTAGTGATGCATCCCGAGACCGCTAGTGAGACTACATTCGTGTGGTAGGATTTACTACATGATAAGAGGCATTAGGATCACCCTTGTGTTAAACCCGTATCATAATTACTTGACCATTTAAGTCATATTACTTGGCTAGTTAAGTCAACTAATTTTTCCCACACCCTTAGCGTTGTACTCATTTTTAGTACACGAAACCCCTAGTACACCCCTCCTAGCCTATCTTTTCGTTTCTAACTTTAAGCATCTTACTTAAAGGAAGAATTTTTTACACCCCACTTAAATGTACAACCAAATCGCCTTAGCCTTCCGTGTATGCGCTCATTTTTAGTGCATTATTGTTATTTGTTAAACCCTAAGTTAACTATCTAATTGATTACATGGTTGCTAAGTCGAGTCATATCCTTGTACATATTGTTTTGGGAAGATTGGGACTCATGGGTAAGTACTTATTTTATGGAGTAATGGGGAAGAACATCATTTATTACTCCCGTATGTACGTTAATCTTAAAAGTGCTCCAAGTGTTTTGATTTTCTTAATTCGAGTCATTAGATTAGTTTATTGTAAAGTATGTAAAGATTCAAGTGTAAGGGGAACTCTCATCCCCTATGATGTATTATTTTGGATGGTAGGGTAAGAGTGTATGCAAAAAAAAAAAAAAAAAAAAAAAAAAAAAAAAAAAAATCTGAAAAATTAAGAAAAAGAAAAAAAAAATAGAAAAAAGGAAAAAGAGAAAAAACAAACGGACTACCATCCCGTTTTTATTCTATGTTTATTTTATGTTTTTGTTATTTTTCATTTATTAGCTTAAGTCGAGTCTAGTCTTGGCTTAGCAACGCCATATTGTTCATGTAATTAACTAAGATTGTTAACTCGCCACCAGTAAAACTTCATTTATCCAACAAAACCGTGTAATTCATATCCCTATACCTAACGTTACAACCCTTTAAAAGACCTCTTTGATAGTTTATCCTAGGTGCTTACGCCATGTGGTGGAGGTTTGATCCTTTCCCAAGCCCGAATCCAAATTTATTTGATCAAATATTGCCCTAAATCGTTCCTTTTGTGATTTTAGGTACTTGGAGAGTGAATTCTGGAAAAGAAGCCATTTTGGACGTTTTTGGAGCATTAAAGTGAAGAAAACGGCAAAGTCTCAATTTTCCATGCTGGGAACAGTACATGAAGGCGTCAAGAGTTCTTCCTGACGGCGTCAAACCCCAAGAATTAAAATCCGTAGCTGATGACGGCGTCAAGAGCATTTTGGTGACGGCGTCAAGAGTAAAAGTGGTGACGGCCCAGAGAGAATGTGAAGGCGTCACCCAAGGCCGTAATGTGTTAACTGGTCAAAACTTGCGCGCATGGTAGCTGACACCGTTTTGGTCATAACTTTTGCATACGAACTCGGATTTAGGTGATTCAAAAGCCCACGCGAAGAAGACGAAGAGATCAGCAATTTCGTGAAAAAATGGTTGTGACGGCATCAAGAGTACGAGCTGACGCCGTCAAACCTTGCCGACAGAAAACATGCCTATAAATATAACTTCATAACTTCACTTTTTGTAAGCCCTAAACCCTAAGGTCGATTCCTGTGTTTAGGTGGGTGTTTTTCCAGCAACTTAGAGGGTTTCAATCACTCTATAAACATCATGTATTGGTTTGATGATTCTATCTTAATTATCTTTTCCATTATTCTTGTTGATTGTCCTTCTTTGATTATGATTTGCTAATTCACCTTGTGTCTACTACTATGATTATGTGAAACTTGTATATAATTGATTAGATCTCATTGATTTCTTATTGATGTTGTGTCTATCTCCATCAATTAAGGCGTGACAACTTCAATAGATCTAGTTGGTTTAGTTCATAATCCTTGTTTCCTATTGATTCTTGTTTTGATTGAATGATTTATATGTTAGGCTTAAGAAAACTGGCAGATCTCCAAATGGTAACATGCTTGAACGTTTTACGAAACATGAACCGAGGCGTACTAGGTCTTTATTGGTTGTATTTAATGCATGAGCCACTGTTTACAATCCCTATAGTTGTGTTGGGCATGGTGTAGGAGGAGATAAGAGCTCATAGAATTGGGGAGTTATGTATGCCACCCCATGAATGGTATTAAGGAATACAACCCGTCAATTAAAACAAGGTTACAATTCAATAGGTAGGATTGGATAGCTAGCAAGGAGTAACATATCATGGGTATACATGCTTCACTTATCTTGTAGAACATTAGTTTAGTTTTCTTGTTAATTAGTTTAAATAGTAGCTTTTGGGTCAGTTGATTAGCAACTAATTCCACCCACTCTCCCAAAACCCGAGATTTTTACTTGCTTTTCATAAAATATAAAAATACAAAAAGAATCATCCTTCACCTTTAGACCTAGTTAGATTAATTTCAATCCTAACGACACTATTCCTAGTTGAACGATCAATCCCCCGGTACTTGTCACTATACTATACTACAACGATCAGGTACACTGCCTGGTGGGGGTTGTAAGATTCTCGAGATCCCTCGAGAGGTAAAGCCTGTTGCGATTCCCACCACAAAAACTTGATGCGTGGGAATCGCAACAGGCTTTACCTCTCGAGGGATCTCGAGAAGCTTACAACCCCCACCAGGCAGTGTACCTGATCGTTGTAGTATAGTATAGTGACAAGTACCGGGGGATTGATCGTTCAGCTAGGAATAGTGTCGTTAGGATTGAAATTAATCTAACTAGGTCTAAAGGTGAAGGATGATTCTTTTTGTATTTTTATATTTTATGAAAAGCAAGTAAAAATCTCGGATTTTGGGAGAGTGGGCGGAATTAGTTGCTAATCAACTAACCCAAAAGCTACTATTTAAACTAAATAACAAGAAAAGTAAACTAGGGTTC